>CP098285.1:2793662-3492078 GCA_023658505.1 Epichloe gansuensis | reverse complement strand
AAGACCAAATATTTTCTATAGCTAAGGAAATAACGTACTAAGCATTATAATAGCGCATAAATATTACCACTAAGCATCGCATATTATAATTATACATTGTAATTTAAAGCTATTGACTAACCCTAACCCAAAACGCTTATAGTCTCTTATAATAATATAATAATAATAACGATCATAACGATCATAAAAATAATAATAATAATAATAATAACCTCTATAAGCCTAACATAGAACATCCTTGGTTATATAGGCGCGCACTTAGTAGGCTTAGTAGCTATAATTCTAATAAGATAGAACGGATAGACGCTAACTACTAAGCTATTATGTAATTTACTATGCGTAGCCGGTATCAGTTGTCTTAGCCACCTTAGCCCCATTTGGGGTGCTGGTCACGCAGAAGCAGGTGCTCGATAAACGCTCCCTTCATTCATATATATCATCGTGTCTGGTATCTTGGAGGAGACCCCAGGTCCAAGTTTGTGGACTGCGTGACTGCCAATGGACCAGGAAATTAAAGTGCACATCACGGTGCCGCCATGTCCTCATCATCGCATTGCGCGCTTATGCCTGACGGACGGCTGGCTCGGCAGAACGCTTTGCTCGAAAACCACCGCCTCACAGCAAAGTAAGACAACAGGGAGGGACATTATTATTAGGAGCTCAACAAGAAAGTACGGTGAGCAGTTGGAGTGGCTCATTGTACGAGCGCGGCACGTCGGACTTTCGGTAAAGCCATGGAAACGACCCAGGTACGACCAGACGGACATGAATTTTATTTTGCAACTTGATCAACGATTCACATGTCACTTTTGAGGCTCTGTGTGACGACTGAAGAGCCAACCAACGCTTCAACACCCGCACCAAGCCTCTTGGCATCGCCATGATACTTGTTGGCCGCCATGTATACACGAGATTCCAATCTGCATCGTTGGTCAACTACTTGGGTCCCAGGACTCCCCGGCAGGACTCCCCGGCACGACGACTGCATCGTCCACGAAAGAGCGAGCTTGTCTTCCCACTGCACTGCTTCTCCCCACCGTCGGTCGTGGCGGCCAGGTGTTGGTGTCTCATAATCATGTAGATACAGTGTACATACAGCTCGTACATACAGCTCGAATGCGGTTTACATGCAGCATGGGCACAATTAGGTGTGGCCTGATGATACGTGCGTGGCATTCTCCCACCACCAGCCGCGACCCAGCTGATATCCAACCATGTACTGGTCACGTTCACGGCCAGCCCCGGCCGCAACAGCAATCGTCCGGACTCTGGACTCGGCAGGAATATCGCGGCTCGATGAAACGGGCAACAGTGTGCCCGCACTGCCCTCCTCTGTGGCCATGATCCTCCGGCCCACTCCCAATACCAGATTGCTGTTCCAAACCCCTTCCTGCAGAGGCCGGGACAACATCATGGCTACGGCCCGTCGACGGATGGCGGGGTCCCGACACTTGGCGATGATGCCGTAAAGGGCCGGGACAGTGCCCGAGTGCATGTGGAATCGCGGTGTTGCATCTGCCGCGTCCCGCGCTTGGTGCCATTCCATGGCTTCCTCGGCAAAGTCCAGCATACGACTGAAGTCCTCGGTGTAATGATCCCACAGGAGATGATTGATCTGGCCGTCTGCGCAGTTGATGGCCATGTCCATAGCACAGAACCGCGCCTGCAGCTCCAGCAGCGCCAGAGCTCTCTTGTCCGTCCGATTATCGAGGGCCTCGGCTTTGCAGGTTTTCAAGTCTTGGAACGCCGCCTGCCAAGCCTTCATCTTCTCAGGCAATGCATTCGACGGCCCCCGCTCAAGCTGCATACGAATATGACCGAGTTCTTCTTGTGCATCCCCAGCGATTTGAAACGGAAGCTGAACGGCTCGATTGCCTCATGCACCTGCAACAGCTCCGAGACGATGCTAGACAGCTCAGGGTCAAGATCTCCTATAAGCTGCAGAGAGGGAAAAAGGCAACATCAGTAATCCCATGCGAAGCAAATTTTCAAGAGCCTGGCGTTCGGGCTGAACCTACCATGAATATTTGACCAATGAGGCGACGCAAGAAGCTGTAGGTGTATTCGATTATAGAATCCGCATCATTCGAGTAGCTCGGTCTGCGACCTGGACCATGCTGGGTGCGCGAAGAAGTCGGTTGCTCTTTCAACATGCGATATCCGGCCTTTACAAGCTGCAAAACCGTCGGTATGTGTCCTTGGACAGCCTTGCGAGCCAACCCAAGAGTCAGTCCCCTTTGCTTGCCCCCTTCTGATAGTCCTCTTCCGTCTCATTCACTCACCTCAATGCAGATGAACAAGACGCACGACATCAGGGGAGAATGCGAGTGGACGGATGCCTTTTGGAACTCAGGACGCCTCCTATGGAAAGGTTGTAATGGCGCAATGCGAACTGATTCTGGCGACTGCTGCCCGCCGGAGCAGTAAACAGCTCATGGTAGGAAGCCAGTGCCACCAACGAATGTCGAATACACTTGTCCGAGTCTGCCACTTGCAGAACCTGCCGAGTCAGAACTCATCCTGGAAAAAACTGGTCAATTGGGAGAGAGTCTTTTCGTGGAAGAACTGCAGAGATCGCGATTCCTCTCGCCGTGATGCTATCGGCACTGCTGTCGGCACTACTGTGATGAATTTTGGCTGAGTCTTGGTTGAGGGCAGGGGCTCGTAGCCATCACACCGGCGGCCGGTCGATGTACCTGTTTCCATCAAACCCTCATTCCCTTTTTAGCTACGAAGGAATCGATTGAGAAAAAGATCACACCATTGGGTAGAAAGCTAACATCTTCTGCAGGATGGACGAGCCTCGTCACACTTGACTCTTCTTGCTGCGAATTGGCAAGTCAGCCGCTCACTAGCACCCCTCTGGGCTTTTGCCTTCTTCGTCGTTCTATTCGGGCTTACTTCTGCGCAGCGCGTATTCACATCAGCATCGCAGTACCCCAAGGGTGGCAGAATGGACCAGCGATAGACACAACGTAAGGCTTATTATGCACGAACCCGAGCTCTGCACATGCCAGACTGTCATACATGGCAGGGAAAGGAAAACTTGAGACTGACTTGCATGTTCGACATCCAGTCCGTACTTTGGGTGCCCTCGCGCGCCGTCTCTGGCCAGGCTTTACTCTCGGCATCTTGAACCTGGCATTCGCAGATTGCGAGTACGAGCTGCTCTCGTAAATTCGGTAGGCCGTTTGAGCTCGCGGGACGAGGTGGCTGGGATCCGTACGAGCGAGCGCACGAGGAGCAGAAGATGCAAAAGCGAATATATGGGGATGCGAATATAGTCATGGACACATTGAGCGTTGAGCAGAAACCCCAGGTTTTCCGTACGCGGAGCTGCCAGTCCCCAGTCTTCCCCGGACGAGCCGTTCCTTACGACCTGGCCAATCAGCTCGGTTGTCGCGATGGCGCTTGGCCAGGTTGCTACATGTGGAAGGTGTCTACATGTATGTAGGCAGTATGTAGGCTTTCGGTGGTGGGTGCCGCGCTTCTCTTCTCTCCCGTGCGGAGAGGATGTGACAGGATGTGACGTGATGCAGATAAGATGACGTGCAGGACGTAATACATACATGAATGCATTCATAAAATGAGGGTTGGAAAACGTTTCCCAGCCAAGCTACCCACACTACCCCGTGTTCTACAAATCATCATCGCACCAGACCGCCTCCCAGCGTCGCCGCAGCCATGACTCTACGGAGTGTTCACTCCGTCTGCCGCCTGCCGCCTGCCGCCTACTGCAGAAGAATGAATGGTGTTACTAATTATTCGGTCCCGGAATCAAGACTGCGTCCGGGTTTCACCCTGAGGTGGCCAACTCTGACCAGAGGCTGAAATTGGGGGTCACGGTGGGTGGCTAACGCATCGGATCTCTATTGAAAGCGAAGGTGATATAATTCTCGTCGGTCTTGCTAAGCTTGTTATTTGGTTTGCCTTTGGTTGTAAGCATTCTTTCCCCTTTAGTGATTGTTTTTTTAAAAAAAAAGAAAGAAAAAACAAAATTACCCACGTAAGGGACTCGGGTCGGCAGGGAAAGCAGCGTAGCAAGACCACGTGACCCACGCCTGTAGAGTTTTCCAGCTAGCAAGTCTCCCCTTCCTTGCTGGCTGTCGGCTTCACCTCGCTTTAACAACGCGAAACCAAAGATCCGGAAATCCGCCGACAATCAGCCATCGCGACCTTGTGTAAATAGCTCGCGACAGGCCAGCAATTTTTACATAATGTCAGCATCTCCACCTCCATCACCATCGCAGCACGCGACAGCACACGTCTACGCCAGCAATGGGTTAGAGATCCTCCAGGCCGCCAGCGATGCCGCCCAGGCCATTCAGAATCCCCAAGCTCTTCAACATGCCGCTGCCGCTGCCGCTGTCGAGGCCGTGTCCCAGCAGCAGCAGCAACATCAATATCAACAGCAACAGCAGCAGCAGCAGCAGCAGCATGCTCAGATTGCAAGTGCCGTGGCTGGGCTGACGGGCTTGCCACAAAGCCCAGACATGACGCAACATATGGTGCCTGGGGATGGAGCCGGTGTGATGCGCGATCCGACCATTAATCCCAAGCTGACCCGGTTACGGCGAGCATGCGATCTGTGCAGCCGACGGAAAGTAAAGTGCGACGATTCCAACATTCCTTGCAAACCGTGTCGCGAACTAGGCGCCGATTGTACGTGGGAGCGGGAGACGAAGCGACGAGGGCCCCCAACAAGCACGCCGAAGCTGCCAAAGCCGCGAAACGGGCGCGGTTGGAAACGACGGTTGCGGCAGCTGGCGCCGGCATCTCTGCATCACCTTCTCCCCAAACAGCAGCCAAGACGCTGATGAACATCTCGTCTGATGGGATCCTCGACGCAGAATCGATTGCTCCCATGCCGGTGCTGGAGCTCCTGGTGGACGATTTCTTCACGTATATCCATCCGTTGGCGCCGTTCCCGCACGAACCTACATTTCGTCAGTCGTTTGCGAACCGCGATGATAGAACTAGACCCGAGTTCCTGGGCTTGCTTGCCAGCATGATTGGTGCCTTGGTAGCGTCGTTTCCCAGGAGTGCGAGGGAATATTTAAAGGCCCAGCATGGTACGCACCTGTTTCCCAAAGCTATTGTCCTGGTGGAGAAGTGCAGAGATATTGCCCTGCTCACGCGGGGCAGCAAATGGATCCTGAAGCAGCCAAAGACGTTGGACGATGCATGCACCAGCTATTTCCTCGGTCTCATTGGTGCGCATACGCTGCAGTCCAACGCCGCACGGCATTTTCTGGCCGAGACGTTGATCCTGATACGGGAGCTGGGGTTTCAGAGACCAAAACACCCTGGAGAGTTGCCCACGTTCGGAGCAGATCCCTACTCGCAGGAGCCGTTGCCATTCAATCAGGTCAAGGATCAGATTGGAAAACGTCTGTTCTGGTGTCTGTTGCTGAGCATTCGGTAAGTGAAGTCTGGTGCGTGAATGAATGCATTGATCGGGGGCGTGATGGACGCGTATTGATTTTCTTATTTTCCAATGGCTAACTTGGCAATAGGTCAATGGCTCAGTTGGGCATGTCTGGAACTGACATCGTGATCGCGCCGTCTACACCGAGTCTGCCGTATCCTGCTTACCCCGAAAACGTGGACGACATTTGTGTTCTCGCAAATGAGATCATCCTTCAGGCCGAAGGGAGCGTGACTTTGTTGACTGGGTTTCGTTCTGGTATCGACATTTACACCACCATGAACGGCGTGGTGAGCTTGGAGCTCGCGTATGGCATGAGCACGCTCCCATGGGCGGACCAGCGCATCTTGCTACGAGACGGCGGATTGCCGCAAAGAGCATCACCGACAACCTGCCGCCGGAATTGCAACTTGCACCCCAGGAGAAGATGCCAACTCGCTAGCCGCGCTGGACGAATCTGGTCTGCAGTATGTACCTCCCGTATGGCCGAACGCCCAGCCGTCGCACGACATTCGCAACGTGATCAAGGTGCAGCCCGCGCAACGGCGGCGCCTACAATACGAGATCAAAAGGCCAACATCTTCATGTCCCAGCTTGCCACGCGATCATACTTTGTCGAGCTCTACTTTAATCTCCGCGACGTCCACCTCGCCGAACAGCAGACCAACCCGATGGAGAACCGGACCGAGGAGGAAAAGGCCCTCCAGGACGCAGACGACGAGGAGATCCACGCCCTCATGGCGGCGGAGCAGGAGCTCACTGTACAGAATCTGCTAGAAGTGATTGGCTCCATCTCGCAACGCAACATGGAACCAAACGGCCTGTCGCTCATCAACAAGATTCGACAAGTGGCGTCGACGCTGCTGAACAACTCGCAGGATCGAAAGGGCCCCGTGGCCATCAAGTCGGAGCAGGCGCTCTCTCAACTGATTGACATCCTGACCAAGCTGGAGAAGACGGGTCCCGCGGCAGCGAGCCGGGCCGCGGATCCGAACCAGATGACGGCCGAGGACGAGGACGAGGAGCTACGGCACTGGGCCGACTTGCGGGAGTACCAGTTGCGATTTGCCGCCAGCGCAGAGTACGCATCTGCAGCTGACTTTGTGAAGACGCCGATTGATTGATCGCCGAGCCGAGCCAGTCGTTGCCCGACGTGCCCCATCTCATCTCGGATGCAACGAACCTGTGCCAGGCATTTCACGACCAGAGCATGCATGAGTTCGGGTACAATTGCACGGGCAATGGAACTGGCGAATTGCACAAGCAGAATACAAAGAGACTGGACGTCAACATGTACTACTAGTAAAAGATAGAATATGGCCCATCCAACACCCACCGTATACATCTGCGTTGCTCGTGCCGTTGAAACCGGCTGGGATTGACGAAGTCTGTTTTTAAAAGTCGGGCTTACCTTGACTTTACAGAATGCAATAGGCCAAGGATGCATGACGGAGTAATTAATACCCACATTCAAACATGCCGCGTTTAAGACAAGCTCACAACGTAATGTGGTCCGCTTGCCGGATCTTAACTCTTAAACACATGCATAAATTTAGTCTCACCGCTCAATCAACATGTTGGTCATATCGTCTTCATTTCATCCATCGCTGAGATGCTATCCATCGTCATCCATCATCCATCCATACCAATCCGAAAACATCATCGTAACGCCACGCAAATCCCAGATATCATATAACAACCAACCCAATCCAGTCTCCCTCTTCTCTTCGCAGTAAGCCAAAACGACATAAACCCCTCCATATTTGGTTCGTGTCAAACATCAGGGTATCAAATTCCAGCGCTGAAATGTCACCATCCGTCCCTCCGTTCCATCCCTCAACGTGAGTCGTCGATATCTTTCGTCTAACAGTTGCGTGCCCGATCTCATTACCAATCGTGTATCAAGGTCCGACATAGCCGCCGTCTGAAAATAACAATAGGCGGGGTATCTCATCACGTCATGCATGGCCCTTTACGTAAAAGGAAAAAAAAAAACAGTACGTGGGAAAAAAGGAAAAAGAGGAAAAAAAAAAAAAAAAAAAAAGTACTTTGAAACAACTAGAAAAAAACAAACCCCCAAAACGAAAGGAAATGTTCCGTCCAGGTAGACAATGACGGGCAGTTTGAATCAAAAATGGCGCCTGTGAAAGCATTGAAAAGTAGGAATGTCTGATCAAGCCTTTCGCCGTCCGGTGACTCAACGTATCGAAACTTTCAAGCAATATTGTCGCGAGACAGAATGTGACATGGCTGAGAAAATCCAGGAACCGTGGAAAACTAATAGGCTGTGGCAGTGGTCCCTTCGCTAGTAGCCACCGCCACAAGAGCCTCGAGGCGCCTCAGGGAATCAGGGTTGCCCTGTCTGTCCTGCTGCTGCTGTTGGGGAGGGTTGTTCTCTTGCTGGGAATCCGTGAAACCCGGTAAAGTTGGGATGAACCATGCGGTCCACGTGCGCCATTCGCGGCTCCTGTGGAGGCTGAGCGCCTTGAGGAGGCGATGCCGGTCCGTGGTACCATCCATGCCGCTTGTTCTCCCGCGGTGTTGTGATGGAAGGAGCCGACATGGTGTGCTGATGCAGAGATCGACTGGCAGCCGCCGTGGATCCATATTGCCTAGAGGGGACCTGGTCTTGGAACCGAACCGTTGGCAGGCTAATTTGCACCTGCTCGGCCTGAGCCATGACGGCTCGATTCGCCTCGGATGCCCAGCTACCGGCACTGTCGCGAGGAGGTGTCTTGTGGTGGCTGATGTCCAGTCGGTTCAACCCGCGCTGCAGGCTGGCGTCGTACATGTTCAAATTACGACGTTCTTCCGGCTGAATCATCTCACCTGCGCCAGGTTGATAAGGTCGTCGATAGGGAGTCGACGTCCATTGCCATGGGCGAGGGACCTCGCTGCTGCTGTGGGGAGGAGGAGGAGGCGTAGGGTGACGGCGCGGTGGGAGGGTCAAACGACTCGATGCCTGGCAGTCGGAAAGGAGACGAAGAGTTGATTGGGTTTGCAATGGATGGCGGTGGGTTCGGCCGAACGGCTTGGTTAGCAATGGCGAGTTGGTTCGGCTGATTCGGGGCTGGTTTGCAAAGTTTCTGTTGCTGTCTGGGTGCCAGGTACGTCGTCGCCACGCTTCGTCGGGATTGCTGGAGACCGAGTCTCGGCGACCGGACCCGGACCATGCTGATGTAGACGAGGACGGCGACGCAGCCAGACGCGTGTTGGTAGGCGCAAATGCTGCCGGGTGAGAGCTGTTCATGTGACCGGGTCCAAAGACATGATGATGATGGTGTCCGGGCGCCGACTGGAAGGGTTTGCGCTGGATGGGACACTGAGCCGTCGACCAGGCGCTCGGCCGCCAGAGACGTACGTGCTTTGAGAGCGCGAGTGTGCCGATGTGGTCGGTGATGCCATTCCCGAAGCCCAACGTGGACTGCTTTGAGCCGTTGAGAACGTGGCGGATGTAGGCGTGCTGAAGTCGCCAGGTGATGGCGGGCGGTGCGAATAGGCGCTGTCGGCGCCAGCGCTGCGATACGACTCCATGGAGAGTCGGGATCGGGGATCCGCGGCCATGACCAACGGCGGTGGGCGTCGCCGGGCTTCGTTCGGGGTCCATAACCGGAGCCTGCTGAGCTTATGCTGGCTATGCTGGCTATGCTGGCGATGCTGGCAATGCTGGCAATGCTGGACGTGGATAAACTCTTGGAGTGGCCACGGGCCGGCCCTCCGCACTTCCGCCAGTTGATGCCCTTGCTCTGTTGCCCGCCTGTCGAACCCTCTCCGTAGTGCGCATCTGCCGTTGGAATCGAGAACCGGTAGCTGCCAGTGAGTCAATGGGAATATCTTCATTCACATGCACGGTCTGAGCATGCTGCCTTAGATTGTCGAGCCTTGAGAATCGACGAGAGCAATGACACTGGAACGGTCGTTCACCGGTGTGTTTCCTATCACAAAACCACGTCAGTCCAGGTCAACGAGCGGGTGGGTGTGCCCTCCGAAAACAAAACGCAACACAGCCCGCAACTTGTCCATGAATGGAAAACAAAGTGGAAATGAAGGCTCACCTGATGTGTCGCGCCAAATGTTCGCTTCTCGTGAAACTCAAGTTACATGGCGGGTAGTCGGTGCAGTAAAACCGTTGAGACCTCTTCTTCTTGTTGGATTTGGAGCCGTCAGCACCAACACTTTCGTCGTCAGACGCAGCACCACCATCCTCGCCCGCGATGCCGGTTTCGCCGTCCGAGTCATCCATGTCCATATCCATCGAGTCCCGCCTTGATGACTTGGCGGAATGTTGCGAGTTTTCCCGACGTGGGAGGTTGTCCCTCGAGTCGGAGGAGCCGGTTTCTGGTCAGGACCGGCGGCAAAAGTGGACCGTGTTGGTGTCTTGGAGTCGTCATGCCGTAACGATGGCTGCTGGATTTGCGATTGCTGCGAGGCCGTGCTAGATCGAGGAGTGATGGAGGAGGAGGAGGAGAAGGATGTCGTCATGGGTTCCTCTTTGATGGGCTCATCTATGAGCGAGTTGACCGGTCGGAACGCAGCCGCCATGGTGGCAGGCTGTGACGAAAGACGCCCGTTGAAGATGAGCAAAACGGCAATGTTGTACCAGATTGTTGTCGACGGGTGGGTTCGCGGAGTCGAGTGTAATAGATATAATAGCAAGCGGTCGGAAAGATTGGATGAGGGCCCTCGGTAGTGTTGCCCGCGGGTGGAAGGAGATCAAAGGTGAGAGTTGAGTAGCGGAGGTTCCGCCCGGGGTGGAGAGTACAAGTATGTATGTAATTGTAATGTAAGCAACCAAAGCAACACAACGGTGGGCAAATGGCTTGGCTTGCTGGATGCGCTACTCCGTACTGGTACTCCGTACACTTGGGTGAGGCTGAAAGGACCCGGCAGACCAAAGCAGGGGAGGGAGGCGGGGCGTCAAGTCCAATCCAAGCAGGGGATTTGGGAGAAGAAAGGCTTGGTTTTTTTTTTTGGAGGAGGGGAGGGGGGTGGGCGAGGACGTGCGGCAGTGGTGACGAGACGACAAGGCGGAGAGGCCAAAAAGAGGGGTGCGCCAGTATTATGTATGTAGCGACTTTCTTCTTTTAATAAAAATGCTAGACCAGAGACAAGAACTGCCCGCGACGAAGTCGACTCTGTGCTGTGCTGCGCTGTGCTGCGCTGCGCTGCGCTTTACATACATAGAATGTCTCGCCTCGCTTGCTCCCTGACAGCTGGGGGTTTCAGACGAGAACAGGATGGATGGCTGATGTGGCCAATGTTCGATGTGCGCGCGCTGTCTCGCAGAATTCCTTGTCGACGAACGTCTGAATAGCAGTGTCACCGGACGAGCTAAAGGCGCGAAATGTCGGCGCTTTTGGTCGGAGCGAGTAATCCGCAATAAGTACCTGGTCAGTTCCGTCACACCTCAAAGTTATGAGAAACCTGAATTCAAATACATACAGGGGACAAGCACCCACACAAGGCCCTTGTACGGACATGCTCACTTTTAGAGCGTATGGAGTAATACTCGGTGTTGGAATCCGTTGTTGTACATAGGCTGAGTGGAATCCGGGCTAAATCCTCCATCCAGGAAGTATTTAGCAGACAGTAGCACTACAACAGAAGAACAAGCATATATGATGACTGCGATGCGGGTTGCGATTTGGCTGCTTGCGACGGGAGGGGGCTCGACTGAGTCAAGACAAAGCGATGTGCACTGGGCTGTTGGGTAGCATGTGTACTCCTCATGTACTCCGCATGTACACTAGGTGTGTCACCGTGTGAGTGCCTTGGCAAGGTGGCGGGCAGGTCCCGCCCTGAACAGGACTGATGAGTCGCATGTACCTGAGCACGAGGCGACAAGGTATCACAGTGAATACCCACACGAACCACACGGACCACACGGACCACACGGACCACACGGGTGAGGGACATTGGCCCTGAGGGCCGAAACCAACAAATGTTCTCGACGCTGGTCGAAGCCGAAGACGGCCGCGGACCTTGCAATACATGCATGTATGTATGTAGGTTGTCGTGCTTGCGTGGTTGCCTTGCTTATGCACAGTGCAGTGCAGACTTGTTGAGCTTACTTGTTGGTGTAACTTGTGCGTCTTGCCAACTTCGAAACTCTCTTCCGGAGATGCGAGATGCGCGCCGCAAGGGGCCATTGTCCTGTGCCTGCAGGTACGACTCTTGCGCAACAGGCCCGCGCGAGAGGCGAGAATGCAAGTTGACCGCACAACGCAATGCAGTTTTTCGATTTCCGGGGAGAGAAGGGGGGAGTCGACGACGAAAACGGCGGATGGGCGTTGACGAGGCTGGCAACGTTCCAGGGCAAACATGTCTCCAACAGACAGGAGGGCAGACAGACAGGCAGGCACAAGGCGGTCACAGAGGGCCGTCTCGTCTGACATGGCAAGACGGAAGTGTCGAACCCGTTGTGCTGGTTTACTGCGGACGCATCGTTCTGCTCCTCACCCGCATCCGCACTGCGCTGCAGGACTTGTTAGTGCCAAGTGCCTGGCAACGTTAGGCAGGAACCCCAGGGGCAACAGGGCACTTGGATGCGCCACAGGCCAGCATGTATCTACATGTACATGCAGACCGTCTGGTCAGGAGGCAGGGCAGGGCAGGACAGGACAGGGCAGGGCAGGGCAGGGCAGGGGTGGCGGGCACCCACCCAGGTGGATACGGCCAGGGACAAGGGGCCGACAAGACGGCGATGAACCTGGTCCCTCGATGTCTTGCCGGAAGTCGTCGCACCAACAAACGGACCCGTGTTCGCAAGGGCATTGAACCTCCAACCTCTCTTCCACAAGACAGGCAGCCAGGTTGCCAGGCCGCATCCAGATAATAATAGCATGAGGAGATTCCATCATGAGGCCGGGTCCGGTGCTTCCAAGCTCTGTCATCGACTTATCGGCGCCGACCCCTGGGGTGATTATAGTCAGCGGCGCGGCAACTATGTACTCCGCATGTGTATCTTATCGAGGCTGATGATCATCATGTCTGTCTCCTGCTTCTGCATTCAAGTCAGCAACAATACCACAGAGGACGTCAACATCTTCAAGCCTCCACGCCCGCCACTCGCCCCAACCCAACCCAACGGACGTGGGGTGTGGGAGATGTGGGAGGCGGCGGCGAGTGGCTGACTTGATAGTTCAATCTGGTCTTGCCTTCAAAAGTGGGAGATTCTGGCACGGCGCCGTCTGCAACCTGGAGGACCCGCCGTAACACACATACATGTACACACATGCACATAATAGTTAGCCAACCACCTCAAAAGCCCGTGGTCTGCAGGGACAGAAGTTTGTACATACATACATACTCCGTAGAACAAAACAAGTCGTCGCCAATTCTGAACCGTCCATCGTCGGCGCGAGACAAAAAGAAAGGAAAAGACATACACACCGTGCCTGGTTGCTTACTACATAAATACCAGGCTGCAGCGTGAAGCCTCGAATGCTGTGTATCAATGCCACCTACAAATCAGCGTGCTGGATGCATGCATGCAACCTTGGCCTGCTGAAAACCTTTTGCCACGACATCTACGAGGAAAAAGCAACCCGATTTCTTCTTGTCTCTCTCTCTCTCTCTTTTTTTTTTTTTTTTTTTTTTTTTTTTTTTGGCCTCGCGCAAAGCCAGGGACAGTGTAAACACCAGGCTGGGGCTTACTAGCGGACCGACATGTGCATGGACATCACGCAAGGGAGGTTTCCACCTCAGATAACGATAGCCACAGGTCCAGTTGCACGGCGTAATACAGTCAGTCAAAAGATTGGCTGTTGGTCGCTCTAAAATCTTCGCGGGACGACTCCGTGCCGGAAGCTCGCTCTCCGGACGAAAGCGGTGCGGTCATAGAGATGGCCAGCTGCATCCGGCAAATAGCTCTAGTATTATGCGAATCAACTTATCCGCCAACTTCTTCGTAGTTCCTGCTTTGACGTTCGCGGAATTGTTGACTGCCCTCGGCTGCCAGCGCGCCGAATTCCGAGCTTCATTCAAATTCAGAAGAAGAAGAAAAAAGCAATGATGCTTCAAAGATGCTGCCGGTGGGAATCGGCGTCGCCGCTCGGCGGGTTTAGTTCATCACGGCCATTCACGCGCGGTTGTGAAGTTGTGCTGGCTGACCACATTAAGTACTCCTCTCATCCCATTTGCCAATCGTGCTCGTCTTTTTCGCACAGCATTCAGCCACTCATGTAGGGGCTGGTGACGGGGTAAAACTTGGCGTTCGCAACCAGGTGGACCCGGCCAAGGGTGGCTTGGCCCCGGGCCTTTCTCTCTGAGGAATAGATGGGATTTTGCCATGTAAATGTCAGACCGCCTCAGCCTCTGGGGTCTGTGCCTCGTGCCTTTTTTTTTTTTTTTTTTTTTTTAATTGTTTCGTTGTCCGCCTTTTGCTGTTAAGCCATTCGCATGTGCGCACAGATGCCAATGCCAGATTTCCCCGTGCGTGTGCATGGTCTTGTACTTGCTGCATTTTCCAGGATTACTTTTTGTTTCTTCCACGAGAAGTGTGACTTGACGACGCAGCATTGCCGTTCTACAACAGCATTCTTCGAGAATAATCATTGTTCCGCCCTCGGAAAGGCTTCCAGTTGCTTATCCGCCTTCTTGACGTTGCCGGTCAACATTACGATCGAGCAGGGGAAAAGCATGCAAACCCAGGTTATATTCGTCCGCTGCTGTGTCTGCGTGCAAAGCAAGCTTTAGTTTCTCAGCAGAACGGCCACTCGAGATGAATTGTGAAAGATTCTGGCTCTGGGGGGGGGCGATAACCTCCTAGTTCAGGTTCAGTCGTGGCAGGGGCAGGAATTTCATGACTTGATTCATGGTAGCTTGCCACTGGATGGACCCCTAGAACAACCATGTATCGCCTTCAATGTACTCCGTAGCAACCAGACCGCCAACGTGTCGTGCATATTTCGGATAAGCAGCTCGTAATATGTACATCTTCTGGTAAGAAGGGGGCGTTTCGGGTGAGAATGTGGGCAACTGGCCAGTGGGGGATGAAGATGGGTGGCCGATCGATCCAAGGGCTGCTTACTACTATTTACATGTACATTAGTTTGTTCGCTGGCGTCGATCCACGCGGATCTGATATGACGTGCCTGTCCTGGCTTCAGTGGCTGCACCAGGGGCCGCCGGGGTTTCTTAGCCTCGAGTTCTCGCCGTCTGCCCCAATGGAGTACATGTAGGCATTTATCCGTCTTGATTGGGCTTTTCATCTAGTCCCAACCAATCAAGTAATAGTGAATTATGCAAAGCATCTGATCTGTCAACATGGCCTTTCTCCCCGTCGCCCGCAGAGCATCTCTGTTGCTTCGGAGGTTGCAACACGTCAAGGAAGAAATCTCTCGAATAGGTCCCCCAACAAGACAAACTTGTCCGTCTCCAATGTACGAGTTTCCACGACGCCCGCGCACGTGTCTTTTGATATCGAGACATCTTCGACTTGCGAGCCTGCCCGCCCGCCGTCGCTTTGCTTTTTGCCTTTTGCTTTTTGCCTAATGCCTAATGCCTGCCTCTGCCTGCTCGCCTGTGTCTGTCTCAACCCTTGCATCAACCAGGGAGGGAGGGTATCTTGACCCCGCGCCACGATGCGCCGTCTCTCTGCAAGCGAGATGGCGTTGCGGCTTATGTGTACATGTACATGTAGCATGAGGGTGTCATGGAAACAAACAAACGCCCCCCCATGTCGTCGCGTCTACATACAAGTACAAGAAGGCTTGCCAGGGACTCGAACGGGTTTTTGCAGGACAACGCTTTCTTAGTATGTTTGTGCGTAACGCTGTGGTAGAACGGCAGTAATGCGATTCGACCGTGTTGGCCCACGAGTGGTGAAAGATGAAGACACGTTCCATATCACTGAAGACTTGACTAGATTTACTTGCAAAGACTGTTGTCGCCCGCATAGCATCGGCTACTTGGGTTGGTAGGTTCGACACTGGCTGGTCTCGACGTCGCAATTCTGGAAAGCCCTTCTCGAGCACCCCGCGACACTAGGACCTGCAGGTTTTATTAATCCAATTTGAATCCATGAAATAAAAGTGGTATTTCAAAAAAACGGGCGTGTTCTCATTATTACCACTCCAACACTCCGACGCACTGATTTGTGAACAAGTGAACCAAGATATCTGTAACGCCGAGCTCCATGCACAACTGCCATTCATTACCCCAGGATCCAAGTCAAGCCAGTATTGATACAATACACGCACGTATATGTGTACATGTCACATGCACATGGTCTTTCGTCGCAAAAAGATGCACTATATGTCCAACATGCTCCTGACCTGCTGCGGCCGAGCGTTGATACTCTGCGTCGTAGATGCACTATTAGAACGATGGGCCGATCCAGGCCTCTCTCCCTGACCACGAGGCTGCCTCTCCAAATTTGGATATGGCGGTGGAGGCCCATCTTCCATGAGAGAAGCTGCTCTCCTGGCTCGTTCAGCAGATGCATCGTTGGGGAAGAGGAGACCGGCGGCGTTTTGCACGATTCGCTCCGTACGGCGGTTCTCATTCGTACCCTTGTACCGTTCACCGTGGGGATCGACTGCTGCCATAGCAGATGTGCCCAAATTTCTGACGCCGGCCCTGTCTTGCCGGGGTTGGTTGAATTGGTTGAGTTGGCTGGCAGCCTGCTCAGTTCGAGACCATCATCTTTGAGGGCTGATCTTTCCGCCTCGAGCCTGATTTGTAGTTCTGCCGGGCCCTCGGCTCGCCGACCGACACCTCTCTTTCCGCCGACTTCGTTTACGTTTTGATTGATCATGTCTCGCACAGATCGGAGGTGGTCTCCTCGCACGCGCCGCCACCAAGCTGGCTTGCGTGCAATACCGAGTTCGCGGTCGTTGTTCTCGCCTCGTTCCCTTCTCTGTCTGAGAAGCTCCCTATCTTCGTTCGGTGCAACGAATCCATATACAATCTGCACATACAAGATGAGGACGGTAGGACCGTACCCCCATGCAATGACAGCCGGAACATTGGCCCCACGGCTACCAGCAGAGACAAGTCCCACGTGAATGATATCAATGTCTGGTAGGCAATCATGGCAGCAGATAACGCGATGAGGAGAACAAATCGAAGCGGCACGGCTCGAAGAAAGCCAACAGCCTGGTTGAAAATGCCACGGTGACGTGGCTTGTAATGGTGGATAGAATGGCGCAGAGAAAAGAGTATCGTGGCCCATGCGATGGCCAGACAGAATGCACCAGCTTTGAAGCGAGCACCGGTGGCGTTAGGTATGGTATAATCTTTGATTTGTTCTGCATAGTGCTGAGATCTGACAAAATTCCAATCTCGAGGCACGACCAGAAAGAAATTCTAGACTCGTGGAGTCAGTGAATAGCGGGCAAGGAATTGAGCTGTCGAGCATGTGCCGAACTTACCATCCAAACCCAGAAATAAAACCACATTGGAAGCCAAAACTCAATCTTTGCCCTCCTGTCATCCTCACGATAGACAAAGGGGTTGGGATCGATATACTGTCTCTCCAGCCAGCTGCCCCAATGGCGAACTGCCTCCCATACCAATGCCATTGTCCCCACGCACATGAGATACCAAAAGAACACGGTGAGGACGATGGGCAAATCTTGCAGATAGTACCTTTCAATGTCAACATTGGAGAAGAGACTGATGAGCGCACACGCGGACACAAAGCATGCCCAATACCACTGCCACCGACGACCGATTGGAAAGAAGCGTCTTGTCACGGGCAAGTACAAGGCGCCGTGCTTTGCCAGGCATACAAGCGAAAGGACGATTGCAAGGGCATAGACAATTCCCATGCCGATGCCAGCAAAACCGCGAGGGCCGATGGGGTAGATGGAGCTGTAACAGCTGGTGGCGTTGACAAAGCTGGCGTTGGGGTGCACAAACGCCGGCTGCACCGGTGTGAATGCTAGGTAACAGTCCGAGCCGTTAGACAAGGTGTTGTTACTTGGGTAGAAGGTATAATTGGCGATGTCGAGAGCCGTGGCGTTCAGGTGAACCCCGGCTATGACTGTGTCGGTTGCATTCTCGCCGGCTGGATAGGATTCTTTGCCTCGAATGAACAGATCGCGCGCGTCGAAGACATCAAAGTCAATCATCTCCCAGACTGGCTGAGCTCCGCGGCCAGCCCAGATGGTCTTGCTATAGGAGAACGGCTATCCACGCTCGTGAGCCGTCATTCAGGCCCTCGTGAGGATTTTCGCAGGCGCGCAGGCTCGAAGACGACCGTGTTTTAATGTCAAGCATTGATCGGATGCGCGTGGGCTGCAGTTTTGTAAATCATGGAAAAGTGGAAGGTGGCCACGCGTGAACTGACTCGGCAGCGAGTCGACCAAGTTGACCTGATAAACCCTGCGCGTCTGGGTAAAACGGCGACAGAGGTGAGGAAAAAGGTGACGACGCGGAGATGCGGAGATGTGCGGAGATGTGATTGCCATGGGTATGGAAAGTGCGGCGACATGGTGGAGGACAGACGGGCTGCCGAACGAGCCGGACGACCGACACAGTGTCAAAACATAAACGCAATCGACAAAGTACAGTACTATACTGTTTTCTCGCACATGCCAATGTTGGCGGAGAAAGGTGTGGGTGCCAAGTCTTGGCTCGACCTCGACCCTGCGGACGATCCAGGCAGTCTTTGAAAGGCACCGGTCGACCGCGCTCTTCGAAATGACCAGCGCAGAGCAGCAGGTCGGCGGGATTGGGCTCGACGAGCCATCCTACATTGACTACGAAGCCTTTCTCTCCCCCGACTTTTCGCCCACTGCCTTTGCCAACACGTTGGTCGTATCTACAAACAACCCCAACGATACCCCCTCGACCTCTCCACGCCGCTCTCCCGAGTCTTGTTCGACGCACAAGAGATCGACTCCCACATCGATGCCCTGACAACGAGATATGCCGTGCCTCTGCTAGAGTTCACCCAGACGCAGAACCAGGCTAGTAAACGCATCGTTTCGGAGCTGGACACGCAGCTGAAGAGCCTCAACGATAGCTACAAGCAATTGGAGAAGGAGGTCATTGATAAGCATGCCGAGACGGACGAGGTCCGCCACGTGGCACTGCGACTGTGGGAAACGCTACGGCTCGGACGCTCGGTTGGTCGCTGTCTTCAATTGGGACGACAACTGGAGCTGCAACACTCGGAACTCAATGGCTTGGGTACGAAAGCTGACCACGAGGCGATTGTTCGATGCTCTTACACGATTCTGTCGCTCCGCGAAGTGCTCGACAGCAAAGCTCCGGGCGAGGAGGGCCACGGCTTGGACAAGGTCCACGTCATCCGAGCTCTTCAAGACTCCGTCGTCACTCCGCTGGAACGATCTGTTCGCGAAACCGCCGAAAAAATCGTCCGAGAATTCTCCATACCTGCCAACATGACCTTTTCTCAAGGCGAAGAAGCAAGAGTCAAGCTGGAATCTGCCTTGATGACGCTCTATCTCCTATCACCTACTTCCGGCATCAAACCTGAGCGCTGGGCACCACGATTGTTGCTCACGGCCTTGGAAACATTCATACGCTCGTCTCTACAAACGAGCATCACGTCTCTGTCACGTTCTCTCGGCCAGCTACCATCTCTTGATCGGGCGCTGAGCGAAGTGACACTCAAGTGTCAGAACGTGATTGCCCTCGAGATGATACTCCAGGAAAACAAGCCTCCCCATCATCCACTTTTGCCGGTCTCAACAATCCAGAAGCAACCCAGTTTGATTCAACCACTGCTCGCACACCTGGAGACTGGGTCACTGGCATCGTACTTTTGGCGCACCATGGCAGGCAGCCTGGCCACTCGCGTCCAGGACATCGTGCACAGGGGAGGAGTTGTTGCGCGAACCCTCAAGTCCAACAAGGCAAATGTGGGGATGCCATCAGGCAAGCTGTTCTGAAGGGTCTCAGCCGCCGGCCGCATTCACAACCGGGAAGAAGAAGGAAAAGGCCGCCGAGGCGAATTTGGATCGCGAGGTTGCGGTCATGGTGGGCAGTGTAACGAATAACCTGAGATAGAATACAGGGAGAGCTGACATGGGATAAACAGACATGAAAAAAAGGTAAAAAAAAACATCCCCATCAAGGCCGCTTATGCCTCTTACTAGAAGACAAGGGCAAGCAGATGGCGGGAGAAAAGTGCACGTCATCTGCACCTGTTTCGTGATATTTGGCACTGAATCTGCACGTATACCATCTTTATCATGTCGAACCTCGCCTTTTCCTGTACAAGCCAGGAGAAGCAACGTTGATGAGTTCTGCACTTCTGGTTCATCTGGCTCTCGTGATGAGCACAGACGCGGCCCCGAAGCAACTTGGTCAGGCAGGTCCTTTACTCGCGCCCGAGCCCCGCTGAGCCCCTCCTGCCCCCACACGCTGTGACGCAACCGCGCAGCCCCTGAACCCCTGAAACAACCAGCTGAAGCATCGCGGGGCAGCACCGGACCAGAATGAAGTCACAGTTGACCCAGCCATGTGTACGTACATGTATGTGCATACATATACATATATATATATATGTATGATCACTGGTGTACGGAGTATGTCCGCATAGATGCGAGGACTGGCCAACGAGTCGTTCCCTGCGCACAACCATACATTAATCTACTACTAGTCACCCTCTCTTCACTGTCAACGACATCGAAACCGTCCATCTGCGTCATCAGACTCACCCACAAGTTACAACCTTGTCCCAAAAGTCCCCTCTCAAATACACACGAAAACGAACGACGGACCCCAGCATGCCACCCAACCAAGGACTAGTCCACCTCAAAGAGTACGACATCAAAGACAGCAATGTCGAGCTCATCGGATCCGACCTCGACCACCGCGTCAAGTACAACTCGGCCGCGAGCGAGCCCGCCTGGAATGATGGCGCCGTAGGCACCAAGGCTGGCCTCCGCGTCTGGCGCATCGAGGACTTCCAGGTTGTGCCCTGGCCGGAGAGCAGGTACGGCCACTTCTTTGACGGCGACAGCTTCATCGTCCTCCATTCGTACAAGGTGGGCAAGGAGTCGGAGAAGCTGGGCCACGACATATTCTTCTGGCTCGGGAACCACACCACGCAGGACGAGGCCGGGACGGCGGCGTACAAGACGGTCGAGCTGGATGAGTTCTTGCGAGGGCGGCCACCCAGCACCGCGAGATCCAGAGCGCCCCGTCTGACGAGTTCTTGGCCCTGTTTCCTCGGATGACCATTCGATCGGGCGGTGTTCGGTCCGGGTTCCGCCACGTCGAGGAGGAAGCGCCCGGGGAGATTCGGACCCTGCTGCGGGTTTTCAGAGCCCATCGTCTGCGTCGGCGGGCGGCGGCGGCGTGGTCGTGTACGAGGTGGAACCCAAGGTCGGCAGTCTGGATGACGGGGACGTCTTCATCCTTGACACGGGCGACAAGATTTGGGTGTGGCAGGGGAGAAGCTGTAGTCCCATGGAGAAGGCCAAGGCCGCTCAGGTCGTCCACGACATGACCCTTGCCAAGCACGTTGACGTCGAGGTGATTGCTCAGACTGAGTCGCGCGCGCGTCGAATCACCGATCTCCTTGGTGGAGACGACGCCACTCCTCGAGAGGGTTTCCGGCAGCAACGGCCCATTGCGACGTCTGCAACGAGATGTTCTGCCAAGAGTTCAAATGGCCAGCCGTCGAGGAAGCTGTTTCGTCTTAGCGATGCGAGTGGCCAGCTGACGTTTGATCTTGTCAAGGACGGCGGCCGGATCTCCAAGGGCGATCTGGACGGCAATGATGTCTTCTTGCTCGATGATGGCGGCAAAGCCATCTGGGTGTGGGAAGGGGCTGGTGCTAGCCGTCGGGAAAAGGCAAAGTGGTTGTCTGTGGCACAGGCATACCTTCGTCGTCTTCAGAGCGGTGGTAACGTGGATGCTGAGCAGTACTTGACACCGCTGGCAAAGGTCAATGAGGGGAATGAGAGCAGGGCTTTCATGCGTGCTATTGAAGCAAACTAGGTTCTTTGGCATGCAACAGTCTAGACTGTTATATCTGCATTCGACTTGCTCCGCGACCAATTCGCCGTTCCGGCCATTGGTCCACCGTACAACCACTATATAGCCTGCCAACCTCGCAACCAGATGCCTTGACAATAATTCGCCTCGAATCCATACACTCGGCAATAAACCTAATCCTTCCCGTCATCTACTCATCCTCCACATCCTCCACGTCAGGAGACTCCGAATATTGCCTGAGCACCCTCTGGCACTTTAGGCATGACGGCTGACTTTGTCCAGATATGCTTGACCCCCTCCAATGTGAAATCACTCAACGCGCCGCCCTTGATGGTCAGAGTACGTAGGCTTCGACGTTCCGCCATCACTCTTCAATGGTCGGTGTAGCAATCTGACGCCACATTCTTTGCAGAAGTAACACTCGAGCGTCAGTTGCCTTGTCCGATACCCGCGTCCACACGCCCAGCTTGGGTTGGACCTCATCTGGAAGCGGCGACATGCCCTTGGCGGCGAAAATGCCGGAGGTGCCGAATGCCGAAGACGATTGCTTGCAGCATTCGGTGCAGGTGGCAGATGAATGTTGCTGTGAGTTTTGGCTGCGATGTGTGGAAACTGACGGCCTCGCATTGGCATGTCACTATGGAGTTGGAGTCGGCGGTGTTGCCCATGATCTGTGACGCCTTTTTTTCGTTGAGGTGGTACAGATCTTCACTGAGAGTGCGGTAGATGGAGTGCGCCTCGTTTTGATACAGCAGGAAAGATGAAATCAACCGTTGATGTGTAGCACCTCCGCCTAGGCTTCCCTTGGCCTTGTGCGTGGAGATGGAGAGGACGCGAGGATTTCCATTGCATTCACGTTTGACCCGCGCACGAGAGACTGTTCCGTTGGTTTGTGGAATCAAGGGCGCGGGGAAGCTGTCGTCAGATCAGCCGCAAGGCACATCGCGAGTGCCACAATTGACAGAGCGTCAGAGACCAATTACTGCCCCCGTGATCGTCGCATACGTTTGTCCGTATGCGAATTGGGAACGCTTGGATTTCATCTGAGCACAGTAAAGCGACTAAAGTGTATTTGGTACATCTTGTGCACATGTTTTGACTTGCCTAGAGAATAATGCCTTTCTGTAGGGTAGGTAGATCGTCAGTCGTTAAAACGTTGAAGGAATCTTGAAACAGCCACCCCATATTAATACCCGACGGCGTGACGTAGTTTCGAGGACGCGCTCAGCTGTGTATTATTCTTTTTAATTTGGCATTTCCTGCCAACCTCGAACACACCCACGCCATAGTACTTCAAAAGCTCGGTCGCCTCTCACGATGGCATCACAAGGTAGCCAGTCAACCAGTCTGTATGGCAGCCAGTCCCACAGCGTTGATGCGCGCTCACTTGTGGAGTCGCGACCGGTCAACTACCTGAGGCGGGCTGGTGTCGCGGCGTCATATCCCATTCGCGGCATCTGGTATTTTCTGCGCAACAAAGAGTTCTGGCCTTTGTTCACCGGTCGGCTGTTACCGCTGTCGCTAATCTCATTTATCGTCTACCTGATCCTTTTCACTTTTGCCTTTCTGCCACAGTACGCCTTCCTTGCCATTTTCCATGGCTGGGGAGCTTGGGTCAATGCGATTGTCCTGACGTTGGGGAGGGTTGGTCATCATCAAGGTCTGTTTGAAGGGTTTTCGTCGACGAATGTCGCGTTGACGTTTTCGACGTGAGTTGTCATTTGCACTGATTCAAGTCATTAGCCAATCAACTCATTGCTTCGCTAGGCTACTTTCATCAAATTCGGATTGCAGAGCCTCATTGCGCCGCATCGGATTCTTTTGACGATGCACCGACAGCCGTCAAGATGCTGGGGAAGCCCACAAGCTCTGCCGTCTACACGCCATGGAGCATTGTTCAGATTGTTGAGCTGATCGTCTTCTTGCCGCTCAATCTCGTCCCTTATGTTGGTACTCTGGCTTTCATCATGATCACGGGAACGAGACTGGGGAAATTGGCGCACTACAGGTGGTTTCAGCTGCGCGGTCTTTCCAAAGAAGAATCGAAACGAGAAATCAAGCTTCTGACGTGGGAATACATATGGTTTGGGACCGTGGCCATGGTTCTGGAACTGATACCCATCTTGTCCTTCCTTTTCCTTCTGACAACGACTGCTGGCTCGGCCATGTGGGCAGCCAGACTTGAAGAGGAGCGAGAGCGCCGTGCTGTCGACTCGCTCACAGTGAATGAAGAAGTACCAACTCATCCTCCCCAGAGTACTCTGACGAGTTAGCTTGAACATTCTGGTTCTCAAACGCGGGCAAACTCTCCTAGGAAGTCTTATCCTCCCTGGCACAGATTTGTTAGATCAGTTGTCGTGCTAAACAGTGGTGGTGGCTGGAGTTGGGAGCTGAGGGCACACATCAATGCCCCAGGAACCAGATGCATGCCATTATACCTATCGTCGCATTCTACAAGTAACGTGTCCTTGCAGCTCCAGCTTTGACTTGTCGGCTGCTGGCAGACTGGCCAGCTGTCAAACGGCGAACTCGCCCCGCTCGACACATCGGCATCTTTTCTTATTGAAAAGTGCTCGTCATGAAGTGGAGCACGATTTCTTCACCCGGCATTTGCTGCCGATTTTGTTGATTGATGATGGGTAGTTACGGCCATTGGCCGAACAAAATGGCCTGATCATGCCGGTGTGTCGAACCGCTTGGCATCAGACGGGTGTCGACAGCTGCCTGACTGTCTCGGCAAGACTTTATGGGAGGAAAGAGCTGGAGGCACTGGTGTTTTGCTCATTACCTTCGCCGGCCATGAAGGAACTGCAAGAAACAGTCCTCGGAGTCGATGTAATATTCGAAGGCGGAAAATCGTCAAGTTTTGGTCGAGAGTTCACAAAGTCACCAACATGATATTGATCTCATTAGCTACACCGTATTGTTGGACAAAGATTTGACAGTGACGCCTGTTTTACCATCCGATGAGCCTGACATGATCGCAGTGTGCCAGCCGAAGCCTGGCTGCCCACAGCTGACAACTGTCTGACTTGTGTGCCTTCCTTCCTTCCCTGACTTGATGTCGCCGACCACGGCGTGATATCGCGCCCTTGGCTTCACAAAAGCCCCTTCCCAAAAGTGTAAGTGCTCTCTCATAGACATAACTTTCGATTCCTTCTGCTTCCATTAACTTCAGGTCACCCTCATTCCCTTTGAACTTGTCTCGACACTCCTAGACTGTCTGCACCATCTCCTGTCAACCACTCATTTTGACATTTTTGATACATCCCGACCTCGATTCTCGATTCATTTCCCGCAAAATCTAGCTACTTGATTCATCACATCTGGTGCCTTTGCATTGCGTCCGGGTGTCTTCAACTCATTGCCGCATAGAAGAATGCGTCTCTCTCTTCCATTCAGGGTCATAGCGGCCAGCAGGCTTTTGCATCTTACTGCAGCTCAAGCCAGTTATGGGTAAGTATCCAGACTTCGAGTCAACCTTGTTTTCGTCCCTAACTCTTTTGCAGTGAGCAGGTTGATTCTGCAAGCTCTGCTGGCCAGGACGACTCTCCAGATAGCTCTGTTACGGTGACGGCCAATGGTGGCATCTCAAATGGCCCAAATGGACAATCTTGTTCTATGCAAGACGCAACTACAGTCTTCATCACCGTATACCCTACTGCCCCTGCCCACAATGGCAACACCCCGCCGCTAGAGACGACCAGTCCCGATGGCACTGTTTACCGCACTGTCCATCCAACACACACTGTCCAGGTGTCTCCTTTGAACTCTGCTCTTGGCGACAAACCAACGGTTGAGATCTTCACCACTCTGACTATCTCAGACCTTTGGGTTGGCGGCTCCGGCTCAGGAGCAATCCCGCGACCCCTGTGTCTGAGTCTGATTCTTCACCTGTTACGACTGGCCCTGTTTTTAATGGCGCGTCTGCTTCCGGGTCTGGCAGTTACGACAGTACTGTCTATGTATCGGGGAGCAACCCAGCGGAGACAAACAAGCCTGTTGACGCTGCGAGCACAGCTCAAGGCAATGCACCGAATGCTTTACCCTACTCATCAGACAATATAGGCAACGCCAATAACGCCCCACAAGGCTCTAAGATGCCAAACGGTGACGAGTCAAGCTATACCACTGTGACCGATACTGTTGTTGAGTGGATTACCGGTGCAGATGGCCCCAGTCCCACCACTGTTCTCTCTGCTCACACCATAACTCTTGCACCCGCTGAGGCAGGAGCAACGTCGGGTCTCTCTCCTGCTGTTACATGCTGGACGGTCACTGGTTCTGATGGCAAAGAGACTGTTGTCGAGTCCAATGTCAGCACAAAGCAAGAAAACAGTGGCACCCCTGACTCAGTCATCATCGCTACCGTCACTGATAGCAGTGTTGGCACTCAAGGCGTCACGTCGGGCCTCTCTGAGAGCACGCCTGTTACTACTATCACTGCTGCTGGCCCTATACCGGTCTACACTGGACCAGGCATGGTCACATCTACCGCCATCACCATCCTAGGGAATGATGGGACATCGACCATCGTCCACTCCACTTGGGTTATGCAGACTGCGTCTGTCACAGCTGCTTCAGATGCCCTGCCGACAGGGTCCTCCATCTCCTCACAAGGAGGTGGTGATGTTACCAGTCGGACTACTTTCACAGTCCTTGGTTCTGATGGTCGGCCAACTGTGGTCGAGTCAACCTTGGTCATCCCCGCGTCCGTCGTATTGGCTACAGACCTGCCTCAGAATCTTCCAAATGGCATCACCGTTCAAGCAACGCCATCGTTTGGCTCGCAGACCATCGTTTCGGGGATTGGATTGTCCGGTGCTACTCCTACCTGCTCATCGTACACTCTCCTTGGGTCTGATGGAAAGCTGACAGTCGTTGAAACAACCTACCTCGTCTCTGGGCCTACTGCCTCACCTGGAGCTAGCGGCACCCCATCTGGACTTGTCACAGGCATACCCAGTCAAATCACTGTTGCACCCAGTCAGGTCGTGTCCCGTCAAAGCTCGACCCAGGCCTTGACTACTTGCGTCAGTTACACTGTCGTTGGTACAGATGGCCTTCCTACTGTTATTGAATCGACCATTGCGATGCCAAATAGCAACCCCTTGCCAACTGGCACTGTCATTGGACTCCCATCTGCTGTGTCTCAAGATCTGACGAGCGCACTTCCCAAGGCACTCAATTGCCACCTCAAGCCGGCCAGCCTCTTGTGACTGGCATCACTGTCGATGTTGTTGGACCAAACGGCATTGTGACTCCTGTCATCGAGACAGTTGTTTTGACTGCACCGCTACCTGTATATCTCAGTGCTCCATTACCAACAGCTACGCTTGGGCTTCCTTCGATGGTTCCACAGATCTTGTCTGATCTCCCCAGGGATTTACAACATCTTTGCCAGCGGCGATCCCCCAACAACTGCCCTCACTATCCCTGTGGTTGGGTCCAATGGTCTGATCTCTTCTCTTGTGCAAACCATTGTCAACTTTCAACCGCTTCCAGCATTGACATCTGGACCTTTTAGTCCAGTTACTGCCGCTGAAGCCCCTGGGTCTGGTTCATCAATCGTACCCAAATTGCAAGACTATGGATCCCAAGTTTCGCCCGCCCCAGCAATTCCACCACCACCCGCTGCTTTGTCAGTGGTATCTGGCATGCTTCCTGCTGGGACTGAGGTCTTTCAAAAGCTCCCGTCTTCACCTTTGTTACTGGGCTCGATGGCATAACCAGTCTCTCAGTCATCACTGGCACGCCTGTTACGGCATATGGCAACTCAGGCAGCTCTGATGGAAAAAGTCTACCAGCATCTCAGTCCGCAGTCTCAGCTCACCCGAGCGAGTATACTTTCCCTCTTGCGTCTTTGCTGAGCCAGCAACAGGGTTCCCCACCGCGGTTCAAACTAGTACCTGGGTCAACATCATTCCGGAACCAACAACCACTCACACCTTGAAGTTCCCCTGACTACCCTTGTCACTGTCGCTGTGCCAGCCAAGATCTCAGTAGCCAGGCGGGCTCTCATACGACGAGCAAGGCAAGCTTTCTCCCCATGTTCAAATTGATTGAAGATGCTAACTGACTGCTAGCGTCTCCCCACTTGCTTCGGGATGGAGCAACTCAAGTTCCACTGCTGCCTGGCCCTCGTCGGATAGTGTTACTGTTGTCCAAACCACTCCAATCACGCCCGCCAGCTCTACCAAGATGATTCCTCCACCAGCCTCAACTTCGGACGCGCCAGTGATGAGTGCACCTGCGTCTTCAGCCCCTGTCGCTTGCCCAGCTGGGTCCAAGATTGGCAATTACACCTTGAACGTAAGTCAACTACTCAAGACAAAGTTCCGATAGATTGCTAACCAATATAGTTTGACAACCTCAAATCAGGGCCCCTGTTCAATCCTTCAGGGATCTTTGGTTCTCAGAAGGATTTCTGATTTCGCCGCTCTCACCCCAGACTGTTCAAGGGTACACGCCCTCCTCTGGTGGTCAACTGATTGAGTTTGTTCCTCCCTCATTGACTACTCAGCAATCGAGCGATACTGCAGAGATTGGCGTTGGACCAAATTCCGCCAACCCTTGCTTCCGGTTCAACCTCTATGGCGCAAACTTGGGTTGTGCTGCCCGTGCCGCTGAACAATGGTGTGAATTTCACATCTCAGCTTTCACATACAACCAAGCAGCCGCGAATGAGATGTCAATTGCGTGGTCTGAGGTCAAACGTGTTCCAGCCTGCCCAACTTTCCCCAACGCTCCCTGTCCCCTGACCCCAGTGGCATTTGATGGATACCAGAACATCACGTCCGTATTGGTTCAAGTTCGCGTTGGAGCTGATCTCCGAACTTGGTGGGCTGACGACTTCTCCTTCGGCTGGACTGACAACAGCTGTGCGGCGGCACAGTGTCGCGAAAACGTTGAACCTCAGCATGTGAAACGGGAAGTTGTTGAGTCAGCCGTTCGTAAAGGTGTCTGGTCATGGACTCCAGCTGGTCTTCAGAGATTGGATGACGATTTTGTTTGGGACTCGGCTGCCTGATTTACTGTGCAACAAACGGGACCTTTTGCGAGGAATGCTTACACGCAATTGCTGTAGGATACAATGATTTGCTTTGTGGAGAAAGAAATGTGATGATAATTTCTTGGAAGGCAGCATAATGTATGGAGGCTGCAAGATCGGTGTAACTGCAAAACAGATATGCAGATATGATCGGGGATTATTGTGATAGTATTTAATATGAAGAAATTTCACATGAGCATTGATTGGTGAACGGATTCTCCGTAAAGTACCTTTTGGTTGAGTGCGAGCTTTCAAGTTTGTGTCACAGCACGCATGCAATAGTATAGAGCCAAGAATGCATTATATTGCCCAGCTTTGCGCCTAAACTAGAGCCACTCGACGCTCAATGGGAATTTGGGCCAATCTTCTTCGGATCGTGCATTATGACGCTTAGCCAGACCCAATGAGCCCTGACCCTGACAGGTTTCTTGCCACGGTCCGCACTCGGGTTGGCAGATGACTTCTTTTCAGGAACAAAGCCAGTCTCCAGGTATTCTGCCACTGCACTGGCGAAGCACTCGCTGTTGCCTTCAGCATTGACGGCAGTGTGCCCGGCGCCCTCCACGATGACCAGGCCGGAACCCGGGTACCTCTTTCGCATTTCGCGAGCATTGACGAGAGGAGTGACAGGATCCAAACGACTGGAGAGGTACAAGTTGGGCGCAGCTGGGTACCCTGGCACAGGCTTGCCACTGGCATCCTTCTTCGGCGCTGGCGCAGTAAAGGGGCCTTTGAACTGCCAAGTGGACTTGAAGGGCCATCGTGAGCAGCGGAAGCGGATAGTGGCCCATTGCGCACCTAAGATGGAGGACTGAGATACCAGCTGCTTGGAGTAGCGCCGCCACCAGCCTGCGTCCTTGTCCGAGACGTCGTCGCCATCGCCACACAAGACTGGAATGCCTCCATCTCCGCCATTTGGCCCCAGGATTTGATCGAAAACACAACCTTCTTTGGTGTGCTGCGGCGTAATGTCTCGGAAGTATGCTTCGAATAGAGCCGTCGCGTTGCCGTTCATGGCCTTGTCCAGCCGGGATGCCATGTCCTTGAAAGTGGCGAGTGGAATGTAAAATGCACCGCCCATGTATGAGCGCACACCGGGAGCTGAAAGAACGCGTATGTCGCCTGTGGGACCAATCGAGGTAATGGGCGCCTTCTGAATGTCGTGTAACCATCTTTCGAAGCGATGTTGGATGTCAGCGCCCGAGGTATCTTCTTTGCGAGATAGTGCACATGTCGAGGGGTTCTGGTGGCAGCCCTTGAAGAAATCAGTGTAGATTTTGTCGGTATCGATGAGATTCCTCGTCCAACCCTGCGGCATGAGTTAGTGTGAGATGCGAAGTGAGTGAATGAGTGTGGGATGTCACGAGGGGAGTTAGATGTACTGGACCAGTCGAATAGTCTTGAGGGTCGACGACGCCGTCTAGAACAATGCGGCCGACGCGCTCGGGGAAAAGAGAGACCAGGTAGTGTCCTAGAACGGTACCATAGGAGAAACCCATGTACTGCACTCGGGCCACGTCCTGTCGCGTGCCGTTGGTGGCGGATGAAGATTTGTTTGCTCCCTTCCGGCGGAGCTCTTCAATTCTATCAGCAACCTCTACCATGTCTCGCGCCACGCTTGCCGTCCCGGCATATGCCATGATGGGACCGCCGTTTGCACCACTACTGTCTGCTGCGAGGCAGCGTTGCCCAAAACCATCCTGCAGGGCGAGACCGTATGGAACCGTACTGTCGCCTTCGTTCAACGGGCCTAGACCCCGCGTTTCTGTGTTCAGGATTTGTCTCGAGAATAGGTCATCGGGAAAACAGTTTGCCGGTGGCCAACTGAATCAATGCCTCGAGGATCAATGCCAATGTACTCGTAGTGCCGACGGCCGGATCTCTCGAGGCGTCTCTGCATCTCTGGGCCCACAGTCCTGGCCATTTCTGTCGCTGAGCCTCCTGGTCCTCCGGGATTTAAGAAGATGGGACCTCCGAATGTGGGATGGTTTTCTGGAACGGCAGCAGGGTGCTTGAGGATGGCGACGATGACGTTGCGCGTGTCATTGGGGTTTTTGTAGTCTAGCGGGAGGATGAGACGTGCGCATTGGGCTCCGCTCTGGTAGCAGCCGTGATACTCTAGGGATTTCGAGGGCCTGATGGAGTTCCAATCGTATGTGGCGGCCTGTCGTACATGTTCGACACCATCAGCATTTGTCAGTGATGGGAAGGCGAGTAGTGAGGTGAGGGCTTGTGTGGGACGCATATTCTATGTACGAATGGACTGATGCCACGATGGAATAAGATGCTTCAGAAGTGAATGAGTACCTAGGAAGTAAGAACTGGTAATTTGGGAGACCAAACAAGCTGGCCTTTTATCATCGTCGAATGTACTGCGTAAAGCACTGCACTTGTAGCTGACTCTCGACGTGTGACAACAATTCCAATATTTGCCAAGTTGGGGCCCCCATCCCATATGGCGTTATTGCCCAAAAACAGTGAGAGCCGAGCTGAGAAGATGATTGGTGTAAGACAAGCCTTGCTGTGCAGCTTGCCGAGCGATCAAGGCAGCCATGGACCGAGATAGTGCTTATGGCGGCCGTGTTGCTGACGAGCGGGAGAGGCTGATCAGTGAGCCTTGCCGTAAGGAGTTGAGGTGGATGGGTTATTTTCCCGACAATTGATCAGTTCTCGAAAGTGTTCTCATGGTTGGCCCAATCTGCGAGAAACCCCGGGCCACAAACGTTGACTTCCGAGCCAAGAGTTAAGGTAGGCCGAGTGGTCGACTTTTGTTGGGGGCTTCACATTTGGTCAAGACCCCGGCTGCATTAATGCGATATGTGAAGCCGACTTTGCGCCCAGCGCATTTTCTCGTCCGTTCAAAGGCTGAATCCACCTCCATGGATTCCTCGTGGGTCGTGGGCATTTTTCAACGAGGGCAATTTGCCTTTTCAAACTTCACGATGACGCATCACCTCACCACTGTTGCGAGATTCCGCCGGTTAATGCGCTGCTAAAGAGTGATAAATCACTAGCCGCGGGCTTCGTACAATACTGGGGAAATATCGAGGACTCTGTTTGCCACGGCAGGGCAGAGCTGGCGAAGCCGGCCGCCGAGTAGCTAGCTGGACGAGGGCATCTTGGTGCACGTCGGATGATCGATCATGTCTTATTACTACGGAGTAATTAGGCAGCAATCACTGCAGCCTTGTCAATGACGCCTGCGATTTCAGGCTGCAAAGGATTAGAGGTGACCAACACTGCGAGCAGCTGTAATAATTTCGTAAAGCGTGGATTGGAACTGGCCAGACAAATGGAAGTGGGGCCATTGTCGACTGCTTGTTGTTTGCCCAGCTTTGTCTACACTTCGCGGCTTTCGTTTGACCTTTAAAGTTTGCCAATTGTGGCTGCCAAAAGATTCCGAGTGCATCTTTAAAAAAGTTCCGTGGCCCTGACTGCGGAAGTCGTCTGTTAGAGCTATTGCCAAGCTTAACTCCAAACACTAATCACCGAGTTGAGACAAGCCACCTCGATAGCAAGCATGGGACAGTACTGGCAGATTGCTGCTCTTGGCAGTAAAAAGTGTTGCCCAAGGAATGCCGAAAGCTTGGAGAGTTTCTCTTTGATCCTCGGGTGGCCAAAGCGCTCGAACGAGCCCTTGCGATTCCTGTCGTACCGACTTATCATGACTCGAGACCCGAGAATGTGAAGTCTCATCATGGTGCAGCAGGTGATGAGTTGAATTTTCCGCCATGGACTTTCGCCCCAAGTTACTGACCTAGACGTTTACGTAGTTGGAACTATCGACAGAAAGTCTGGTAGCTTTCTTCGGTTCCCCACTGAAATCCATCGCCTAATCTTCGAACATTGTTACGATGACGATCTGGTCAGTGTGATTTCCCTAGGTGTCACGAATCGGTACTTTTGGAGCATCGCCAGAGAGTATGTCATACGGGATTTCACGCAATATCTCGGCGTTTGGGCTGGCCAGCAGCTCATTACGGTGGGAGATTACATCAAGCTTGACGACTATCCCCAGGCCTTTTCGCTACGGAGGAAGAGAGAAAACCTTCTCAAGAGAAGACCAGAAGATGATTATGAAGATGATTATGAAGATGATTATGAAGATGAATTTCAAGCAGAACAACGATCAGTTACTCTGTATGACAGGATCGTGAACAGCTTTGAAACCGAAGGTCCTGAAGGCATAACCAGGAATGGTGGGTGGGACTATCTCCACGACGGAATTTTGAGTGGTCTGCATAAGGATTCAGGCTATCGGGCTGTGATGAACGAGATTCGCATGGAACGTGATGACTTTTATCCCCGAGATGAAGTCTGGATCCTCCGTAATCTGACAACAAATCAGTATGTGCGACGAGAGCCCCTCGAGTTGCAGCCGGGATTGGCTCATGGACCCTTCGTTCGAGGCATTGGATTCGGAACTGTCGTCCTGTCTCGTATTTCATGGAGTTCTGATTCTTCCGTGTCAATGGAAGACCCAACAGGACGAATCCACAGAGGCGTTTGGGCAGGACATCGATTCGACATTACCACTATGACTAGACATGAAAAGCTGACAGCGGGTCAGAACTGGACCGACGTGACCGAGGAGCTTGTGGAGGAAGTCACTGCTATATGGGCAGCGGATCTGGGGCCCGACTGGAAGCAGTACGTTCTTGGGAAAAGAACTGACACACAACACAATATCGTATGTACAAGACGATGGGGTTCGCGTGTCCTTGCTTGTCGGAAATGGTCGGAAATAGTCGCATGGGGTAGCCAGCATTCGCGACTACAGTAGCAAACTCAGATTGGGCTTCGCAAATGAGGATGTGCGTTTGACTTTGTGTACAGAGTATACGAGAAGAATATGGCCATCGAGAGCTACTCTCGACATGAGAGTTACTCCGTTGGAGGGATGCGACTCTGATATAATGGAGACGATGATTGACTTGAAAAAGGAGCATGGGGAAAAAGTACAGAAAAAGGATGTCAGAGCGATTGAAGAAATTCGCAAGAATGCACGTATCAACTAATACCATGTGCATCAGGCAATAGCAACAAAGAGCGTGTACTCCGTATGATGCCAAGATACTGTGCGACAGCTGCAAGTTGATCAACTTGACCAGACTGTTGTTGGAGACAGCAACCTGAAAGATGGACCTGTCATGTCCGCCCATGAGTCCATGACACGCCATCAGCCCTACTTTGAAGACGCATCCAAGTGTAATGCTGGATATAGAGCCAGATGCATCTCTGCGATAGGGATATCCCCTCGTCTTGCATGGAAGCCATGGCAGCGTAAAGAGCGATGGATGGTTCTGCCTCGGCCTGCACACAGAACAATGTCCGAAACGTTTCGCTCCAACAATTGTCCGAGCAAAGTCGAGCGAAGCTCGCTGCTGGTTTCAGAATTCCCAGCAACCGCCAGACTCGAAACGACGAGGGGTCCTCTGCGTCTGGATTGTCCGCTCCCTGCGTCTATCGTCAAGTGGGCCGAGGTTTTTGCTTGACGGCGCTCGAGCAGATTCGATCAGATGAATTGTGTTTTGAGTTTTGACCATGGTGATTTCTGCCCTGGATTGTTTGACGCGGGGCACAGTGAGACTGGTGATGCGATAACTTGCCAAAGAGGCGTCGCGGTCCTGCGTTGCGTCGCGGAAAAAAAAAAAAAAAGACTTGAATGCGTTCATGTGCGTTCATGTGGCCGCCATTTTTCACGTTATATCTCATGCGGTGCTGCTGCTATCTCTGTTCTGCGCCCATCTGCTCAACCCAACGTCTTCAGGTTTTGTCATCAGTGATCGATCACTGCTCACCATTCCCTTTTGTTGTCTTGTCAACGGGCCTTGTTGTGCAAGCTGCCCCAACACTCCTTGCTACGTCTCCCAGAAAGAAAAAAACCTAGAACAAACCAAGACCTTGTTTTACCATGCGCTACATTCTTTTCATCGCCATGTCGGGCCTGGCAACGGCGCAGCCTGCCCGCCGGGCTGTCAAACAACTCGACCAGGCTGCGACAAATGAGGCACAGCAGCGCGACGAAACTGCCAAGCGCGCGTTCGCAAACACGCAGATCAAGACGGCGGATGGCAAATGCCTCTTTGTCGACAAACTGTCGGGTGATTTCAGGGCCAACTTGACGCCCGTTCAGATCGCCACGTGTGGTACCACCGATGGCCAGGGCTGGGACGTCATCACCTCGGGCAAACACAACGATCAACAAGGGCGCATTGCCATCGTGAGCACCCTCACGCAGGCATGCCTGAACGTTGACCCAAGGCGCAAGGAAGGGGATCGCGTCAATCTGTTTTCGTGCGGCGGGAGGGCCGACGGCGGCGGACAAGTCACCGACTCGCAGTTGTTCCGGTTCGACGGCGGCAATGGCCCATTGAGCTTGGTGCCGGGGAATAGCGCGGGACAGTGCCTTTCGAGCAAGGGGCATAGAGTAGATGCTGCGTCTTGCGTTGATGGAGCAGAAGATCAGAGCTTCAGTTTTGGCGGCGGCGATCAACGAAATAGGAATAATGGGAATGGCACCGGCGGCGGCGGCGGCAACGGCAACGGCAACGGCAACGGCAACGGCAACGGCAACGGCACTGACGGCCGAGGTTCCGGAAACAGGGATGGCTGCAATAATAGGTCGACTTGGATGGTGGTGTGAAATCAGCCAAGATGGGGCTTCCCATGTCTGATTCATAAGTTGTAGTTGATACATTGCCGTCAACCGCCCAGAACTAGATTTCCAGCGACCCGTGCGTGACAACGGGCTACATATGCTTGCTGTTCAGTACTTGCAAATACTCGACATAGCCGCCGCATTAGGTGGACTCCAGGTCGAACAGAAAAGCTGTTGCTACGAGTAAGAATCATGTCTGATACTAGCAGCTTGTGTCTCGGTATGGATCTATCACGTATTATCAGACGTGGGTTGAGAAAGGGCGTATCAATCAGCTTCAAACTAATTCGGCCATTTCGACAATCCGCGCGTTCCGCAGTGTCCTGAGATACCACCGCGACCTGTTTTGTCTGCCCTTCTTGTACTCAGCCCAGAATGTCGGATACCGAAATTCTTTTCTGGGAGGGGCGACCTGTGAGCGCTCGGGCAACTTTCTCATTTTTGGGTGAATATCCGATCTCTTGTACTCGAGGCTGGGGGCCACATCTGGAGAGCGACATCGGCTGATGTGTAAGGGATGTCGATATCAACAACGCGGCCTGCATTCTCCGTTCCGTTAAGGGGAAAACTGGCTGAAGTACTCCCATACTTGAGGTCCCAGCTTCCTTCCTTTGGTAGATCTGTTCGTCCCACTCAGTAGGAGTTCATTTGGGTGCCTGTTTTAAATCGCCCCTATTAAAAACTGACAGTATTCCTCATATAAGCGACCCCTTATGACCGACCATATGTGCACCCATCTTGCGGCCGTGAATAATATTGTGCAAAACTTCGTACCGGTGGCCTTCCCGATCATGGAAATAATCACCGAGGTTTGCAATGAAGCTTGTTGGTCCCATGTCAAACCCCTCGGAATATTGATAGCCAGCGCAACATATGGCGGAGCTGGCGCGCAGTCAGTTCTTCTCACAAGGTTTTTTTTTTTTCAGAGGGCAACGCGTTCTTTATAGATATCATTGCGCTGGTAGTCAAGCTCGACAATTTGATTACCAGTCTATACGCAGTCGGCGGAATCTCGTGTGTGAAGAAGGGCGAAGGCTTACAAAAGAACCCCCGAGACAATCTTTCTTGGCGTCTTGTGCAAAGCTTAGAAACCACGAACGAGATAATCTTAGGGCCAGGCCGCTTGAGAGCGTCGAACTCATCTATGCGAGTGCATTCATATATTGTTTGACTTTGGCATGCTTCTTGCCATGCCGCCCACTTGAGACTCACAATCAGTGACGACCACAGGAAACGCTTCTCGAGTATAGTGGCACAGCATTTCGGTGGAGTGAACGGCATCTTGTGTTGGTAGAGAGATCTGACGGTAAGGCTCCATTTGACGAATCGTCTCAAGCTGAGTTGGTTATCTCACAATAGTGGCAAGGGAGAAGAGTTGAGAGGACGGATGGTGCAACTGCAGGTCCGAGTTCAAGGGCACGGGGAGCCCTGCACGAACCTACGGATCTTGAACGATCAACGGGATCAATCAGAGGGTCATGATCAGAGGGGTCAATGTCGGAAGAGATCAATATCAGGAGACATCGATTTCAGAAGGAAGGGTCAATTGATTAATCATTTGATCGGTGACGGAAGGCATGACTGATCGAAGGACTGAAGACCTGTGTGATGATTGAAGGCCTTGACGATCTCATTGATCAATGACCAGAGCTCCTGATCTTGACCAAGGTCTTGACTGACGGTCTCAACGGTCTGATTGATCTGATTAATTTGATCAGTGACAAAAGACCTGACTGATCAATGTCGGAAGACCTGTCTGACGATCGTGACCGAAGGTCTTGAGGGTCTAACGAGCGATTGAAGGTCTAGCTGCTTGCCTCCCTGTGGGTTGCTGAGCGCGAATCTGCAATATTTGCTCGATAGGGGCTGACTTGAAGGGGAATGAGAAAAATATAATAACAAGAAAAATTTAAGGTCTGATTAATCTAGTTTCGGATCAGAGGAAAAGGGTCTTTGTATCTTCGTGACGGTCTTCGTGGCGGTCCTTGTGGCGATCTCTGTGTCGGTCTTTTCGGTTGTTTATTACGGGGTTCGATTTTTTTTTTTTGGATCAATCAATCCGATCGGATTCTACTACTTCAATGACTTTGATGACTTTGATGATTTCTGACCGGTCTGATCAATTAATCCGATCGATCTCGCTGACCCGGACCGAGGTCTCTGTGACAGGCCTAGTGAAAGGGACAGATTTGAAAAAAGGGGTATCGGCTAGGAACAAGGTTACAAGGATGATAATCCTTGCGGAAGGTCCGGACGAACTCAATTCGCATTTCACCACCAATTTTGTCGAGGAAAACCCACACCCAAAGAGAGGACCAGGTTACCAGGTCCCAACGGCATAGATCCCTCGTGATTACGGGTCCGACCTCCAAATTTATCCGTGGTGTAACTGGTGTGTGAGAAACACATTTTGCATCTGCCGTTCAGGGATGAAATCAACTCCATTCACGCCATTATGAGTTCCATGGGGGCAACAGCGGGGTAGATGGCGAGCGGTCGGGCAAAGTAGTCGAATGGGCCCATCAATGCAATCTTGACTTTTGCTCCTCTGTCTAAAATTGATGCCTAAAGGTTTTTTTCTTTTCTTTTTCCCCCGCAGTGAAAGCTAATAACAGGGTCGTCTGCGATGTGGAGAGAAGGACGGCCCGTAATAGCTCCATCGCGCTCATGCGCACGGACCCTCGTTCCGGCGTTCCGTTCCTTGCCGACTTTAAAATTAACAGGCACGTGAATAATTCATTGCCTACCCAACCAAGCCGCACCCCATTTCTCCGCCTCTTTTCATTACATGTACTCCTTCGTCGACGACGAAGCCGAATCACGATGGCAGTTGGCCGAATGTCGTGCGTCTCTGAATTCTAATTTCCGCTGGAGCCTCCGCTTACCATTGCTGCCGTGTTGGATTGTGGCTCGGACCTGGACCTTGAAGACTTCTGCCGTCTACCCCAGAAGAGGAAGGAGCCACCAAGTATTACAGTTTCAGCTGTGCAGTGTGGATGCACATGCTCCGTGTTTAATCTTGTTTTCGTATGTTTCCGTCCACTCAGGAGCCGCGGCGCGTGTTCGGGTCCAGGAACCCGCCTTGGATCCTTGGAGAAGTTGATCTCCGTTGATAGTTCTTTCCTCCGTGCAGCCTAGTCCCAACCAACCATTCTGCATCTGTCGACTGATGCCGACCCTCACCAGAGTCACACCAAAGAACCCCTCCGAAAACCATGTGTCTGTCTCCTAGCTTGTCATGGCAATGTGGCTTACCCTTGGTTACAATGCTGCGATTGACCGACTGACCCGGTCGGTTGGCCAATGGCCTCTATTGACGCGACTTGATAGCTTGATAGGAAGAGCGAGGGGTATCAATCCATCATGGCGTGGTCTCGATTCGATGCTTGACATGATATAATGTCCTGGCCCTCCCCGTCTGCCCGGTGACGATGAAGCTCGCTCCCGATCCTTCCCCGACTCGACTCGATCGGGACCCCGTTGAGTCTTTACGACCCTGTACTCTCGTCCAAACCTAGAGCCGGCGAATTAAGGTAGAAGAAGATGGTGCGCCTCTGGTCAGCTGTGCCACTGTTGGTAGCAGCTTACTCGGCTGTCGCAGCTGCCCATGTCGTTCCTGGGGCCTTCATCTTCGAGTTCAAGGACAACCAGGTACGTCTAATGACCATTTCTGTACAATGAGAGTCATCATGACTGGAGCTCCAATGTTGCTTTGCATTCGCGCCGACATCCAAATAACGCCGTCCAGGACAAATCTGCCGCCTTGGACTCGATCAAGAAGGATGGAGACGTCCGAATGAACCTCGACTTTGAACTGTTCAATGGTGTGTCCGTTCAATTGCATGACGTTGAAAATTCCGAAATGGTTGTCAACAAGCTGGCCGCTCTCCCTGCGATGCAAAGCGTCTGGCCCGTCACTCTGCACAAGATCCCGGAGACCGAAATTCACTGGACGGGAAATCCATCCGGCCACCACGATCTGGTTTCTCGAGACAACTCCACCACGGACACCTTCTCACCTCATGTTATGACGCAAATCGACAAGTTGCGGGCCAAGGGCTACACTGGCAAGGGTGTTCACGTGGCAGTCATTGACACAGGAGTAAGTTCCGGACTCTGGACCCGTGGCGCAAGCTCATTTCCGTCCAGGAATCGTGACTCCTGGAAACAGTCCGTAAGCTGACCCGATATTGCGTCCAAGATTGATTACAAGCACCCCGGACTAGGTGGATGTTACGGCAAGGAAGGATGTTTAGTCACCAATGGTTACGACTTGGTCGGTGACGCTTTTGACGGCGTAAACAACACAAACCCCGTGCCTGACGACGATCCCATGGATTGCGGAGGCCATGGTACTCATGTTGCTGGCATCGTTGCTGCGACGGATTCGAAACTCGGCTTTACTGGAGGTGCTCCTGGCGCAACTCTCGGCGCCTACCGAGTCTTTGGATGCAATGGTTCAACAACGAGTGACGTCCTCATCGCCGCCATGAACCGCGCCTACATCGACGGCGCCAACATCATCACCATGTCTATTGGAGGGGCCGGCGGGTGGAAAGAAGATGCCTGGGCCGTCACCGCTAGCCGCATCGTCGACAAGGGTGTCATCGTTGCCATCTCTGCTGCAAATGATGGCAAACAGGGCATCTTCTACGCTAGTTCCGGCTCCTCGGGCGAAAATGTCGCCGCCATTGCTGCGTACCAGAACGTTGTCACGCCGACTCTAGTGTACTACGGCAACGCCACTGTCCAAGGCAAGGACAAAGAGGAGTTCTCCTATGTCCTCGGAAATCCCAATGTTTTCAACACCACTCTGCCGCTCTGGGCTGCCACCTTGGACACGACTGCCGCCGCTGACTTGTGCAGCCCACTCCTGAGCTCACCACCAACTTGAGTAGCGTAGTCGTTCTCGTTCGTCGTGGTGGTTGCAACAACGAGCAAAAGGTGAAGAATGCCGCAGCAAAGGGCGCCAAGTTCTTCATGTTCTACAACAACGTCGACGCGCCTCCTACCTTCCTCAGCTTGAAGCCCCTGTCCCCAAGACGGTCAAGGGTGTTGGCTTCACTGACAGGAAGACGGGCGAAGCTTGGATCGAGCAACTCAGAGCCGGCAAGAAAGTGTCTCTCACTCTTGGATCAAACTTGGACACGAAGCTCACCGTTAAGAATATCGACAACGCTGTCAATGGTGGCAGCGTCGCGAACTTCTCAACTTGGGGCCCAACCTGGACGATGGATGTCAAGCCCCAGTTTGGCGCCCCGGTGGCCAGATCTTGTCCACTTTCCCAAGGGCCAAGGGTAGCTACGCCGTTCTTAGTGGCACGTCCATGTCGTGCCCTCTCACGGCATCCATCTATGCCCTCTTGGTCGAGGTTCGCGGTACTCAGAACCCAACACTGTTCCGCAACCTTCTTTCTGCCAATTCCAACCCGCAAATCTTCAATGACGGCGCACGATTTTACGATGGACTTGCTCCAGTTCCGCAACAAGGCGGCGGAATGATTCAAGCCTATGATGCGGCGTTCGCCACCACCCTGTTGGAGCCATCTAGCCTGTCTTTCAACGAGACAACATACTTTGCCAAAAGCAGGAATTTCACCCTCACCAACGAGGGCAAGGGTGATGTTACCTACGACATCTCCCATGTGCCAGCCCTGACGACTATGACGTTGAAAAAGGGCGCCAACTCAGTCAACCCTTTCCCTGGCGAGTTTGTCGCCGAATCTGCCACCCTCAAGTTCAGTGAGGACAAGGTCACTCTCAAGAAGGGCGACAAGGTCACTGTCGAGGTCTTGGCCACACCGCCCGCCATCGATGGCGCCCGCCTGCCTGTATGGTCTGGCTATATACGAGTGAACGGGACTGATGGTACCTCCTTGTCCCTGCCTTACCAAGGTCTTGTTGGTTCTCTTCACGACCACGTCGTCTTGGAGAAGAATGCGACCTGGATCGCCAAAGCCTACGATACCGAACTGACTCCAGTGGCCCCGAACACCGTCTTCACACTGCCCCGTCCCGGCTCCCCAAGGGCAAACTCGTCCTACCGACGGTGGCATTTGCCCCCAACCTGGGCAGCCCTCTTTCCAATACCACGTCGTGCCGGTCTCCGCCGAGGGAGCCTCCGAGAGGCCGCTCGGCCAGATGGGCTCATCGCCTGCCCAGTATGTGCCGCGGGGAAAGCAGAGCCTGGACTGGGATGGAAAGCTCGAAGACAACACGTACGCACCCGCGGGCACGTACAAGATTGTCGTCAAGGCGCTCAGACTGTACGGCAATAAGACCAACAAGAAGGACTGGGACAAGAGCATCACCCAACCTTTTACTATTAAGTATGCTTAGATGAACACTTTTGCGAGGCGCAAACATGGATGTTGGAATCGAAATTGGAAGGAGCAGTACACACACATGTCACTGCGTTGAAACGAATATTGGCTGGAAACCACGCTCTGGTCTGTAAATCAACCTGCATACGATGTAGTCTCCACAGTGCTGTCGGTCCAAGATGTCGGGACTGTGACCAACTGTGTGAAGCCGAGTGCTAGTCCAATGCGGAATTAGCCTAGCGCATTATACATTCCTACGGGCATTATTCCATGCAAGAGACAAGTCATTGCTGCTTGTATGACAGGTCTAGTTTCCAAAATTTTCTCCCATCAATATTTAATTGATAGTTTGAGGGTTAGGGACGAAGGTCACTCCTTTCGGCGTGAATGTGTCAAATTAATCGGGTTCCCAGAGGAGTCATTCTCTTGCGTGAGATTAATGGTTCTGTCATGGACACGGGATAACATTCTTGCAGATAATGTTGCAAAACGCAAAAACTAGTCATAGTGTAATAAATCATTCTTCCAAGGGAATACGTCTGCGCCGCCAATATCTCCTCTCCCCGCCCGCCCCCTACCCACCCATTCTCCGTTCCCCATCTAAACATTCTCATCCTCGTCATCATCGGCCTCGGCCCTGCCTGCCATCATCAGGGAGCAAGCTCTGCATCCGGTGCTCGCAGACGTCGGACCAGATTTTCGGAGCAACGGGGTGATATGCGGCAATGTCAAAAAGGCTCGAAAGAGATGAGTGTGCAATACGAGGCGGGCGAGACGCTGTGATGTTTTGTTGCGTGTGGTCTTTGGGAGCCTGGCATCATATCATACTCAGTCGCCCTCGACCTTGGCAACCGTATCAGAGTCTAGGGCATGGCAGGACCAATAACGCTGCACACGCGGACTGGCAGGCCGCGTAGATTGCAACTGCACATGGTCCGGCGGCGAGAGTCGTCGCACATGCTGCTTGGCATGCAGCATAGGCCGCGGGTCCGGCGGCGACAGCGGTGGAAAGCGTGACAGCGCTGAAAGCGACAAAGGCGAGCTTCGTCTCCATGGCCGCAAGTGGAGGCTTGAATAACCGAGATGTTCAATGCGGTGGAGATTGGAGGTTGGAGGTTGGAGGTTGGTGGTTGGAGAAGGTCAGATGATTTGTTGCAATTGTGGCCACTGGATGAAGAATGTTTGACAATGTTTTGAGCTATGGTATGGGATCTACAACGGGAGAGGAAGCTGTCTGTATATATGGCTTTTGGAATCAACTTTGCAAACGACGCGGATTCAACGCACTAGGCGAGGTTATTGAGGCTGCAAACGCAAAGAACAAACGCCGTGTCCGTCAAGGGAAAGTGCTGGCAAACGCGTAAAAGGGGTGATTGATATTGAAGGCTGTTGTGTATTTCCAAGCTCTTGACAGTATTTATTCCATGCATGTATGTACGAGTGGAATAAACAGTAAGAGCAACAATGAATTTTGATGAGCCGCTGTGTGTCATTAGCTGACCATGCCACAGATCGCGGCATGCAGAAGTCGACAACCTATAGGGTAGCGTATTGCAGCGACAGCTTTGGCAAGGGCCACCATGTCTCGTGTCTTGAAAAAAAAAAAAAAAATATCATCCTTCGCCAACGAACCTTCTATTCCTATGTTGTGCTTGAATGCTCAAACGTTTGAATGCACAGACATTTATCCATTTCTCTACATACATTCCTTTTTCGAAAACCGCTCGCGTTTCGAAACGTAAAGGTATCCGCCGCCCCACTAGCAGCCGGGCCAAACATCAGGCGGATAAGCGGACAGGGTTGCAGGCCGAATGAATGGATACATGATGGATGGCCGTTGCAAACAAGGAAGCAAAAATGGCTCTCAATTCCCTGTGTATATTATGTACGGAGCAGAGTTTCTATTTTTCTTAAAATAACGGGCAGTCGGATGGAAAGGAGTAGCGGGACGGCGGATGAGCTAGGTGCGGGTGGTTATGAACCGATGACAGCATGTTTCCACCTTTTTGGCCCTTTTTTTCTTCACTTTTGACGCGAGATGGCGGGCGACGAGGACATTCACGTGAAAGGAGAGCATCCCAGGGCAATTCTTCTTCTCCCCGCGGGGGTGGTGGTCCCGTGGGAGGGAAAAAAAAAGAAAAAAAAAAAAGATTCCGGGGCGCGAAATGGGTCCCCAGTGATGATGGATGGAGCCTGGCATCAAATACTCACGTCTGTCTGGTGAGGTTCTGCAACCGAGAACCGAGGCGTCGCGGAATAAGGGTCTCCAGGTCGGGCAGTTCAGTTGTTATTGTGTAATTGAATGCTCTTGAGAAGGCGTCTGGTTTTCTTCACGAGGCTGTCGGCCCGTCCAGCGTAGCATCGGCATCGGCATCGGCGTCGGCGTCGGCGTTGGCGTCGGCGCGGAGCTAATACATGTACACTGACGAAAAAAAAAAAAAAACAGGATGCTGAGTCTGCTGAGTCTGCTGAGTAATGCCACCCTCTGCCCTTCTCGTCTCTCGTCAACATGTTGTTACGCACGCCTTTACGCCTTTCGCGCCGCGCAGCCGTTTGACAAGGCTCGCTCGCCATTGGCTGGTTGTCAACGATGGGAACTTTGAAAAGTTTTTTTTTTTTTCACCTTGAGGGCCGCCCGACCCCACATGGCGGGGCGCCTCAAGCTCAAAGCGACCGGTGAAAAGGAAGAGAAGGAAGAAGAAGAAGAAGAAAAGCCAATTTTTTTTTTGCAGTCACTTGAGCAACTGCCGGGAGGTTCCATTCCATTCTGACCTTTTTGATGGGTTTGTCCCTCGGATCCATATATATATATATATATGTGTGTGTACATGTACGTCCAAGCCATGTCCTCTTCGGGGTTCATTGTGATATGAGTCGGGAATTTTAAAGTTTGCTTGCCTTGGCATCGGTGAGAGCGAGCGTTGCCATCCATCCTCACTCGCAGACTCGCCGCAAATCCATCATCATCATCCGTCAATCCGTCTTCCATCAACATCACGCCACACCACGACCAATGGTCAACCACTGGAATCCTCCATCGTGGATTATTAATGCAGTGCTCTATATAGAATCTCATATCCACCCGTCGTCATTGCCGAGCGCAACGTCAGTCTGATATGCCACCGTCGGCACTTGTGACACCCAACCAACGTCACACGGTCGAAAGAGGTCGCTAGCGAGCTTTTTCCAATCAGATCGACCGACTACATATTCCTTCCGCCTTGCCTTCATTCCCTTGCAGTCGAATAGAACCGCACCGCACCGCACCGCATCGCACCGCATCGCATCGCAGCGTCACTTCCGGCAGTCGCCTTCCGACGACTGACTGTTCTTGATTTGAAAAAACACCCCATCCCGTCTGGGCTGCGAGGGCCCGAGGCGAAGAGAAAATAAGAACAAGGATTTTATTTTATTTTATTTTATTTTTGGCTCGACTACTCCGCACATAGGAGGTACTTCCTTACTCTTCCTCGCTTTTGTCCTCCCCTTCTGAATGACTTGCTCCATGTATGCTGGTCTTGCTGTCTTTGGAGAGGGCGCGGCACTTTCGCTTGGGATCGTTTGGCAATTGCCTCTTCTGTCAGACCCAGAACTGTTGGATTGACCTCATCAATTTTCAATTTTAATTTTCTTGGGAATTGAACCCCACCCCCAGAACAAAAATGCCCCACCTCGTTGCCAACTTCCTTCGCTCCTCGTCGGGCAACATCAAAAGACGGCCGTCTCACGATCCTCGCGCACCTCGCGAAACAACTCGGTCAGCGCGAGCCTCTACGCCTCCGCCTCCGACTCCGAGGACCATGCTCTCCACAACCACCCGGTCAGGATGTCCGAGCCGGGGACACCCTCAAGAAGCGCCGTCTCTCGCTGCCCTTTGGCCGCTCCCGGCACGACGGCCACGGCGGCGCTGCCCACGCTTCGGGCAACTCATCCCATCCTCACTCTCACTCTCACTCGCCCGCCTCGATGGACTGGCGCATCGAGAGCCCGCCCGTTGTCTTGTACGGCTCGCCCGAGGAGAGCACCGGGGCCCTCGTCTCCGGCCTCCTGTACGTCCGTGTCGACGAGGAGGCGCTCGAGGTGGACGGCCTCGTGGCCACGCTGAGCCTGCACGTCACGCACAAGAAGTCCTTCCAGGGCCACTGCGCCGAGTGCCAGACCAGAGTCACGGAGCTCAAGACCTGGCAGTTCCTGGGCCAGTCGACATGTCTGCGCCGGGGACATCATCAGTTCCCCTTCTCGACCCTCCTGGCCGGCAACCTTCCCGCGTCCGTCAACACGCCCATCGTGTCCATCTCCTACCACTTCAAGGCCGAAGCCGCTGCCGCTGCCGTGCCCTCGCCGCCGCCGCCGCCGACGACGACGACGACATCAACTTCGACCTCGCCCCTCTCGCCTCTCAAGCTTGACCGCATCCTCGACGTGAAGCGGTCTCTGCCCGAACCCTCTACCCCCGCCACTCGGTCCGCGTCTTTCCCCGACCAACATCAAGGCCAGCGCGCACTACGCCTCGGTCATCCACCCGGCCGGCAGCAACAGAATCACCCTCAAGCTCGACGGACTCATGAACCACAACGACAGGGCGCAGACGGTCGATCTCTGGAAACTCAGAAAAGTCACGTGGAAGCTCGAGGAGACCATCAAGACCCTCGCCCCCGCCTGCGACAGGCACGCCCTTCCCTCGACCCGCGGCATTCCTCGTACGGAAACCCGCCTCCTCGGCGAGGAGCAGATGCACGAGGGCTGGAAGTCGGACTACACCGGCAGCGACGGCATCGTCGACCTGGAATTCGACTACGCCATGGCCCCCAGCTGAAGACGCACGCCCAGGATCCCAAGTTCGCATGCGATGTCCAGACGGACGACGGCACCGACGTCTCGCACGCGCTGCACGTCGAGCTCGTCGTCTCCAAGGAGTTCGCGCCCGAGGGAAACCCCATCTCGCCGCGCAGACGGGCACCGGTCGCATCCTCCGCATGCACTTTGCTGTCAGCATGACCGAGTATCCCGGCCTCGGCGTGAGCTGGGACAATGAAGCACCACCCGTCTACCAGGACGTCCCGCCCAGTCCGCCTGGGTACCCGTCCGAGCCACCCATCGAGTATGAGCATCTCGAGGCGCTGGAGGCGCAGAGGCAGGGGTCTGCGTCGGAGTCTGGATCCGGGCGGCGCTCCCTTTGAGTTTTTTTCTTCCTTCTCTCCCTATTCTGTTCTGGTATTCCTTGTTTCTTCCAATGCCGCATGATGAGCGACTGGGGATGTTGTACAAAAGTGACTTTTTCTTTCTTCTTTTCCCCGGCGTTGAAGCGTTGAAAGCGTATACCCTGCATTGGTGGGCTTGCATTCGGGACCGGGGGCAACAACAGGACCTGGCCTGTGCATACTATGGAGTAGGCTACTCGGTAGTGATGTGTTATTCTGTATTCATTCGTCGTATGGTGGTTCACTCTCATTGTCTTGGTGGCGACTGCACTGGTGATCTGGGTGATAACCGTGGCAACGGCAACGTAGACGCCCGTTGAATGCTTCGCCACGAGCTCCGACGTCTTGTTCCCCGCCGATGTTTCAGTAACGGTCGGAAATCTGCCGACTGCTCGTAAGGGGCATAATGAAGCAAATTTCAGTACTGGATGATGCACCACCGGAAGGACTTTGTGCCCGATATGTGGAGAATACCATATTACGTCACCGCTACATATGCTAGTCATCTTTCGTGTACCAACGAAAAACTTGGCGAAGTACTTCTCATATTTGCCGTTGGCCTGGATAAAATGAAGCGGATGGAAATGAGGAGTTTACTCCAATGTGGAGTCATTGACACTCGTCCTACATACACTTGCATCATCCTGAGGTGGAGTAAAAAGTCGGCGGCGATGATGTATTAGGAGGTCGAAGGGTCTGTGTGGTAGGCGCGAATCGTGGTCGGTACCCGGGAAGTATCACGATTATACGCCGTTTAATTATTGGATCATTGTCCAAGCAAACGGAAAATCGCCCTGCCAGCGAAAGAAGTTTGGGCTCAGGTCAGGTTTCTAGCGGCGCGACATGGGCCCAACTGATTTAACCCCTCATCTCAAGCGCCCACCCTCACATGCAACCACAAAATACCATCCAGATTCCCGAAGACTAGTTCTACGCATGCGGCAAGGTTGGCTTAACCCCACATAATGGCTCTTTGAGACAGTTGTGCAGTGTTTCGTGCCTGTAAATCCACGTCTTTGGACAAGGTGTTTTGCAGGAAACAGTAGTTACAATACGCTGAAAACGTGATGTTTGTATTTGCCTCTCTGTAACCGCCCCTCAAACTTCCGGGAAGAGAAGAGCCGTTCAATAAGACTATTACAACAAGGCTAGACCATGTAAAAGTCGGTCAGAACTGAGTATATTAGCCAAATATTTTGACGCTCCGATATGGACCGCTACCTTTTTTCCTTGGTGACCCTGACCGCGACTTATTAATTGGCCAATCGAAATTCAAGGACAACTCATCAGCGGACGTATCCGAATCATAAAGAATGCGACTTGTGAGAGCATGTATGTTGCACAGTGGCTGTTTCCTGGCTAGTGCTGGGGATGTCCTCACTGGAGGGTGCTTTTGCCGGAAGAAGACCCAGACCATCGACTGGCAGAGTGGAATTCCTCTTTGCCAGCTCATTTGCCTGCTCTATAGCTGCATCCCTCTGTTGCTTCGCCCAATCCCTAGCGTTTCGGAACGCAGAAGCACCCTCCCGAAACTTATTTACATTGCCGGTCAAACCCCAGGTGTCAATTTGCGTCGTGACGAAACCAACCCTCCTGCCCAGACTTTAAGTAAGGCAGGATTAGGTAGCAGGTAAATATTTTTAATTATCCTCCTTAGTATATAGTAGAGATAGTGTATGCTTTATTATCATACTCGAGAGCTAAATAACTATAAGACTGTAGACTCTGTATTCCTCTCGCCCCTAAGGCTCCGTTGTAACAAGACTGCCTAGTGGCAACTGACAAGGTTCCATCAGGTCCCTTTGCCTTGAGCGTGAAGTTCGGTAGTATTGGGAGATTGCTTTGTAATGAGGGAACAAGCATGCAGCTTTGCTCTCTGCGTACTCTGATATTGAGCTCCTCCGGTCGGGAACCGTAGTACAAATCAGGCTTGCCAGCTACAATCGTTCCGTCAGTCAGGCTCTCAAGATTTGTGAATGGAACGTCCCCAGCTACACATTTTCTATCTGTAGTGGTCCCCTCGATGAATGGTATCACATTTGTGGTGACGTCACGTTCTTTGAAGGCGTGGGTATCTGCTCTTTCGAAGCTCCTGAAATCCTTGTCGGAGAACTGCGATGGTGACAGTGACGCTCGAGGTTGGGCCATTGCCTGTAATATCTCGTCCATACTATCAGGACCTGGCGGCGACGTACCGTCGGGGTATTCGTAGCCGTCAGGAAATATGTCATGGTCAATCAGATTCTGCTGAAACGCTCGATCGTACGGGCCAACGCTTCTCGTGCTAGTGGAATTGGAAGTTGCTGTGCTTTTTGACGGGGATGAATTGATTCTTTTGACTGGCGATTGCGAACCTCTCTTCCGACGTCCGAGGCTTGATTGACTAGAGCTCATATTGTTTCGAAAATCCCGCCGGTGTTCGGCACTGCATATTGTCAGTGTTACGTAGCATGCATCCTTGACATTTCACATACCCCTCTCTCAAGTTGGTCAGATTTGGGCCGCCTTGTCGCGCGAAACGCTCGAGGCTGACGTTGTTGCTAGTCGTGGCAGTTGGCGAACAAGAGAGTTCTTTGCGTCGAGTCCGTCGACCCAGTTCTCGAAGTGCGTTACGTGTCAAGGGTATTTTCGACAAGCCGTCCCAAAACTCGGGAGGTGGGATTGGTTGGTCATCGCGTTTGTGCTTCTTCTCCGCCGGTGTGATGGTGGTCTCGTTTGCGGCTGGGGGCACGCGGCGTTTCTGGCCTGCCAATGTTGCGTCGCGTCGCGTCGCGTCGCTGTTGTTGTAATTTCGCTGACGCCGGCATTCTTGACCGCTTGTTGTGTGGACTTGCAAGCGGGCAAAAAGTCCCTTCTTATGTTGTCCAGAGGTTCGTACAGGTCGGTCTTCTTGTGTCGGGACTGGTATCGGCCAGATGTTGGTTGGTGTAGTTTGCGTGGCGCCCAAGTGAAACACGTGTGTCGACGATGCCACTAATGTCCACTGGATAATGAGGGCGTTGCTGGAGGCTATCTCTTCTTTGCCAACTCTGTGCTTCGTAAGACCCCGGGTCCCTTGTAATCGAGGAACCGCGAAACTAATGTCTCCTTCGGCTGTTTGCCGATACCAACACTTGTCCGTGCGCGCAGTGGACGTGGCGCGCTGGTTGAGTGAGACAATCCGTCCGGTCAGCAGTTTACGCAGCCTTCTGGCACTGGTGACGGGGATAGTTGGAGATTGGCTCGTGGCCCTGGTTGGTCTCCAAGTTCGTCTTCTCTGGCTCCTGGCCGAGACTGAATCTGGCAGTTCATTCTGTCCAGTCGCGAATCCGATGGTTAAGGGAGTTCCACAAGCTCATTAAACGTCGTAAACATACCGGGTACACCATTCAGGCCATCACGGAGCCTTGTAATTTAGCGCCCTTCTAGGTCAGGGCTTTACCAATTAACGTACATACTGAAGCGCCGGGTTTTGGATAGCTCCTGCCAGTGACAAAATGAACCCGCACCTAGCCGCTGGCGGCTATATCCTTGTTTGTGGCGGTACAGGGCTACAGGGCTACAGCATATGCAGTACAATCTCGATCGGACTAGCGCTTCCTATGGACTGGTGGTGCTGAATACGTAACCACTGTTTGCCCTCAGGCGGGGAAACGCTGGTAAATCATTCCTCGGAGTCTGCCCAAGCGCCAAATCAATCCCACATGGTGCATTAAACTCAAGTGCTGGTATCTACGCAAAGTGCAGTAGTGGGCTGCCAGCGACCAGCAGCGACCTTGGGGAAGCTACTGGCAAGCACATGGCAGTTACAGGGCAGTGCCTGGTAGCTAAGGTCTGGTAGCTACCACCAATTTTAGGTACTGGCAAAGAGCGCGACGCCGCTACTGGAATACTTGGGTACCAGCATCGTGCCGCACTGGGCTACTGGTACCCTGAGCTGCTGCCAGCCATGTCAACGCAATTGCTTCACCCCTTCAACAGGAGACCGGTCCCCTATGGGGTCCGCCAATGCCTTGAGGAACAGATAGGTAGCTCGGGGTTCGATCTGTCCATCAGACGTTGGACATGTCGAACGTGGTGCCTTTTTGGCCAGTTTTTACGTAATGATTGAAACCCCCAAGTATGCTCGTTTCGTGACAGTGATCTATATTACAACTGTTACCTAGCCTTCGCATCTCCGGGGCAAGGCACTACTAGCCTCACCTCTTAGAACAATACCCGTCTTGCCTTCTGAATCCCCGTAATATCCCATGGCTCAGGTCTAGTCTTTTCCATCCACTTCTGCCAATCGTGTTCCAACGGATCGCAAAACTTCATCATCTGTGCAAACTCCCAATAGTCAGGAAACCAACCAGAGGATTCCCAGTCAAGCAGAGCAGTAATGGAGGCGCTTTCGTCCACGATAATATTCCGAGGGCCGATGTCGCCATGCGTGAAGACGGACACTCTAGAGCGTGGAAGTAGGTCTAGGAGGTCCTGACTATCATGGTAAGAAAGTCCATTAGAATTGACGAAGCGGGTGTAGATACGGTTCCGTAGTGTGTCATCGTCCAGATCGCGTGGTGCAATGTCGCTGCTGCTACCGAGGAGCGGATCTCGAGAAGGGGAACCATCGACGGTGCGGTAAAGCTCGGGGCCTAGGTCGTCAGGACGAGGGATAGTTCGAATTTCAGCGACGAGGTCCCAAATGTCTTGACAAACACGTCTCTTGGATGCTTCATCGAGTTCGGCCCAAGCCAGCTTAAGCGTCTTCCCCGGCACGAAATCCATAGATAGTTCCCCATAGAAAGGGACGCCTTCCTTGAACCTGTAGAGTGATCCGTGGATATCGGGAATTGGCACATTTGGTGCGTGCTCCTTGACGAGGCGCATTGCTCTCTCCTCAGAAGGCCGAACCTTGGCGCCTTGCTTGAGGACAAGCCATGGCTGGATGAGGCTCACGGTGCATCCAAACTGCCATGCGATCTGACGAGTTTCGAAACTTGGGTCATCTGAGAAGTGTCAAAAAGAAATTCATTGCAAGCATCTGGGTTCCCTACATTCTTCAGATTCGTCGTCGCTCATATCTGCATTTTGATTTCAGGTTCATGAGCAAGGGAAGAAAACTTGTTGAAGGTCCCTTGGTTGGGGACATGCAACAACTGGTTTGTGGCCTTGGGCCACAAATTAGGGCTGAGCCTTCTCCATCCCTGTTGTCTGGCCAGCCCGGCCACAAGCCCAACATGCGACCAGCCCCAACGCACCATCACAATAGAGACCATCTCGTCGTCTCGTCGCTAGGCAAATGTGCATATTTGAAACCACCGTAGCAGAGTCCCCATCAACTTTGGAGCAGCTGACTGGCTGGGTGATTTAAGCGCGCGGGTCTTCTTGCTCTTCTGATTGATATGCCGGCCAACACAAAAAAAAAAAAAAACCCCGTAGTCATTATTGCCGCTCCGGAAGAATTATCTATAAAGGTTCTATAATCTATAGTAAAAGCTATATTTAGATCTACTAAGAAATTCTAAAGACTCTTAAAGGTATTCCTTTTATATATAGGTACTCTTAATTATATTTTTATAAGGCTATATTACTATATAGTAAGTGCTACCTAAGGCACTAAAGGAGGGGTATTTATAGGTCCTAAATCTAAGTTACCTTAGGGTATAGCTACCTTAATTATTTATAGGTTTTGCTATAATTATATAAGTTTCTATCTCTTTTCTATAATATATATCTAGGTTATAGCTTCTTTAAGGCATTAGTTTAGTAATACCTCCTTATTATCTATAAGTATTCCGCTTAGTTAGTTATTTAATAGGGACTAGCAAACCACTCTAGTTAAGTTTGTTTATGTAATATTTTCTTGCTTATTTGCTACGTAATTATAGCTACTACCTAATTAAGTTATTATATAGTAAATTCCTAATATCTTAATCTAACTAACAGTCTATTGCCCTAAAGGGAAGAGAGATTAATTTATTAAGGCTTTTAGCTTAGGGGTGAATAATAGAGTAAAGGTTAGATTAAAGAGTTATAGCTGTTAAACTGCTAGTTAGGGTAGGTGCTTAAAAGGTTTAATCTCTAGCCTTTCCCTTATTAGTAGGAAAGCTCCTTTAAATATCTCGCAGTCCTCACGTGACTAGCTCGCAGCTAGCCCATAGCTCTATGCCCCGCTAGGCGCTACCTTTATTAATGCTATCGCCGTTCCGCTCCTGACACTAAGATAGTCTAACTAGAAGCTTCTATGTGTTAGGGCTAGTGCGCTTATAAAGATTACTATAATTTATAAGCCTCTTACTATAAACTTATAGCGAATTTATTAGGCTATTACTATAAGCTAGAGACAAAACAGAAGGAGTAGGGTAATTAGTATACTATAAAGTTAGGCTAATTAGAAAAATTATACTAACTAGTTTAGCTAGGAGAATTATTTAGAAAGGATAGCCTATGGTTATTAAGTTAAGGAATAACTATAACCTAGTTATTATTAGTAAGTGATTACTATAAAAAAGCTAATATAGCCTAATATTATTAATATTACTATGTTACTTTATAGAAGATTACTATAGTAAAGATAGTAATAAAGAAACGCCCTTACTATAACTTAACCCTAAGATAGTAGCTTAAGTAATTAAGAATAATTATAGTGAGAAGGGGTATTATATTAGAGTGGAATAGCAATAGTATTAATAAGGGTAGCGCCTAGTAGGGTATAGAGCTATAACCTAGCTATAAGCTAGTTACGTAAGGACTATAAGATATTTAACAAAGCTTTCCTATTAATAAGGGGAAAGGCTAGAGATTAAACCTTTCAAGCACCCACCCCTAACTAGCAGTTCAATAGCTACGACTCTCTAATCTAACCTTCACTCTGTTATTCATCTCCAAGCTAAAAGCCTTGACAAAGCCCCTATGGGGATCCACGGCAAAAATCAAACACTGTCCAGACTCCGAATGCTCATGACTCCTTTCTAGCCACACCGGCTGCTCGGCCGAGACGTTGCGCCTCGTTGACGAGAATGCGTCGGCCAGGGCGGCAGATGCACCGTTGGTCACGGAAGTTGCTACAAGGAGGATCCCCCAGAGAGTTTGAGATGGCATTCATGGAGAAATAAAGGGAGTCTGTTGACTGCATTGAATCTTTGTAGTATACTGCACATGGTGTGCTGACAGGTGCCGCTCCGTCTGCGTTCGACAGGGTCCAGAGCTGCGATCAGGGTTAGACGACAGATGGGCAGGCTCTGTGGATTCGTACAACCACCTTTGTTGTGGCTAGGGAAAGATATGAGAATCATCTATTTTTTTACTCATTTTGATTGCAAACATCGTTCCCATTCGTCGTGATAAGCTCCTTCGTGTGCCTAAGTGCAACCGTGGGCCGCTTACCACATGACTGTTTGTGTGCCCTCTTCAACCCCTGGCGCAATTTCAAAACCCAATAGGAAATCAGCGTCTCTTAGTTCTTGGGACGTAGAATGTCTGTAGCAAAACGAGAAAATTGGCGAGAAGTTCATGCCCTTTGACTAACACGAGACCCTTTCAGCAAGTGCTGCGAAATTCCACGACAACGGACTTGCTACATCTAGATGAAGGGGGGCATTCGAATCAAAGTGCTGATCATCATGGCGGCCGGTCCTCCTCCCTCGTCAAGTCTGCCTCGCGACACCTCCCGTGCTCAGCCGCGCCGGAACGGGAACTTCTGGCCTGTACCACCACCCTCATGTCAGCCCGTCGCACGGCAGCTGTATCATTCACCCTCCCCCGCTGTGCTGCCTCTCCGCTTGTCAGTACTGACTTTCTGTTTTTCTATATTGGCGTCATCTGTGTGTCCAGGCTTATCCCATGGCTGGAGACCTATATCATGGCTGGAGGATCCGGCTCATGTTGGATTTCGGTTTAGCAAAGCATTGTCCGCCCGAGATTAATACAGTGTGCGCGCCCAGAAGAGCCTGACTTGGGAACGTGTCAGATTCAAACCCGCAATGCCAGTAAATACTCAGACATGCTTGGATGTGGCAGTTGATCACCGCATTCAGCGACTCCTCCAGCCTGTCCCCGTCCCCGAGAACTCGGGTCAGCCTTCCGCCCATCCCTCTCGCATCAAATCTCGTGGCGAAGAATTGAAGCGACCGCCAGATGAAATCGACGTCACCACGCGACTAGCCGGGCCCGCGGTGACGGGCGGAATTGCAATCACCCTTAAACAGCCCCGCCGTAAGCACCCGTTTGATCAAGGCATCGACCGGGTAATTGAGGACTGCAAGACTCTGCGAGCCTTGGCAGACGTCTTTTCCGTCACATCGTGCGGGAGCTTGAACATCAGAGACCACATTGCTGTCGTCGACCTCCTCCCTTTGTTTCAGACGAGATCACCGACATGAACCATGCAAAGTTGACATGTTCGGTCCAGCCTTCGGTCCAGGCCATTTGCGACAAGCAGCCCGATGTTCTGGTTTGTGCCGGCCGGATCTGGATTGGCGAGAACGATTACCTTAAGGGAGACGAGAAGAAGCTCGAGTGCATTGGCGTGGGCGAGACGTTTGGTGGTCAAGGGAAGTTGCCGGTTGTTGCGCGCATCCGCCACGAGGAAAAGGGACTGATCGCCATTCCCAGAGTAAATGGCTTTCACCCAAGTCGTGCCGTGAATCATCAGCCCCACGCCAGCGTCCTGCGCCAGCTACTCATACTCGTGGGGGCCGAGGCTTGCGGCACAGTCAGAGGTGATTGGAAAAACGAAGGTTGGATGGACGAATTGAGAAAGAATGCCAAGGACACATCCGACAATCTATGCAGTGTTCAAGCGCAGTACTCGAACAGTCTTTTTCTCGTAAGGAAGGAACTTGTGAAATTGTTGTCGACATCCGAGCCGACAACCAGTGGATCAAATGCATCATGGTATGACGCACTGTGCTGCTCTGCCTTGTCAGAGAAATGCAATGATGCTAGTCTCGCTCTTCGAGAAATGATTCGCCTCGAGTCCAGGGGAGTGGCATGGCAAAAGGCGGCTGAGGATACTTTGGATCTCGCGTACGAGCTGCTGCCTCTGTGCACATCCCCAAGCAACACTGAGCTGGGAAAGGTTGTGAAACAGATGTTCTATACCGTCAAGAACCATGTCACCGTCGAGGAAAGCAATAATGGTGGCCATCGCACGTTTGACATGGACATGGGCGAAGTCTGCCGTGGCTTTTAAAGCTGGCCGTGGAAATCGAGTCTCTACTTTTGACTTGGCAAAGACAGAAGGAAGAGCAGGCGACATCAGAAGCAGATGTCCTATCGGGGCTGCTAAAGGATATGAAGTTGAATCCCCTGCGACGGTGAACAATGGTGGAGATGGATGGATACTGCGTATTAACAAAAGGCGCGAGTTTGGACCTTTCAAGACGCCATTGACATGAGGGACTAAAGACAGTGTGCACGCGAGGAGCGAAATGACATCTGGTGCTGCCCGGCAAGGTTTACAAAGACGCGATATTTTCTCGGTGCTGTATGCTGCTATGCGTGCAGTTTTGTCTTTGCTTCCGTAGTTGTGCGAGCTCGGGCGTGATTTGATGGTTGATGCGACAGCGCTGATGCCAAATATCATGAGTGTGTTTTGCATCATTCTCTCAAGTGATGGCTTCTGCAGCTGCCAGACAGACAGACAGACAGATAGCATGGGCCTCCTTTGTCGCGGCTATACCGCTACCGGTACTGGGTGCTTGCTTTGCCAGCTAGATTACGAGCGATGATGCAAACGGGGACTTTTCCTCGACATTCCTCGAAACGTGAAAAAAAAAAAAAAAAAAAGGATCGTGGGGCTTCTCCCTCTCCCCGTGGCTTGATCCAGTTCTTGAAACGAAACAAGGAACCAGTAACCAAGTTGCCGGCAGACGAGATTCGCCTCCTCCTCGGCCGTTGCAGCAAAAGGCGCGAAAAGACAAACGGCAACCCGTCCTGATTGGCCAGGAAGCGTGCAGCCTGTTCGCTCTACAGGTATTATACCGCGTCTAGCTTCGCCTCCACAATTGCCTGGGCCCCTGGACCTTCTGGGGATTTTTTTGGGGGAGGGGCTACGCGGGTTGGCGGGTTTACTCCAAGAGTCCATCTTCAAACCGGAGCCGTGCTCGCTCGCTCGCATAGTCGATCGACTATCTATAGCTATCCGCAAACTCACCAATAGCGACCGTTCGCTGTTTCTCCTTATTTAGGAAAAAACGGGCTGTGCCGCTCGATAGGGCAGATGGCTCCACCCGAGTGGGGCGAACCTGCGAGCTACAACGTATCACATGTACGGAGTGTGCGGAGTATGCTGCATGGGCATGGGGGTTGCATTGACACAGATGAACTTGGGATGGCTCTCGGAAGGACGGAAGAATCCAGGAAGATGGCCTTTGTTCGTACAGCAAACCAATCACTTTGCATGGCTTTGCGAGATTCCGCCTTGGATGTTTACACGTTCGGGATTGCCTTGTAGTTCGTCAATGTTTCAGCGTTTCAGCCACGTGACGAGACCGTCATCGTTCGTAGCTGCGTGTGGAAGAAGCTTCATAAGTAGTAAATTGAGAATAAATATATATACAGATACACTTGCCGGAAATTTCATCTACATGCTCGAAAGCAAAGCCTTGAACTTTTGAACATCAGGCCCCCATTGATCTTCTTGATAGCAAGCGTATCGCATCGCATCGCAGCATCGCAGCATCGCGTCAAATAATCGCACTTCCTGTGCTTGAATTTTGGACCTCGCCCTATCTCGCACACAAACAGAAATCATGGAACCCATCCAGAAGACCGACTGCTACGTGGAGAACCATCTACAGTGGTGCTCGATGAAAGGGGAGTGCAGCTGCGGTTGCGAAAGTGACGGGAGCAATTATTCGGCATCAACCTTTTCTGTAGCCAGTCATCAGAAATTTTACCAACGGGACAAATTTTCCCGGGCCACAGCCCTGAACACATCGACGAAACCAGGACTGTGTAGGGATCGCTTCCGCGCCGTGGATCCGAGGTTAGTTTTTTTTTTTTTTTTTTTTTCCTGAATGTTGTCATCGCCATCTGCTTTTCCGCCACTGACATCCCCCTTTGCAAATAGACGGGAAGCATAGACGAGAGTGTGTCGGACGTGGATGAGAAGCCACAAATATCCAGAAGATTGTCAGGCCAGCCGTGGTTCTGGGCGAATCTTCCAGAGAAGATTAAGCGATCTTTTCTGACAAAGGACGAGAGGTTCATAGCGCAACAAGATTTGAGTGCCAAGGAATGGTTTCTGCATATTTGAGAGAGGATTGATGTTTATTGTAACAGGGATATGGCTGGCGCGGAGTTACCATGCACATTATAAAGCTGGGATATTAATACTTGTATTACGTCTAATGTTGTTAATACTAACTTGATCGAATCATGATGAGCGCTTTGAAAATGAACAATGGAAGGAAGGGTATGTGTAATCGATATCCATAGTTCGCCCAACGACCACTGGGGTAATAGATATTTGCGTCTGCATATCTCAAGAGTCTGTTGCCTGCACGGTACACGGTAGCGTTAGTTCTCGCCACGCCAGGCCAGAGCTTTGACAAGAAGCCTGGAAACTTCCGACGGGCAGTTTCCAGATGACGCACAAATGAATGGAAATCCATCATGTCTCCAATGATTCACCAATTTCCTGTTTTCCAAAGTTTTTTTAAGTTTTCGCACGCACCACGTGCCCCCCCGTAGTACGTCGCCACAACGCCGAGAGCCGGGCAGGGCAATAAGCGTCATCCCTTCCTAATCCGGCATCCCTCGGCGACTTGATGCGGTCTGCACAAAGTCAAACAACCACGATCGAGGCCGATTGATGTGCGCAGCCTCATTCGTAGTTGCCTCGGAAGGTCGCGCATCCAAGCGGCATAGAAACGCGTGGCACGCAACATGAAATGAATCTTGGAACAAGACAAATAGTAAACTCACCCCAATCCAATGAGAGGTTTCCCAGCACCATTATTGGACAGAAACAACAACAATGTGGATAATTACCCGCCCAGTACGCGACTATGATAGGAAAGACCCTTGCTCCGAGTTACCGATCCCTAGGAAAGGAGACCAATGTAAAAAAGTGATTGCTCGCATGGGGGTCTTTTGAAGCTCATCGCGAACGGACAAAGGCCATGGTAACCTAGCAGTAAACACAGCCTCAAGACCAAGTCTCATTGTGGCCAAACGTGGCATGCGGAAAGGCGTCGAGTCTTTGATTTTGTACGGCCTCTCGCAATCAGCCAGCGTGAAGGAAAGCAGAAACGTGTAAAGACCGCCATGGCTGTCGAGAAACAAGTACACGAGGGGCATCTGCTTTCCTACGAGAAGTAGTATTCTTTCATCATCACAGCACAGACAAGTAAATCAAAGGATCCCTTCTCACTCAATTCTCAAGACAAACACATCTTCGACAACCAATCTACCGCCAATATGCAATATCCTCGACCATCCTTGTTGCCCTTGCTGTTCCCGAGAAGCCCATTGCCAACAACAACAACCAGAACAACTGCCATCGAGCCAACCCTTACTGCTGAGCGCTACCCAGGACGGCAAGGACCACTACGTCTGCAAGTACTTCAAGGACACTTGCAATGCCATCACTGTCTACCGCGAACCAGCACATCCCTCAGGTCCGTTACACGGCTACTTGCTTTGATTTTTGAAAAATAATCACGGCAGCAAAACCAACCACCCTAGATGGCTGGCCTCGGTGATCTGCAATAATCCCCCTCCCTCCCTCATTCCTCCGCAAAATCCATCCCATCATCATCATACATGAACAGCCTCAGAATCGCCTTGGCGACCTCAAGCCCATCATGCTCCAGGTGCGCCGTCTCCGACGCCCGATCCGCATGCTCCATATCCTGGATACTGCCCTGCTCGACCCTCATCTCAATCTGCCGCTTCACCATGTCCTCGTCAAACGCCAGGTGCGCCTGCGTCGTGAACAGCCTGTCGGGGATGTACAGTCCCTGGATGGGAGTGTGCTCGCTGCTGCCCCAGCAGACGACCCGGGCATCTCGGGCGAGCAGCCCCCTGCCGACTCGGGCGTCGGCCCTCGGACACCCGATCCTGGTGCATCTGGTGGAGGTGGATGTGGCGGGCGCGTGTACGGAACAGCCGCTGCCCGACGGGGGCGAGGTCGATGCGGCAGTGGCCGAGTTCCCAGTCTCCCGAGGGGCAGGGCCGACGGTGCCGCCGAGCAGTCGCGCGAGCAGCTGGTGCCCGAAGCAGACGCCCGTGAAATGGAATTCTGGCTTGCTTATCCAGACGTCTGTTTTCCGCATTCCGCATGCTTGTCAGTTTTTTTTTTTTTTCTTCTTCTTGTTCCTTGATCTTGTTGATGCCACTTTTGCATGCCACCTGGCGCCCACTTGGGGATGCAGGCAGGCAAGTCGTCGCCATCCATACCTTTGAGTAAAGCGAGGAGTTGGAGGATCCAAGGATTCTCGCCGTGCGCGTCGTACACGCTCCCCGTGATGAGCAGCCCGTCGTACCCGTCGAGTTCTTCCTTGGCGGGCATCCGTCCCCCTTCTCCGTCACGACAAACACCTGGTTTGTTTCCACGGCAAGCGGCGGGTGGTGCTCGGCGCCGGCCTTGGCGAAATGACGGTGCAGGATCTGGCCGAATAAGCCTCGTTCGCTCCGTGTGTCGGGATGAGGCTCGTCAGTCTCCAGCACCATGATGCGGACTACCGACGAGTCCGCCGTTGGTCTGTGCAGTTGGGACATTGCGAGGGTTTCCTGGTTTCCAATGCTTATGACATGTGACGAAATGGATTCAAGAAACCGAACGAGGGAGGGACCTGCGTGTGTAAAGGTGGCACTGGTAATATGGGTTGAATTGCCTTTTAAGCTCGCTGGGCGGCGACGTCACTGGCTCCACTTTGGCCCGTCTCGGCGCGCGTTCGGCGTCCATGCTCCGTACGTACGTACTACATATGTACTCGCTGTCTCCAGAATAACATACAGTAGATGGACGAACATGTTTCAATCATCTCCAGGATACGAGAGCCCAGAATCTGACCTTGACCACGAGAATGTTCGCCACAAGTCTCTTGCTCTCTGATAGCTGGCGCAAAACCATCCATCTATTGCCGGGGTTTCTTACACTGACATTGTATACTTTGGCATGATGTCATCTACGTTTTTTTTTTTGAACAAAATCCTTCTTCGTCCTCTTCTCTGCTATATGCTCATGACATGATCCTTCCTCGTCAAGAGATCATGCCGTCTTGCCCTCCCGCTCAATCTGCATGGCCAATACCTTCTGCAACTGGCCAGGCGGGGCATCCTCCTCTCCATGACCACCTCAATCATGGACAACCCCGCGCATTTTTGCCCTGTCATTATCCAGGATTGTCCTCAGCTCAGCCCATGTTTTGGCTGATGCGGTAAAGGTGTCCTTTGGTGCGCCAAAAAGCTGGGAGCCTCCAGGTACCGCCACCGGGCCACGTCGTTGTATCCCTGCTTTCTGCCGTGAATGAATCGTTCGATTGAATAGCCGTCGTTGTTGATCAGCACGATGATGACATCAAGGTCGTGTTTGACCATGGTGGACATCTCCTGAGCCGTCATCTGGAAACTGCCGTCGCCGATGAAGAGAATGGTCTTGGCCTTCTTGATGCCATGCCATTTCGAGGCCGCGATAAGCTCCCTTTGGGCCAGGGCGGCACCTTGAGCTGCGGGGAGCATGTAGCCGATGGAAAGCCAGGTCACATGGGTGAAGACCCTGCAGTGCTTCTGCAGGGGCATTTCACGCACGCCAAATCCAGGCGTTCCCGTCTCGCCCATGACGATGTCGCCCGGTCGAATGAGGTTGCCGAGGATCCTCCACACCTTGTCCTGCTTGATTATGTCATCTCCGGGCGGTGATGAAGCGTCCAAGAGCTCATACTTGGGGATGGGAGGGTAAGGGCTGTAGGACTTGATCTTGCTCACGTCCAGAGCTTTGACCAAGCGAGACATGATGAGCTTGGCAGGGATATCTCGATGATGTTCGGCGCCGATCTTGACGCCGGTGGTAGTGAAGGAAATCGTCTCGCCTCCCTGCGGTATGCTGTTCCACATATATGTGTTGGTCCCGCTGAAGTGTGGACCAAAGCAGAGCACCAGATCGGCGCCATTGACAAAGCCATGAACGTTTTCATCCCCCATTGTCCCTGGTAGACGCCGTGGTAGTTCTGCCCCGTTTCGTCCACCAGCCCTTTACCAAATGGCGAAGTAAACGTGGGCCACTGTGTGGCGGAAACAAGCTGTTGCAGGGCATCCAGAATGCGCAACGGTCTGCTCTCACCATCGACGTAAATGATGGGCTGTTTGGCAGCCTCCATCTTGCCGATGACCTTGGAAATAAGGTCGTCCAGAGTGGTGGGAGGCTCCTCGGGCTCCGGAATCCGAATCGGTGTTTGCAGCCGGTCTCCGGAAACCAAGGCGTCGACCAGGTCGACTGGAAGCTCAATGTAAACGGGCCTGCAATGCAACAGACACTTGGCCAAGATGTCGTCCACCTGCTGAGCACTGGTGAACGGATCCCACAGCCTGGCCTGGGCAATGGTGACTTGAGCCGCCATCTGCGAGAAGCGCGTGTACTCGCCGTCGTTCAGGGTATGGTGCATCAAGGTCCGCGTCTCGTGGAGTTGGCGAGCGGGGATGCCCACAATGTGCACGACAGGCGCGAACTCGGCGTAGGCACCGGCAATGGCGTTGATGGCCGAGAGTTCTCCAACGCCAAAGGTTGTCACGACGGCACCGAGTCCCTTGATCCTGGCGTAGCCGTCGGCAGCATAGGCGGCATTGAGTTCGTTGGCATTGCCGACCCAGTTCAGACCGGCAGGCTCCACGTGGTCCAGCATGGTGAGGTTGAAGTCGCCGGGAACGCCATGCACCGAGTCAACGCCGAGTTGGCGCAGCCTGGCGAATAGGTACTCTGCGAGCTTGACAGGAGCCATCGTGAGGCGCGGGATGACACGATGGGCATCGGGTGTAGTTGTACGTAATGAATTGTACGGAGTAATGTAAGAATCAGAGATGTAAAAAAATCGTAAAGCGCCAGGCCCTGCTGCACTTGCCCCGAGCGCCGGAAATTCAGCGGCTGGCAGCGGGGCCTAATGACTCGGACTGCAGCTGTCACAGACCATGACAGACCATGACAGACCATGACCCCGCACATTCATTCGTCCAGTTCATTCTCCCAATTCTCAATCCGCTTGCCCAAACGGGCAACGCAACCCCGCCTCGTGTCCTCTCTTTCTCCAAGGACTTCTCCAAGGACTTCTCCAAGGACAACGACAAACGAGAACAAGCAAGCGTCCCCTGGGCACCGTGGAGAGCACCGCGGAGAGCACCGTGGAGAGCACCGTGGAGAGTTCGAAATACCAGTACATACAGTACTCAGCCCTGGCTTCACCTTTCTTTTTATTGAACTTGAGAATGCCGCTTAACGAACTTGGCTTCGTGTGCTTCACATGGCCGACACAGTCTGAACGTCAAAAATTCCATTGCGCCAGCCATCCTGCCTGTATTCAAACACATTCTGTTCGGCATCCCGCCCTTCCTCTTCCCAAAGCTTTACCAGACTACCTGGGGCATAACGGCCCTTGAAAACGCCTTCCCGGGTTTCACTCCGACTCGCGTGTGTACATCGGGGTCCTGGCTGGGCACGAGGCGCGCGGCCACGGCGCGAACAAAAGTCCAGACGTCACCGGGGTTACAGATCCGAGTGGCGCGCAACCGCTCGCGGGCAAACACCAGTTCTCGATTCAGCGTCCTGAGTCCATCTTCGATTGCGGACGACATCTGGGACTCCAATGTTTTCCGAAGAATCGGGCGTATGAGGGGCTTCAAAATCCATGCCAGGCAGGCAAATTTGGACTTGCTCAGCGTGTAGTCGAGATGGTGGATGCGGACCTTGACATTGTGCAGAGTCACGAGCTCCTCCAATCGGTCCTTGCCGAACTCAATGTCCAAGGTGATGTCGATGCCGCGCTCGTCGAGGTGGAAGCTGCCCAGGCCCTCGTCCACCATCCACAGCAGGCCAGAATGCAAGCGCATCCAGTAACCCACGTCTTCTGCTGCAATTGACATGCCGGCAATCTTGATTGTTGCCAGTGACGTCATGCTAGATGTGGTTCCAAACTGTGCCTTTGTGATGTCAATGTCATTGCGGGTAGAGAACTGCAGGTTGCAAGGTAGAAAGGAGCTGTGGTTGATCGTTTGACCAGGCTGAAGTATGACGTTCTCCAGCAACAGGTCCATCTCGGGAGTGGACACCTCCAGGCGGGGAATAGGGACGTGTTGTATCGACTGGACAAGCAGGGGTATGAAATTATTGATGCAGTCATTCACCAGCTCTGGATTCTCAATCTTGCCAGCCGGGGATAGGACATGAATGAGCCGCAAGGTGGTTGAGACCAGCTTGTTGATGTGCTCGTCTTCAGCAGTTGACATGAACGCGCCCTGGAGTGCGGTGAGGATATCGGCGACATCATCCCCAATCGAGGATCCCGAGTGGAGGCCATTGAGCTTTTCACGCAACTCATCAAGACGAGTTTCAATGTCATCAAAGAAGTTCGGATCGAAAAGCATCTTCTGTACCAGTGTCGCGAATTCCGTCACAAACTGATTGAGGTTGTCGTCCATTTTGTGATTGTCCATGAACTTGCCGAACGCCTTCGTCACTGCGTCCCACTGTTGCTCATCTCCAAACGACGAAACAAAGAGCCAGAAATTGTGGACTGCTCTGTGTGCTTCTTTGTTCGGCTGAATGGTATCCTCTACTGTGTGCGCAGCTTCCGATCCAATTGCCAAATAAATCTGGATATAGCGCTGGAGAAGGTTGGACAAAGTTGATACCGAATCGGCGTAGCCGGGCCGCTGCCGCAAATTGCCGACGGCCTTCTTCAATCGATTGGTCAGTATCTTACGAGATTCATCATTCATGTGGTCCTTCAAGCTTTCGTAGGATTCTTGTGCTACTTGCGTCGCCTCTTCGTACGCCGTCTCGGCGACATGGGCAGTTTTGCTCTTCATGTCATCGACTGATGTTGGTGGTTGGCTCTGGGCATCCGTCTTCTTCAAGGCCTCGATATCCTTGGAGGAAGTGTCGAGCTTGTCACCTGCTTCCTTGGATACGTCGCCCAATGCAACGGCCGTGTCGCGAAGCACCTGCTTCGCGATGGTAGCCAGGTCGGCCAAAAACACCCGAAAGTCTTTATTGAGCAGTGCGAGAGAAACCACTGTTCGGAAGCTCTCGATTGTCGCGTTCACGTTGGCCTTGGTCTTGCCTTTGGCGAAGCCGTTGGTGACGGTTCCAGCGTCGACGCCAAGGCTTGATTTGGAAAGGTACCATATGAAGTCCTGGATCTGGTCCTCGGAGTTCTTGCTCTCGAGCAAATCCATGAATTCTTTGAGCCAGAGCCTGGTGGTACGGACGAGCGCTCGTCCAGAACTGCTGAGGTCACTGCATTCCGAAGGGTTCAAGATGGCCGCACCCAGCAAGGTGCGGAGATGTGTCATGGCCTGCGCATTGGAAGGCATATAACCCTTGGACATGGCCCTCAGCATCTGATACGTGTGCAGCTTCTCATGGAGCCGTGTCTGACGCGATGTGGCGTCATTGTACTGAGGAAGAAGAGGCTCGCGCTCAGATTCATCAAAGTCCGAGTCGCACAGCCCAAAGCATGTCAACATGGTGGATTATGAGCGCGTTTGGTCTATCTTGGCAGCTGGCACCAGCTGTGTCAGGACTCCGGACTCGGTAGTCAGGACACCCCGTTCAAAGATGACGAGGCTGGAGCGTGGGCTGGAGAACAGAGCCACAAGAAATACCGAGTTCCTGTCAAGACTGTCCTGTCAAGATCGATGATGGTGAGAGACGGGGAGTCTGCTGATTCTGGCTGAGCGATGACAGTATCGAGTGTGGGAGTGGTAGTCACAATGCCGTCAAATCGTAGTGGATGATGCAGGTTTCGGGTGAAGAATCAAGATGCGTGTAACGATGACGTCTACGGTCTGGCATCGGCATGGCGGGCTCCTTTAGCCGACCATCTGCCGCACAATACAAGCAACCTTGAGCTTTCAGCGCGAAGAGTGCTTGTAGTCCGGGCTCTGGCTGCATCACACCAGTTATTAATACGTGGGCAATCAAATCTTTCAACAAAATCCAGATAGGACCAGACCGCAGAAACCCTGAATATTATGTCATGTTATACGCAGGGATACTGGATCACAGATTCACACTTATGTACATGTACATGCAGCCCCACCCCCACCCGCTAAGTGCAGCCACGCGCATTGTCATTGGGCAGTCTGGCTGGGTGCGGACCACGGAGTATTGCATACAATGCTACATTACAAGAACATTACAAGATGACTGCGGGTCCGATGATACAGGGCTATGTAATGAGGGGCCGGCACTCATTTCATGTCTGCCCGGATTCGCCCCCAACTTGCAACATTACGTGAGAACGGTGGCACGGCACCACAACCATGTGGTTTCAAGTGTGCGGGCGAGAAGCAGAGACAGGGCAGGCAGCAGGCAGGCAGACTAAAAATCATACGCACGGCAGCATACACTCACCCAGGCGCGAGCCTCACCGCGATAACGGAATACAGGCACTCACTTTTAGCCTAATAAATCCCAGTTCCAGGCCAGGGTTGGGTCCCCTTGCGCATCTTGTCACAAGGCAAAATGAGAGGGATAACAAAACACACAAATTAGTTGGCCAGTCGGCTGCGCATTCAAATTTGGGAGAAATCAGCAGGTAGTCAACCTTTTCTCGCCAACTCTGGTAAGTAAATGATATATATATATATATATATGTATGAAGATGGGATATTCGGGGGCTATGTAACAGAAAGCAAGCATCGACAAGTATTGACATGATCAAATCAGCAGCCACATGAAACAACGTGGGATGAAAACACCAACTAGCTAGCTAGCTACCTTTTCCAAGCTCCGTCCGTCCGGCCTTGCAATTGCGATGGGCAAACTTGGCCGTCGACCTGCCGCTCATGACGGCATCCATCCAGGAAAGCGCCCTGGGAGCGCCGAAGATGGCCAGGAGGGCATGGCCCGACGACGACACGCGGTCGTACTGCACGGTGGCCCCGCCGGCGCAGTACTTGTCCACCAGGCCGTCCGTTTCGCCGACGGGGCTGATCTCGTCGGCTACGGCCTTGTAGACGTAGAGCGGGACCCGGGGCACGCGGTGGCCGAGCGCGTTGCGGGCCAGGATGTCGACGGCAAGCGGGTGCGTGTACACGAGGGTCCGGTCGTCGAACATGCCGACAATGTCCTTGCCGGCGTAGTCGAGGATGGTGCCCATCAGGCACAGGCCGCGGGCCTTGTAGAAGTCGTCCCTGTGGCGGGGCAGTAGGTGCTGGTCGACCATGGGGGTGAGGTCGTACTCGGTGGCGAGGCCGAGGACGCCAGAGGATCAGGCCGGCGAAGACGGACTTGTTGACCATGGTGACGACGGTGGTGATGTTGGGCACGGTGCCGCCGGCAGCCACGCCGGCGATGCGCAGGTCCGGCGCGTACAAGGGCTGCAGCTCGGCCGCCCACATGGACGCGAGGCTGCCTCCCGAGTAGCCCCAGAGGACGACGGTCGGATCATCATGATGATCGGCGGCAGAGGCGGAGGCGGAGGCGGAGGATGTGGAGGTGGAGGCGATGCCGGTCAAGGAGCGGGAGTTGATGGCGGCGCGGACGCCGTCGAGCACGGCATGGCCGGCCAGCTCGTTGGCCAGGAACGAGGCGTGCGGGCCGAGGAAGTCGGGCACGATGACGACCCAGCCCCGTTTGAGGGCCGACTCGATGTTGCCAAAGTCGAGCAGCGCCACGGCCGTGTTCACCTTGGCCGGGCTCCCGAGCTGGAGCGCGTACGAGGGCGCGCAGTTGACGTAGGCCGCGTCCTCGGCCACCTGGTAGGACAGGACGCGGGACAGGTTCGCGTTGGGCGGGACGAGGACGGTGAGGACCGTGGCCGTGGCGTTGCCCAGGCTGTTGGTCGTGCGGTACAGGATCTGGTGGCTGGACTGCAGCTTCAGGGGCGCGCCCGAAGGAGCCGATGCGGCTGGGCGGCGTCCGGTGCCGCAGGATGGTCCCCGGCCGAGTCTTTTCCAACCCCGGGGCCGGGGACGGCGTAGAACGGATCTTCGCTCGGCAGAGTTGGGGAGCTGCCCGGGCTGCCCTCGGTTCAAGCGCGAGTGCATACGACGGGCTCGCTGCGGGCAACAACGCCGCCGACACCCACGCCGACAGCAGCGCACGAACTGGATGCATATGGGGACGGACGGACGGACGGACAATGACGTTGGGAGAGCAGAATACAAAGTACAGCTTTTGCAAAATCAAGTAAGCTGCATATTATATCTTGCGGCCGTGGTCCCCAACACCAGGTATATATATAGTTGAGCAGGAAAACGAAATTACGTTGGACGAACTTGTTGTCGGTAGTACGTATATTCACGTGTAGCTTCGTGCCTCTCTACCCCGTGCGCATCTACATGTGATGTGCGGAGACGCTGGGGGTTGGGACTCGGCCGGCACATCTGACAATCTAGTGTAGCTCCCCTGCAAGTAGCTGGACTTGAAAACCTCGATCACCTTGCATTCATTACGTTTTTTTTTCTCAATATTTTTTGTCTTATTTTGGAGCAAAAGCAGAAATAGTATTCCAACTCTGCTGCTTATTATCGTCTTTGAATATCAACCGCTAGAAGTAGAGTACTCATATTATGCAAAACCCTGGCCCCAACATGCGCTTCCTCTTTCCCATTCGATTCAATATTACTCAAGCAATCTGTCACATCAATTAGCAATCGTCGCGAGACCATGACAGAAAAGTGCTCGGTCCCATGTCTCATACCTCGATGATGGCCGGGCCCGCGGCAACAGTGTCGTCAGACACGGTCTCGTTGCAGCCAGTCAAGACGACGTACGTCTGTCCAGCGAAGCCCTTGGGGATCTGGACCGAGAATCCACCGTCGACGGGAGTAGCGGCGACGAAGGTGGGACCAGTCACGGCAATGAAGGCGGCGTAGATCTGGCTAGATCCCTGGGGAGCCGTAAGGGTGTAGCCCTGAAGGGGATTAGAAAAGGTCAGGAAACATGTACTCAAGTACCTTATTTCGCGCGTGTTCACACAACCAAGGTAGGTAGGAAAAAAAAAAACTTACAGGAGTCTGCAGGGTCACGGTGGAACCCTCGGTGGCAGGCTGGGGCCCGGCAACGGCGGCAAGCTTGGGAAAGCCTTGACAGGCAGCTTGGCATTGGAGGAGGGGCACTCGGTGATGAACTGGGAAGCGAGCGAGTAGACCTCGTTGATGCCGAGGGGGTATCAAAGGCCTGCGCAAAGGGAGCCTGCTTGAGGCCGGCGCGAATGTACGCCGAGTGGCGGGCCTCGACGGTGAGGATCGAGCCAGCGGCAGTGAGATAGGCCTTGCTCATGATGTCGGCAGCGGCGCCGAGGTAGGCAGAGACGCCGACGCCCTCGAGGATGGAAGCCGTGGCGAGGAACGTCTTGACATCCTTGTATCCAAACTCGTACTTGCACTCGGCAACGGGCTCAACTCCGGCAGCTTGGGGGAAGCAAATCTCGTCAGCGACCAGGGGGACCTCTCTCATTGTGGGAAACTTTGGAAGGAAAAAAAAAAAAAAAAAAAAAAAAAAAAAGCTCAAGGAAGAAAAGAAAAGAAAAGCAAAGAGAAAAACCTACCTTTCAGGGCCGTGGTCAGGAAACCGACGTGGTCGCTCTCGTCCTTGGAGACCTTCTTGACGTTGTTGTAAAGGTGGAGTCGAAGCCGGCGTCGGCAAAGTCCTTCTCGGTGTACTTGGCCAGACCCTCGCGGTAAAAGGTGTCCTCGAGATGCTCCAGCGTCAGGGCATAGTTGAGGATGGTGCCGTCGTTGATGGCCTCGCGCTTCTGCACGGGGCCGGCCGAGACGGCGCCGGCGATGGCGATGATGCTGGCAATTTTGGAGACGAACATTTTTTTTTTTCTGGGCGGATGTGAGAATATTATGTAAAATAAAGGATGATTATAAAGCGAAGATGTGAAACGAATAAATGAATGAATAAAATGGTCAAGTTGCTCAGAAGTGTCATGTAACGAGGGAGGCCGGATCGTGTATTTCGAGCGCGCACCAGAGAACTAAATACAAAACTGCCAAAAACACAATCGATGCATGTTTTGTCACGAGCAATGACGAGCAGTCATCTTCCCCCCGCGCGCCCAGCCGTGCCATGATTCCAAAGATCCAAAGAGACACACAACAACAACAATCGAAAAAGCAAACTAAACATTTCGGTGCTAAACCCGCTCGGTAGCTTCTCGGCAGCCAGACGATCCGGGGGAGCGCTAACCACGATTCCACGAAAACCTCATCTACCTCAGACCTTCTCATCTCGGGTCCTGCATCGTCCGGACTGGAAGTTGTCTCGTCCCGCTCTCGACTTTCTCGAACCTTGCCCCCCCGCCCGCTTGATCGGACTCGCGGGCACCAGATCGGACGAAAGCTCGCGCCACTAGCTCGGGAGGGCGGCAAGCCGCTGAGCCTGACTACCTGACCCCGTTCCACACCCTTGTTGCCTTTGTTTGCTTTGCGAAGAAAATTTCATCGCGCCGGAAGTCGTTCGATCCGGGGAGGAATGAAACCTTGTCTGGGATCCGGGATCTGCCGCTGCCGCGCTATTAAGAAGCCGACATGGGCACAACAAGGTTTTAATCTCCGACGGCTCCACAGAGTTGTTGTGTGTACAAAAGTGGCAACAATCGATGGTGAGAAACAAGAGACAATAATTCGTTTGTCGCGGCGCAACGCGTACGTCCACGTTCCCTCCGTCTCATCTCACCAGATTGCCTTTAATCCATCCCTCCGCCCGCTGCCCCTTCCTGCGGGATCCGTAGCTCTAATAAAAATAATACCTGCCTTTCTGTTCCCTCTTTTATTTTCAAAATTCACTGCTGTTTCCAATCGCTGCCAATTTCCACTCTCTACTATCCATCTACCTTTTCCCCTTTTGCAAATCAACACCTCACTCGACAAGATGAAGTCCTTTGCTCTCTACAGCATTTCCCGCAAGTATAAAAATCCCCGTCACGGCTACTGTTTTCGCTAACATTTATTTCTCCAACCAAAAGTGCTCGCCGCCATGACCGGCGCCCACGCAGCTTCAGAGACCACCACCATCGCCTGTGAGGCCTGCAAGCCCGTTTCCTCGTCTCCCGACATCGTCACGCGATCGCCGCTGCCGTCCACCCCTTGCACTGCGCCCGCCTTGGTCGTCGTCTCCGCTACCGGCGGCGACGTGGGCCCGGCTCCCACCGGCCGCCCTGGCAGCAACTCGACTGCTCCCATGCCGGTACCTGTTGCTGGCGCCGGCACCAGCGGACTGTTCATGGGTGCGTCCGGGTTGATTGCCCTGGCTGTAGTCGTCGTCATGGTATAACCGCCGCCCGAGTCGAGTCTCTCTGTCTTGTAACAAATCATCCCAGCGTCATGGTGTCTGAAGGTGGCTGTGTACGTTTTTTTGTTTTTTTGCTCTGAGCTCGGGGAAAATCTCAGGCAACAAGGTGTGGGCACAGTAGGGTCAAGCTATTCATATTATCGTAATAAACGCACTTCATCAAGTGCAGCAATGGCTTTGATGACCTTGAAATTACTTCGTGTACCAACGTGTGAACACTACTCTATCAGGTAAAATTGTCCCAAGAATGCGTATACGGTTCATCCAAGCTGCCGTGCAGTGCGAAGTGCCGCCGCTCGTATCATCGCTCGCCTCGCCTTCATTTCCAAAGACCGGGGAAAGGGTATTGTTTTTCATACGCGCTCTGCTTAGTGCCAAGTGAGACAAGTTCCTTATTATCCACCTAGCTGTAGAAGATTTATATATTTACTAGGTATGCTCTGCTTAGTTATCTAGTACTAGAGGATAACTGCCTACAGTACACCCCTTGAGTGATTTTACAAATCTACATGACCAGGTGCCAAGTCCCTCCTAACAGGCACCTAAGCCCTGTAGACTAGCCACTATTAAAGAGTTACGCGGAGAGAATACAGAGGATTAAGTGCCACTGTAAGATAAATCATTTCCCAAATCAAGTATTGAGGAATTAAGGTACCTATACATCCTAGCCCCTGTCTCTGTCATTTCCCTGCCAATACCTTTGTTCGCTCAATTCCCCCGTCATGTAGATTTGTAAAATCATTCAAGGGGTGTACTGTAGGCAATAATCCTGCTAGTGCTAGACAACCAAGCATAGCAAACCCAGCAAACATCAATCTTCTAGAGACAGGTGGATGAGGAATTTGTCTCACTCAGCACTGAGCAGATGACGGACCCGCCATGTTCCACTGCCAGGACAATAGACTAGAGAAAAGGGAAACAACAAAGGCATCAATTCAGGGGCAGATTCCAGGGACATGCACGCCGAGCCCTGCATCACCCTCCGCACCCGCACAGACAATCAACGGCATGGTATGTATGCTCGCCCCGCACGCGGATCGGAGAGCGGATATCAGCGTGGGGCAGCCCTCTCCAGCTCTCTAGCCCATCCCATTTCTCTTCGCAGTCGCCGCCACCTTTGTCAGTGTCTCGTTCCATTCATCAGAAAGGACCTCGAAGTTGCGGAGTGACGCAAGCCCCGATCCAACAATGGCCATCCTCTTCTCTCGCAGGCGCGAAAGGGCATGCCCCATTCCGAAATGACCTTTTGGGTCCTCGGAACCCGACACCGACACTCGAACCACAGGGATGTATGTCTGTCTGCCTTGGGATTTAGTCAGCACAAGGGGCACGAAAACCCCGTGGTCCCAGTGCCCAGGCGCAGGATCTGGGGCACCCGCTGTTCAAGTGAATAGACGATAGATCCGTGCTTTTTGTCGCCGAGGATAGCAAGGGGACCGGTCACCTTCGACGAGGAAGACGACGTTGGCTAATGAATGCGAAAATGTCGGACGTGGCGCCCTCTGGGCAAATGTCTTGATCCATCGGAGATGCGTGAGCAAGGGTCGTTCTGATGTTGCCAAGACCGATCGATGGCCATTCTTGTTGCATGGACAATGGACAATGGACAATGGTGCGCCGAGTTTTTGGCCATGCTATATTCTTATATCTGCAGGACTTACTAAACCTGCCTTACACGTACAGCGACACCGTTCCCCTACCAGACCCAACAGCCTTGATTCTTGACCCGATGCTGAGAGGGCTGCCCTCGCTTACGATAAAATGACCCTTGCTCTCTTCCTCGGGCACATCAACACCGAGGATTTCATAAATGTTGTTGCTCACCATGTCTAGGGCAGACTTTTCAGTGAAGCGGCCGTCGCCATTCCTATAGGCCGTGCCCGCTTCGAAGCCGAGATCGCGAACGACCCAATCTTCTGGCAGGCCAATGCCAACCGTGACACCAGCCGTGACCAGCCAGTCGGCTGCCGTGCCGTTTGTGAGTGGTGCGCCGGACAATGCGCGTCGCGAATCCCACGATGTTGGCATCGGCTGTAGTGGTGTGAGAATGACACCGACCGATGCAGCGGCAAGCTCATGGGCGACGAGGTGAGATTCGGCGCCGCCAATGATGGCCATTTTAATCTTGGAAGTCTTGAGGGCCTTGTCAACATCTGACTTGATGCGCAGCGCTGACGCGATACCGTCCGCGCTATCGATGGTCAATGCCAGGACAAGGTCTCCAGATACGACCTTCTTCAAGTACGCTGCTTCTGTGAATGGCTCGGGAGGCTCCTTGTCTGCTTTGGTCGCGTCGAGAAGCTTCTTGCGCAGAGCACCAAAAGCCTCCGTGTAGCTCTTGGACTCCTGGCGGACACTGACGCTCAGCGTATAGTGGACAGCCGCGTCAGACGCAAAGATGGCCCCTTCTTCAATGCTCGTCTGAGCGGTAGTGACGAAGCCAACGCTTGTGCCGTGGTGTGAGCCCTGGCCATTGAACGTTGGGGCAGTAATAGCTCTCGTCACACCATACCGGGCACCAGCATGAAGCTTTTTGCTGTCGAGCATCAAGCCATCAATAGCCCGTGTAAATTGTTCCGCATTATTGCCGTTGTCCGTAGTTTCCTCCGCATCTATTGCATTCAGACCGATGGTCCCGGCCACGCCCGTAAACGAGTGGGTGAGATATCCGTTCTTAACCTCTATAGTCCTGACTCCATTTGCGGTGGCGGTTTCGAACTCGGATTTGCAGGTTCCAATACAGGATATTCTGCCTTTTGAGATGACGACATTGACATTGTCGCCATCCATCTCGTTCCGGCGTCGCCTGACAAGAGAACATTTGTGATACCTTTGAACAAGGCATTTTCAACGGGTGTGGACTCCGCAACAACCTTGTTGATAGCTGCGTCGGGGCCAACCGGCTTCTCAATCGGTTTGTCATGGTACACGGGGCGGCAAACTGAGCTGTTCCGTCAATCCATACTTGTACAGGAGTCGCTCCAACACTCAGAGGGTCGCTGTCCCAAATGACAACATCGGCATCGTAGCCGGGTTTGACTTTACCCAGACGATTGCCCATACCTAGCTCTTCGGCCGGCGCAGTGGTCACGCTCGCAAGTGCCACATGGTAAGGCAGGCCGTAGTGGTAGCCCTTGGCGGCCTCGAATAGAACGTGTTGGGCGTTGAGGACGGGGTTGTCGCTCACGTAAACTGGAGTCAATCCCTCCTCGTACAGGAACTTCCCAGCGTACTCGGAGCCGATATAAGACTCCGTTTTGTAGTACATGCTGTCGGCGAAGAGGGCGGAGGCTGGAGCACGGCCGCCCCATGTCCGCTTCAGAATCTATTTCATAACACAGTAAGTGGCCACACTTTGCAGGTCGGTCCCCAAAACAGAATGAGCTTGCACGTACCTCGGGAACCAGGAAAGCCTGGTGCGCATGATGAAACGTGCGAACGGCAAATTTAAACTCGTTGGTATGGTCAACCATTGCCTCCAAGTCGGGTACTGTGTAGCAATGGACGTTGATATGGACTTGACCACGCATGGCAGCACCCAGAGCCTCCCATTGAAGCTTTCGGGAAGATAGCCGTCCATATTATCCACACCGACGGCCTCGGCTTTGCTGCACCAGTCATCCTGTCTTTGAATCAAACTTTGGGCTTGCTCGAAGGCGTGTCGAAAAGCATAGCTCTCTCCCAGACGGCTGGAATAGCGACCGTTGGACTTGGCACCAAAGTTTCTCTTTGGGTTCTCGCCACAAGCCATCTTCATGTAGCGCCAGTGTTGCTCAGGATCAGCCAGCATGTCATTAGCACTGAATTCCTGGCGGCCGTCTTTCTTGCCAACGGCATGCTTGATAAGGTAGGCCTCTCCGGCAATGTTGTTGCTTGATCCGGGCAGGATCAGTGACGTCGTCACACCTCCAGACTTTATGACCTGAATCTGAGGGTCGAAAACATCCAGTCCATCAATAGAACGAACGAATGGGGTAATGTTGTCGGACACCTCGTTGAAGTCGCCGCTACCACGGAGGTTGGGAAGAGAGTCGACACCAGCATGACTATGCATGTCAATGATACCAGCAGTAAGCAGCCGACCTTGTGCATCGAAAACTATGGTGTTCTTGGGCAACGTCGTTGACGATACAACTCGCTCGACCTTCTTGATGAGGCCGTGTTCCAGATACACATCACCTTGTGTCCACTCCCATCCTTTGCCAGCTCGCGCATCTGCGTGGCTTGTTCCCTTGACTGCTTCTCCGACCCAGATGGTGGCATTCTTGATAAGCGTAGGGCGAGCCCCCTCGACGTATCTCGCATTTCTGTCGCGACCGAGACCTATTGGGTCCCGCGGCTTGTGACGGAGCCTCTTGCAGACTCCCAAATCATCATTGAGCTTCTCAATCGACAACCTGGCAGCGACACGGTCGGATCGCCATATTTGCTTCCACTGAGCAAGAACAATGAGCAAAAGGCATGCCAGGGCGAAGAACTTGACACCTCTGCCCCGTCGAATATTTCGACGGCCCCGAAACCGGCCCAAGTTGGCGGCCGGTGGGTGAGGCTCGCTCATGGAGAAGTGCGGCGGCCTGTGGGGCGGGAGCCTGCTCTTTTCGTCCATGTCGTGGGGGTTGTTTATTATGAGACTCCACTTGAAGCGCAAGATGATGGCAAGGCAAGAAGAGGGATGGAAACCGGCCGGCCTTGGATCGCCTGTCTGTCTGGTCAAGTGTCCGCCATGACGAGCTGACGAGGAGCTCCATGGACAGACAACGTGGGGTAGACCAGAGATACTGTCGAAGGACTAGTCTACAATCACCCCTTCCCTGGTTTGATTTCTCGCACACGTGATGGAAAAAGGCGTGCACGTGATACAGCAATCGAAAAGGGCCCACCTAAAAAGCTTTCCTCATTTGTAAACTTCTTTTCTTTCCTCTTTATCGCACCTTTTCCGATTAAGCCTACATTTTAATCGACATACATTACGGAAACCTTTGCCGGCGGTGACTCGGGTAAGGAGGTCTTATAGCGGGAGACTTCTGATCCTGGGAGCGCGCCCGAATGGCTATTGCGATGGCCATTCAGTGCACTCGGAGCCTTGGTGCAGCTCACGAGGCTCGTTCTCCTTCTCCCCAGCTAGCTCCGAGCAACCGGCCGGTGAGTCGCCATCTCCCGAGGAGGGGAGAGGAAGGCGCAAACTCAGACAAGAAGGCGAACAACCTCCTCGAGACGGGCCATCACCATGGTCACCTTCTCTTCCGCCGCTGTTGAAGAGCTCCCAGCGGCAGCAACGACCTCATCATACACGGAATCCGGCTCCGCGATGAGTTCCAATTGGAGTCGCAGCGCCTTACGGCACCGCTCCACCATCTGCGCGAATATAAGAAGGGAGCAGAAGAAAGAAGGATTAGGAGTTCATAGCTTACCTTGGTGTCATTGTCTAGTGCTAATAACATCCGCTTAGCAAGGGAACACAAGCGTTGTGCAGTGGCAGACAACGGTGATTGCCGACCTTGCATGAGTGGCATCTCTGAGATCGCCCGGACCCGACCTCAAAGCATCTTCCAAGGTTGCCTTTGCCTGCGATAGCTGCTCGAACACACCCCTCACAGGGGATGTCTCGCAGAGCACCACAAGGGCTAGGCGAACCGGGCTACACGAAGTCAGCGCTTGGCAACAAGGGAAGCAACGCTTGAATGAACCGTCCGCTGCCGCGCCGGGCTCATAACTATTGCACGAAAAAGAGGCGCAGCCGACTGACCATTAATTTGTGCGTTAGTCCCCTTATACGCTATGCAACTCACCCCTAGCTGCTAGGGCTAAGTAATTGCGGTGACCTAGCAGCTATAATAGCATAGGTCTATCCGTTCTAGCCTTCACTGCTGTGCCTGCTTTACAGACAGTGCTAGGTGTGACTGGGGCTTTATGGTGTTTTTGTTGCTTGGAGGGGATTCGAACTTGTGACCTTTTTAATCACAAGGGAAGTTACAGGTCTGTCTGTGCGCAGACTTCCCGGGCTCATAAACTCTCGCACACGTAATGGAAAAAGGCGTGCACGTGACACAGCAATTGAAACGGGCCTCCTAATATTAGGATAAAAATCGAAGAGATTATGGAACCTAAACTAAGCATATGAAAGAGAGGTCGAAAGCGTCCCTTTTATAGAGGGATAAGCCTAGCTAGCTTAAGTCGTTTGCGTCATACATGTCGCGTGTGCTTTCCTCCTGCATTCCAACGCGCACGTGGGCACATGTGATCATTGCTACCCGGGCGACATGGTTTTGCACGAACTGCAAGCCCCACGTTGACTAGCCACTAATAGCTGGCTATCAGCTGCAGAGAGTGGAGCTGTTGGGAGGTCTCAAGGGCGCTTGCTTACGCTAGTATGTAAGGGATACTGTAGCACTATAGCTTACTAAGTAAATCATGGGGAAGATTAATGGATCTTGTTTCAAACAGGGGTTGGCATAATTTTTCTGGGGAGCGTTTATCAAGCACCCACTTCTGCGTAACCAGCACCCCCAAATGTGGCTAAGGTGGCTAAGATAACCGATACCGGCTGCACATAGTAAATTACATAATAGCTTAGTAGTTAGTGTCTATCCTTTCTATCCGCTCCCTACGCTACCTTTCCACGCCCTAGCTAAGCTAAATCATCTCTTCCTATAGCTTAGCCTTAGCTATAGTCCGCTTACATAATTATAATAATAGCTATAGCTAAAAGTCTTATATATCCTAATTATTAATACATAAGGCATCTTATAATAGTAAGCTATATTATTATATAACTATTCCTATATTATCTACCACTATATTATCTAAAATCTCTAGTATTAAGTTATTAGAGTTATAGTTAGCAGAGTATTGCACTACAATGTGTAGTGTAGTGTAGTATTTGTAGTTAGTGTAGTAACTATAAACTACACTACACTATAAACTACACTACACTAACTACAAACGAAATTTTTCTTAAATACACTAACTACAAGCTAGCATTTACTACACTACACTAACTATAAGCTAAAATCTACTACACTACACTAACTACAAATACTACAAATGTAGTATTAGGTAGATTTTTTTAGTTTTAAACCCCTTAAATTCTCTTTATCATAGCTTATAATAGCTTATAATAGTTTATACTAGCTTATACTAGCTTATACTAGCTTATACTAGCTTATACTAGCTTATACTAGCTTATACTAGCTTATACTGTGATGATCTAGGCTTTGCCTAGACCTAGCAATATAGGTGTCAATTGAACAAGTAAGAGAGACTTGTTCAATACGTATCCTTTGCCTTGGCTGCCTATGGCGCAATTGGATCGGGCATTCCACCCGTACGTGCGCGCAGACACCCGCGATGGCCCCTGTGGGGCTGCACCGTAACATATACTAGCTTATACTAGCTTATACTAGCTTATAATAGCTTAGAATAGCTTAGAATAGCTTATACGAGCTTAAAATAGCTTATACTAGCTTAGAATAGCTTAGAATAGCTTAGAATATTATAAGTGTTAAACTTTAATAAATAATAAACTAAAGATAAATACTGTTGGTATCACAGGTGCCTGACGTCAGGATCGTGGCCTAGGGAATAGGAATTTATCTTCTATTCTAGGCGTTATAATCAATTAGTCATAAGTGTGTGTAGAAGGGAGGAAAAGAGAGGCTTTTCCGGATCGTGAGAAGTGGCCACAAACGCGGTGCGTTTTGTAGGTTACATGACTTATGGGTCCTTGCCTAATCAGAGGGGCAGGCTAATAAGTTATATATGGGGCTACCTCTTGCGGGCGCGCGTTGCGCGTGCCCTTGCGGCCTAACCTTTGCTAGGTAATTACGGCTGCGTGCTGTAATTAATATTATGCTTGTTCTAATATTAGAACCTCTTTCTTTTTAACACGATTATTAACGTATAATATTAATCTAAGAAGGGAAGATATAAGGGATTAAATAAATATGTTATATAAATAAAAGAAATAATAAAAGAAATAATAATAATAGTCCCCTTTCCTTCCCCTACGCACCGCTAGCTTTAGATAACTAGCTTCTCTAATTACTTATCCTTCTTCCTTATAGAAGGCTCTCTCTGCCTTCTGCCCTTGCCTTTAACTAGTATAACGTAATATTAGATTATATTATAAGGGGAAGGTTATCTATAATCCCTTCCCTATCTAAAGGTATAATATTAGATTATCCCTTCTCACGGCCCTTTATTTAACCATAATATAATATTAAATCACATTCCTAGGGAAGATTACCTATAATTCTTCCCCTTCTAAAGGTATAATATTAGATTATACCTTCCTATGCCCCTTACGCTCCCTTCTCTTCCCCTCCCTACTATAGAGACTTAGGAGAGGCGCCCCCTTCTAAGGCTATAATTCCACGCCCCCTTCTAAAGACGTAATTCCACACCCCTTCTAAAGATATAATTCCGCGCCCCCTTCTAAAGACATAATTCCACGCCCCTTTCTAAAGCTATGATTCCACTGCCTCCGGTCCCTTAGCCCGCGCCCTACGTGGCCATGCTATACTTAGGGCACCTTATCCGGTGCCTTCGGCGCTGTTTTTAGCGCGGGCTTGGGCGCGGGCTTCGGCGCGGGCTTGGGCGCGGGCTTCGGCGCGGGCTTGGGCGCGGGCTTCGGCGCGGGCTTCGGGGCTCCGGTCCCCTGCCTCTTCGTGGGCAGTGCTAGGTCTAGGTAACCCATCCCTCCATCCGGATTGTCGCCGTGTTACCTATAATAAACCTCTCTAGGGCTTTATTAGGCATTGCCTTCGTGAACGCATTAGCTAGGTTATCTTTACCGTTAATCTATCTAATCTCGCAGAGCTTATAGCGTTTGTATAATTGCTAAAGGGCTATAATGTTAATTATAAGCCGCTTTTCCTTTATAGTCCTAAGCTTAATAAGGCATTTGTATAATAAGTATAAATCTATGTAGACTATAATTAGGATCTCTAGGAGGTTTAATTAATCCGTGATAATCTTTAACGTTATTGCAATTACGTAAGCTATATCTATGCCTGCTACTATTCTATAGACCTCTAAAGTAAGCACACTTCTTATAACTCTCTTACTCTTTGTTAAGCTATAGTGTATAATATTACCTTGTAGTGTAAACTTACTATCTTTATACTCCTTATTAGCTAGGATAAGGACATAGCCTAGTTATAAGCAGAGCTTTGCATGTATTGTATTTATTGTATTTTTGGCCCTTCGATGTATTGTATTGTATTGTATTGCCCTATGTATTGTATTGTGTATTGTATTGTCAATACAATACAATACAATACAATACAATACATATAATACAATGTATTATTAGGGGTAAAAATAAGTGGGGTATTATAAAATTCTATTATATAGTAGATTTAATAACTAATCTAGTTAATATAAGCCACTTTTTTAATATAATTTATTTGCTTTTCTATAAATCTTTAAATATCTAGCTAATTTAGAATATTCACCTAATAACTACTGCTTAGTCATCTTTTATAGTATAGTTTAAATGTAACTTATAAAAGAATTTTTAACTAATTTTAGAGGTCTTTCTAAGTTTTTAACTTTTTCTTAGATTTATTATCTTTTTAATAGTTTTTCTTAACTTTAAGTGTAAAACTTACCCTAAGGAAAAATATTATAACTATATATAAATAAACTAAAACTCTAATAATAATATTTAGATATACTAAGAACTTATATAAGAATAAAGGAATTTTATTTTACTTTAAAAATAGTCTTATAGCTATAAACCCTTTTATTAGAATTATAAATAATTATATTTACTTTTTAAGCTTTTAAAACTAAAGTAAAAGTAAAGAGAAGGGGAAAACCTATCTAGAATTAACTTAAAAGTTAGTTAAAATTAAAAATAAAAGGAAAGTATATAATATATTCCTCTTAAAAGTAAGTCCTAAATAGTCTTTTCTATTATAATTTAATAGCTTTAATAGCTTTAATAGCTATATAACCTAGTCTTTAGTATTATTATAAAAGTAAGTCTAAAGTAAGTCCTAATTCACTTATTAATAATAGGTTTTAAAGTAAGAAAAGCTATTATAAGAGAGTAATACTAATATAAAGTTAATAAAGACCCACTTTTATAATATTAGTAAATACTAAGTTTTAAAGTAAAAAAGCTATAATAACTAATAATAAGAAGGTAATATTTATATAAAGTCAATAAGGACCCACTTTAAAACCCACTTTTATAAAGTTTGAACATACTACGTTTTAAAGTAAAAAAGTCATAATAACTAATAATAAGAAGGTAATACTTATATAAAGTTAATAAGGACCCACTTTAAGACCCACTTTTATAAAGTTTAAACATACTACGTTTTAAAGTAAGAAAACATATAAGAACTAATAATAAGAAGGTAATACTAATATAAAGTTTTAAGGCCCCACTTTTAGACCCACTTTAATAATATTTACAAATACTAGGCTTTTAAGTAAGAAAAAGCTATGAAAACTAATAATAAGAAGGTAGTACTAAAATAAAGTTATTAAGGACCCACTTTTATAATATTTGTAAATGCTAGGTTTTAAAGTAGAAAAAGTTATTATAAGAAGGCAAAACTCTTATAAAAATTATATAGACCCACTTTAGACCCACTTTTATGATTTTAGTAAATACTAGGATTTAAAGTGAGAAAAAGCTATTAAAGGAAAGTAATACTACTTTAAAGTTAATAGGGACTTACTTTCAGACCCACTTTTATAATATAAGTAAATAATAGGTTTTAAAGTAAGAAAAGGCTCTTAAAACTAATAATAAGAAGGTAATACTAATATTAAGTTAATAAGAACCCTCTTTAGACCCACTTTTATAATATTAGTGAATGCTAGGTTTTAATATAAGAAAATACTATTTTAAGAAGGGAATATTATTATAAAGTTAATAAGGACTTACTCTAGACCTACTATAATAATATTAGTAAATACTAGGTTTTAAAGTAAGAAAAAGCTTTTATAACTAATTATAAGAAGGTAATACTATTATAAAGTTAATAAAGACTTACTTTAGACTTACTATTATATTATTATTAGATACTAGGTTTTAAGGTAAGAAAAAGCTTATAAAACTAATAATAAGAAGGTATTACTATATAATAATATAACAAAAACCTTTGATACTTTTTCCGCACCGATCTAAAGGTCCGGAATCGCCTCTAAAATACAAACCACATTGATATTCGAATTCCTCACCTCCGTTTACCCCTCCTACGATGTTGCATTGTAATAGAGCTAGAGGCAGGTGCGAGGGTGAGGTGCCAATAGTAATTAATGCTGGAGAAAGGGGCTGGCATAGAGCTGCCACTACCTAAACGTAGGAATAGGGTAATTTAACGCCCATAGACGCGAAGATAACCTAATAATAGATTAGATATAATTCGAACACCTAGATAACATGAAATTCTATAATAAGATTGCTAGCCTTATCCCTAGCGATAAAGTCTCCTAAGTTTAGAGCATTATAAAGGCTATAGCCCGCTAGGTAGCGAACCGCGCCCGCGCTGAAATAAGAGCTATAAATAATAATAGCAGTAATAATAATAGTAATATTTACACTACTAAAGAAGCCCTTAAAGTAGCCCTTAAGGAGGCTATTAGGGAAGAAGCTAAAGGAACTAATACACTAACGTAGGTAAGCGTTGTAGCTAGACTAGTACTAAGAAGACTAAATAACAAAACCCCTCCCTTATAGGTCCTAGGTAGATAACATAGAGAAGTACTTATTAAAGGCAATATAATTTAGGAAACGCTCTAATCCTAAGGCGCTAAAGATATAATAACTATAGTAAATAGAGCCACTGGCTAAACCATAGCTATAGCAGCTAGAAGACTCCCTAGCGGAGACATAATTATTACCTTTAAAGGAAACGTAGCCTAATATAGAGAGGACTAAAAATGGATTACTAAAGCATTTAGTCCGGAAGCAGCCCTTCACCGCCGTGTACTTAGCGTTATAGTTAAGGGATTCCTAACGAAGCATATATCTATTAAGAACCTTATAACTAAGATTAAAAAAGCAAATAAAGTAAACGTAATTAAGGTAACCGTAAGGCACCCCTAAGCAGAAAACGCATAGCATACCACCCTAATCCTAGGACTAGCAGAAGTAAAAGACACTAATAAGATATGCTAAGATAGAATAGTCTTTAAAGCGGAGCTATTCTAGACTAAACTATATAATAAGACCCTATAACCCTAATAATGCTATAACTGCTTCTAAACTAGCTATATTACAAAGTTCTATAAGGTAGCCCTAAGGTATAGCAGGTGCAGAGCTAGCTAACATAAGGAAGGAGAAACATTATGCCTAATAATTAGTAAATAACTAAAGGAAAACTATATCTTATGTTCTAGCTTACACCTAGCATAGTTAAGGGACTGCCCTATCCTAAAAGAGAAGTGGAATACAATAAAAGCAGGTTACCTAGAGTAACCATTATAATTTGCTAGTAACTCCCTAGATAGAAGCCTAACGCTGCCCCGTAAGGGAATTAGCATAGCTATAGCACTTATTATTATAGTAGGTAGGAAAAGGGAATGCCTTACAAATGCAGAGAGGAGTGCTAAATAGCCTAGGGTAGGGAGCATTATATAATACACGTCTTAAAACAGGGCTAGAACAGAGCTAGCGTAAGACAGCAGAGATCCACCACCCCCTAATTAACATAGTAATATTACGAGTCCTTTTTTAGAATATAAATAAGAAAGATAGCCTAATACACATAGCGCTCTAACACTAAACTAACATAGACATAATAGCAATCTAAGAGTAGGAACACATAAGGCACTCGTAGCCCCTAGCACTAGGCCTTGCCTAATTCTAACTAGCATACTATAAGGGATAGAATATAGTATATGTAAATAAGAAGCATAATATAGGGTTATAGATAGCCTAGGGAGGACCTAACTAGTTACTAGTAGAGATAAAAGGCATAAATATCTACTCCCTTTACTTAGAAGGATACATAGATAACTAAAACACACCTATCTGCACTTTTAACACAGAAGAGCCTTATAGCTAAAGCGTTTTTATAGGAGACTTTAACTAAAAACACCCCTCTAGGATAGCTTAGATAGAATAACTAGAGGAGCGGAGGAACTACTAGACCTTATAAGCCAGTAAAGGCTTAGTTTAGTAACGCCCTAAGGGGAACCCACAAGATAACACAGAGAAAATAGTAATAGCACTATAGATCTAGTATAGGTGACTCTAGACATCTAAGTCCACTATAATAGCGTAGAAGACCTTATAGGCTCTAACCATATTCCGTAGCTAATTAGCATCTTTACTAAGGAGTAAGAAGGCGCCTTGCCTACCCTTAAACACACCTAGACCGTAATAAATAGACTATAGGCAAAGGCAAAAGCAGCGGTGTAACTCTAAGCGGAAAACGCACCGGACCTGAAAGACAAGGAAGGAATTAATATATATGCAACGTAGCTTATTATAAACCTCTAATAGATAGTAGAACTAGTAGCCCTGCGGAAGCGCTAAGGACTCCCTAGCCTAAAGGCATAGTGATTAAGGAGAATAAAAGAGGTAGTTACTAAAGCTAGATAAGCTAAGAGATAATAGAGGCGCTAGAAGACTAAAGCAAACTAGCAAGCCTTCTCTAAGGCAGATAACAACCGGGAACGGATAGTTAGGGAGGAAAAAGGAATGCGTAAAGAGAAGCACTATAAAAGCTAACACATAGGAAAAGGATAGTGGAGTTTAAAGACTAGAGAGATAGGCCTAGCTCTAAAGCTAAGCCCCCGGAGCTCCCTAGACTCCTAGACCTAGAAAGAACTAATAATAACCCTAACCTAGCCATTACCTATAAAGATAAGGCAAGCATACTTGCATAAAGGTTCTTCCCTAAGCTTATAGCAGACCTCTCCTATATCCTAGACCTCTCCTTCCTAGAGCTTAAAAACGCACTAGTCCTAGATAAAGAATGGTTTAGAGCAGGAGATATTAGAAATATCCTATTAGACATAGCTAGCTAGAAAGCCCTAGGAGATAACAAACTCCTAGTAGGCCTTATTAAGGCCTGTAATAAACTAGCTAAAGAAGCTATAGCATGCTTGCTAAACACTGTCCTTAAAGTAGGATATTTCCTAGCACGGTTCTAAACCGTATAAGTAGTGGTAATTAGGAAGCTAGGAAAAACCACTAAGGAGATAAGAAAAGCTAACGCGTAAAGACCTATCTTACTACTAAACATAGTGAGAAAGATTATAGAAGCAGTGATTATAAGGCGGCTTATGGCCTTTGCTAAGGCTAAGGGCCTTCTCCTAAGCTATAAATAGGAAATAGGGTAAATAGATTAATAGAAACCGCAATTAGAGTCCTTATAGAATACGTAAGAGAGGCTTAGGGCAGAGGCAGCATTGCCTTACTAGCGCAGATGGACATCTTGTCTGTATTTAACAGAGTTAGCTACCCGTATCTAATCTACGTTTTAATCTAAATAGGTATACTACGCTAGCTAATAGCTATAATACGTAGCTTCCTTGTGGATAGAATAAGCTAGCTTAGCTTTAATAGCAAACTCTTAAGACCCTTTTAGATAAAGGTAGGCACCCTACAAGGCTTACCTCTCTTACTAATCCTCTTCCTACTCTACTTAGCAGAGCTTTACGTATGCCTCTAAGCTATCCTAGGCATAGTGGCAATAGGATTCGCGGATAATATAAATATAGCGGCGTTTAGAAAAATACTATATAGACCTAGAAGAGGCTTAAAGCTACGTGGAAAGTGTGCGAAAAATAGGTAAAAAGCGGGAGTGAAGTTTAACCTAGCGAAGACTAAACTTATACACTTTAGCAAAGCACACTAACCTCTATAGGCTAGGGTCTAACTTAGTGTAAAGGAGATAGCGCCTATAGAGTTATATAGGTTCCTTAGAGTCTAGGTTAATAGGAAACTTAATTAGAGTGCCTATAAGAATATCCTAAAAGGCAAACTAGCCTAGTAGCAGCTTACACTCTCTTTACTAGCAGCGTTAGCCTAGGGTTATAGCTTTAGAGACGCCTAACTCCTATACATATAGGTAGTCTAGCCTATCCTTGCCTATAGGGCAAGCGCTTACTATACCCTAACTAAGAAGGGTAGAAAGCTAAGAGAAGTGATTAAAAGCTTTATAATAGACTAATTAGCCTACCTCTAAATCATAGCTAGCGCGTTTAAGGCTATACCTATTGCTTAACTAGAGGTTAAGACTTATATCCCCCTAGATCTATACCTAAATAAGATAAAACGGAAGTTTAAAGAGAGAATTATAGAGAGCAGAATAGTTATAATAATCTAAATCACTGCTAACTTAGTATAGTTAGTATTATATCATAGACGGAGACCCCCTAGGAGTAATAAACCAGTGGCAGAACTACACAAGGAATAGAGACAATGCTAGGATAAGTAGCATGGTAGGGAACGCCTAGGATAGCATAGACTTATAAGAGAGCTAACTAAGGATTAACCACTAACTTACAACCTAAAGGAAATCTAAAGATTCCACATAGGCCTAGAAAAGCATATCTCCTTAACCATAGTCTAACTACGCATAGGAAAGATTAGTCTTAATAAGTTCCTCTTCCAGAGAGGCGTTCCTAGGGTAAACTCGCCGCTATGTAGCTATAGCAGAGCAGTTAAGGACTAATATTATATTATAGTAAACTACCCTAAATATAATTACTAACGCCCCTAAACGCGCTAGCCTAGAGACGCATAGGAGGCAAGGCTAGCCCTAAACTACCCCTAAAGGCAAGAGTAATAGCTAAATGGTTCCTTAGCATAAAACGACTCTAATACTACTTATTAGCATAAGAACTAGTAGCTAACATACGTAGTAAAGAGAAGGAGCTAGAACTGGGTTAATTCCAGCGCGCTAGGACTAATAACTAGGATATAGAAATAATAGATAACTAGGAGAGACGTAAGATCATACGATTTAGAGCTAGCGGCGGGCTAGCTAAAGAATTATAATTCTAGAACTATTATCGGATTAATCTTAAATATATAACGCTAGGTATTATAAACCCTCTAGTCCGCTACCGCCCCTTTACTAAGCTATATCTACCTAACTAATCACTCCTCCTCTAGGACTAGAATTACCCTCTATTACCTTAGCCTACCCCTTAGCAGGCAGGGCCGTGGCTAGGAGACGGTTTGTCTCCGCCGCGCAGGCATCTAAGCGCCATAACTAAAATATTAGCTTATTATGTTAATCCCCTCTAGCACTAGCCTAGCCTAGGCCTATTGCAAAGGCGCTCCTCTTCTTCTTGCTCTGATTGCTAGCGTAGAGCTTTTTTATATAATCTTAATAATTATCTAGGACCTATAGAGCAGTTAGACCTAGGATAGAACTAGCAGAGGACTAATAGAGAAGCACTTACACTACCCCTAGTAATAATGTCTGCCTAGACTTTAACTAACCACTAGTGCTTATTCCGCTACCTAGTTAAATTAGGCTAGAAGCGGGTTAGCGCTAGACTAGGCCTAGGTAAGGGCGCTAGCTACCTACCTTTAAATAACCATAGTTTTAAACCTAATAATTAAAATAGGCGTTAGTAATAAGCCCTATACAAAATAGTTAGCCTTGCCCCTAAACCAGAATAGAGCTAACTTACTAGCAATATTATAGCATTAATGCCTAGGATAGTCTATAGACTAAGACTCGTAGGAAACACATTAGATCCTATAGGGATCCCCTAACTATTATGGATTAGACTTAGAGCAGACTTAGTGTAGGGGTAGCAGGGTCTTACCTTAAGATCTTTAGCTACGGCCCGCTTAAGTTGCTTTTTAGTTAAAGACTTCTAAGGGTAACGCTTATTCTTAGGAGTTTCCTAGGCGGATTAGAGCTAGAATAGCATAGGACATAGGAATACTCATAGCTACCGGTGCTATTTTGCTAAATAACTTAACGGATCTATAGTAACGTTAGCATTTAGGCTAACACTAGCCTAGGAGCGCCTTAGGTAGCTCTAAGGAAGAAAAGAACCTATAGGAAGTTTAATAAAAAGAGGAAAGAAGGAAGACCTCTCTAGGGGAGGAACCCTTCTTATACTTGTATAGGGGGCTAAATTATAGATATTAATAAAGAAAGAAGAACATAAGACAAGAATCTAGTTAGTTAATGCCTAAGAGACCTAGACCTAGAAACGGCTAGGAATTAAACTAAACCCATACCCTCACTACAGAAGACAAATAATATTAGGTGCTCTGACTTCCCTAGACTAATAAGCTAGACCTAGGCTAGAGAAGGCTAAAAAGTAGGGCTATAGAAGAGTTAGCTAAAAAGTAAAAGAGAAGTAAATTACCACCATAAAACCAAATCTAGCACGCTATAAGATAGTATAAGAGGCCCGGAGCAGTGCTAGAGCAGACCTAGGATAGAGCTAGGCAGGGCTTAGAACCTAGGATTTTCCTTTTTCCTTTTTCTTTCTTTTCTTATTAGGATAAGGCTAGCGCAAGCTAGCAATAAACACCTATAATAGGCCACACATAACGCGACGCAGGCCAGGTGCAGGGTCGGCGTCGGCCCGAACATAGATGCAAGGGGTTTTTCTTCCCATTCAAGGGTTTTCCTTTTAACAAAGCAGCAGGAGTACTAGTACTAGCCCTACATAGAGCTAGCTAGCGTAAATAATATATATATATATAATAATATAAAAGTAAGTCTAAAGTAAACCCTTATTACTTATTATTAGATGTATATACCTTATAATGCCTTATAATTAAGGAAATCTACTTTAGCGTAGAAAAATAAAAAAAATACAATTAAATACAAAATAATACATGTATTGTATTGTATTGTGAAAAAGTACTTGTATTGTATTATGTAATGTATTGTATTGTATTGTATTGTCAATACAATACAATACAATACACAATACACCAAATGTATTGTATTGTAGTGCAAAGCTCTGGTTATAAGGTAAGGTCTTTATTATTAGTAAATAATCTATTAATAAATATAAATAGCTTTGCTCTTTTAAGGTTAAGGGTATAAAGATTAATCCTTAATCTAGGTGGTCTATTTACTACTTAATATAGTAATTAAGTTCCTTAACGTTCTTAGTTATTAGTTCTTAATATTGTACGGTAACTAATAGATTAAAGCTTACCTTAGGTTAGTAGATTAAAGCGATATAGGCACTATAGGCCCTTTATTCTATATACTTCTTTTCCGGCTCTTCTAGCAGGATTAACCACAGCTTATTACTTTACCCTTTTACCGTATTTTAATAGTGTTATTAGTTAGTTAAATAATTCTACCGTTAAATACAAGGGGTTATTAGGCTTAATAAACTGCTTTGGTTTTATAGCGAATTTAGCGGTAGCTAGTTAATCTTCTTCCTATTAGGAGAATCCTTTGTCTAATAGGCTAAGGGTATTATTAGTCTACATTCCTACGTATTTAAATTAAGGGCTTTTAGCAGATATAACCAGCAAGCACGGATTATAGCTTAATGTTATTATCTAGAGCTTTTCTCTATAGTACTTGTGGTAAGTTACCCACTAGTATGTGCTAGCCTTTGCAATTCCGTAGAGGGGCTTAATAACTCTTATAATTATTCCTTTAGGGTGCTAATCACGAATTTAGATAAGGAGTTAGGTAAGGATTGTACGATTTAGCAGCGTTTCTAATTGTATATATGCCTACGTAATATCTTAAATCTAAAGGAGGAATCCTTTTATAAGAAGAGAAGGGGTAATTACAAGGATTAATCATTAGCTTGCCCTTTAGATCGTTAGGGCTTACGTAAGGATCGCTTGCTTCGCTTCGTTGCCAAAGCCTTAGATTATAAGCCTTGATTTCTTATACAGCTAGCTTGTTCTTTCTTTAACTTTATTAATAATATAGGAATTAAAGATTCAAATCCCTTAGTGCTTCTTTAGATTAAAAGTAATGAATTTAAACATGCCTCTGCTAATTAGGGCATTAATCTTAGTCTTTATTAAGAGCTTAAAAGGTTCGCTAGGAGTTGTGATTATGCCTTTCTTACGTAATTAGATCGCAAGCTTAAGATCTACCTCCTCCTTACTTAAGATAAATACCTTAAGATTATCTGCTAAATTAATAATTATAGGAGGGTTCTTTTATAGTCTTCCTAGCCTTCTTTTTAGAGAGGCTAGAGGCACTATATTATTAATTTATGCCTCTTACTCTTCCCCTTTAATTACCTCTAGGTTATTACCTCCTGCTAGTAATAGCCTTTCCTTGCTTAGGTCTTTATTATAGGGCTTAACAGAGGTTAACCTAAAGACCTTAGGACCTTATAGAAGATTAAGAGTGTAGCTCTCTCTATCTATTATAAGGAGCTTATATAGGCCTTACTATCCTTTGTGCTCTTGCTAGATAAGAACTAGCAATATAAGCGGGAGGTTAAGGGTTAGCAAGGTATTAGGGCTATTCCTCGCAGCAAGGGCTTCCTTAACCTTATAGAGCGTATATAACCTCTTAATCTCCTTTATTACCTTCTACACTATAAGAGCTTATTGCTTAATATTAGGCAAGGGAGAAGAATTATTAATTATTTAAGGGTAAGCGCTAAAGACAAGAAGGGTTAGAATAATGCTATTTAGGCCTGCGGTATTGTTAAGGGCTTTTATAGCCATTTATAGGGCTATAGCTTTAGGTATTAACAGGCATTCGCGTCAGATAATATCATAGGCTCTTTAGAGCGGCCTATAATATCTCTTAACCTTACTAATGCTATAGTGTGCCTTAATAGGGACTTCTTTAATCAAGATTAACATTAAAGCTATAAATTAGCGGAATTCTTCGCTTCTAAACGTTATGCTAGCATTAGTTATAATCTAATCTAGAGGACCCTAGTAGGTATTAATCTAGCAGAGGCAAAGAGCTTCCTATATTGCCTTTGCTATAATATCCTTTAGAAACCTAGCCATATTAAACGCAGTAGCCGTATTAACAGCGTAGAGAATAGGGTAATTACCATCTAGATACATAATATCCACGATTACTTTATAGTTAAAGTTGCATTTATTCTTTAGGGTGAATTTAAAGCAATGTGGATTATTTGCATTCAATTAGCATTAGTAGCAGATCTTCGTTAATTATCTAATGGTTTTAAAATCTACCTCGTGGCCTAATTTAGAAAGTATATTATAAAGTTAGCGGACGGAAGGGTGACTAAATCGGTAATATAAGCGCCTTAATTCTATCTTAGTTAGATAACTCTAGGCAATTAATCTCTCCTTCTGCAGAAGTATCTAAGGATATCCCTATTTATAGATAACAGGGACCTTAATTTTGCCTTATTAAAGGATATTCTAAGAGATATAGAAATTAATCTTTAGGCAGTCTATATTTACTAAACATAGCAAGAAGGGAGTGTTTGTAGGTATTACGTAGAATAGGATAATGCTAAAGGGAGTAGGCATATTAATTAATCCGATTAAAGGGATTAGCTTGCCGCTTCCAAATTGAATTATTACCTCCCTAGCTCTAGATTTATTAAGCTAGATCTTAGGGATTAACCATTATAGGGTAAGGAATTAGGGTGCCCTATTAATAAGTAACCTACAGCCCTAGTATTAGGGATAATGCCTTAGAACACACCTAAAGAGTAATAATCTTAAAGAAGAAAAGCGGTTAGGGCTTTCTTTAGTTATTAGAGATTAAATAGATCCTCCTTTATAAGGGTATAGGTAGCTGCTTAATTCGTAAGGATCTCTATAGTTACATAGCTATTAATCATTATGCCTTATATAAAGTAGCTTATTAGTATCTCTCCTTTGTTACTTTCTTCTTTAAATCTAAGTTCTGTTATATAAGTGGAAATCTTATCTTCTTTAGAAGAAGCAGTATTATTCTCTTTGCCTTTATACTAGGTAAGGAAAGCGTTATAGGAAGGGGTTATTAGCTCTATGAGGTAGTGGTTCTTAAAGCGTTAATACGCCTTCTTACGTTCCTCTTTAGAGTGTTTAGTTAACTAATAGCCTTCCTTGCCATATACATAACATTTCTTCGTACGTGGAGCGCCTTTATTGCCTTATAATCGTGATTATCTATAACAGGCTTCTTTACCGTACCTGTTATACTTATAGTTAGTCTAATACTACTCTCTTACATTAGGCGTTAATAGGAATTAATGCTTCTTATCTAATTCCTCTATAGTCATTCTTATTAATATCCTTATACGTTCGCAGAATAGCTAGAGATTAGCAGGAGGGTTAATAAGGTAAGTTTTATACTTAGGTATCCTATAATAGGCAGAGATTAATTAATTCTAGAGTGCTCTTTTAGATTAAGCAATATCTAGAATTGCTTGCTAGAGGTTTGTAAGCTTTATTATAAGTTCTTTAAAGTAATTAATCTTTAGCTTATCTAGGTTTTCTTATATAATCTAGCGTAGCTTAGTGTTCTACCACTTAAGGAGATACCTTTGCTTTGTGTTATTAGTCTTAAATCTTCTCTTAATACGGTTAATAAGAGTCTTAAGGTCTCTAGGATCTCCTAGCTTACATAGATGCTTATAGTAGTATATTAAAGCTTTCCCTTTAAGTATAGCCTTAAGGGCATACCTAGCCTTATAGGGTTTAATGCCTAGTATCTTGCATTTCCCTTAGAAGATTATTAACTTTAAGTTAAGGACCTTATAGTTATCTACGCTATATTGAATATTGCTTATATAAAGCTTTGCAAGATTAATTATTTACTTTAGTATAGGTCTAAAAGGAAAAAGTGCTCTTAGAGGTATAGGAGGAGGGATTTCTTGTCTTAATAGGGGATATCTTTAATAAGGGCTTTCCTGAGGGTTATTGTGTAATTAGCCTAATAGGGTTAGACTTAGGGAATATTATTAGTAAGATTATAGGATTCCTAGATTACTCTATTAATAATGTTATAATCTTAGCCTAATTAGAGGGATTAGAAGGAGGTTATTAAGGAAGTCTTAGTCTTTAATGCGTTTTCAGAAGGGTGTGTACTTCCTCACAGCTTCCTATATCTCTTCTTCTTACTAATCTCAAAATTCCTTGCGGTTAGTAACTTCCTTAAGCATTACCTTGATCTTCCTATGGGCTATTATGTCTATATATATGCCTTAAAAGAGAAGGAAATCACGTAAATACTTAGTAATTACTTAGTCTATAATTACAAATACCTCTCTTATCTATCCGTAGAAGTCTTTAATAAAGTTAGTAAAGAGGCTTTTAGTAATAAGGCTCTTAGACTAGTATATTACTATCTTAAAGAGAATATAAGCTATAATAGCCTTAGGGTTATTACCTTATTTGTTAAGATTAAACGATTTCGCTGTCTTTAATGTCTTAGATATAATAAAGTCTTGCATCTCTAGGGGAATGTGTCTTAGGAGAGGGTTATTAAGTTATAGACCTTTGCCTTTTTAGTCTCTTTTAACTTTAGTGCCTTCTTTAGCATTACTAAAGTTAGGGCTAGAGATAGAGGCTTTTAATAGTTCTCCTTGCTAAGGAGCTTTTAACTTTCTTATCTCTATTATAGGAAGTTAGAACGGAGGTGTGGTATTAGTTATATAGTAGGTTAAAGGATTATAAGCATAGCTATTATCTTTATCCCTTAGGGGTTCTTAGGATTAAATCTTAGAAGTAATAAATTCCTTTCTTATCGCAAGAGAATGCCTTCTAAGGGTTAGGTGCGTAGTGGAACGCGCTAACTAAGTGATTAAAGATAGGTTAGACTAGTTACTAACTAGGCCTTAATCCTTTAATAGCTTTAAAGTCTTTATAAGGTCTTAGGATTAGATCTTAGGAGTTATAAGGCTTCTTTCTTATTATAAGAGAGTGCTTAGACTTCCTTAGCATAACTATATACGCTTTTAGTAGCCCTCCTATTTTATAGGGTAGGTTTATAGTATAGCTATCTCTTCTAATTAACCTTGCTAATCTGCGGTTAGAAAAACCGTGTGGTTATCTATAAAGTTAACCACTGATTAGTGTTAGTATTATAGGTGCCTAACGTTAGGATTATAGCCTAGGGAATAGGAATTTATCTTCTATTCTAGGCATTATAATTAATTAGTTATAAGTATGTGTAAAAGGGAGGAAAAGAGAGGCTTTTCCGGATTATAAGAAGTGGCCATAAACGCGGTGCGTTTTATGGGTTATATAACTTATAGGTCCTTGCCTAATTAGAGGGGCGGGCTAATGAGTTATATGTGGGGCCACCTCTTGCGGGCGCGCGTTGCGCGCGCGCCCTCGCGGCCCGACCTTTGCTAGGTAATTGCGGCTGCGTGCCGCGATTGATATCATGCTTGTTCCAACAAATACATTAAATAGAAAAGTAAGTAAATATTAGTAAATCACTATGTAAAAAGCTTAACCTTTTAGTAATTTAGTATTATAAGGTTTTTAAAAATATTAATAAAATAAAATTATTTTCTCTTTTTATTTTTTTATAATTATAATAATTATAGTAATAATAGTAATAATAGTAATGCTAGTAATATTAGTAATACTAGTAAAAATACTATACTAATTTAAAAAAGCATTATTATACTCTATAAAGTGATAGGTATTAATTATATAAAAGTGGGTCTTAATATATTACAAAAATATATAAAAATAAAGTTTACTAAGCTTAAATTTATAATTACTAAATATAATCTTTTACCTATTAGACTATTACTAATTAGTAATAGACCCACTTTTATTAAAACTATACTTATTTATAAAAAGTACTTGTATACGTTATTGTTAGTATCACAGGTGCCTGACGTCAGGATTGTAGCCTAGGAATAGGAATTATTCTTCTATTCTAGGCGTTGTAATCAATTAGTCATAAGTGTGTGTTTTTAAGAGAGGAAAAGAGAGGCTTTTTCGGATTGTAAGAAGTGGCCACAAACGCGGTGCGTTTTGTAGGTTACATGACTTATAGGTCCTTACCTAATTAGAGGGGTAGGCCAATAAGTTATATATAGGGCTACCTCTCGCGAGCACGCGTTACGCGCGCGCCCTCGCGGCCTAACCTTTGCCAGGTAATTGCGGCTACGTGCTATGATTAATATTATGCTTATTTTAACATTAGAACCTCTTTCTTTTTAATATAATTATTAACGTATAATATTAATCTAAGAAGGGAAGATATAAGGGATTAAATAAATATGTTATATAAATAAAAGAATTAACAAAAGAAATAATAATAATAGTCCCTCTTTTCCTCCCCTACGCGCTACTAGCTTTAGATAACTAGCTTCTTTAATTGCTTATCCTTCTTCCTTACGGAAGGCTACCTTTGCCTTCTGCCCTTACCTACGCCCCTTCCTTTAACTAGTGTAACGTAATATTAGATTATATTATAAGGGAAGGTTGCCTATAATCCCTTCCCTATCTAAAGGCATAATATTAGATTATCCTTCCCTATGGCCCTTTATTTAACCGCAATGTAATATTAGATTACGTTCCTAGGGAAGGTTACCTATAATCCTTCCCTTTTAAAGGTATAATATTAGATAATACCTTCTTATGCCCCTTTATACTCCCTTCTCTTTCCCCTCCCTACTAGAGAGACTTAGGAGGGCGCCCCTTCTAAGGCTATAATTCCGCACTCCCTTCTAAAGCTATAATTCCGCGCCCCTTCTAAAGATATAATTCCGCTGCCTCTAATCCCTTAGCCCGCGCCCTACGTAACTGTGCTATACTTAAGGTAGCTTGCCTAGTGCCTTTAGCGCTAGTTTTAGCGTAGGCTTAGGCATAGGCTTTAGGGGTTTAGTTCCCTACCTCTTTATAAGTAGTACTAGGTCTAGGTAACCTATCCTCTATCTAGATTATTACTATATTACCTATAATAAACCTCTCTAGGGCTTTATTAGGTATTACCTTTATAAACATATTAGCTAGGTTATCTTCGCTATTAATCTATCTAATCTTATAAAGCTTGCGGCGTTTATATAATTACTAAAGGGCTATAATATTAATTATAAGCCGCTTCTCCTTTATAGTTCTAAGCTTAATAAGGTATTTATATAATAAGTATAAATCTATATATACTATAATTAGGACTTCTAGGAGGTTTAATTAATCTATAATAATCTTTAACATTATTATAATTACATAAGCTATATTAATGCCTACTACTATTCTATAGACCTCTAAAGTAAGTACACTTCTTATAACTCTCTTACTCTTTATTAAGCTATAGTATATAATATTACCTTATAGTGTAAACTTACTATCTTTATACTCCTTATTAGCTAGAATAAGAACATAGCCTAGTTATAAGGTAAGGTCTTTATTATTAGCGAATAATCTATTAATAAATATAAATAGCTTTGCTCTTTTAAGGTTAAGAGATATAAAGATTAATCCTTAATCTAGGTAGTCTATTTACTACTTAATATAATAATTAAGTTCCTTAATATTCTTAGTTATTAGTTCTTAATATTATACGGTAACTAATAGATTAAAGCTTACCTTAGGTTAGTAGATTAAAGCAATGTAAGCACTATAGGCCCTTTATTCTATATACTTCTTTTTAGGCTTTTCTAGCGGGATTAACTATAGCTTATTACTTTACCCTTTTTACTATATCTTAATAGTATTATTAGTTAGTTAAATAATTCCACTATTAAATATAAGAGAGTTATTAGGCTTAATAAACTACTTTAGTTTTACAGCGAATTTAGTGGTAGCTAGTTAATCTTCTTCTTATTAGGAGAATCCTTTATCTAATAGGCTAAGGGTATTATTAGTCTACATTCCTACGTATCTAAAGTGAGGGCTTTTGGCGGATATAACTAATAAGCATAGATTATAGCTTAATATTATTATCTAGAGCTTTTCTCTATAGTACTTATAGTAAGTCACCTACTAGTGTGTGCTAGCCTTTATAATTCTATAGAGAGGCTTAATAACTCTTATAATTATTCCTTTAGGGTACTAATTACAAATTTAGATAAGGAGTTAGGTAAGGATTATACAATTTAGCGGCGTTTCTAATTATACGTATACCTATGTAATATCTTAAATCTATAGAAGGAATCCTTTTATAAGAAAAGAAAGGGTAATTATAAGGATTAATTATTAGCTTACCCTTTAGATTATTATGGCTTATATAAGGATTGCTTGCTTTGCTTTATTACTAAAGCCTTAGATTATAAGCCTTAATTTCTTATATAGTTAGCTTATTCTTCCTTTAACTTTATTAATAATATAGGAATTAAAGATTTAAATCCCTTAGTGCTTCTTTAGATTAAAAGCAATAAATTTAAACATACCTTAGCTAATTAAGGCATTAATCTTAGCCTTTATTAAGAGCTCAAAAGGTTCGCTAGGAGTTATAATTATACCTTTCTTACGTAATTAGATTGTAAGCTTAAGGTCTGCCTTCTCCTTACTTAAAATAAATGCCTTAAGGTTATTTACCTAATTAATAATTATAGGAGGGTTCTTTTATAGTCTTCCTAGCCTTCTTTTAGAGAGGCTAGAGGCATTATATTATTAATTTATACCTCTTACTCTTCCCCTTTAATTACCTCTAGGTTATTATCTTTTACTAGTAATAGCCTTTCCTTACTTAGATCTTTATTATAGGGCTTAATAGAGGTTAACCTAAAGACCTTAGGACCTTATAGAAAATTAAGGGTATAGCTCTCTCTATCTATTATAAGGAGCTTATATAGGCCTTACTATCCTTTATACTCTTACTAGATAAGAACTAGTAATATAAGTAAGAGATTAAGGGTTAGTAAGGTATTAGGGCTATTCCTTATAGTAAGGGCTTCCTTAACCTTATAGAGTATATATAACCTCTTAATCTCCTTTATTATCTTTTATACTATAAGAGTTTATTACTTAATATTAGGTAAGAGAGAAGAATTATTAATTATTTAAGGGTAAGCGCTAAAGATAAGAAGGGTTAGAATAATACTATTTAGTCCTATAGTATTATTAAGGGCTTTTATAGCTATTTATAGGGCTATAGCTTTAGGTATTAATAGGCATTTGCGTTAGATAATATTATAGGCTCTTTAAAGTAGCCTATAGTATCTCTTAACCTTACTAATACTATAGTATGCCTTAATAGGGACTTCTTTAATTAAGATTAATATTAAAGCTATAAATTAGCAGAATTCCTTGCTTCTAAAGGTTATACTAGTATTAGTTATAATCTAGTCTAGAGGACCCTAGTAGGTATTAATCTAGTAGAGGTAAAGAGCTTCCTATATTGCCTTTACTATAATATCCTTTAGGAATCTAGCTATATTAAACACGGTAGCTATATTAATAGCGTAAAGAATAGGGTAATTGCTATCTAGATATATAATATCTATAATTACTTTGTAGTTAAAGTTATATTTATCCTTTAGGGTAAATTTAAAGTAATATAGATTATCTGTATTTAATTAGCATTAGTAGCAGATCTTTATTAATTATCTAATAGTTTTAAAATCTACCTTATAGCCTAATTTAGAAAGCATATTATAAAGTTAGTAGATAGAAGGGTAACTAAATTAGTAATACAAGCGCTATAATTCTATTTTAGTTAGATAACTCTATTTTCTTAATCTCTCCTTCTATAGAAGCATCTAAGGATATCCCTATTTCTAGATAATAGGGACCTTAATATTACCTTATTAAAGGATATTCTAAGAGATATAGAAATTAATCTTTAGGCAGTCTATATCTGCTAAATATAGTAAGAAGGAGTGTTTATAGGTATTATATAGAATAGGATAATACTAAAGGGAGTAGGTATATTAATTAATCTAATAAAGGGATTAGCTTACCGCTTCTAAATCAAATTATTACCTCCCTAGCTCTAGATTTATTAAGCTAGATCTTAGGGATTAACTATTATAGGGTAAGGAATTAGGATGCCTTACTAATAAGTAACCTATAGCCCTAGTATTAGGATAATGCCTTAGAATATACCTTAGGAGTAATAATCTTAAAGAAGGAAAGCGGTTAGGGCTTTCTTTAGTTATTAGAGATTAAATAGATTCTCTTTAATAAGGGCATAGGTAGCTGCTTAGTTTATGAGAATTTCTATAGTTATATAGCTATTAATTATTATGCCTTATATAAAGAAGCTTATTAGTATCTCTTCTTTATTACTTTCTTCTTTAAATCTAAGTTTTATTATATAGGTAGAAATCTTATCTTCTTTAGAAAAAGCAGTGTTATTCTCTTTGCCTTTATACTAAGTAAGGAAAGCATTATAGGAAAGGGTTATTAGTTCTATAAGGTAATAGTTCTTAAAGCATTAATATACCTTCTTATATTCCTCCTTAGAGTGTTTAGTTAACTAATAGCCTTCCTTACTATATATATAATATTTCTTTATATATAAAGCGCCTTTATTACCTTATAATTATAATTATCTATAATAGGCTTCCTTACTATACCTATTATACTTATAGTTAGTCTAATACTACTCTCTTATATTAGGCGTTAATAGGAATTAATGCTTCTTATCTAATTTCTCTATAGTTATTCTTATTAATATCCTTATATATTTATAGAATAGCTAGAGATTAGTAAGAGGGTTAATAAGGTAAGTTTTATACTTAGGTATACTATAATAGGCAGAGATTAATTAATTCTAGAGTGCTCTTTTAGATTAAGTAATATCTAGGATTGCTTATTAAAGGTTTATAAGCTTTATTATAAGTTCTTTAAAGTAATTAATCTTTAGCTTATCTAGGTTTTCTTATATAATCTAGCGTAGCTTAGTGTTCTACTATTTAATAAGATACCTTTACTTTATATTATTAGTCTTAAACCTTCTCTTAATATAGCTAATAAGAGTCTTAAGGTCTTAAGAATCTCCTAGCTTATATAGATGCTTATAATAGTATATTAAAGCTTTCCTTTAAGCATAGCCTTAAGGGTATACCTAGCTTTATAGGGTTTAATACCTAGTATCTTATATTTCCTTAGAAGATTATTAACTTTCAGTTAAGGACCTTATAGTTATCTATGCTATATTAAATATTACTTATATAAAACTTTACAAGATTAATTATTTGCTTTAGTATAGGTCTAGAGGGAAAAAGTGCTCTTAGATATATAGAAGGAGGGATTTCTTATCTTAATAGGGAATACCTCTAATAAGGGCTTTCCTAAGGATTATTATGTAATTAGCCTAATTAGAGGGATTAGAAGGAGGTTATTAAGGAAGTCTTAATCTTTAATATGTTTTTAGAAGGGTATGTACTTCCTTATAGCTTCCTATATCTCTTCTTCTTGCTAATCTTAGAATTCCTTACGGGTAGTAACTTCCTTAAGTATTACTATAATCTTCCTGCGGGCTATTATGTCTATATATATACCTTAGAAGAGAAGGAAATCACGTAGATACTTAGTAATTGCTTAATCTATAATTATAAATGCCTCTCTTATCTATCTATAAAAGTCTTTAATAAAGTTAGTAAAGAGGCTTCTAGCAATAAGGCTCTTAGACTAGTATACTGCTGTCTTAAAGAGAATATAGGCTATAATAGCCTTAGGATTATTACCTTATTTATTAAGATTAAATAATTTTACTATCTTTAATATCTTAGATATAATAAAGTCTTATATCTCTAGGGAATGTGTCTTAGGAGAGGGTTATTAAGTTATAGATCTTTACCTTTTTAGTCTCTCTTAACTTTAGTGCCTTCTTTAGCATTACTAAAATTAGGGCTAGAGAGAGGGGCTTTTAATAGTTCTCCTTATTAAGGAGCTTTTAACTTTCTTATCTCTATTATAGGAAGATAAAATAGAGATATAGTGTTAGTTATATAATAGGTTAAAGGATTGTAAGCATAGCTATTATCTTTATTCCTTAGGGGTTCTTAGGATATTAGATCTTAGGAGTAATAAGCTCCTTTCTTATTATAAGAGAATGCTTTCTAAGGGTTAGGTGCGTGGTAAAACGCGCTAACTAAGTAATTAAAGATAGGTTAGACTAGTTACTAACTAGGCCTTAATCCTTTAATAGCTTTAAAGTCTTTATAATATCTTAGGATTAAATCTTAGGAGTTATAAGGCTCCTTTCCTATTATAGGAGAGTGCTTAGACTTCCTTAGTATAACTACACTTACTTTTAGTAGCCCTCCTATTTTATAGAGCGGGTTTATAGTATAGCTATCTCTTCTGCTTAGCCTTGCTAATCTATAGTTAGGAAAACCATGTGGTTATCTGTAAAGTTAACCACTAATTAGTGTTAGTATTATAGGTGCCTAACGTTAGGATTATAGCCTAGGGAATAGGAATTATTCTTCTATTCTAGGCGTTATAATTAATTAGTTATAAGTGTGTGTAGAAGAGAGGAAAAGAGAGGCTTTTTTAGATTATAAGAAGTGGCTATAAACGCAGTGCGTTTTGTGGGTTATATAACTTATAGGCCCTTAACTAATTAGAGGGCAGGCTAATAAGTTATAGGTAGGGCTATCTCTTGCGAGCGCGCGTTACGCGCGCCCTCGCGGCCTGACCTTTGCCGGGTAATTGCGGCTGCGTGCCGCGATTGATATCATGCTTGTTCCAACAGTAATATAAGGGCTTTTTTAGGGTCCTTATCTAGGGCTATTTCCTTATTTATCATAAGTTATAGCGTAATAAAGGAGATCTTATTATAAATAATACTATAGATAGGTTTCCGTAATAGATTTAATATCTTGTAATACTTATTATTAGAAGACTAGTGTATTTTTACATATTAGTTAATCTAGTATGTTTATAGGCACTAGAAAACAGAGGTAAGATTGCCTATACTACTTATTAAAATCCTCTTTATAGCAGCGTTTAACAACTTAATAATAGATATAACTATATAACCAAAGTAATAATATTAATTAACAAAGCACTTAATGATTTTTTCCTTCTATAGATTAATCCAGGTCTTTATAATATAATTAATAGTAACCGCTAGGAACCTACTAGGCTGCTAGAAGCGCTCTAATTTACGCTTAAAGTTAGCCTCTAATTTGCATTATGTAAGGGCATTCTAAGCCTTTAAAAACCATTAATTTAGGCACCTACATAGTCTGCTAAGTCTCTTTATTATATATATGTTAGTATCACAGGTGCCTGACGTCAGGATCGTAGCCTAGGAATAGGAATTTATCTTCTATTCTAGGCGTTGTAATCAATTAGTTATAAGTGTGTGTAGAAGGGAGGAAAAGAGAGGCTTTTCCGGATCGTGAGAAGTGGCCACAAACGCGGTGCGTTTTGTGGGTTATATGACTTATGGGTCCTCGCCTAATTAGAGGGGCGGGCTAATAAGTTATATATAGGGCTACCTCTTACGGGCGCGCGTTGCGCGCGCGCCCTTGCGGCCTAACCTTTGCCAGGTAATTACGGCTGCGTGCCGCGATTGATATCATGCTTATTCTAACATTAGAACCTCTTTCTTTTGATATAATTATTAACGCATAATATTAATCTAAGAAGGGAAGATACAAGGGATTAAATAAATGTGTTATATGAATAAAAGAACTAATAAAAGAAATAATAATAATAGCCCCCCTTTCCTTCCCCTACGCGCTACTAGCTTTAGATAACTAGCTTCTCTAATCGCTTGTCCTTTTTCCTCGCGGAAGGCTCCTCTACCTTCTACCCTTACCTTTAACTAGTGTAACGTGATATTAGATTACATTGCGAGGGGAAGGTCGCCTACGATCCCTTCCCTATCCAAAGGTATAATATTAGATTATCCCTTCCTATAGCCCTTTATTTAACCGTAATATAATATTAAATTACATTCCTAGGGAAGATTACCTACGATTCTTCCCCTTCTAAAGGTATAATATTAGATTATACCTTCCCACGCCCCCTTACACTCCCTTCTCTTCCCCTCCCTACTATAAAGACTTAGGAGGGCGCCCCTTCTAAGGCTATAATTCCACGCTCCCTTCTAAAGATATAATTCCACGCCCCCTTCTAAAGCTATAATTCCGCTACCTCTAATCCCTTAGCCTACGCCCTACGTAACTATGCTATACTTAGGGCACCTTATCTAGTGCCTCTAGCGCTGGTTTTAGCGTGGGCTTAGGCATAGCCTTTAGGGCTCTAGTCCCCTGCCTCTTTGTAGGTAGTGCTAGGTCTAGGTAACCTATCCCTCTATCTAGATTATCGCTATATTACCTGTAATAAACCTCTCTAGGGCTTTATTAGGCATTACCTTTATAAACGCGTTAGCTAGGTTATCTTCGCTATTAATCCACCTAATCTTGTAGAGCTTATAGCGTTTATATAATTACTAAAGGGCTATAATATTAATTATAAGCCACTTCTCCTTTATAGTCCTAAGCTTAATAAGGTATTTATATAATAAGTATAAATCTATATAAACTATAATTAGGATTTCCAGGAGGTTTAATTAATCCATAATAATCTTTAATGTTATTACAATTATGTAAGCTATGTTAACGCCTACTACTATTCTATAGACCTCTAAAGTAAGCATACTTCTTATAACTCTCTTACTCTTTGTTAAGCTATAGTGTATAATATTGCCTTATAGTGTAAACTTGCTATCTTTATACTCCTTATTAGCTAGGATAAGAATGTAGCCTAGTTATAAGGTAAGGTCTTTATTATTAGCAAATGATCTATTAATAAATATAAATAGCTTCGCTCTTTTAAGGTTAAGGGGTATAAAGATTAATCCTTAATCTAAGTGGTCTATTTACCACTTAATACAGCGATTAAGTTCCTTAACATTCTTGGTTATTAGTTCTTAATATTATGCGGTAACTAATAGATTAAAGCTTGCCTTAGGTTAGCAGATTAAAGCGATGTAAGCACTATAGGCCCTTTATTCCACGTACTTCTTTTCTAGCTCTTCTAGCGGGATTAACTATAGCTTATTACTTTGCCCTTTTGCCGTATTTTAATAGTGTTATTAGTTAGTTAAATAATTCCACTGTTAAATATAAGGGGTTATTAGGCTTAATAAACTGCTTTGGTTTTACAGCGAATTTAGCAGTGGCTAGTTAATCTTCTTCCCGTTAGGAGAATCCTTTGTCTAATAGGCTAAGGGTATTATTAGTCTATATTCCTATGTATCTAAATTAAGGGCTTTTAGCAGATATAACTAGCAAGCATAGATTATAGCTTAATATTATTATCTAGAGCTTTTCTCTATAGTGCTTATGGTAAGTTACCCACTAGTGTATGCTAGCCTTTGCAATTCCGTAGAGAGGCTTAATAACTCTTATAATCGTTCCTTTAGGGTGCTAATTATAAATTTAGATAGGGAGTTAGGTAAGGATTGTATAATTTAGCGGCGTTTCTGATTATACGTATGCCTGCGTGATATCTTAAATCTAAAGGAGGAATCCTTTTATAAGAAGAGAAGGGCAATTATAAGGATTAATTGTTAGCTTGCCCTTTGGATCATTAGGGCTTGCGTAAGGATTGCTTACTTCGCTTTATTGCTAAAGCCTTGGATTATAAGCCTTAATTTCTTATATAGCTGGCTTATTCTTTCTTTAACTTTGTTAATAATATAGGAATTAAAGATTTAAATCCCTTAGTGCTTCTTTGGATTAAAAGCAATAAATTCGAACACGCCTTTGCTAATTAGGGTATTAATCTTGGCCTTTATTAAGAGCTTAAAAGGTTTACCAGGAGTTATAATTATGCTATTCTTACGTAATTAGATCGCAAGCTTAAGATTTACCTTCTCCTTGCTTAAGATAAATGCCTTAAGATTATCTGCTAAATTAATAATTACAGGAGGGTTCTTTTATAGTCTTCCTAGCCTTCTTTTTAGAGAGGCTAGAGGCACTATATTATTAATTTATACCTCTTGCTCTTCCCCTTTAATTACCTCTAGGTTATTATCTCCTACTAGCAATAGCCTTTCCTTGCTTAGGTCTTTGTTATAGGGCTTAACAGAGGTTAACCTAAAGACCTTAGGACCTTATAGAAGATTAAGGGTATAGCTCTCTCTATCCATTATAAGGAGCTTATATAGGCCTTGCTATCCTTTATGCTCTTACTAGATAAGAACTAGCAATATAAGCAGGAGGTTAAGGGTTAGCAAGGTATTAGGGCTATTCCTTATAGTAAGGGCTTCCTTAACCTTATAGAGCGCATATAACCTCTTAATCTCCTTTATTGCCTTTTGCACTATAAGAGCTTATTGCTTAATATTAGGTAAGGGAGGAGAATTATTAATTATTTAAGGGTAGGCGCTAAAGATAAGAAGGGTTAGAATAATGCTATTTAGGCCTGCGGTATTATTAAGGGCTTTTATAGCTATTTGCAAGGCCATAGCTTTAGGTGTTAATAGGTATTTGCGTCGGATAATATTATAGGCTTTTAGAGCGGCCTATGATATCTCTTAACCTTGCTAATGCTATGGTATGCCTTAATAGGGACTTCTTTAATTAAGATTAATATTAAAGCTGTTAATTAGCGGAATTCTTCGCTTCTAAATGTTATGCTAGTATTAGTTATAATCTAATCTAGAGGACCCTAGTAGGTATTAATCTAGCAGAGGCGAAGAGCTTCCTATATTGCCTTTGCTATGATATCCTTTAGGAACCTAGCCGCGTTAAACGCGGTAGCTATATTAATAGCGTGGAGAACGGGCGATTGCTATCTAGATACATAATATTCACGATTACTTCGTAGTTAAAGTTATATTTATCCTTTAGGTGAATTTAAAGCGATATAGATTGTCTGCATTTAATTGGCATTAGTAGCAGATCTTTGTTAATTGTCTAATAGTTTCGAAATCTACCTCGTGGCCTAATTTAGAAAGCATATTATAAAGTCAGCAGATAGAAGGGTAACTAAATTAGCGATGTAAGCGCCGCAATTCTATCTCGGTTAGATAACTCTAGGCAATTAATCTCTCCTTCTGCAGAAGTATCTAAGGATATCCCTATTTATAGATAATAGGACCTTAATTTCGCCTTATTAAAGGATATTCTAAGAGATATAGAAATTAATCTTTAGGCAGTCTATATCTGCTAAACATAGTAAGAAGGGAGTGTTTATAGGCATTACGTGGAATAGGATAATGCTAAAGGGAGTAAGTATATTAATTAATCTAATTAAAGGGATTAGCTTACTGCTTCCGAATTGAATTATTGCCTCCTAGCTCTAGATTTATTAAGCTAGATCTTAGGGATTAACCGTTATAGGGCGAGGAATTAGGGGTGCCCTGCTAATAAGTAACCTATAGCCCTAGTATTAGGATAATGCCTTAGAACACACCTAAAGAGTAATAATCTTAAAGAAGAAAAGCGGTTAGGGCTTTCTTTAGTTATTAGAGATTAAATAGATCCTCCTTTATAAGGACATGGGTAGCTACTTAATTTGTAAGGATCTCTATAGTTACATAGCTATTAATTATTATGCCTTATGTAAAGAAGCTTATTAGCATCTTTTCTTTATTACTTTCTTCTTTAAATCTAAGTTCTATTATATAGGTAGAAATCTTATCTTCTTTAGAAGAAGTAGTGTTATTCTCTTTACCTTTATACTAAGTAAGGAAAGCATTATAGGAAGGGTTATTAGCTCTATAAGGTAGTGGTTCTTAAAGCGTTAATACACCTTCTTACGTTTCTCTTTAGAGTGTTTAGTTAACTAGCAGCCTTCCTTGCTATATACATAATATTTCTTTATATATAGAGCGCCTTTATTACCTTGTAATTGTGATTATCTATAATAGGCTTCTTTACTATACCTATTATACTTGCGGTTAGTCTAATACTACTCTCTTATATTAGGTGTTAATAGGAATTAATGCTTCTTATCTAATTCCTCTGTAGTTATTCTTATTAATATCCTTATGCGTTCGCAGAACGGCTAGAGATTAGTAGGAGGGTTAATAAGGTAAGTTTTACACTTAGGTATCCTATAATAGGCGGAGATTAATTAATTCTAGAGTGCTCTTTTAGATTAAGTAATATCTAGGACTGCTTATTAAAGGTTTATAAGCTTTATTATAAGTTCTTTAAAATAATCAATCTTTAGCTTATCTAGGTTTTCTTATATAATCTAGCGTAGCTTAGTATTCTACTACTTAAGGAGATACCTTTGCTTTATATTATTAGTCTTAAATCTTCTCTTAATATGGTTAATAAGAGTCTTAAGGTCTTAAGGATCTCCTAGCTTATATAGATGCTTATAGTAGTATATTAAAGCTTTCCCTTTAAGCATAGCCTTAAGGGCATACCTAGCCTTATAGGGTTTAATGCCTAGTATCTTATATTTCCTTAGAAGATTATTAACTTTAAGTTAAGGACCTTATAGTTATTTACGCTATATTAAATATTACTTATATAAAGCTTTACGAGATTAATTATTTGCTTTAGTGTAGGTCTAGAAGGAAAAAGTGCTCTTAGAGGTATAGAAGAAGGGATTTCTTATCTTAATAGGGGATACCTCTAATGAGGGCTTTCCTGAGGATTATTGTGCAATTAGCCTAGTGGGGTTAGGCTTAGGGAATAACGTTAGTGAGATTATGGGATTCCTAGATTACTCTGTTAATAATATTGCAATCTTAGTCTAATTAGAGGGATTAGAAGGAGGTTATTAAGGAAGTCTTAGTCTTTAATATGTTTTTAGAAGGGTATATACTTCCTTATAGCTTCCTGTATCTCTTCTTCTTACTAATCTTAGAATTCCTTGCGGGTAGTAACTTCCTTAAGCATTACTATAATCTTCCTACGGGCTGTTATATCTATGTATATACCTTAGAAGAGAAGGAAGTTACGTAGATACTTAGCAATTACTTAGTCTATAATTATAAATACCTCTCTTATCTATCCGTAGAAGTCTTTAATAAAGTTAGTAAAGAGGCTTCTAGTAATAAGGCTCCTAGACTAGTATGCCGCTGTCTTAAAGAGGATATAGGCTATAATAGCCTTAGGGTTATTACCTTATTTATTAAGATTAAATAACTTTGCTATCTTTAATATCTTAGATAAAACAAAGTCTTATATCTCTAGGGAATGTGTCTTAGGAGAGGGTTATTAAGTTATAGACCTTTGCCTTTTTAGTCTCTTTTAACTTTAGTGCCTTCTTTAGCATTGCTAAAGTTAGGGCTAGAGAGAGAGGCTTTTAACGGTTCTCCCTACTAGGAGCTTTTAATTTTCTTATCTCTATTATAGGAAGTTAGAACGGAGGTCTAGTGTTAGTTATGTAGCAGGTTAAAGGATTACAAGCATGGCTATTATCTTTATCCCTTAGGGTTCTTAGGATTAGATCTTAGAGTAATAAGTTCCTTTCTTATCGCAAGAGAATACCTTCTAAGGGTTAGGTACGTGGTAGAACGCGCTAACTAAGTAATTAAAGATAGGTTAGACTAGTTACTAACCAGGCCTTAATCCTTTAATAGCTTTAAAGTCTTTGTAGGGTCTTAGGATTAGATCTTAGGAGTTGTAAGGCTTCTTTCTTATTATAAGACTAGTATGCCGCTGTCTTAAAGAGGATATAGGCTATAATAGCCTTAGGGTTATTACCTTATTTATTAAGATTAAATAACTTTACTATCTTTAATGTCTTAGATATAACAAAGTCTTGTATCTCTAGGGAATGTGTCTTAGGAGAGGGTTATTAAGTTATAGACCTTTGCCTTTTTAGTCTCTTTTAACTTTAGTGCCTTCTTTAGTATTGCTAAAGTTAGGGCTAGAGAGAGAGGCTTTTAACGGTTCTCCCTACTAGGAGCTTTTAATTTTCTTATCTCTATTATAGGAAGTTAGAACGGAGGTCTAGTGTTAGTTATATAGCAGGTTAAAGGATTATAAGCATAGCTATTATCTTTATCCCTTAGGGGTTCTTAGGATTAGATCTTAGGAGTAATAAGTTCCTTTCTTATTATAAGAGAATGCCTTCTAAGGGTTAGGTACGTAGTAGAACGCGCTAACTAAGTAATTAAAGATAGGTTAGACTAGTTACTAACTAGGCCTTAATCCTTTAATAGCTTTAAAGTCTTTATAGGGTCTTAGGATTAGATCTTAGGAGTTATAAGGCTTCTTTCTTATTATAAGAGAGTGCTTAGACTTCCTTAGCATAACTATATACGCTTTTAGCGGCCCTCCTATTTTATAGGGCAGGTTTATAGTATAGCTATCTCTTCTAATTAACCTTGCTAATCTGCGGTTAGGAAAAACCGTGTGGTTATCTATAAAGTTAACCACTAATTAGTGTTAGTATCACAGGTGCCTAATGTTAGGATTATAGCCTAGGGAATAGGAATTTATCTTCTATTCTAGGCGTTATAATTAATTAGTTATAAGTGTGTGTAAAAGGGAGGAAAAGAGAGGCTTTTCTAGATTATAAGAAGTGGCTATAAACGCAGTGCGTTTTGTGGGTTATATGACTTGTGGGTCCTTGCCTAATCAGAGGGCGGGCCAATAAGTTATATGTGGGGCCACCTCTTGCAAGCGCGCGTTGCGCGCGCGCCCTCGCGGCCTAACCTTTGCCGGGTAATTGCGGCTGCGTGCCGCGATTGATATCATGCTTGTTCTAACAATATAGCCTTTAGAAAATAACCCTTATACTTAGCTAGTATATTTATATTAACGTGCTAATAGCATAAAATATATGGCATATTGTTAAAATGCTAGTTCCTTTTAAGTGCGTTTATTAGGGCTTTTTCGCGGTCTATAATAATAATACATGGCTTACTAATTAACTAGTCTTTTTAAAGCTATATAATAATATTAACTACCTAATAATAGTTATCTTTAGTCTTGCTACTTAAGAAGCAAGTTATGAATTAGAAGGTCTTCTTTATTAGCGTAATACTATAAGCATTAAATAATAGAAGATTAAAGCAATTTGTTTTATATATATAGTTAAAGAAAAGGATATCTAGGTGTTCTTTTAAGAGTTTAAGCCTAGAGAGAGGCATAATAAAAAGCCTTATAATATAACTATTATAACTTCTTTTATCTTTATAGAAAAAGCATTACTATTACAGAGTTAGTTATAGAGCCACTTAACTTCTAATTAGCCTAATAGCTTAGATATTCAATGTCTTTAGATAGCGTTATAAATATTATAATAATTAATGCCTTACATATTATTAATATTATCTTATTAAAGCTTCCTAAGGATTATAGAGGGTTTCTACCCACTATTATAGGTATTAATAATCTCTTTCTTATATTTACGAATAACTTTATAATAAGACCGCGTAAACATAGCAGCGTTTATTAACTTATAGTTATAAGCCTACTCTCTAATTAGCTACTTAATAATAAAGATGCCCTCACGCACTAATATTATTAACCTGTATAGGTAATCCGTTATTTGCAAGCTTATATTATTATAAGACTTGGTTTTATAAGCTAAAGGATTACGCTATAAGGTATACCTCTAGCCTTTACTATATTAAAAGATAATCCACATAGGATTACTAGTATTTAGCTTTTTCTATAAATTATAAGGCTATACCCCTTAGTATAGGAGGCTATGTTAATAGCCTCTTAGATAGCTTAGAAGCTATTAAATTAATAATTATAAAGCAACTCTATTATTATAAGAGGCTATAAGCGTTTAGCTAGTGTAAATAGCTTTAAATTGCGATTTACAATTACAATGCTTAGTAGTAATGGATAGTTATAATGCTAAGTACGTTATTTTTTAAGCTATAGAAAATGTTAGGTCTAACTACTAGCTTCCCTACTAAAAATGCGGTGAGCCTGGTATCGGTTGCCATCTGCCACCAGCCACATTTGGGGGTGCTGGTTACGCAGAAGTGGGTGCTTGATAAACGCTCCCTTTTTCTGTACTCACCAGGCTCCAAAATGTTCTGTCAAATAATAAGACGCATAGACGAGGAACTCGCCGAATCCACGCTTAGTTGGATCGTAGCGAATTATAGATTGTTCCTAACTTTTCCAACTCTGATGTGGATCATATTTCTTTGGCTCTGTCTCCTGGGTGAATGGATCGAATTCTTGGGGTGGCGCTTCAATAGCTATTTGCTCATTAGAAAAAGGATAAACAAGGTACGATCAACTGCGTTGATAATGTTCTTCAAAAAACTCTTCCAGATTCTTCGAGTTCGATGCCGGGTCAAATTCCCCAGAGTCCCGGGCCTGCTTGGACCATTCAAAAAAGGGTTCTTTAGGCCAGGAGATAGTTCAAGGAGCTCCAAGTATTACCTACCATGTAGCTATTAGGTCACAGCGATTGCTTACCCCTAGCAGCTAGGAGGTGTGTTGCAAGGCATTAACGCACAAATTAGTGGCCAGTCGGCTGCGCCTATTTTTCCGCGCAACATCAAAGTTGAAATCATATGGATAGCTTGCCTAGCCTTATCATCGCGACAATAGTAGTAACAGACCTTGGGTATGGGAAGATGAAACTCGCTTCTTAGACGCAGTGTATCTATGATGTAAGACATCGCAACAGATTTTCCAAATCCCATGCTGCCAAAGAGAACGGGCTCCTGGAAGTCAGAGCTTGCCCAGTCTTTGTAACAGGCATCCTGCATTAGCAATCCACAAGCTTCGTCAGAACGATCTTCTTGTAGTGAAGCATGTGTTGCATCTTGACGGTTCATCCTTCCACTTCCCAGCCAGTCGGAAACTAAAGGGTGTTGAAAAAAATGGTTCACAGGTATACAGATGGGTAGTAATGTACTTTTAATATCATGAACCATTTGTTTTATATTCTTAACAACATCAACATCTAAAGTTGCATTAACTACTAGGTCCCTGAGTATTTAGGCATGTTTCGGGAAGTCCTGGACAATGTAAGGCAATTCGTTATTTTGCCAAAGCACTGTCATGACAATCTTGGCTCCATTTTTCGTGATGATTGCATATGCAGCTTGGTAGAACTCCAAAAGCCTCTTATATACCAATACTAATGCCTAAAAACGATTTTAGACAAGCTTGTTACGGTGCAGCCCCACAGGGGCCATCGCGGGTGTCATGCGCGCACCATACGGGTGGATTGCCCAATCCCATTGCGCCATAGCAAAGGATACGTATTGAACAAGTCTCTCTTACTTGTTCAATTGACACCTATATTGCTAGGTCTAGGCAAAGCCTAGATCATCACAAAGCTCTCCCAAACGTCGAAGATAAAATATCTTGTGTATACTCTTGATTTTTGTTTTCTGACCTAGTATATCGCAGTTGTCGATATAAGAAAGTTGCTAAGCATGTCATCAAATTGTTTTGCAAAATTAAAAAGACATAAAATTAACATACAACAGCCGGTGTTCGCTGGTCGTCACCGACCCAACTACTAGTCTGCCCCTTACCAGCTTGTCTATGGGAGAGCGGACGGGATCCCGAATTTTCTGGTAGGTATGGTCGTATGTGATTGCGGACAGTAGTAATTTACTCTATAATGACTAGGAATAACAAAAAATCAAAAAGACAAAAACATACAACAGCCGGTGTTCGCTGGTCCTCACCGACCCAACAACTAATCTGCCCCTTACTAGCTCTATGGGAGAGCGGACGGGACCTCGTATTTTCCGAGAGAACTTACCCGAGGTACCGCCGATGTTTCGTAGACCGCCCGACCGCCCGCTTCGGGGCCTCGTGCTCCACTTGTTTCGGCCACTTTCCGTTTACGCTCCGCTGCCTCTCCGTTTTCCATTCTCCTTTCCCGGCCACCGTTTCGACTCCTTCTCCGATATCGAAGCGCCCACTGTCTGCGAGGTGTATAGCCCGACGCCGGGTGTCCGAACAGGCTCTCTTCTCGTTTAAGCACCTGCTTATCTTAAGCATAGCCCGTACCAAAGTTGACCTCGAGATGGATTACCAGACATAATCACATATGTGCGCATGGCTGGTCAGCGATGCACGTCGGGACGCAGCTCTGGACGCGCCGGCTAGGGCGTCTAATCTTAGAGCGTGAAGCAGTGACTATGTGGGAAAACTAGGTGACGGCGGCTATGAGAGCTACTTTGAACTTTGACACCGCCCTTCGACATGGACTCGTGCGCGTTGCTACGCCAGACTCGCTTGACATTGCTCGTAATCTGCGTCACCCTTGCCTTCTGCAGCCATCGCCCTCGGACCAACTTCCTCCTCGCCCTCTTGATTCTGCTGCCCTCTCACCCGTATCCTTCGCACCGACGCCAGCCTAGACCTGCGAGCAAAATCTTCTGACGATCCGGACCGCAAGATCTCTTTGCAGTGAGAATCATGGCAGATTGTAAGGATACCAAGGAGAAATATCTTCAAGTCCGCAAATCCGGTGAGAATGGCCCAGAGGCCCCAATCTTCCGGCGACCTCGCCTTCGAGTTTTCAATTCCGAGACTGCATTGAGCGCCCTGCAACAGTACCAGTCGAACTCCATCGAGAACATCACTCGTCGACCCCGAAACTCAGCGACGCCGTGACAAGATATGGGAAAACTGGGAGGAGTAAGCTATGCGCATTTCCCGTCTTAACCTAGGACCTATGTTGACATTGGTCGCCCACCACAGCTTCGCCCGAGCCGTCGGGATTGATCCAGAGACGACATGGATTGATCTATGCGCGGGCGTGAGAAACGCGCAGTCCTACTTTTAGGCATTCCTAAGGATATATATAGAGGATTCCATCATAGAACGCCCGTGCCTTAGGCCTGAGGAGTATTAAGTGGTCCGGACGATCCAGTGCGCTAGCTTGGCCGATGATATATGGTGCCTTCTCGTGAACGAAGCGGACAAGAGGGTTATAAGACGCAGAAGAGCAGAGGATCCCGAACAAGCTTCCTTCTGGTCCCTTAAGTTCTCGGCTTAACACGCGGGTCGAGGATATGGCCTAGCGTACGAAATCGCTCGGGTAAGTGTCGCTGCCTGTTCCTTTCTCCCCGCTATACCTCCGTATATGGGAATGCTCGATTCTAACATCACGAGCAGTGGATACCTATACTAGCCGACAAGTTAGGTCTGTCTAAGGAGCAGAGCTTCGAGAAACAGGCAATGACATTAGAAGATATAATCTGCGTCCTTGAAACGCTCTGGACGCGTGCCATGGACATCCCGTGCAGAGCGCGCGCCAGACTTGCCTTCCACTGCGCCACCGTGCTCGGAGCGATTGGTGGATGGAGACCTGGTAGTCTTATAGGCATTCCGTACCGGGACGTCTCTATCGCCTAGATCCGTAATCCGAAAATCCTGAGCAAAACATGGCCCTTGGTCTATACGATAATTCATCACGTGAAGCAGAAGCGGAATCGAATAGAGAGGGACTAGCGTTCTAGGTAAAGTTGCAGATTCCTTGCCAGCTTTAGAAGAGCATCGCGTGTTAGTATAAAAGCTTACAAAATACCGGTCAGGCTTCGCTTCCCGATGCTGATGGTGCCCTATAAGCTGCTGTCTCGTGACTTTGTTCACCGCTAGACCCGTTGCGGATGATGCCTTTGAGGCTGGATTTAAAAGCTGTAACAATGTCTTGCAACCCCTAACCCTCGAGGATGGCATTGATTTTGTTCCGCTAAAGTGGAGGGCCGACGTTTGGACAAAGCGATCGTACCGATCACGTATCCACATTTCGTGGAGTTTTGGAACCGCGTGAATTTCGTCGCAGGTTCTCGTGAGAAAAAGAGGCCGTACTCGCTTCGAGTTGGTGCGGGAGGACGTCTCGACGGTAGGAGCCCTTCAGGCTATCCTAGTCCTCGTGTTAGCAACACTCACTGACTCGTTCCTTCAACGGACCCTAGGCAGTCTAACACCGGCGCTGCGAAACTTTATACTTTCGAACTCGACTGAGGTTTTTGAACGAAGTTACCAGCCAGTCCAAGTCAGCCACCGCCTCGCAGAGATAGCCTAGGCAACCTCGCCAAGCAAGATGATCAGCTATGGTCTATTATTTCCAATGCATTCCTTTAGAGAGATCCGTACGCACCGCTTTACATCACGCAACAGTAGCTGGGCGGGATCAAGGACCGAAAAGACGTGCAAGCTGTCCGTGAACAGTTGAGAGCCGTGGTGTCAACAGATGGGCCAAAGAGCGAAGAGGCCAACAGACTGGCAGGGCGACTTAAGCACATCACTGACTCCGTTGAAAATCTATTGCTCAAGGAAAAGCGACGCGTTTATTTCGCCGAAGTTGACAAGCTGCGTGCTTTGAAGCAGCCAACCCACTATCTTTACGAACCTTCTGCAATCAATCCTAGGAAGAAAATGTTCGGTCCCAGCAGCGCTGTTGCCGCAAGAATCGCCGTCGACTTCACGAAGCAATGCTGCCCCCAGATCTCCCTGACAGGCTTGTTGCGTTCCTGAACAACATCTTTGACGAGGACGGCTTTGTTGATCAACACGCTAAGAAAGACGACACCAGCGAGATCGTCGGTCCAAGGACAGAGAAATACGATGCCTCGCAATGCCTTTTCGGGTGCGGAACCTACTACGATCGTCGAGCACTAACGAGGCATGTCCGGCAGAAACACATGGATGTCTTTCAGCAGCAATTCATCTGCCCTGAGTGCAAACGTCTTGGTTTGGGCGAGGTCGTCATTGCTGCTTCCCCGTCCGCTTGGAGCAATCATGTGCAGCGAAAGCATGGGTCACAACACGTCCCTAATCTTCGTCCAGGCTACTGGAGACCGGCGTATTGCATTTTGTGCCAAGACTTATTCACTTAACGAGGCTTTGGCAAGCATTTTGGCTCTTCACATCCGGAATCTGCTTTTACCTTGCCCTTTGATTGTGCGGAATGCCTTTGTCTCGATGCTCTGGAGAATTGCAGGATCACGAGCCGAGACTACTGGGTCGTTCATGTGGCGACTGTTCATCGAGGAGGACATGTTGCAGGGGCCATACTTGTGAAAAGTGACGAAGATGTAAAGTGTCGCGGCTTGCCTATCAGGAGAGCCTGCCCTTTGGAGACTCAGACTGAGGATGAGTCGTCTAGTATCGCGTCTTCTTCATCCAAGACACGGAAGAGGCGCCGCTCTCACGGAGCGGCCAATCTTCAAGTGGCTAAACTGCAATGCACCGACGCCCGGTTTGTTGCGTCGAACTGGTCCGACGAGGACTCGCAGTCGGACGACACGCACGCCATGGAAGAGTTTTGGGTCGAGGGCAGAGATTGATGGACCTGATAGATCACCAGCTAGTCTACTCGATGGATAGCCAACCGCATCATCAGTTTACATCGCCTCAAGCCAAGGTCCACGTGACTGTAGGAAGCTGAAGTGACTGTTGGCGAATCCTTTGGCGATCTATAGAACCGTGCATCGGGCCCCATGCGAGGTGGCCTTCTCGTAGTCTCTGGCGGTGGGCAAGAATGTGTATAAAAGGGTAACCTGCCCTCACTTGTGTTCATCCCAACTCTCTTCTTTACATATCACTTCTGTATGTTCGTCCTGCTTACCATGGACACCACTGTTGCCATGTCAAACCCTGACTTATCAATCCCAGCCCTCTCAGGAGCTATTATGCAAGAAGACGCGATGGATCTCTTAAGCTAGGCCCGGGAAGGCACATCCTCCTAGTCAGGTGGCGTGCGTTCGAAGAGCTGCCCCATCTTGAGCCCGAACTCTCATTCCCTCACAACTGCCTATCGATCTGGCTGTCGAGATAACTACAGCTCACTTCTGTTGCCTACGTCGGAGCTGGGGAGCACGCATCACCAGCTGCAGCACACATACTGTGGGCCCTTTGGCTCTCCTGAACCCTCTTTCAATAACCCGGGTTACCTTTAAGGGTTCCTTTGTGATAGACAGGAACTTGCTCACGAAGAATCTGAAGGCGTCTATCTCCAAGGTCCCAGCTTTGCTATCTACGATGATGAACATTTGACGGCAAATGATCAGGGAGTCCCACGGCGAGCCAGTGTTCAGCAGAGGACACATGCATGGACTGTATCCGAGAGAAGCTCAACCAGATTCTAGAAGACTATCCGCTACCGACATCCGAGCTTTCACCTGAGGAGTTCGTGGATCTCTGCGATGAGAGCTACCTGAGTTTTGGCAATCCCCACGACGAGTTCCCTGTCATTGACCTGATTGATGGAATTGACACGGCTGATGGGCCGATGGTTATTGATCTGACTGGGGATTCTTGGAGCGAGGCTTCCGCGAATGAAGAAGACCAGAGAGAGAACCAGTTCCAGGTAGTCTCTGATTACGTGGTTGTTGGCGGGAGTCGTTGTCCTATATGTGACTATCATGGGGTGGACTTCATCGACCTTACGTCGCTTTAGAGCTTGTGTCATGGATCTGTTCTTGCTCCTGCGATTGAATCTCTATCTATAAAGTCATTCTTTTCCTAGCAAGAAACAGAAATATAAAATTGCGGTGTTCATGGGATCACAGACTCGCTCAAAGCCCCTGAAAAACGTTGCGAGGCCAATTTCGCGCAGGGCTCGATTGCTCATCTTATCTCATCCAGAACCACCGGGAAAGGGTCACATCGAGAGGAGGTCTCCCTTAAGCGGTAGCTCTCCTCGTTTCTTACCAACCATATCATAAGGCAGTATGCGTCGGAACTCCGATGGAAGGAGGAGTGGCTAAAACGCCCTGTCTTTCGCGGATTTAACGGCTCCAGTATTTCCCAAGAAAAGCCTCTTCCCTTTATCTAATTCCATGCAACAAGCCTGCTATCAAACTGCTTGACAGATACTATGCCACCCAGTTCCCGCGAGGAAACGAAGCCAATGTCTCCCTCATGCAGCGTGCTTGCATGCTTCAAACTTAAAACACATCGGTCCATTCAATAACTGAACCTGTCCATAATGATGACCTTCTAAATTTGAACAAGAGAGTAATAAAGCTTGGTCGCTCTTCCGTTATTCCACCTTTTCCACCTTTACCCCTTTTACCCTTCCTCCATTCCTTCTATTCCTTCCTTCCTTTCCTTCCTTTCCTTCCTCTAGTTCCGTATCTCTTCCTTAAATCACGCTACGCGGCTCGCATTCCTTCTAACCACCACCCCGCTTTAATCAACCCTACACCTAAAAACACCACGCTCTGCAATTCACTTTTATACTTTTGTTCGAATATAGATCGTAAATTTCGTACCTAGCAGCTACTATCCCTATACTATATAGTATCTTATAAGACTCTTTAGCACCTGCTTAAACCCTACTTAGAAGATTATAATATCCTAGGCATAAAAAAGATTAGGGTAGAATTAACCTAATCTAAAGAAACACTGGTTAAAAAGTATATAAAATAGGTATAGAGACTCTCCTTAATAGTTAACTCTAACTAATGTTTGCTTTAGTCTAAGAAGGATTACTCTAATATTATATAGATAAAATACCATAATCTATAGGTAGTAAATCCTTAGAATAATGTTATAGTAATAGTAGTTAACACACTAAAATTATCTAGGTATTTGTGGATTTATAACACTTAAAGTAATAATTATAAGGGTAGCGTTAGTAATAAACTTAAAAATAATAAAGTAATAGTTATTTAGGAGGAAAGATTAAAGTTTATTTACTATAGGATATATTAAGTTAGGGTTATAAAGGCTAAGATATCTCTATAATCTACTCCTGTGTAGTTAAAAACGTATAGTAACCCTATCTATGTAATAGAACGTGACAAAGGGCCTAAGATTAGAATAATTAGGTATTTGTGGTAATCTAGGCTTTGCCTAGACCTAGCAATATAGGTGTTAATTAAACAAGTAAATGTTAAATTATTCAATACGTATCCTTTTGCCCATGCCTATAGCGCAATGGATCAGGCATTCCACCCGTGTGTGCGCGCTTAACACCTGCGATGGCCCTGTGGGACTGCACCATAACAGTATTATTAGTTAGACCTTATAGTCTTTAGCATTAACTAAAATATAAATTACATTAAGAACCTTTAGTTTATAGATTTTCCTACCTAATAGAAACTATTTATTAATAAAGGCTATAAGGATTATTCTAGCATAAGCTTACTATTAGAAGATAAGGCATTCCTCTCCTTATAATTAAAGGCTTGCCTTACCCTCCTATTATTGCTAATATTGTTATTACTATTGTTATTGCTATTGGTATATATATAACTAAAATCCTGAATTTAGTTATTCTAGATAATCTCTTTAATTAAATTTTATTATTCAGAGGTATTAATACTAGCTCCTAATTTAGTTACTAGGTCCACTCCTTAACTTAAGGCATAGAGTTTCGCTAGATTAGATCTAAGTAATTATTCCTCTAGGGAATCACTATCTAACTAGATTTATTTATAGGGATAGGATGTAGTTAGATTATATAGAGAATAGATAGATTAAGGTTTTATATATATAAGGAACACGTTAAAGATATTATAGACTTTTGCGAACCTTATACCTAGGATATAGTGCCTTCCTTAAAGTTCTAAGGAAAAATTATAGAACCTAGGTAGGGTTTTAATAGCCTTCTACTATTCTTAGACTACTCTAGTAAATAGGAAGTATTCTTAATTAATATAAGTCAAGTTATTAATAATAAAAGAGAGTAAATAAAAAAAGCTAAACTCCTAGTTTAGTATATATATTATATAACAGCAGACCTCTCCCACATCCCAGACCTCTCCTTCCTGAGCTCGATAACGCACCGGTCCCGGACGAAGAACGGTACGGAGCAGGAGATATTGAAATATCCTATTAGACATAGCTAGCTAGAAAGCCCTAGGAGATAATAAACTCCTGGCGGGCCTTATTAAGGCCTGTGATAAGCTAGCTAAAGAAGCTATAGCATGCCTGCTAAACGCTATTCTTAAAGTAGGATATTTCTAGCCTAGTTCTAAACCACATAGGTAGTGGTAATTAGGAAGCTAGGAAAACCACTAAGGAGATAAGAAAGGCTAATATATAAAGACCTATCTTACTACTAAATATAGTAGGAAAGATTATAAAAGCAGCGATTATAAGGTAGCTTATAGCCTTTACTAAGGCTAAGGGCCTTCTCCCTAAGCTATAAATAGGAAATAGGGTAAATAGATTAATAGAAACCGTAATTAGAGTCCTTATAGAATACGTAAGAGAGGCTTAGGGTAAAGGTAGCATTGCCTTATTAGCATAGATAGATATCTTATCTGTATTTAATAGAGTTAGCTACCTATATCTAATTTATATTTTAATCTAAATAGGCATACTACACTAGCTAATAGCTATAATATATAGCTTCCTTACGGATAGAATAAGCTAGCTTAGCTTTAATAGTAAACTCTTAAGACCCTTTTAGATAAAGGTAAGCACCCTATAAGGCTTATCTCTCTTACTAATCCTCTTCTTACTTTACTTAGCAAAGCTTTACATATGCCTTTAAGCTATCCTAGGTATAGTGGTAATAGGATTTATAGATAATATAAATATAGTAGTGTTTAGAAAAATACTATATAAACCTAGAAAAGGCTTAAAGCTATGTAAAAAGTATATAAAAAATAGGTAAAAGAAGTAGGAGTAAAGTTTAACCTAGTAAAGACTAAACTTATATACTTTAGTAAAGTATACTAACCCCTATAGGCTAGGGTCTAACTTAGTGTAAAGAAAATAGCGCTTATAGAGTTATATAGGTTCCTTAGAGTTTAGGTTAATAGGAAACTTAATTAGAGTGCTTATAAGAATATCCTAAAAGGTAAACTAGCCTAGTAGTAGCTTATACTCTCTTTACTAGTAGCGTTAGCCTAGGGTTATAGCTTTAGAGATACCTAACTCCTATATATATAGGTAGTCTAGCCTATCCTTACCTATAGGGTAAGCGCTACTATACCCTAACTAAGAAGGGTAGAAAGCTAAGAGAAGTAGTTAAAAGCTTTATAATAGACTAATTAGCTTACCTTTAAATTATAGCTAGTGTGTTTAAGGCTATACCTATTACCTAACTAAAGGTTAAGACTTATATCCCCTCCCTAGATCTATATCTAAATAAGATAAAATAGAAGTTTAAAGAGAGAATTATAAAGAGTAAAATAGCTATAATAATCTAAACCACTGCTAACTTAGTATAGTTAGTATTATATTATAGATAAAGACCTCCCCTAGGAGTAATAAACTAGTAGTAAAACTACATAAGGAATAGAGATAACGCTAGGATAAATAGTATAATAGGGAATGCCTAGGATAGCATAGACTTATAAGAGAGCTAACTAAGGATTAACTACTAACTTAAAACCTAAAGGAAATCTAAAGATTTTATATAGGCCTAGAAAAGCATATCTCCTTAACTATAGTCTAATTACACACTAGAAAGATTAGTCTTAATAAGTTTCTCTTCTAGAGAGGTATTCCTAGGATAAACTTACTACTATATAGCTATAGTAAAGTAATTAAGGACTAATATTATATTATAGTAAACTACCCTAAATATAATTACTAATACCCCTAAACGCGCTAGCCTAAAGATATATAGGAGGTAAGGCTAGCCCTAAACTACTCCTTAAAGGTAAGAGTAATAGCTAAATAGTTCCTTAGTATAAAATAACTCTAATACTACTTATTAGCATAAGAACTAGTAGCTAATATATATAGTAAAGAGAAGGAGCTAGAGCTAGGGCGCTTCTAGCGCTAGGACTAATAGCTAAGATATAGATATAGTAGATAACTAGGGAAAGATATAAGATTATATAGTTTAGAGCTAGTAGTAAGCTAGCTAAAGAATTATAATTTTAGAACTATTATTAGATTAATTTTAAATATATAACGCTAGGTATTATAAGCCCTATTAGTTTACCTCTACCCCTTTACTAAGCTATATCTACCTAACTAATTACTCCTTCTCTAAGACTAGAATTACCCTTCTATTACCTTAGCCTACCCCTTAGTAAGTAAGGCTATAGCTAGGAGATAGTTTATCTCTATAGTGTAAGCGTCTAGGCACTATAGCTAAAAGATAACCTTATTATATTACTCTCTACTAGCGCTAGACTAGCCTAAACCTATAGCTAAGGCACTATGCTTCTTCTTACTTTAATTACTAGTATAAAGCTTCTTTATATAATCCTAATAGTTATCTAGGACCTATAGAACTATTAGACCTAGACTAGACTTAATATTAAACTAGAATAGTAGTACTTATACTACCCCTAGTAACTATAGCTACCTAAACTTCCACTAGCTACTAGTGCTTATTTTATTAACTACTTAAGTTAGGCTAAGAGTAAATTAGCACTAGATCTAGCCTAGAATAGAGGCGCTAACTACCTTTAAATATCTATAGTTATAGACCTAATAGTTAAAATAGGCATTAGTAGCTAGCCCTATATAAAATAGTTAGCCTTACTTCTAAGCTAGGATAGATTTAACTTACTAGTAATATTATAGCACTAGTGCCTAGGGTAGTTAATTAATTAAGATTTATAAGAGATATATTAGATCCTATAGGGATCCCCTAATTATAGTAAATTAGTATTAGAATAGAGGTAGGCTAGGGCTAGAGGGGTTATACCTTTAAATCCTTAGCTATAGCTTACTTAAGCTACTTCTTAGTTAAAGACTTTTAAGGATATTACTTATTTTTAGAGTTTTTCTAGGCAGATTAAAGCTAGATAAGCATAGAACGCAAAAGTACTTATAGTAGCTAGCGCTATTTTAATAGATAACTTAACAGATCTATAGTAACGTTAGTAATTAGGCTAACACTAGCCTAGGAGCGCCTTAGGTAGCTCTAAGGAAGAAAAGAACCTATAGGAAGTTTAATAAAAAAGAGGAAAGAAGGAAAACTCTCTAGGGGAGGAACCTTTCTTATACTTATATAGGGGGCTAAATTATAGATATTAATAAAGAAAGAAGAATATAAGATAAGAATCTAGTTAGTTAATACCTAAGAGACCTAGGCCTAGAAATAGCTAGGAATTAAACTAAACCTATACCCTTACTATAGAAGATAAATAATATTAGGTACTCTAACTTCCCTAGACTAATAAGCTAAACCTAGGTAAAGAAGGCTAAAAAGTAAGGCTATAGAAGAGCTAGCTAAAAAGTAAAAGAGAAGTGAATTACTACTATAAAACCAAATCTAGCATGCTATAAGATAGTATAAGAGGCCTAGAGTAATGCTAGAGTAAACCTAGGATAGAGCTAGGTAGGGCTTAGAATCTAGGATTTTTCCTTTTTCTTTCTTTTCTTTTCTTCTTATTAGGATAAGGCTAGCGCAAGCTAGTAATAAACACCTATAATAGGCTATAAACAACGCAACGCAGGCCTAGTGCAGGGTTAGCGTTAGCCTAAACATAGATATAAGGGGTTTTTCTTCCTATTTAAGGGTTTTCCTTTTAACAAAGCAGTAGGAGTACTAGTACTAGCCCTACATAGAGCTAGCTAGCGTAAATAATATATATATATATATTATATAAGAGCTTATATGCTACTTTTTGCTTACTCTTATTTGCTACTATAAGGTTAGTATAGTTAGTTTTAGTCTTAAAGAATAATTTAATAATCTTTCCTAGTATAGCGTTTTGCTTTATACTAGGAATGTAAGAAGTTTTAGTTAGATATAAATGTTTACGCTCTAATATATTAATATATCTTTTATAATGCTTTGCTATTATTAATTAGGCTAAGGAGGGTAGAATTAGTAAGGCTAAAAAGTTAGGATAGGATAAGGAATAAAAGGAAGAAATAGAAGTTAAGGAAGAAATATATATAATAAAAGAGAAGGAAATAAATAGAAGAGAGGAAGAAGTAAGTAGGGGAATAGTGGACCCCCTTTAGCATATAAACGCGGTGGTAGTAAGCATGCACTGTGTTAGTTATAACCGCTAGGAAACCATAAGCACACTAGGAAAATGTATTTATAGATGGTTATTAAGCTAAACACTCTACAAAAGCACTCTCTATTCTATAGCATTCAATCTGCGAGGTAATTTAGTTAGCCCCTTAGCCTGAATAGAGCACTCACACAGTGTACAGTTCTACTGTCAGCAGTATAAGTAACGGAGTATTCTTAGAAGCAAACTAATGCTTTTTGCCTTAGACTTATATGTACTACGAAGTAGCTAAAATAACAGGGGTTTATTGACTTATAGCAAGGTATATAAGCTAAGTTAAGTAATATAGAAGCTAGATAGAGGCGAGCTAGGCTAAGGCGAACTAGGTTAAGGTAAAGTATAGCTAGAGTATTCTCGGCTTAACTAGTACTAGAGCCTTTAACCAAGTATAAGAATTTTTAGGTTAGATTATAAGGAAGGGTATCCTCGCTATAAGATAATAATTCGAGAGCTTGCGATATATCTCGATCTCCCTATACTTCTTAGGTATACTAAAAGTACTAAGCCTACTATCTAGAAATTCTTCCGTAACCTTTTTAGGAAAGAAGAGTAATTATAGTAGAAAACAAATTATAATATAAGACGTAAGATTCTTGCTAAGAAATTATATTTATTACTAATACTAGCTACTAGATTATTATTATCCTAGTAGGATAAGGTAATATATCTTTCCTTAGAAAAACTATAATTCTCCTTCTAGACGATCTTATCTACTAGCTATTTTTGCTAGTAAAAGAGCTATAGGTCGTGGCTTCGGTAAAAGTCAGCTTGCCTTCGTATATATAAGATTTATAGCTAGGTTAATATAAGATAGAGTTTTAATATAATATATATATAAAGGCCTCTTAACTTAAACGAAATAGTAGATTATTTCTTACTTAATTAATCTTCTCTTAAATCCTAAATTATTTACCCCTTATAAAATTAGCTTTATAAGGTAATATTAACTATTTTCTCTACTATTATAAGTTTAAGTTTCTTTAAATCTAACCCTATACTATATATACTTTAGGAGTAAATACTTATATTTAAAGAGTATACTATAATATAGTTTTTCCGATACTACCTTAAACAAGATATCTTTTTCGAGTAAAACTAGATTTATAGAAATAAGGTCCCTTTAGTTAACTATTATAACTAGACGTATTTTGATAATACGATTTAAGAGCTTATACTGGAGTATAGGCTAATAACCTAAGTTTTTCGGCTGATTAGATAAGTAAAATATAGAAAAGCTTTTCTAAGAGATATCGCGATAGCTAAATATTAAGCTTATATATTATCTTAGGTATACTTATATTACTAGAAGGAGAATCCCTTTATCTAGACTATAAGCTATTATAGCTTATACGCTTGACCAGAGCTTTGCATGTATTGTATTTATTGTATTTTTGGCCCTTCGATGTATTGTATTGTATTAGTATTACCCTATGTATTGTATTGTGTATTGTATTGTCAATACAATACAATACAATACAATACAATACATATAATACAATGTATTATTAGGGGTAAAAAAGTGGGGTATTATAAAATTCTATTATATAGTAGATTTAATAACTAATCTAGTTAATATAAGCCACTTTTTTAATATAATTTATTTGCTTTTCTATAAATCTTTAAATATCTAGCTAATTTAGAATATTAACCTAATAACTACTGCTTAGTTATCTTTTATAGTATAGTTTAAATGTAACTTATAAAAGAATTTTTTAACTAATTTTAGAGGTCTTTCTAAGTTTATAACTTTTTCTTAGATTTACTATCTTTTTAATAGTTTTTCTTAACTTTAAGTGTAAAACTTACCCTAAGGAAAAATATTATAACTATATATAAATAAACTAAAACTCTAATAATAATATTTAGATATACTAAGAACTTATATAAGAATAAAGGAATTTTATTTTACTTTAAAAATAGTCTTATAGCTATAAACCCTTTTTATTAGAATTATAAATAATTATATTTACTTTTTAAGCTTTTAAAACTAAAGTAAAAGTAAAAGAGAAGGGGAAAACCTATCTAGAATTAACTTAAAAGTTAGTTAAAATTAAAAATAAAAGGAAAGTATATAATATATTCCTCTTAAAAGTAAGTCCTAAATAGTCTTTTCTATTATAATTTAATAGCTTTAATAGCTTTAATAGCTATATAACCTAGTCTTTAGTATTATTATAAAAGTAAGTCTAAAGTAAGTCCTAATTCACTTATTAATAATAGGTTTTAAAGTAAGAAAAGCTATTATAAGAGAGTAATACTAATATAAAGTTAATAAAGACCCACTTTTATAATATTAGTAAATACTAAGTTTTAAAGTAAAAAAGCTATAATAACTAATAATAAGAAGGTAATATTTATATAAAGTTAATAAGGACCCACTTTAAAACCCACTTTTATAAAGTTTGAACATACTACGTTTTAAAGTAAAAAAAAGTTATAATAACTAATAATAAGAAGGTAATATTTATATAAAGTTAATAAGGACCCACTTTAAGACCCACTTTTATAAAGTTTGAACATACTACGTTTTAAAGTAAAAAAGTCATATATATATTATTTACGCTAGCTAGCTCTATGTAGGGCTAGTACTAGTACTCCTGCTGCTTCGTCAAAAGGAAAACCCTTGAATAGGAAGAAAAACCCCTTGCATCTATGTTCGGGCCAACGCCGACCCTGCACTAGGCCTGCGTTGCGTTATGTGTAGCCTATTGTAGGTGTTTGTTGCTAGCTTGCGCTAGCCTTATCCTAATAAGAAAAGAAAGAAAAAGGAAAAGGAAAATCCTAGGTTCTAAGCCCTGCCTAGCTCTATCCCGGGTTTGCTCTAGCACTACTGTAGGCCTCTTATACTATCTTATAGCGTGCTAGATTCGGTTTTACGGTGGTGATTCACTTCTCTTTCACTTTTTAGCCAACTCTTCTATAGCCCCACTTTTTAGCCTTCTCCAGCCCAGGTCTAGCTCGTTAGTCTAGGGAAGTCAGAGCACCTAATGTTGTTTGTCTTCTGTGGTGGGGTGTGGGTTTGTTCTGATTCCTAGCCGTTTCCGGGCCTAGGTCTCTCGGGCGTTAACCAACTAGATTCTCGTCTTGTGTTCTTCTTTCTTCGTTGATATCTATGATTCAGCCCCCCAAAAAAAAAAAAAAAAAAAGTCATAATAACTAATAATAAGAAGGTAATACTTATATAAAGTTAATAAGGACCCACTTTAAGACCCACTTTTATAAAGTTTAAACATACTACGTTTTAAAGTAAAAAAATCATAATAACTAATAATAAGAAGGTAATACTTATATAAAGTTAATAAGGACCTACTTTAAGACCCATTTTTATAAAGTTTAAACATACTACGTTTTAAAGTAAGAAAAACATATAAGAACTAATAATAAGAAGGTAATACTAATATAAAGTTTTAAGGCCCCACTTTTAGACCCACTTTAATAATATTTACAAATACTAGGCTTTTAAGTAAGAAAAAGCTATAAAACTAATAATAAGAAGGTAGTACTAAAATAAAGTTATTAAGGACCCACTTTTATAATATAAGTAAATACTAGGTTTTAAAGTAAGAAAAGGCTCTTAAAACTAATAATAAGAAGGTAATACTAATATTAAGTTAATAAGAACCCTCTTTAGACTCACTTTTATAATATTAGTGAATGCTAGGTTTTAATATAAGAAAATACTATTTTAAGAAGGGAATATTATTATAAAGTTAATAAGGACTTACTCTAGACCTACTATAATAATATTAGTAAATACTAGGTTTTAAAGTAAGAAAAGCTTTTATAACTAATTATAAGAAGGTAATACTATTATAAAGTTAATAAAGACTTACTTTAGACTTACTATTATATTATTATTAGATACTAGGTTTTAAGGCAAGAAAAAGCTTATAAAACTAATAATAAGAAGGTATTACTATATAATAATATAAAAGTAAGTCTAAAGTAAACCCTTATTACTTATTATTAGATGTATATACCTTATAATGCCTTATAATTAAGGAAATCTACTTTAGCGTAGAAAATAAAAAAATACAATTAAATACAATTAAATACAAAATAATACATGTATTGTATTGTATTGTGAAAAAGTACTTGTATTGTATTGTGTAATGTATTGTATTGTATTGTATTGTCAATACAATACAATACAATACACAATACACCAAATGTATTGTATTGTAGTGCAAAGCTCTGCGCTTGACTATAAGTATACCGATTCGATAATAAGAAAAGCGGGGGTATACTTTAACTATTTTATCCTCTAGATAATATAATAAGTAAGCGAGGATTATACTATAACGTAAGGGACTACGAGGGTAATTTTAAATAGGCTTTTAATTATATTAAAGCTACCTCTTAGCAGAGCTTTGCACTACAATACAATACAATACAAGTACTTTTTCACAATACAATACAATACATGTATTATTTTGTATTTAATTGTATTTTTTTAATATAATATAATACTATAATAACCTGAAATTAACCTATAAATCTAATTACACTATATAATTTCTTATATTTTAAGAATAAAATCTTAATAAAAATTTAAACTAAAATATATTTTATATACTTTATATAATTAAAAGGATAATTATAAAGCTACTAATTAAAAGTATAAAATTTACTACCTTAATTCTAACCCTAAACCTTTTTTATCTATTATTCCCTAATTAAAATATTTTAGAGAAAATATTTTTATTTAAAAAAATAAAAATATATTCTTTTTAAAATTAACTTAAAATCCTTTAATTTTATTAGTAAAAGTAAGCCTTATAAGCTAATAAATTAATTATTAGTAATTATTAATTTTTAATATTTAAAACTCTAGTAGTTTTTTCTTTTAAAGGTTTTATATTAATGTCAGGAGCGGAATGGTGATAGCCTTAATGAGGGTGGCGCCTAGCGGGGCACGGAGCTGCGGGTTAGCTACGGGCTAGTTACATAAGAGCTATAGGATATTTAAAGGGGCTTTCCTATAAATAAAGGGAAAAGGCTAGAGATTAAACCTTTTAAGCACTTACCCTAACTAGTAGTTTAATAGTTATAACTCTTTAATCTAACCTTTACTCTATTATTTATCCTTACAAAAAGCCTTAATAAATTAATCTCTCTTCCCTTTAGGTAATAGACTATTAGTTAGATTAAGATATCTAGAATTTACTATATAGTAACCTAATTAGGTAGTAGCTATAACCACGCTATAGATAAGCAGGAGAATGTTATATAATTAAACCTAACTAGAGTGGTTTGCTAGTCCTTATTAGATAACTAATAAAGCGGAATACTTATTAATAATAAGGAGGTATTACTAAATTAATGCCTTAAAGAAGCTATAACCTAGATATATATTATAGAAAAAGATAGAAACCTATATAATTATAGTAAAACCTATAGATAATAGAGGGAGCTATATCCTTAGGTAACTTAAACATAGGACCTATAAATACCCCTTCTTTAGTGCCTTAGGTAATACTTATTACATAGCAATATAGCCTTATAAAACATAATTAAAAGCACCTATATATAAAGGGAATACCTTTAAGAGTCTTTAGAATTTCCTAGTGGATTTAAACGTAGCTTTTACTATAGATTATAAAACCTTTATAAATAATATAACTAAGATTACCTATGCTAGCAGCTACCTAGTAGATAATGTAAAGTAATAATAAATGCGTTATATAGCTATACATAGTTATATAGATTACTAGGGTTATACCTAGGATAGATTTGTAAATTAGTTAAAGATAAGGACTATAGATAAGAATATATAGTGCTTAGAAGTAATAAGGACACTAATAGGTCTTAGGTAAGAGAATTACTAATTATTCTAGATATTTATAAAGATCTAGGGTAAGGTAAAGGCTACGTTACCTAAAGTAATTCCTAAATGCCTATAAATCTATATATTTATTAATAGCCTTAATAACACTATAAAGAAGTAAGTACTTAGCTAAGAGTTCCCTAAGAGTTAAACCTATTGTCAGGAGCAGAACTGTCAAGGCTTTTGGCTTAGGAGTGAATAACAGAGTGAAGGTTAGATTAAAGTGTCGTAGCTATTGATCTGCTAGCTAGGGTAATTGCTTAAAAGGTTTAATCTCTAGCCCTTTCCCTTTATTTATAGGAAAGCCCCTTTAAATAGCCTGTAGCTCTTATATAACTAGCCTGTAGCTAGCCCTTAGCTCCGTGCCCTACTAGGTTCTACCCTTATAGATACCATTGCCACCCTTATGGATGCCATTACTATTCTACTCCTAATATAATACCCCTCTTACTATAATTATCCTTAATCGCATTAAGGTACTATCTTAGGTTAGGTTATAGTATAAGAGTTCCTTTATCGCTACTTACTATAGTGATTTTTATAAAGTAATATAGTGATATTAATAACGTTAGGCTATATTAGCCTTTTTCACGGTAATTACCTACTAATAGAAGCTAGGTTATAGTTACTTCTTAACTTCCTCTCTATAGGTTATTCTTCCTAAGAGATTCTTCCTAACTAGACTAGTTAGCGTAATTTTTAATTAGCTTAACTCTATAGGGCATAGATTACCCTGCTCTTTCTGTTTTTCTTTAAGCTTATAGTAGCAGCCTAATAAATTTAAGGTAAGCTTATAGTAATAACTTATGAATTATAGTAATCTCTGTAAACACACTAGTTATAACATATAGAAGATTCTAGTTAGTGTAACTTAGATTAATCTAAGGTACCTGAATTCCTATAAGAAAGGGTAATTCCTCCTTCTTTTTTTCTCTTTTCTTTCTTTTCTTTAAGCCTCTTATTAAATTATAAGTCCCTTACTAATATAATAGCTACTATAACGCTACTATTATATAATATTAACTACTAACTATTATAGCTTAAGCTATTATATCCTATGCTATCGCTATTAAAGATCCTGCTATTAAGCTATTCTATAAGGGGAGAACCTTATAATTATTAAAGACTGCGTAAGTTCGCTGCTTTTTTATTACTAACTTAGAGCTAGTTTAATAAAAATTCCTTATATATATTATGCCTAGTGGTTAGCTATTTAAAACATAGCTCTAAGGGATAATAATAAAGATAAATAGCCTTAGTATATTACTAAGGGAAAGCCTGCTCTAACTAAATATAGTTACTCCTCTAGTATAAACTTACTACTAGCTTACTACTATTACTACTAATATTTAGCTTTTTATAGGTAATTCTTTAAAATACTATTATTACGCTTAAAATAATAAGACTTATATTAGGGTAAGTTAAGCCTTAAGGGATTACCTCTTAATTACTACTAACTCCTTACTAGTATCCTATTTAAATTATAAAGCTATATAAATAGCTTTAGGATATTCTTTATAATCTTTTAGAACTATACTATATTAGTAATATAAGTACCCTTTAGTCCGCTGCTTTAATATTACTAATATGCTACTAGGAGTTTATATAAGCTAAGAAGAAACTTTATAATACTCTTTTAGCCTTAAAAATACTAATAAATATAGGTAAGCTTATTACGCGTGTCTTATAGCTAAGGCTTCTTAAGAAGTAAAGTATAATAAACGCGCTACTTTCTTATAGCTAATTAATATTATTAATCTAGAAACCTAGATTAAGATTACTAATTATCTTTAGTTTATAGCTACTTATAGCCCTATAGTTAGTACTATTAACTTTACTACTTATTCTTTACTAACTTACTACTAGTTTACTACTACTTAAGCTACTCTCTCTATATATATTAGACCTTTAGAACTCCCTAAGGAATTATAAGTTTAAGCCTTTAGTAATAATAAGTCTAAGGCTAATAAAGTTAGAAATTATGCTAAAAATACGTCTAAATATATCTCTAAAGTCTAGCTATTAGATAGCTATAAGTCTATGCTAAATTTTTGCTTTAAATACAAGATTTATTTAGTAGTCTAAATCGTTATTAAGTGAATTATTTCCTAATTAAATTACTGTAATCTAATAATTATTTTTAAGTTATAATTAAGAGTTAATTAAGCAGCTAGAAAGTTAAGATTTAGCTACTTAGTTATCGCTTATAATCTTTAATAACTTCTTTTATTATAAAGTCTCTCTATAGTACTTATAAGTTCTTAGAATTCTTATAATTCTTCTATTTTACTAAATATTTACGCTATTTACTATTATATTTATAAGTAATAATTTGTTTAACTTTAAATTCCTCTTAATCCTCTTTAACATTATCTTATAGTAAGGTTATTTTAACTGCGTTACTTAGATTTCCTCTAAAAGGTTCTAAGCTTATAATATTAAAAACATTATATAAGCGCGTTCCTTTAGGTAACTTTAATTAATAAGCTAGACTATAATAGCTAACTTCTTTTTAATCTTATATAGTCTTAAGTACTTGTTGGAACAAGCATGATATCAATCGCGGCACGCAGCCGCAATTACCCGGCAAAAGGTCGGGCCGCGAGGGGCGCGCGCAACGCGCGCCCGCAAGAGGTGGCCCCACATATGACTCATCAGCCCGCCCTCTAATTAGGCAAGGACCCATAAGTTATGTGACCCACAAAACGCACCGCATTTATGGCCACTTCTTATAATCTAGAAAAGCTCTCTTTTCCTCCCTTTTACACACACTTATAACTAATTAATTATAATGCCTAGAATAGAAGATAAATTCCTATTCCCTAGGCCATAATCCTAACGTTAGGCACCTATGATACTAACACTGATTAGTGGTTAACTTCACAGATAACCACATAGTTTTTCTAACCGTAGATTAGTAAGGTTAATTAGAAGAGATAGCTACACCATAAACCTACCCTATAAAATAGGAGGGCTGCTAAAAGCGTGTATAGTTATGCTAAGGAAGTCTAAGCACTCTCTTATAATAAGAAAGGAGCCTTATAACTCCTAAGATCTAATCCTAAGACCTTATAAAGACTTTAAAGCTATTAAAGGATTAAGGCCTAGTTAGTAACTAGTCTAACCTATCTTTAATCACTTAGTTAGCGCGTTCCACTACACACCTAACCCTTAGAAGGCATTCTCTTATAATAAGAAAGGAATTTATTACTCCTAAGATCTAATCCTAAGAACCCCTAAGGGATAAAGATAATAGCTACGCTTACAATCCTTTAACCTACTACATAACTAACACTATACCTCTGTTCTAACTTTCTATAATAGAGATAAGAAAGTTAAAAGCTCCTTAGCAAGGAGAACTATTAAAAGCCTCTATCTCTAGCCCTAACTTTAGCAATACTAAAGAAGGCACTAAAGTTAAAAAGACTAAAAAGGCAAAGGTCTATAACTTAATAACCCTCTCCTAAGACATATTCCCTAGAGATATAAGACTTTATTATATCTAAGACATTAAAGACAGCGAAATCGTTTAATCTTAATAAATAAGGTAATAACCCTAAGGCTATCATAGCCTACATCCTCTTTAAGATAGCAATATACTAGTCTAAGAGCCTTATTGCTAAAAGCCTCTTCACTAACTTTATTAAAGACTTCTATAGATAGATAAGAGAGGTATTTGTAATTACAGACTAAGTAATTACTAAGTATCTATATAATTTCCTTCTCTTTTAAGGCGTGTATATAGACATAATAGCCCGTAGGAAGATCATGGTAATGCTTAAGGAAGTTGCTAACCGCAAGGAATTTTAAGATTAGCAAGAAGAAGAGATATAGGAAGCTACGAGGAAGTACACACCCTTCCAAAAACGCATTAAAGACTAAGACTTCCTTAATAACCTCCTTCTAATCCCTCTAATTAGGCTAAGATTGCAATATTGTTAACAAAGCAATCTAGGAATCCTATAATCTCACTAACAACATTCCCTAAGTCTAACCCTATTAGGCTAATTATATAATAACCCTTAAGAAAGCCCTTATTAAAGATATCCCCTATTAAGATAAGAAATCCTTCTCCTACACCTCTAAGAGCACTTTTTCCTTCTAGACCTACACTAAAGCAAATAATTAATCTCGCAAAGCTTTATATAAGTAATATTTAATACGGCGTAAATAACTACAAGGTCCTTAACTTAAAGTTAATAATCTTCTAAGGAAATGCAAGATGCTAGGCATTAAACCCTATAAGGCTAGGTATACCCTTAAGGCTATGCTTAAAGGGAAAGCTTTAATGTACTACCACAAGCATCTATGCAAGCCAAGAGATCCTAAAGACCTTAAGACTCTTATTAACTGTATTAAGAGAAGATTTAAGACTAATAATACAAAGCAAAGGTATTTCCTTAAGTAGCAGAACACTAAGCTATGCTAGATTATATAAGAAAACCTAGATAAGCCAAAGATTAATTGCTTTAAAGAACTTATAATAAAGCTTACAAACCTCTAGCAAGCAGTTCTAGATATTACTTAATCTAAAAGAGCACTCTAGAATTAATTAATCTCCGCCTATTATAGGATACCTAAGTGTAGAACTTGCCTTATTAACCCTCCTACTAATCTCTAGCTATTCTACGAACGTATAAGGATATTAATAAGAATAACTACAGAGGAATTAGATAAGAAGCATTAATTCCTATTAATGCCTAATATAAGAGAGCAGTATTAGACTAACCGTAAGTATAATAGGTATAGTAAAGAAGCCTATTACGGATAATCATAATCGCGAGGCAATAAAGGCGCTCTATGTATAAAGAAATGTTATGTATATGGCAAGGAAGGCTATTAGTTAACTAAACACTCTAAAGAGAAATGTAAGAAGGCATATTAACGCTTTAAGAACCACTACCTCACAGAGCTAATAACCCTTCCTATAACGCTTTCCTTACCTAGTATAAAGGCAAAGAGGATAATACTACTTCTTCTAAAGAAAACGAGATTTCTACCTATATAATAGAACTTAGATTTAAAGAAGAAAGCAATAAAGAAGAGATACTAATAAGCTACTTTACATAAGGCATAATAATTAATAGCTATGTAACTATAGAGATCCTTGCGAATTAAGTAGCTACCTATACCCTTATAAAGGAGGATCTATTTAATCTCTAATAACTAAAGGAAGCCCTAACCGCTTTTCTTCTTTAAGATTATTACTCTTTAGGTGTATTCTAAGGTATTATCCCTAATACTAGGGCTATAGGTTACTTATTAGCAGGGCACCCTAATTCCTCACCCTATAACAGTTAATCCCTAAGATCTAGCTTAATAAATCTAGAGCTAGGAGGCAATAATTTAATTCGGAAGCGGCAAGCCAATCCCTTTAATTAGATTAATTAATATGCCTACTCCCTTTAGCATTATCCTATTCCACGTAATGCCCACAAACACTCCTTCTTACTATGTTTAGCAGATATAGACCGCCTAAAGATTAATTTCTATATCTCTTAGAACATCCTTTAACAAGGCAAAATCAAGGTCTCTATTATCTATAAATAGGGATATCCTTAGATGCTTCTATAGAAGGAGAGATTAATTGCCTAGAGTTATCTAACCAAGATAGAATTAAGGCGCTTACATCGCCGATTTAGTTACCCTTCTATCCACTAACTTCATAATATACTTTCTAAATCAGGCCATAAGGTAGATTTCAAAACCATTAGATAATTAATAAAGATCTGCCACTAATGCTAATTAAATGCAGACAATCCACATTACTTTAAATTTACCCTAAAGGATAAATATAACTTTAACTACAAAGTGATTATGGATATTATGTATTTAGATAGCAATTACCCTGTTCTCCACGCTATTAATACAGCCACTACGTTTAACATAGCTAGGTTCCTAAAGAATATCATAGTAAAGGTAACATAGGAAGCTCTTTGCCTCTGCTAGATTAATACCTACTAGGGTCCTCTAGATTAGATTGTAACTAATGCTAGCATAATATTTAGAAGCAAAGAATTCCACTAATTTACAGCTTTAATGTTAATCTTAATTAAAGAAGTCCCTATTAAGGCATACCATAGCATTAGCAAGGTTAAGAGATATTACAGGCCGCTCTAAAGAGCCTATAATATTATCCGACGTAAATACCCGTTAATACCTAAAGCTATAGCCCTGTAAATAGCTATAAAAGCCCTTAATAATACCACAGGCCTAAACGGTATTATTCTAACCCTTCTTATCTTTAGCGCCTACCCTTAAATAATTAATAATTCTCCTCCCTTACCTAATATTAAGCAATAAGCTCTTATAGTATAGAAGGCAATAAAGGAGATTAAGAGGTTACACACACTCCGTAAGGTTAAGAAAGCCCTTGCTATAAGGAATAGCCCTAATACCTTACTAACCCTTAACCTCCCGCTTATATCACTAGTTCTTATCTAGCAAGAGCATAAAGGATAGCAAGGCCTATATAAGCTCCTTATAATAGATAGAGAGAGCTATACCCTTAATCTTCTATAAGGTCCTAAGGTCTTTAGGTTAATCTCTATTAAGCCCTATAATAAAGACCTAAGCAAGGAAAGGCTATTACTAGCAGGAGGTAATAACCTAGAGGCAATTAAAGGGGAAGAGTAAGAGGCATAAATTAATAATACAGTGCCTCTAGCCCTCTAAAAAGAAGGCTAGGAAGACTATAAAAGAACCCTCCTATAATTATTAATTTAGTAGACAATCTTAAGGCATTTATCTTAAGCAAGGAGGAGGCAGATCTTAAGCTTACAATCTAATTACGTAAGAAAGGCATAATTATAACTCCTAGCAAACCTTTTAAGCTCTTAATAAAGACTGAGATTAATACCCTAATTAGCAGAGGCGTGTTTAAATTTATCGCTTTTAATCTAAAGAAGCACTAAGGATTTAAATCTTTAATTCCCATATTATTAACAAAGTTAAAGAAAGAACAAGCTAGCTATATAAGAAATTAAGGCTTATGATCTAAGGCTTTAGCAATAAAGCAAAGCAAGTAATCCTTACACAAGCCCTAATAATCTAAAGGGCAAGCTAATGATTAATCCTTATAATTACCCTTTCTCTTCTTATAAAAGGATTCCTCCTTTAGATTTAAGATATTACGCAGGCATACGTATAATCGGAAACGCCGCTAAATCGTACAATCCTTGCCTAACTCCCTATCTAAATTCGTAATTAGCACCCTAAAGGAATAATTATAAGAGTTATTAAGCCTCTTTACAGAATTGCAAAGGCTAGCACACACTAGTAGGTAACTTACTATAAGCACTATAGAGAAAAGCTCTAGATAATAACATTAAGCTACGATCCGTGCTTGCTAGTCATATCTGCTAAAAGCCCTTAATTTAGATGCATAGGAATGCAGACTAATAATACCCTTAGCCTATTAGACAAAGGATTCTCCTAATAGGAAGAAGATTAACTAGTCACTGCTAAATTCACTATAAAACTAAAGCAGTTTATTAAGCCTAATAACCCCTTGTATTTAACGGTAAAATCATTTAACTAACTAATAATACTATTAAAATGCGGCAAAAGGGCAAAGTAATAAGCTATAGTTAATCCCGCTAGAAGAGCTAGAAAAGAAGTATATAGAACAAAGGGCCTATAGTGCTTATATTGCTTTAATCTGCTAACCTAAGGCAAGCTTTAATCTATTAGTTACCGTATAATATTAAGAACTAATAACTAAGAACATTAAGGAACTTAATTACTATATTAAGTAGCAAATAGACTACCTAGATTAAGAATTAATCTTTATACCCCTTAACCTTAAAAGAGCAAAGCTATTTATATTTATTAATAAATCATTTGCTAATAACAAAGACCTTACCTTATAACTAGGCTATGTCCTTATCCTAGCTAATAAGGAGTATAAAGATAGTAAGTTCACACTATAAGGCAATATTATACACTATAGCTTAATAAAGAGTAAGAGAGTTATAAGAAGTATGCTTACTTTAGAGGTCTATAGAATAGTAGCAGGCATAGATATAGCTTACGTAATTATAATAATATTAAAGATTATTATGGATTAATTAAACCTCCTAGAGATCCTAATTATAGTCTGCATAGATTTATACTTATTATACAAATACCTTATTAAGCTTAGGACTATAAAGGAGAAGTAGCTTATAATTAATATTATAGCCCTTTAGTAATTATATAAACGCTATAAGCTCTATAAGATTAGATAGATTAATAGCGAAGATAACCTAGCTAACGCGTTTACAAAGGCAATGCCTAATAAAGCCCTAGAGAGGTTCATTATAGGTAATATGGCAACGATCCGGATAGAGGGATAGGTTACCTGGACCTAGCACTGCCTATAAAGAGGCAGGGGACCGGAGCCCTAAAGCCCGCGCTAAAGCCCGCGCCTAAGCCCGCGCTAAAGCCCACGCCTAAGCCTGCGCCGAAAACAGCGCCGAAGGCACTGGATAAGGTGCCCTAAGTATAGCACAGCCACATAGGGCGTAGGCTAAGGGACTAGAGGCAGCGGAATTATAGCTTTAGAAGGGGGCGTGGAATTACGTCTTTAGAAGGGGGCGTGAAATTACGTCTTTAGAAGGGGGCGCGGAATTATATCTTTAGAAGGGGCGCGGAATTATAGCCTTAGAAGGAGCGCCCTCCTAAGTCTTTATAGTAAGGAGGGGGAAGAGGAGGAGCGTAGGGGGCATAGGAAGGTATAATCTAATATTATACCTTTAGAAGGGGAAGAATTATAGGTAATCTTCCCTAGGAATATAATTTAATATTATATTATAGTTAAATAAAGGGCTATAGGGAGGGATAATCTAATATTATACCTTTAGATAGGGAAGGGATTATAGATAACCTTCCCCTTATAACGTAATCTAACATTACGTTACACTAGTTAAAGGCAAGGGCGGAAGGCAGAGAGAGCCTTCCGTAAGGAAGAAGGATAAGTAATTAGAGAAGCTAGTTATCTAAAGCTAGTGGCGCGTAGGGGAAGGAAAGGGGACTATTATTATTATTTCTTTTGTTAATTCTTTTATTTATATAATATATTTATTTAATCCCTTATATCTTCCCTTCTTAGATTAATATTATACGTTAATAATTATATTAAAAAGAAAGAGGTTCTAATATTAGAACAAGCATAATATTAATCGCAGCACACAGCCGTAATTACCTAGCAAAGGTTAGGCCGCGAGGGGCGCGCGTAACGCGCGCCCACAAGAGGTAGCCCCACATATAACTTATTAGCCCGCCCTCTGATTAGGCGAGGACCCACAAGTCATGTGACCTACAAAACGCACCGCGTTTATGGCCACTTCTCACGATCCGGAAAAGCCTCTTTTCCTCCCTTCTACACACACTTATGACTAATTGATTACAACGCCTAGAATAGAAGATAAATTCCTATTCCCTAGGCCACGATCCTGACGTCAGGCACCTGTGATACTAACAGTACTTTATAGCTAGCTTTTAGCTAGGGTATTATAGATTAATATTCTTAGTTAAAAGTAAGATATAGTTACTTATATTAAACTTTATTAGCACTCTCTTTTAATTATAATACTTTTTCTATAGGGCCTATAAGTAGCTTAATAGCTACTTAATCTTTATATACTTATACTTTAATTCTAAAACTCTATTCTTAGCTTAATTATTAACTATGTGATGATCTAGGCTTTGCCTAGACCTAGCAATATAGGTGTTAATTAAACAAGTACAAGAGACTTATTCAATACGTATCCTTTTGCCTATAGCGTAACTAGATTAGGCATTCCACCCGTGCGTGCGCGCTTAACACCCGCGATGGCCCCTGTGGGCTGCACCGTAATAACTATTAGAATTAGTGTAATTACTTAATCTAGTCCCTTTAGGTTATACCCTTATAGCGCTTCTATAGGTATATAACCATAACTTATATACGCGCTTGTATTATAAGTAAACTATACTATTAGGAGATAATTAACCTAATTAGTCTATTCTATATATATAAATGCCCTTAAATAGTGCTCTAAAACTTAATTTAAGTATTTTATCTAACTATTTATTTATAGATAAAACATAGTGCTTAATCATTACTTTATTACTAAGAGGTAGTAAAATATTCTCTAAAACCTACTAGTAAATATTAAACCTTAGTCTATAATAATACCTTCTAAGGCTTTATAATCTTTAAAAATATATTCTAGGAAAATAGTTACTAGTCTATTACTAGTTAACTACATAGATATAGGGATATAAATACTATATTTTATAAATCTATTAACCATTACTAAGATTATATTATATATTCTACCTTACTAATCCTTAACTAGTAGGAGTCTAGTAATAAAATCTATTAATAATTCTTAAAAGAGGTAATCTAATACTAGTAGTATAGCTAGCTTACTATAAGGTTTATATATTTACGGTTTTAAAACTTAATAGCTAATATAAGTATATATATATACCTTAATATCTTTTTATTCCTAGCTAAAAATATTAGTTAGTAACTTATTAAAGAGTTTTAGTAACTCCTTAATACCTAGTAGTAAGGTTATTATAAATTAGTAGTAGGATTTCTTTTCTTATTCCTTATAGGATAAAAACTTAATTTTTAAATATTAATAGCTTAGAGGGTTTAATAGACTATATCTATAATATATCTAGGTTACTGCTTAATAGTAGTGCCCTTTTCTTTATAATAAAGGCATTCCTCTATTATATATCTAAAAGTAAGACTTAGATTAAGGGTTCTAATTCTATGTCTTTTATAAATATAGCAGAGTTTAACTTAGAAAAGGTTCTTTATACTACTAAGACCCTAGCTATAACATATCTACTAGGTTATAACTCCTTAGCTAGCGAATTTAGTCTTATATATAATCTATTCCTTACTATAATGCCTATGTTAAGCGTGTCTAGTCTAATAGGCTTCTTTAAAATTAATAAAACCCTAGCTATTATACTACTACTAGGTAGTAACTCCTTAGCTAGTAGGCTTAGTCTTATATATAATCCCCTTACACTATAATAATATCCTTAGAATATATCTAGACTATTAGGCTTTTCTAAAATTAATAAGACCCTAGCTATTATACTACTACTAGGTAGTAACTCCTTAGCTAGTAGGCTTAGTCTTATATATAGTTCCCTTTATACTATAATAATATCCTTAGAATATGTCTAGACTATTAGGCTTCTTTAAAATTAAGAAGACCCTAGCTAATACACTACTACTAGGAGTAACTCCTTAGCTAGTAGGTCTAGTCTTATATATAGTCTACCCTAATCTAGTTAATAGGCAGGGGGCGATTTTATAAAGCACTAGATATTAATAGTTTTATTATAGTATCCTTATAGCCTATTATCTATAAACTAAATACATTATATTATCTTAGAGTACTAAATACTAGTAGTTCTATTATAGTATTCTTATAGTATATTATTTATAAATTTAATAAGAAAGGTTAGTAATTATAAAGACATTGCCTTTACCTTTCTCTTTTACTTATATAATCTAGCCTTCTTAATAGAGCATTAGCAAGGTTTAACTTACTTACTCTATATTTAATTATAAAGTTAAATAAATAGAGTTTATCTAGCATAGTAACCTATTTACTAGTTAACTTTAGCTTTATAGCTAGGTACTAATAGTTTAAGTAATCTATAACCACTATAACTAGATGCATTAAGTATATAAGATAGTGCCTCTAAGTTTAGAATGCCTCTTAGATAGCTAGTAACTCTATATCTAGTATTACATCGCGTAGCTCTATCTTATTTAACTTTCTTAATATATATACCACTAGGTACTAGTAACCTAGCACTAACTACGCTAGGATAGCCCTAAGTGCATATCCTAAGGCATTTATCTTAACCCTTAATAAGGCTAGTGGATTAAAGTGTATTAGAATTAGCGCCTCTTAGAATTATTTTTATAGCTCCTTAAACATAGCTAACTTATTAGGATCTAGCTTAAACTTTACTAGTTAGTCTCCTTAGAGTTAATTAGTTAATGGAATAACTATTTTACTATAGCCTTTAATAAACTATCTATAAAATCCTATAAAGCCTAGGAATAACTAGATATTAAAGACGCTATAAGGTACTAGCTAAGTTACTATTATCTTAATTCTAGCGGGCTTTATTATAATTCCTTCTTAAGATATAATAAAGCCTAGGAATTTAACCTCCTTATATAAGAATTTACACTTTTCTAGGTTAATAAAGAGGCTTGCTTCTTAGAGCTTCTAAAGGACTTATTTTACATGCCCCTTATACGTGGCTATATTACTACTATAGATTAGGATATTATCTAAATATATAATGTAAATCATATTTATAAGGCCTTTAAGGGCATTATTAATATATTCTTAAAAGGTTATAGGTGTATTAACTAGTCTAAAAGGCATTATAAGATATTTAAAGTAACTATATCTATATTAGAATGCTGTTTTCTACTTATTACCCTTATAGATATATAGCTAATAGTATATATCTTTAAGGTCTAATTTTATATAGACCTTTGCTCCCTTTAATTAGTTTAAGATCTTTATAATTAGTAGTAATAGCGCTTTATCTTTAATAGTAATCCTATTAAGGGCTTTATAATCTACATAAAGGCGTAATTTTCCTCCTTTCTTTAGTATAAATAATATTAGGGCTTTAGCTAGGCTAATAGATCTTTAAATCTATTCCTTTTACTACACGCTTACTAAGTACTCGTAGAGTACTTCTAGCTCTTTTCTACTAAATTATATATTAGTCCCTATAGGGACGTTTTCCCCTCTTCTAATTTAATAGTATAAGTTTAGCTATCTAGTGTAAGGAGAATACCTATGAGTTTATTTAAAAAGATATCCTTAAACTCCTTATAGGCTTAGGGTATTTATATAATTAACTTATAGGCTTTACTTATCTCTATAGTTACTAGGTTATTATAAGGCCTATCTTTGTTTACTATTAAGATATTATTATTTTTTATATAATTTTAGTTATTATCCCCTATAAGATAAATCTAATATATATGCGTTTTGCCTCCTTATATACCTATCGCGTCCTTACTGCTAGTCTAAGATATTCTCTTATAATAGGGTGCCTCTAGTAACTATCTATCTAGGATATAATTACTGGTTTATATGTAATTACCTAGTTATACCCTAATAATAGGTCTTTACTAGTATTAGCTATATAATAGCTAACTTAATATATTCTTGCGTAGCCTATGCTATCCTTAATTAATAGGGTTTATAATAAGATCCCTTAATGCTTAATTTTAATAAGGGTAGCACTCTTAAGGGTTATATTATCCTTTTTATATTAGCTTAATTAACTACTATTAGTAACTTTAGGTAGATAATTAAATAGGTTACGCTAGGGTTAAATAATGCCTTTATAGCTACCTATTTATATTCTCGCTATAACTTTACCTTAACTCTTAGTCTTAGATCTTTAGGTAATAATTTAATAAGAGTGTCTTCCTAGGGTTATACTAAGCTAATAGGGGTCTTATTTAAGTCTAATAGGTCTTTATCTCTAGCCTAGTTATAGCTACTCTTATACGTCTCTATTATATAGTTGCTTCTCTTATAAATAGAGTAATCTAGTTTAGTATAGCTTAGTAAAGTATGTCCTAGCTTACTATACTTAAAGCATATAAATAGTAAATTTATCTTTCTATTACTACTTTATTACTATAGCCTTTCTAGTAAAGTAAAATATTATTATCTTTTCTAACTATTATTACCTTAATTACTTAATTAGCTTTCTTTAGTTATAACCTTTACCTTTCTTCCTTAGCCTACTAGGTAAGTCTAACTCTTAGGGAACTCTTAGCTAAGTACTTGCTTCTTTATAGTATTATTAAGGCTATTAATAAATATATAGATTTATAGGCATTTAGGAATTGCTTTAGGTAGCTTAGCCTTTGCCTTACCCTAGATCTTTATAAATATCTAGAATAATTAGTAATTTTCTTATCTAAGACTTATTAATATCCTTATTACTTCTAAGCACTATGTATTCTTATCTATAGTTCCTATCTTTAGCTAATTTATAAATCTGTCCTAGGTATAACCCTAGTAGTTTATATAACTATCTATAGCTATATAACATATTTATTATTACTTTGCGTTATCTACTAGGTAGCTACTAGCATAGGTAACCTTAGTTATATTATCTATAAAGGTTTTATAATCTATAGTAAAAGCTATGTTTAAATCCGCTAGGAAATTCTAAAGACTCTTAAAAGTATTCCCTTTATATATAGGTGCTTTTAATTATATCTTTATAAGGCTATATCACTATATAATAGGTGCTATCTAAGGTGCTAAAGGAGGGGTATTTATAGGTCCTATATCTAAGTTACCTAAGGATATAGCTTCTTCTATTATCTATAGGTTTTACTATAATTAAGTAAGTTTCTATGTCTATTCTATAATATATATCTAGGTTATTACTTCTTTAAGGCACTAGTTTAGTATTACCTCCTTATTATTAATAAGTATTCCGCTCTGCTAGTTATCTAATAGGGACTAGCAGACTACTTTAGTTAGGTTTAGTAGTGTAATATTCTCTTGCTTATCTATAGCGTAGTTATAGCTACTACCTAATTAGGTTACTATATAATAAATTCTAGATATCTTAATTTAACTAATAGTCTATTACCTAAAGGGAAGAGATTAATTTATTAAGGCTTTTAGCTTAGGAGTAAATAATAGAGTAATAGTTAGATTAAAGTATTATAGCTATTAAACTACTAGCTAGGGTAGGTGCTTAAAGGTTTAATCTCTAGCCCTTTCCCTTTATTTATAGGAAAGCCCCTTTAAATAGCCTATAGCTCTTATATAACTAGCCTATAGCTAGCCCTTAGCTCTATGCCTTGCTGGGTTCCACCCTTATTAATGCCATCGCTACCCTTATGAATGCCATTGCTATTCTGCTCCTAACAAGAACAGCGATAGCATCCATAAGGGTAGCAACGGCATTAATAAGGGTAGAACCTAGCGGGGCACGGAGCTAAGGGCTAGCTACAGGCTAGTTATATAAGAGCTATAAGCTATTTAAAGAGGCTTTCCTATAAATAAAGGGAAAGGGCTAGAGATTAAACCTTTAAGCACCTACCCCTAGCTAGTAGTTTAATAGCTATAATACTTTAATCTAACTATTACTCTATTATTCACTCCTAAGCTAAAACCCTTAATAAATTAATCTCTATTCCCTTTAGGTAATAGACTATTAGTTAGATTAAGATATCTAGAATTTATTATATAGTAACCTAATTAGGTAATAGCTATAACTACGCTATAGATAAGTAAGAGAATATTATACTACTAAACCTAACTAAAGTAGTCTACTAGTCCCTATTAGATAACTAGTAAAGTGAAATACTGTTAGGAGCAGAACAGCGCTAGCATCCATGAGGGTAGCGATAGCATTAATAAGGGTGGAACCTAGCGAGGCATGGAGCTAAGGGCTAGCTACAGGCTAGTTATATAAGAGCTATAGGCTATTTAAAGGGGCTTTCCTATAAATAAAGGAAAGGGCTAGAGATTAAACCTTTTAAGCACCTACCCCTAGCTAGTAGTTTAATAGCTATAATACTTTAATCTAACTATTACTCTATTATTTACTCCTAAGCTAAAAGCCTTAATAAATTAATCTCTCTTCCCTTTAGGGTAATAGACTATTAGTTAGATTAAGATATCTAGAATTTATTACATAGTAACCTAATTAGGTAGTAGCTATAACCACGCTATAGATAAGCAGGAGAATATTACACTACTAAACCTAACTAGAGTAGTCTACTAGTCCCTATTAGATAACTAGTAGAGTAGAATACTTATTAATAATAAGAAGGTAATACTAAACTAGTGCCTTAAAGAAGTAATAACCTAGATATATATTATAAAAAGAAATGGAAACTTATATAATTATAGCAAAACCTATAGATAAAGAGAAAGCTATATCCTTAGGTAACTTAGATATAGGACCTATAAATACCTCTCCTTTAGTATCTTAGGTAGTACCTATTATATAGTAATATAGCCTTATAAAGATATAATTAAAAGCACCTATATATAAAGGGAATACTTTTAAGAGTCTTTAGAATTTCCTAGCGGATTTAAATATAGCTTTTACTATAGATTATAAAACCTTTATAGATAATATAACTAAGGTTACCTATGCTAGCAGCTACCTAGTAGATAATGTAAAGTAATAATAGATATATTATATAGCTATAGATAGTTATGTAAACTACTAGGGTTATACCTAGGATAGATTTATAGATTAGCTAAAGATAGGAACTATAGATAAGAATATATAGTGCTTAGAAGTAATAAGGATATTAATAGGTCTTAGATAAGAAAATTACTAATTATTCTAGATATTTATAAAGATCTAGGGTAAGGCAAAGGCTAAGCTACCTAAAGCAATTCCTAAATACCTATAAATCTATATATTTATTAATAGCCTTAATAACACTATAAAGAAGCAAGTACTTAGCTAAGAGTTCCCTAAGAGTTAGACTTACCTAGTAGGCTAAGGAAGAAAGGTAAAGGTTATAACTAAAGGAAGCTAATTAAGTAATTAGGGTAATAATAGTTAGAAAAGATAATAATATTTTACTTTGCTAGAAAGGCTATAGTAATAAAGCGGTAATAGAGTGATAAATTCGCTGTTTATATGCTATAAGTATAGTAAGCTAGGATATGCTTTACTAAGCTATACTAAACTAGATTATTCTATTTATAAGAGAAGTAACTATATAATAGAGATATATAAGAGTAGCCATAACTAGGTTAAAGACCTATTAGACTTAAACAAAACCTCTATTAGCTTAGTATAACCCTAGGAAGATACTCTTATTAAATTATTATATCTAATTATAGTAAATTAGTATTAGAATAGAGGTAGGCTAGGGCTAGAGGGGTTATACCTTTAAATCCTTAGCTATAGCTTGCTTAAGCTACTTCTTAGTTAAAGACTTTTAAGGATATTACTTATTTTTAGAGTTTTCTAGGCAGATTAGAGCTAGATAAGCATAGAACGCAAAAGTACTTATAGTAGCTAGCGCTATTTTAATAGATAACTTAATAGATTTGCAGTAATATTAGTAATTAGGCTAACACTAGCCTAGGAGCGCCTTAGGTAGCTCTAAGGAAGAAAAAAACCTATAGGAAGTTTAATAAAAAAGAGGAAAGAAGGAAGACCCCTTTAGGGAGGAGGAACCCTTCTTATACTTATATAAGGGGGCTAAATTATAGATATTAATAAAGAAAGAAGAATATAAGATAAGAATCTAGTTAGTTAATGCCTAAGAGACCTAGGCCTAGAAACGGCTAGGAATTAAACTAAACCTATACCCCTACTATAGAAGATAAACAATATTAGGTACTCTAACTTCCTAGACTAATAAGCTAGACCTAGGGTAAAGAAGGCTAAAAAGTAAGGCTATAGAAGAGCTAGCTAAAAAGTAAAAGAGAAGTAAATTACTACTATAAAACTAAATCTAGCATACTATAAGATAGTATAAGAGGCCTAGAGCAGTGCTAGAGTAAACCTAGGATAGAGCTAGGTAGGGCTTAGAACCTAGGATTTTCCTTTTTCTTTCTTTTCTTTTCTTCTTATTAGGATAAGGCTAGCGTAAGCTAGTAATAAATACCTATAATAGGCTATAAATAACGTAACCTAGGCCTAGTGCAGGGTTAGCGTTAGCCTAAACATAGATGTAAGGGGTTTTCTTCCTATTTAAGGGTTTTCCCTTTTAATGAAGCAGCAGGAGTACTAGTACTAGCCCTACATAGAGCTAGCTAGCGTAAATAATATATATTCTTAAATTACTATTATATCTATATTAGTTTAGTGCTAGAGCACTATATATATTAGGCTATTCTTTTTATTTATATTCTAGAAGAGAACTTATAATATTACTATGTTAATTAGGGGTAGTAGGTCTTTACTATCTTATACTAGTTCTATTCTAGCCCTATTCTATAATATATATTATATAATACTCCCTACCCTAGGCTATTTAGCGCTTCTCTTTTAGTATAGGGTAGTCTCTTTACTACACTAGGTATACACTAGAGTATAGGACATAGTTTTCCTTTAGTTATCCGCTTATTATTAGGTTAGATATTTCTCTCTCTTTATATTAGCTAGCGCTATACTTACTATACCTTAGGGCTACCTTATAAAACTTTATAATATAACTAGTTTAAAAGTAGTTATAGTATTATTAGGTGTTGGAATCACAGGGTGCCTGACGTTAGGATCGATAGCCTAGGGAATAGGAATTATTCTTCTATTCTAGGCGTTGTAATCAATTAGTCATAAGTTATGTTCTTAAGAGGAAAAGAGAGGCTTTTTCGGATCGTGAGAAGTGGCCACAAACGCAGCGCGTTTATGGGTTACATAACTTATAGGTCCTCGCCCTATTAGAGGGTAGGCCAGTAAGTCATAGGTAGGGCTACCCCTTACGCTCTTGCGTTACGCGCGCGCCCTTATAGCCTAACGTTCTGCTAGGTAATTATAGCTATATGCCGCGATTAATATTATACTTATTCTAATATTAGAACCTTTTTCTTTTTAATATAATTATTAATATATAATATTAATCTAAGAAGGAAGATATAAGAGATTAAATAAATGTATTATATAAATAAAAGAATTAATAAAGGAAAAACAATAATAATAGTCCTGTTGGTATCACAGGTGCCTGACGTCAGGATCGTAGCCTAGAGAATAGGAATTATTCTTCTATTCTAGGCGTTATAATCAATTAGTCATAAGTGTGTAGAAGAGAGGAAAAGAGAGGCTTTTCGGATTGTAAGAAGTGGCCACAAACGCAGTGCGTTTTGTGGGTCACATAACTTATAGGCCCTCGACTAATCAGAGGGCAGGCTAATAAGTTATAGGTAAGGCCACCTCTCGCGCGCTCCTTATGGCCTAACCTTTTGCCGGGTAATTGCGGCTGCGTGCCGCGATTAATATTATGCTTGTTCTAACATTAGAACCTCTTTCTTTTTAATATAATTATTAACATATAATATTAATCTAAGAAGGGAAGATATAAGGGATTAAATAAATATGTTATATAAATAAAAGAATTAATAAAAGAAACAATAATAATAGTCCTTCCTTCCTTGCCTTACGCGCCGCTAGCTTTAGATAACCAGTTCCTTTAATTGCTTATCCTTCTTCCTTACGGAAGGCTGCCTCTGCCTTCCGCCCTTACCTACGCCCCTTTATTTAACTAGTGCAATGTAATGTTAGATTACGTTATAAGGGAAGGTTACCTATTATCCCTTCCCTATCTAAGGGCATAATATTAGATTATCCTTCCTACAGCCCTTTATTTAACTAATATAATATTAGATTACGTTCCTAGGGAAGATTACCTATAATCCTTCCCCTTCTAAAGGGATAATATTAGATTATACCTTCCTACGCCCCCTTACGCTCCCTTCTCTTCCCCTCCCTACTAGAGAGACTTAGGAGAGCACCCCTTCTAAGGCTATAATTCTATGCCCCTTCTAAAGCTATAATTCCGCTACCTCTAATCCCTTAGCCTACGCCCTGCGGGACCCTTAGCCTATGCCTTACATAACTATGCTATACTTAGGGCAGCTTACCTAGTGCCTTTAGCGCTGGTTTTAGCGCGGGCTTAGGCGCAGGCTTTAGGGCTCTAGTCCCCTGCCTCTTCGTAGGCAGTGCTAGGTCTAGGTAACCTATCCCTCTATCTAGATTATCGCTATATTACCTATAATAAACCTCTCTAGGGCTTTATTAGGTATTGCCTTTATAAACATATTAGCTAGGTTATCTTCGCTATTAATCTATCTAATCTTGCAGAGCTTATAGCGTTTATATAATTACTAAAGGGCTATAATATTAATTATAAGCTACTTTTTCTTTATAGTTCTAAGCTTAATAAGGCATTTATATAATAAGTATAAATCTATATAGACTATAATTAGGATTTCTAAGAGGTTTAATTAATCTATAATAATCTTTAATATTATTATAATTATGTAAGCTATATTAACGCTTACTACTATTCTATAAACCTCTAAAGTAAGTACACTTCTTATAACTCTCTTACTCTTTATTAAGCTATAGTGTATAATATTACCTTATAGTGTGAATTTACTATCCTTATACTCCTTATTAGCTAGGATAAGTACATAGCCTAGTTATAAGGTAAGGTCTTTATTATTAGTAAATAATCTATTAATAAATATAAATAGCTTTACTCTTTTAAGGTTAAGGGGTATAAAGATTAATCCTTAATCTAGGTAGTCTATTTACTACTTAATATAATAATTTAGTTCTTTAATATTCTTAGTTATTAGTTCTTAATATTACGCGGTAACTAATAGATTAAAGCTTACCTTAGGTTAGTAGATTAAAGCAATGTAAGCACTATAGGCCCTTTGCTTAATGTATTTCTTCTCTAGCTTTTCTATTAGGATTAACTATAGCTTATTACTTTGCCCTTTTGCTATATCTTAATAGTATTATTAGTTAGTTAAATAATTCCACTGTTAAATATAAGGGGTTATTAGGCTTAATAAACTGCTTTGGTTTTATAGCGAATTTAGCGGCGGCTAGTTAATCTTTTTCTTATTAGGAGAATCCTTTATCTAATAGGCTAAGGGTATTATTAGTCTACATTCCTATATATCTAAATTAAGGGTTTTTAGTAGATATTACTAGCAGGCATAGATTATAGCTTAATATTATTATCTAGAGGTTTTCTCTATAGTGCTTATGGTAAGTTACCTACTAGTGTGTGCTAGCCTCTGTAATTCCGTAGAGGGGCTTAATAACTCTTATAATTATTCCTTTAGGGTACTAATTACAAATTTAGATAGGGAGTTAGGCAAGGATTATATAATTTAGCGGCGTTTCTAATTATATATACGCCTATGTAATATCTTAAATCTATAGAAGGAATCCTTTTATAAGAAGAGAAGGGGTAATTATAAGGATTAATTATTAGCTTGCCCTTTAGATTATTAGGGCTTATATAAGGATTACTTGCTTTACTTTATTGCTAAAGCCTTAGATTATAAGCCTTAATTTCTTATATAGCTAGCTTATTCTTCCTTTAACTTTATTAATAATATAGGAATTTAAGATTTAAATTCCTTAGTGCTTCTTTAGATTAAAAGCAATAAATTCAAACATGCCTTAGCTAATTAGGGCATTAATCTTAGCCTTTATTAAGAGCTTAAAAGGTTCGCTAGGAGTTATAATTATACCTTTCTTACGTAATTAGATAGCAAGCGTAAGGTCTGCCTCCTCCTTACTTAAGATAAATGCCTTAAGGTTATCTACCTAATTAATAATTATAAGAGGGTTCTTTTATAGTCTTTCTAGCCTTCTTTTTAGAGAGGCTAGAGGTATTATATTATTAATTTATACCTCTTACTCTTTCTCTTTAATTACCTCTAGGTTATTATCTTTTACTAGTAATAGCCTTTCCTTACTAGGATCTTTATTATAGGGCTTAATAGAGGTTAACCTAAAGACCTTAGGGCCTTATAAAAGGTTAAGGGTATAGCTCTCTCTATCTATTATAAGAAGCTTATATAGGCCTTACTATTCTTTATACTTTTACTAGATAAGAACTAGTAATATAAGTAAGAGATTAAGGGTTAGTAAGGTATTAAGGCTATTCCTTATAGTAAGGGCTTTCTTAACCTTATATAGTGTGTGTAACCTCTTAATCTTCTTTATTACCTTTTATACTATAAGAGCTTATTACTTAATATTAGGTAAGGGAGGAGAATTATTAATTATTTAAGGGTAAGCGCTAAAGATAAGAAGGGTTAGAATAATGCTATTTAGGCCTATAGTATTATTAAGGGCTTTTATAGCTATTTATAGGGCTATAGCTTTAGGTATTAATAGGCATTTACGTTAGATAATATTATAGGCTCTTTAGAGTAGCCTATAATATCTCTTAACCTTGCTAATGCTATAGTATGCCTTAATAGGGACTTCTTTAATTAAGATTAATATTAAAGCTATAAATTAGCGGAATTCCTTGCTTCTAAAGGTTATACTAGCATTAGTTATAATCTAGTCTAGAGGACCCTAGTAGGTATTAATCTAGCAAAGGCAAAGAGCTTCCTATATTGCCTTTACTATAATATCCTTTAGGAATCTAGCTATGTTAAATGCGGTAGCTATATTAATAGCGTGAAGAATAGGGTAATTACTATTTAGATATATAATATCCATAATTACTTCGTAGTTAAAGTTATATTTATCCTTTAGGGTGAATTTAAAGTAATGTGAATTATTTGTATTTAATTAGCATTAGTAGTAGATCTTTATTAATTATCTAATGGTTTTGAAATCTACCTTATAGCCTAATTTAGAAAGCATATTATAAAGTTAGCAGACAGAAGGGTAACTAAATTAGCGATATAAGCGCCGTAATTCTATCTTAGTTAGATAACTCTAGGTAATTAATCTCTCCTTTTACAGAAGCATCTAAGGATATCCCTATTTATAGATAATAAGGACCTTAATATTACCTTATTAAAGGATATTCTAAGAGATATAGAAATTAATCTTTAGGCAGTCTATGTTTACTAAATATAGTAAGAAGGGAGTGTTTATAGGTATTACATAGAATAGGATAATGCTAAAGGGAGTAGGCATATTAATTAATCTAATTAAGGGATTAGCTTACTACTTCTAAATTAAATTATTACCTCCCTAGCTCTAGATTTATTAAGCTAGATCTTAGGGATTAACTATTATAGGGTAAGGAATTAAGGGTGCCTTACTAATAAGTAACCTATAGCCCTAGTATTAGGGATAATGCCTTAGAATATACCTAAGGAGTAATAATCTTAAAGAAGGAAGGTAGTTAAGGCTTTCTTTAGTTATTAGAGATTAAATAGATTCTCTTTAATAAGGACATAGGTAGCTACTTAGTTTATAAGAATTTCTATAGTTATATAGCTATTAATTATTATACCTTATATAAAGAAGCTTATTAGTATCTCTTCTTTATTACTTTCTTCTTTAAATCTAAGTTCTATTATATAGGTGAAAATCTTATTTTCTTTAGAAGAAGTAGTATTATTCTCTTTACCTTTATACTAAGTAAGGAAAGCGTTATAGGAAGGGGTTATTAGTTCTATAAGGTAGTGGTTCTTAAAGCGTTAATATACCTTCTTATATTTCTCCTTAGAGTGTTTAGTTAACTAATAGCTTTCCTTGCTATATATATAATATTTCTTTATATATAGAGTGCCTTTATTGCCTTATAATTATAATTATCTATAATAGGCTTCCTTACTATACCTATTATACTTATAGTTAGTCTAATACTACTCTCTTATATTAGGTATTAATAGGAATTAATGCTTCTTATCTAATTCTTTTATAGTTATTCTTATTAATATCCTTATATATTTGTAGAATAGCTAGAGGTTAGTAGGAGGGTTAATAAGGTAAGTTTTACACTTAGGTATGCTATAATAGGCAGAGATTAATTAATTCTAGAGTACTCTTTTAGATTAGGTAATATCTAAGACTACTTATTAAAGGTTTATAAGCTTTATTATAAGTTTTTAAAGTAATTAATCTTTAGCTTATCTAGGTTTTCTTATATAATCTAGTATAGCTTAGTGTTTTACTATTTAAGGAGATACCTTTATTTTATATTATTAATCTTAAACCTTCTCTTAATATAGCTAATAAGAGTCTTAAGGTCTTAAGGATTACCTAGCTTATATAGATGCTTATAATAGTATATTAAAGCTTTTCCTTTAAGTATAGCTTTAAGGGTATACCTAGCTTTATAGGGTTTAATGCCTAGTATCTTATATTTCCCTTAGAAGATTATTAACTTTAAGTTAAGGACCTTATAGTTATCTATGCTATATTAAATATTACTTATATAAAGCTTTAGAAGGTTAATTATTTGCTTTAGTATAAATCTAGAGGAAAAAGTACTCTTAGAGGTATAAAAGGAGGGATTTCTTATCTTAATAGGGGATACCTTTAATAAGGGCTTTCCTAAGGATTATTATATAATTAGCCTAATAGGGTTAGGCTTAGGGAATGTTATTAGTAAGATTATAGGATTCCTAGATTACTCTATTAATAATATTATAATCTAGCCCTAATTAGGGAATTAGAAGGAGGTTATTAAGGAAGTCTTAGTCTTTAATATATTTTTAGAAAGGTATATACTTTCTTATAGCTTCCTATATCTCTTCTTCTTGCTAATCTTAGAATTCCTTATAGGTAGTAATTTCCTTAAGCATTATCATAATCTTCCTATAGGTTATTATGTCTATATACACGCCTTAGAAGAGAATAAAATTATATAGATACTTAGTAATTACTTAATCTGTAATTATAAATGCCTCTCTTATTTATTTATAGAAGTCTTTAATAAAATTAGTAAAGAGGCTTCTAGTAATAAGGCTCTTAGACTAGTATACTGCTATCTTAAAGAGAATATAGGCTATAATAGCCTTAGTATTATTACCTTATTTATTAAGATTAAACGATTTTACTATCTTTAATATCTTAGATATAATAAAGTCTTATATCTCTAGGGAATATGTCTTAGGAGAGGGTTATTAAGTTATAAACCTTTACCTTTTTAGTCTCTCTTAACCTTAGTGCTTTCTTTAGTATTACTAAAGTTAAGGCTAGAGAGAGAGGCTTTTAATAGTTCTCTTTATTAAGGAGCTTTTAACTTTCTTATCTCTATTATAGGAAGATAGAATAGAGGTATAGTATTAGTTATATAGTAGGTTAAAGGATTATAAGTATAGCTATTATTTTTATTCCTTATAGGTTCTTAGGGTATTAGGTCTTAGGAGTAATAAGCTTTTTCTTATTATAAGAGAATGCCTTCTAAGGGTTAGGTATATAGTAAAACGCGCTAACTAAGTAATTAAAGATAGGTTAGACTAGTTACTAACTAGGCCTTAATCCTTTAATAGCTTTAAAGTCTTTATAAGGTCTTAGGATTAGATCTTAGGAGTTATAAGGCTCCTTTCTTATTATAAGAGAGTGCTTAGACTTCCTTAGCATAACTATACTTGCTTTTAGTAGCCCTCCTATTTTATAGGGTGGGTTTATAGTGTAGCTATCTCTTTTGCTTAGCCTTACTAATCTATAGTTAGGAAAAACCGTGTGGTTATCTATAAAGTTAACCACTAATTAGTATTAGTATTATAGGTGCCTAATGTTAGGATTATAGCCTAGGAATAGGAATTATTCTTCTATTCTAGGCGTTATAATTAATTAGTTATAAGTGTGTACAAGAGAGGAAAAGAGAGGCTTTTTTAGATTATAAGAAGTGGCTATAAACGCAGTGCGTTTTGTGGGTTACATAACTTATAGGCCCTTAACTAATTAGAGGGCAGGCCAATGAGTCATAGGTAGGGCCACCTCTCGCGAGCGCGCGTTGCGCGCGCGCCCTCGCGGCCTGACCTTTTGCCGGGTAATTGCGGCTGCGTGCCGCGATTGATATCATGCTTATTCCAACAAGTCCCCCTTTCTCCCCTTACGCGCTACTAGCCTTTAATAACTAGCTTCTCTAATTACTTATCCTTCTTCCTTACGGAAGGCTACCTTTGCCTTCCGCCCTTACCTACGCCCCCTCCTTTAACTAGTGTAATGTAATATTATATTATATTATAAGGGAAGGTTGCCTATAATCCCTTCCCTATCTAAAGGTATAATATTAGATTATTCCTCCCTATAGCCCTTTATTTAACCGTAATATAATATTAGATTATATTCCTAGGGAAGATTACCTATAATCCTTTCCTTTCTAAAGGTATAATATTAGATTATACCTTCCTACGCCCCCTTATACTCCCTTCTCTTCTCCCTCCCTTTATAAAGACTTAGGAGGGATACCCTTCTCCTAAGGCTATACTACCTTAGGGCCCTAAAGGCGCTATTTTTCTCCTAGGCCCTATAATAGTGTTATTTTGTTTGCTAGGGCCTAATAGCACTATTTTATTAGCTAGGGCCCTGAAGGCGCTATTTCGTTTACTAGGGCCCTAAGGGTACTATTTTGTTAGCTAGGGTCCTAAGGGCGCTATCTTATTTGCTAGGGCCCCTTAGGGCCTCTAACCCTATAGCCTACGCAGGCTTTAGCGTAGGCTTTAGCGCGGGCTTTAGGGCCTCTAATCCTATACCTTACCTAGGCAGTGCTATGCTTAGGTAACCTATCCCTCTATCCGGACTATTACTATATTACCTATAATAAACCTCTCTAGGGCCTTATTAAGCATTACCTTTATAAAGGTATTTGCTAGGTTATCTTTGCTATTAATTTACCTAATCTTGTAAATCTTATAGCGTTTATATAATTACTAAAGGGCTATAATATTAATTATTAGCCACTTCTCCTTTATAGTCCTAAGCTTAATAAGGTATTTATATAATAAGTATAAATCTATGTAAACCATAATTAGGATTACTAGTAAGTTTAATTAGTCTATAATAATCCTTAATATTATTATAATTATATAAGCTATGTTAATACCTACTACTATTCTTTAGACCTCTAAAGCAAGCACACTTCTTATAACTCTCTTACTCTTTATTAAGCTATAATATACAAGATCCTTATGGCTGCCCGAAGTTCGGCATCATAGGCACAGGGAAAGCTTCGGTATCCGCGGGGCTAACTAATCTAAATCGCTAGATAATCACTAACCTAGGCTCGTTGATTGATGATTGACGGGCTCGTTGATTGATTGACGGGCTCGTTGATTGATTGACGGGCTCGTTGATTGATGATTGACGGGCTCGTTGATTAACGGGCTCGTTGGTTGATGATTGACGGGCTTGTTGATTAACGGGCTCGTTAATTGATTAACGGGCTCGTTGATTGATGATTGACGGGCTTGTTGATTGACGGGCTCGTTGATTGATGATTGACGGGCTTGTTGATTGACGGGCTTGTTGATTGATTAACGGGCTCGTTGGTTGATGATTGACGGGCTCGTTGATTGATTGACGGGCTCGTTGATTGATTGACGGGCTCGTTGATTAATGATTGACGGGCTCGTTGATTAACGGGCTCGTTGGTTGATGATTGACGGGCTTGTTGATTAACGGGCTCGTTAATTGATTAACGGGCTCGTTGATTGATGATTGACGGGCTTGTTGATTGACGGGCTCGTTGATTGATGATTAACGGGCTTGTTGATTAACGGGCTCGTTGATCGATGATTGACAGGCTCGTTGATTGATTGATAGGCTCTTTGCAACCACAATTCAACCACAACACCACATCTGCGATCGCGAATTGATTACGCATCTTTAAATTTAATTATTTTTAAATATGTAAGCTTTTCTATTCCCTCCGGGGCCTCCGGGGCCCTGCCGGGAGCCTGCGGCAGGCCTCCTCCTTACTTACCCCCTCTCTAGCTCTTAGCCCCCTAAGAGCTAGGCGGTCAAGAGAGGTAGAAAAATTTCTCGACCAGTCGCCGAAGAGTATTTTGGAAGTGACTAATTAGAAGAGACGTCTCCACAGGACGGCCTCATTTTAATAGAGGAAAGCGGGAAGCTGCTACGCGGAGCTCCCTGCCCCCTGACCTCCGCAACACGTGCTTCAATCAGGGTGCTTCGCTTTCCTGATAATATTACCTTATAGTGTAAACTTGCTATCCTTATACTCCTTATTAGCTAGGATAAGAATATAGCCTAGTTATAAGGTAAGGTCTTTATTATTAGCGAATAATCCGTTAATAAATATAAATAGCTTTGCTTTTTTAAGGTTAAGGGGTATAAAGATTAACCCTTAATCTAGGTAATCTATTTACTACTTAATATAATAATTAAGTTCCTTAATATTCTTAATCGTTAGCTCTTAATATTATATAGTAATAGATAGGTTAAAGCTTGCCTTAGGTTAGTAGATTAAGGCAATATAGGCACCTTAAGCCCTTTATTTAATATACTTCTTCTTAGGCTCTTCTAGTGGGATTTACTATAGCTTATTACTTTACCCTTTTTATTCTATCTTAATGGTATTATTAGTTAGTTAAATAATTCTACTGTTAAATATAAGAGGGTTATTAGGTTTAATGAATTGCTTTGGTTTTATAGCAAATTTTATAGTAGCTAGTTAATCTTCTTCTTACTATAAGAATCCTTTATCTAATACACTAAGGGTATTATTAGTTTACATTCCCACGTATCTAAAGTAAGGGTTTTTAGCAGATATTACTAGTAAGCATAGATTATAACTTAATATTACTATCTAGAGGTTTTCTCTATAGTACTTATAGTAAGTTACCTACTAATACGTACTAGCCTCTGCGATTCTATACAGAGGCTTAATAACTCTTATAATTATACCTTTAGGATATTAGTTACGAATTTAGATAGGGAGTTAGGTAAGGATTGTGTAATTTAGCGGCGTTTCTAATTGTACGTATGCTTACGTAATATCTTAAATCTAGAGAAGGAATCCTTTTGTAAGAAGAGAAGGAGTAATTATAAGGATTAATCATTAGCTTACCCTTTAGATCATTAGGTCTCACGTAAGGATTGCTTGCTTTGTTTTATTACTAAAGCCCTAGATAATAAGCCTTAATTTCTTATATAGCTTACCTATTCTTCCCTTAACTTTATTAATAATTTAGGAATTAAAGATTTAAATCCCTTAGTGCTTCTTTAGATTAAAAATAATAAATTTAAACATGCCTTAGCTAATTAGGGCATTAATCTTAGCCTTTGTTAAGAGTTTAAAAGGTACGCTAGGAGTTATAATTATGCCTTTTTCGCGTAATTAGATCGTAAGCTTAAGGTTTGCCTTCTCCTTGCTTAAGATAAAGGTCTTAAGTTTATCTATTAATTAATTTGCCTAATTAATAATTATAGGAGGGTTCTTCTATAGTCTTCCTAGCCTTCTTTTTAAAGGGGCTAGAAGCACTATATTATTACTTTATGCCTCTTACTCTTCTCCTTTAATTACCTCTAGGCTAGCACCTTCTTCTAGTAATAGCTTCTCTCCCCTAGGATCCTTATTATAAGGCTTAATAGAGGTTAATCTAAAGACCTTAGGGCCTTATAGGAGGTTAATAGTGTAGCTCTCTCTATCTATGATTTTTATAATTTTTTTTTCATCGGCAGTGGCCAATGCATCTAAAATTCACACATAACATAAGAATTACTAGCAACACCTAGCCAGTGCAATAATGAATAACTAATTAATAGTACTAAAGTAATAAAAAAGCAGCTAGATATAGGAATAAACTTTAAGAGAATAAATATAGGGGCTATAAGGTTAGTGTAAAGTTTATTAATAATAAACTTTATAGCTATATTAGCATAAGATATAGTTATAGTTCGTAACCGTAGTTAAACTTAAATTCATTTGAGTTTTACTTATAGCATAAATTAACGTAATTCCCCTTTCTCTATAACTGTTATGGACTAGCCTGAAGGCAAAGCTGTAGGCTATCGTGATGATATTAAGAAACTTAAAGGAAGGAAGGAAAAGGAGAATATTACGGATCCTGTACAAGCCCCTTATATCCCCTGGTTAGCTTATGTTAGCCCCTTCCCCACTCTCCACTTGCATATTAACACTAAGGCTTAGGCAAAGCCTAAGCCCTTACATATACCCTTACTTACCCCTTCCTTGCCTATTTATGTTAATATTATTATAAATTACCCCTTACTAGGTAATTATCTATGCCTGCCTGTTTACGTGTTATGTTTAATATAGCGCTATACCCCCTTATTATTCTAGTAGCCTTTATATCTCCCCTTACTCTTACCCTAGCATTTACTATAAATAACTATTTAATAATCCCCTTATTAATATAGCGTGTTTAAGTTATGTGTAGGTAAGGTAATAGTATAACCCTTCTTATAGTTAGTTTACACGCGTTTATCTTAAGTGTTATGCCTTGCTATAACTTATACCCTCTATTATTATTATTATTATTATCCCCCTATTTATTTATATCCTACCTTACCTTATAGTTATATATATAAATATCCTACTAAGAATTCTATCTAATCTAAACCTTCCCTTAATAATAACTATTCCTTCCTATTATAAACCTATCTTACTACCTATTCTTTCTCCTACCTTAATCTATTATTATCTTACTCTTAAGCTATTCTTATTTATACTATACCTAATAGTATTATGCCTTATCCTTATTAACCTACTCTTCCCCTAACTAGTAATAGTCTAGTTTCCTCTAAGACTCCCTTTACCCTATATCTAGCTTAGGCCCTTAGGGAGCTACCCCTAAAGCGGTTTTTTATCCTTATAGGCTATATATTAAATAAGCCCTTACTATAGGCATACTAGAATATTACCCCCTAAGTCTAGTAAGTCTTATCTCTCTTACTAGGGAAATTATATTACCTATGTTTAGTTAACTAGGTTCCTATCCGCTAATCCCTGCCTTTAACGCGCGTTAAAAGATCTTAAAAAGAGATTACTATAGGAATATATATTATTCGCCCTAGGGTCCCTTAGATCCTAACTTAAAAGTAAAAGATACTAGTTCTCTCTTAGCGCTATTACGCTCTTATTACCTATTAGACTGCTTTTCTATAAGAAGCTTAATTTAACCTAGCCCTTATCTAGTCCTCTCTTAGACCCCCTCTAGTAATATCCTCCTCTACCCTAAACATAACTAGGAATAAAATAATTCTATATAACTATAGCAGTCCCTTAACTAGCTATAGTATAGGAAATTAAATATAATAAGTTATAAGCGTTCTATTCTAATAGAACCACTAGATTATAAGTAGCCTAGCTACTATTTATTAAGAACTTTATACTAATAGCACTCCTAGTAGGGCCCCTTAGGGTTTATGTAGTATATCCTATGTTATTAAAGCTAGTAATATCTCTCCTTCTTGCTATTAGCGTAAGTTCCATAGCTAGAACATAAGTAGCTATTGCTATAAATCCTATTATGCCTATAATATGCCCTATAACCCTTAAGATTCCCCTCCTATTAAATATATTAAGCCTATAGGTTAGCCCCTAGAACCCCTATTAGACCCTAACTAGGTCTTACTAGCCCTAAAACTTATGTAATATTTCTCCTAGTAGTAAGGTAAAAGACCTTACTATAAATGCTAATAGTAAGGAGAAGGGTAAGGATAAGTATAAGTATTCTAATATATAAGTAGGAGTAGAAAGTAAAAGGGTATAACCTAGGTCCTATATATAATCTCCTTTTAAGGATAAGTTTTATTAAATTAAACTAGTTTATTATTAAATTATATATCCCCTTATTCCTTTTTGAACTTATTTAGTGCCTATATGTCTTTTATGTTTTCTACTAGTTCCTATATTAGTTATATATATCCTACTTACTTTATAAGAGCATTCTAGTTCCCTCCCTTACCTAGTGCGTTTTAAGCTACTAAAATCCTTTCTATATAATATTCCTCTATAAGTTTAGGGTTATTCTCTATTAGAACCTATTCTAGCCTTAGCTAGAGTCCTATAACTATTAGCTTAGAAGAGGGTCTATTACTACTTATTTAATAAGGTCTATATAGAAAACTAGATAAATACCCTTTAGGATATTAAGTTAAATAGTAAGTAAAGTTAGGACTTTAACTATAGTATACTTAGCTACTACCTAGTTAAGTTTACGTAAGGGCTAATTAGTTTTAATATTCCTAAGTAATAACTATACTTTATCCCTTACATAGAATTATTCCGCTAGATATTATAAAGCTATGGATATATCTTATTATTATTATTATATATATATAATAGTAGCCTATACTAGAGATATACCCTCCTAAAGGTATTTTAGGAAACGGATAGCTCTCCTTTTAATATAAATACTAATAGGACTATATCTAGCTATATTTAAATAGGTTATAGGTTATAACTATATAGGAGTTTATTTAAGCTAACCCCTATAACTAAAGAGTTCCTATTATTAATTACTAGCTAATAAGCTATAAGGTATTTAGGCTAGTTATACTATGAAAAGGAAATATATATATATAGTATTACCTATATCTCTTAGTTTATTCTCTCTATACTACTATTAGTCTATAGGTAGTAAAAGGTAAAAAGGAGCTAGTCTATACTAATACTTAAATATAATATTATCTAAAAGTTCCCTAGCTAATTAAAACCCCTATCTATAATAATTAATTAGGAAATCCCTAAACCACTACTAAACTATTTTAAAATATTTTATATATACCTTTACTATAATAGAAGTTATTACCTCTAGCTATATAAACTTAGATAGTTTATCTATAATTACTATAAGGAACTATAGTCTCTCTAGGGAGGATATTAGTAAGTTTATTATAAAATTAATAGAGATTTATAACTAGTATTTATTAGGTATTAGTAGTGGCTTTAGTAAGCCCTAGTAGTATTACTGTTGGTATCACAGGTGCCTGACGTCAGGATCGTGGCCTAGGGAATAGGAATTTATCTTCTATTCTAGGCGTTATAATCAATTAGTCATAAGTATGTGCAGAAGGGAGGAAAAGAGAGGCTTTTCCGGATCGTGAGAAGTGGCCACAAACGCGGTGCGTTTTTATGGGTTACATAACTTATAGGTCCTTGCCTAATTAGAGGGGCGGGCCGATAAGTCATATGTGAGGCCACCTCTTGCGGGCGCGCGTTGCGCGCGCGCGCCCTCGCGGCCTGACCTTTTGCCGGGTAATTGCGGCTGCGTGCCGCGATTAATATCATGCTTGTTCTAATATTAGAATCTCTTTCTTTTGACACGATTATTAACGCATAATATTAATCTAAGAAGGGAAGATACAAGGGATTAAATAAATGTGTTATATGAATAAAAGAACTAACAAAAGAAATAATAATAATAGCCCCCTTTCCTTCCCCTACGCGCCGCTAGCTTTAGATAACTAGCTTCTCTAATTACTTGTCCTTCTTCCTTACGGAAGGCTCCTTTACCTTCCGCTCTTGCCTTCGACCGGTGTAACGTGATGTTAGATTACGTTACAAGGGGAAGGTTGCCTGCAATCCCTTCCTATCTAAAGGTATGATATTGGATTATCCCTTCCCGCGGCCCTTTATTTAACCGTAATGTGATGTTAAATTACATCCCTAGGGAAGATCGCCTGTGATTCTTCCCCTTCTAAAGGTATAATATTAGATTATACCTTCCCGCGCCCCCTTACGCTCCCTTCTCTTCCCTCTCCCTGCCGTAGAGACTTAGGAGGGCGCCCTTTCTAAGGCTGCGATTCCGCGCCCTTTCTAAAGCTATGATTCCGCTGCCTCTAATCCCTTAGCCCGCGCCCTGCGTGGCCGTGCTATACTTAGGCACCTTGTCCGGTGCCTTTAGCGCCGTTTTCGGCGTGGGCTTGGGCGCGGGCTTAGGCGTGGGCTTTGGGGCTCTAGTCCCCTGCCTCTTTATAGGCAGTGCTAGGTCTAGGTAACCTATCCCTCTATCCGGATTATCGCCGTGTTACCCGTGATAAACCTCTCTAGGGCTTTGTTAGGCATTGCCTTTGTGAATGTATTAGCTAGGTTATCTTTGCTATTAATCCATTTAATCTTATAGAGCTCGCGGCGTTTGTATAATTACTAAAGGGCTATAATGTTAATTATAAGCCGCTTCTCCTTTATAGTCCTAAGCTTAATAAGGTATTTATATAATAAGTACAAATCTATGTAGACTATAATTAGGATCTCTAGGAGGTTTAATTATTCCGTAATAATCTTTAATGTTATTATAATTATGTAAGCTATGTTTATACCTATTACTATTCTATAGACCTCTAAAGTAAGCATACTTCTTATAACTCTCTTACTCTTTGTTAAGCTATAGTGTATAATATTGCCTTATAGTGTAAACTTACTATCTTTATACTCCTTATTAGCTAGGATAAGGACATAGCCTAGTTATAAGGTAAGGTCTTTGTTATTAGCGAATAATCCGTTAATGAATGTGAATAGCTTTGCTTTTTTAAGGTTAAGGGGTATAAAGATTAATCCTTAATCTAGGTAGTCTATTTACTACTTAATATAGCGATTAAGTTCCTTAACGTTCTTAGTTATTAGTTTTTAATGTTATGTGGTAACTAATAGATTAAAGCTTGCCTTAGGTTAGTAGATTAAAGTAATGTAGGTATTATAGGCCCTTTGTTCTATGTACTTCTTTTCTAGCTCTTCTAGTGAGATTAACTATAGCTTATTACTTTGCCCTTTTACTGTATTTTAATAGTGTTATTAGTTAGTTAAATAATTTTACTGTTAAATACAAGGGGTTATTAGGCTTAATAAACTGCTTTGGTTTTGCAGCGAATTTAGCGATAGCTAGCTAATCTTCTTCCTATTAGGAGAATCCTTTATCTAATAGGCTAAGGGTATTATTAGTTTGTATTCCTATGTATTTAAATTAAGGGCTTTTAGCAGATATAACTAGCAAGCACGGATCGTAGCTTAATATTATTATCTAGAGCTTTTCTCTATAGTGCTTATGGTAAGTCACCTACCAGTGTGTGCTAGCCTTTATAATTCCGTAAAGGGGCTTAATAACTCTTATAATTATTCCTTTAGGGTGCTAATCACGAATTTAGATAGGGAGTTAGGCAAGGATTATATAATTTAGCGGCGTTTCTAATTATACGTATGCTTACGTAATATCTTGAATCCAAAGGAGGAATCCTTTTATAAGAAGAGAAGGGGTAATTATAAGGATTAATTATTAGCTTGCCCTTTAGATTATTAGGGCTTGCGTAAGGATTGCTTGCTTCGCTTTATTGCTAAAGCCTTAGATTATAAGCCTTAATTTCTTATACAGCTAGCTTATTCTTCCTTTAACTTTGTTAATAATATAGGAATTAAAGATTCGAATCCCTTAGTGCTTCTTTAGATTAAAAGCAATGAATTTAAACACGCCTTTGCTAATTAGGGCATTAATCTTAGTCTTTATTAAGAGCTTAAAAGGTTTGCCAGGAGTTATAATTATGCCTTTCTTACGTAATTAGATTATAAGCTTAAGATCTGCCTCCTCCTTACTTAAGATAAATACCTTAAGATTATTTACTAAATTAATAATTATAAGAGGGTTCTTTTATAGTCTTCCTAGCCTTCTTTTAGAGGGGCTAGAGGCACTATATTATTAATTTATGCCTCTTGCTCTTCCCCTTTAATTGCCTCTAGGTTATTACCTCCTACTAGTAATAGCCTTTCCTTGCTTAGGTCTTTATTATAGGGCTTAATAGAGGTTAACCTAAAGACCTTAGGACCTTATAGAAGATTAAGGGTATAGCTCTCTCTATCTATTATAAGGAGCTTATATAGGCCTTACTATCCTTTATGCTCTTACTAGATAAGAACTAGCAATGTGAGTAGGAGGTTAAGGGTTAGTAAGGTATTAGGGCTATTCCTTATAGCAAGGGCTTCCTTAACCTTATAGAGCGCATATAACCTCTTAATCTCCTTTATTACCTTCTATACTATAAGAGCTTATTGCTTAATATTAGGTAAGGGAGGAGATTTGTTAATTATTTAAGGGTAAGCGCTAAAGATAAGAAGGGTTAGAATAATACTGTTTAGGCCTACGGTATTATTAAGGGCTTTTATAGCTATTTACAAGGCTATAGCTTTAGGTATTAACAGGCATTCGCATTAGATAATATTATAGGCTCTTTAGAGTGGCCTATGATATCTCTTAACCTTGCTAATGCTATGGTGTGCCTTAATAGGGACTTCTTTAATTAAGATTAACATTAAAGCTATAAATTAGCGGAATTCTTTGCTTCTAAACGTTATACTAGCATTAGTTATAATCCAATCTAGAGGACCCTAGTAGGTATTAATCTAGCAGAGGTAAAGAGCTTCCTATGTTGCCTTTGCTATGATATCCTTTAGGAACCTAGCCGCGTTAAACGCGGTAGCTATATTAATAGCGTGGAGAACAGGGCAATTGCCATCTAGATATATAATATCCACAATCACTTTATAGTTAAAGTTGCATTTATCCTTTAGGGTGAATTTAAAGCGATATAGATTGTCTGCATTTAATTAGCATTAGTGGTAGATCTTCGTTAATTGTCTAATAGTTTCAAAATCTACCTCGTGGCCTAATTTAGAAAGTATATTATAAAGTTAGCGGACGGAAGGGTAGCTAAATCAGTAATGTAAGCGCTGTAATTCTATCTTAGTTAGATAACTCTAGGCAATTAATCTCTCCTTCTACAGAAGCATCTAAGGATGTCCTTATTTACGGATAATAGGGACCTTAATTTCGCCTTATTAAAGGATATTCTAGGAGATATAGAAATTAATCTTTAGGCGGTCTATATTTACTAAATATAGTAAGAAGGGAGTGTTTGTAAGTATTACGTGGAATAGGATAATGCTAAAGGGAGTAGGCATATTAATTAATCTAATTAAAGGGATTAGCTTACCGCTTCCGAATCAAATTATTACCTCCTAGCTCTAGATTTATTAAGCTAGATCTTAGGGATTAACCGTTATAAGGCAAGGAATTAGGGGTGCCCTGCTAATAAGTAACCTATAGCCCTAGTATTAGGGATAATACCTTAGAATATACCTAAAGAGTAATAATCTTAAAGAAGAAAAGCGGTTAGGGCTTCCTTTAGTTATTAGAGATTAAATAGATCCTCCCTTATAAGGGCATGGGTAGCTACTTAATTCGCGAGGATCTCTATAGTTACATAGCTATTAATTATTATGCCTTATGTAAAGTAGCTTATTAGTATCTCTCCTTTATTGCTTTCTTCTTTAAATCTAAGTTCTATTATATAGGTGGAAATCTTATTTTCTTTAGAAGAAGTAGTATTATTCTCTTTACCTTTATACTAGGTAAGGAAAGCGTTATAGGAAGGGGTTATTAGCTCTATAAGGTAGTGGTTCTTAAAGCGTTAATATGCCTTCTTATATTCCTCTTTAGAGTGTTTAGTTAACTAATAGCCTTCCTTACTATATATATAACATTTCTTTATACGTAAAGTGCCTTTATTACCTTGTAATTATAATTATCTATAACAGGCTTCTTTACCGTACCTATTATACTTACGGTTAGTCTAGTACTGCTCTCTTATATTAGGCATTAATAGGAATTAATGCTTCTTATCCGATTTCTCTATAGTTATTCTTATTAACATCCTTATGCGTTCGCAGAACGGCTAGAGGTTAGTAAGAGGGTTAATAAGGTAAGTTCTACACTTAGGTATGCCGTGATAGGTAGAGATTAATTAATTCTAGAGTGCCCTTTTAGATTAAGTAATATCTAGGACTGCTTATTAAAGGTTTATAAGCTTTATTACAAGTTCTTTAAAGTAATTAATCTTTAGCTTATCTAGGTTTTCTTATATAATCTAGCGTAGCTTAGTGTTCTACTACTTAAGGAGATACCTCTGCTTTATATTATTAGTCTTAAATCTTCTCTTAATGCGGTTAATAAGAGTCTTAAGGTCTTAAGGATCTCTAGCTTGCATAAATGCTTATAGTAGTATATTAAAGCTTTCCCTTTAAGCATAGCCTTAAGGGTATACCTAGCCTTATAGGGTTTAATGCCTAGTATCTTACATTTCCCTTAGAAGATTATTAACTTTAAGTTAAGAACCTTATAGTTATCTACGCTATATTAAATATTACTTGTATAAAGCTTTATAAGATTAATTATTTGCTTTAGTGTAGGTCTAGAAGGAAAAAGTGCTCTTAGAGGTATAGGAGGAGGGATTTCTTATCTTAATAGGGGATATCTTTAACGAGGGCTTTCCTAAGGGTTATTATATAATTAGCCTAATAGGGTTAGACTTAGGGAATGTTATTAGTGAGATTATAGGATTCCTAGATTGCTCTGTTAATAATATTGTAATCTTAGCCTAATTAGAGGGATTGGAAGGAGGTTATTAAGGAAGTCTTAGTCTTTAATGCGTTTTTGGAAGGGTGTGTACTTCCTCGTAGCTTCCTATATCTCTTCTTCTTGCTAATCTTGAAATTCCTTACGGTTAGTAACTTCCTTAAGCATTACCATAATCTTCCTACAGGCTATTATGTCTATATACATGCCTTAGAAGAGAAGGAAATTACGTAGATACTTAGCAATTGCTTAGTCTATAATTACAAATACCTCTCTTATCTATCCGTAGAAGTCTTTAATAAAGTTAGTAAAGAGGCTTCTAGTAATAAGGCTCTTAGACTAGTATGCCGCTGTCTTAAAGAGGATATAGGCTATAATAGCCTTAGGGTTATTACCTTGTTTGTTAAGATTAAATAATTTCGCTATCTTTAATATCTTAGATATAACAAAGTCTTGCATCTCTAGGGAATGTGTCTTAGGAGAGGGTTATTAAGTTATAGACCTTTGCCTTTCTAGTCTTTTTAACTTTAGTGCCTTCTTTAGCATTACTAAAGTTAGGGCTAGAGATAAAGGCTTTTAATAGTTCTCCTTACTAAGGAGCTTTTAACTTTCTTATCTCTATTATAGGAAGTTAGAATAGAGGTATAGTGTTAGTTATATAGTAGGTTAAAGGATTGTAAGCATAGCTATTATCTTTATCCCTTAGGGGTTCTTAGGATTAGATCTTAGGAGTAATAAGTTCCTTTCTTATCGCAAGAGAATGCCTTCTAAGGGTTAGGTGCGTGGTAGAACGCGCTAACTAAGTGATTAAAGATAGGTTAGACTGGTTACTAACTAGGCCTTAATCCTTTAATAGCTTTAAAGTCTTTATAAGGTCTTAGGATTAGATCTTAGGAGTTATAAGGCTCCTTTCTCGTTACAAGAGAGTGCTTAGACTTCCTTAGCATAACTATACACGCTTTTAGCGGCCCTCCTATTTTATAGGGCAGGTTTATAGTATAGCTATCTCTTCTAATTAACCTTGCTAATCTATGGTTAGGAAAAACCGTGTGGTTATCTATGAAGTTAACCACTGATTAGTGTTAGTATTACAGGTGCCTGACGTTAGGATCGTGGCCTAGGGAATAGGAATTTATCTTCTATTCTAGGCGTTGTAATCAATTAGTTATAAGTGTGTGCAGAAGGGAGGAAAGAGAGGCTTTTCCGGATTGTGAGAAGTGGCTATAAACGCGGTGCGTTTTTGTGGGTCACATGACTTGTGGGTCCTCGCCCAATCAGAGGGGCGGGCCGATGAGTCATATGTGGGGCTACCTCTTGCGGGCGCGCGTTGCGCGCGCGCCCTCGCGGCCCGACCTTTTGCCGGGTAATTGCGGCTGCGTGCCGCGATTGATATCATGCTTGTTCCAACAATTACTAACTCTTATAACTACCCTAGCAGAAGTAATTATAGATAAACCTACTTATATCCTAGGCTATACTATCCTAGTGGAATTACTATTATAAAATCTAAAATATAGTGTTATACCCTAGGTATCCTATTACTAGTGAGTTATAGGATTGCTAGATAAGGGTTATTATTAAAGGCTCCTAGGCTAGGACCTATATTTAACCCCTAAACTAGAGTGCCCTATATACGCTAATTATATAATCCACTACCTATTCTCTTATTATTACCTCTAGGAAACTTCTATGCCCCTTCCTATATAGCCTATAAATAGATAAGGTAGGTTAAGTCTAATAAAACTACTTAGTCCTAAAGAGTCTAAAGATATTTTATTATAAAGAGGCATTCCCTTAGTAGTAATAAAGCTATTTAGGGTAAGGACAGACCTAAACTAGAGTCTATCTAGGTCCTAATATATAGTTATAAGAGTGCTATAATAGTAATAGGTTATAGGATATATCCTATTCTTAAAGGCTTACCTACCCTATCCTACTCTCTCTAAGAAAGGGTATTTAGTTATTATGCCTAAGCACTAGGTCTATAATGTAAATAGAAGTTAAATAAGGAGAGAATATCTACTTACTATGCTTAACATTCCGTTATAAGGCAAGGAGTAATAAAGTACTCTAGGTTCTTATAATCTATATATATTATAAATAGGCGCAAGATACCCTATAACTCTACTAACTATACCTTAAGGTAAGATATAATAGCTAGTAGTTCCTTATTATAAATAGTATAATTTCTTTAGGGGCTATTAAGCTTATAAAGTAGTAAGTAACTAGATATAATATACTATTAGGGCCTTCCTATAATAGGCAACCCCTAATACTATGCTAGAGCAATCCGCTTCTATTACTATATCCTAATTAGGGTCCTATTATATAAGGACTAGGTGTTTAATAAATAACTCCTTTAGTTATTTAAAAGCGTTATTTTCCTCTAGGCTTTATTAAAAGGGATATTCTTTCTAGTAAGCTAGATTAAAGGGGCTGCTATTTTAAAGAAGTCCTTAATAAAGTTATAGTAGAAGTTTATAAATCTAAGGAAGCTATAAACCCCTTATAACTTTATAAGGGCTAACTATTCCCTAATTACTATTACCTTTATAGGGTTAGGGCAAATTAAGCATCCTACTATAATAATATAGCTAAGGTATTAAACCTCCTTTATAGTAAATGTAGATTTGTCTAGATCTAGATATAGGCCTACTACCCTTAATCTGCCTAGTATTAGCTATACCTTAGCTATATAATCCTTCTTTAACCCCTCTAAATAGATAAGAATATTATCTCAATAGGCTATAATAAAGTCCCCTAACGCATCCCCTAAGGATTTATTTATATAATATTAGAATATTACTAGTGCACTTACTAGGCTAAATAGGTAAACTAGCTATTTAAATAGTCTAAATCTTATATAAAACGCTATAAGATACTCTTATCCTTTTGCTATATGTAGCTTATAAAACGCTAAGTATATATTTACTTTTATAAACTAATACGCTTAGGATAAGAAATAGAGTATTTCCTTAATTAGTAGGAGAGGGTAGTAGTCTTATGCTATTATCTTATTAAGTGCGTAGTAGTTAACGCAAAACCTCTAACCACTATTTGCCTTTTTAACTAGTAAGATAGGTACTACTACTAAAGAGAAGCTAGTATAGATCTATCCCTTATCTATAAGGTTAGTAACTTAACGCCTAATCTCTAATAGCTAGTCCTAGGGTATATTATATAAAGGTCCCTATAGGAGTGCTAGTTATAATCTATCTGTGTTCTTTTAAAGATAAATATAGTGGTCTAATAAGCCCTTATATAAGGGTAGACTATTTGCCTTTAACTTATTAAATAGGTCTATAAAGTCTATAAGCTCCTAGGTAATACTAAGGTATTAAGCTATTCTAGTCTTAGTCTTAGGGCAGAAAGTTATAATACTATTATAATTTCTTTTAAGCTTATAGCAATAAACCTTATAGTAGTATCCTTCTATTATTATATATAGTATACCTCTATAGTAAATAAGGAACTAATTATCCCCTATATTAGTGTCTTTATAGTATACTTTAAGGATTCTAAAATGCATAGGCCTTTAGCTACCCTAATAACTAGCTATTACTTTACTATATGAATTACTATATTATAGTGTTTTAACTATAGTATCCTAAAGATTATATTATAGGTTAAACCTAGAATAACATAGAGGTATACTAAAGATTCCTAGCTATCTATATTAATCTAGGTATATACTATATAAGTAATAGATAAGGTTTCCTCCCTTCCTTGCTTTTCTTTTCTTTCTATTTTTACTATAGTTTAAACTTATCTTTATTTTAGTAATTAAATAAGCTTTAGGCTTAGCTACCGCGCTGCTAATTTGCTAATAGCGCTATAATAATTATAACTGTAATTAATTTAAATATAGAGATACTTATATATATTAAAGAGTATAGGGACTAAGAATAGTGGTTAATCTATATACTATTTAACTCCCTCCTCTAACACTATACACTAATTATAGTTAAGATTATCTAGCTAGGCTAGCTAGCCTTTATGCCCTTATATAAGCCTTTACTTAAGGGCTACTTATTTTCTAATAAGTAAGTCTTAACTCCCTTATTCTTACTTTTTATCTTTACCCTATAGGTATTAATATATACTCTTAGTTAGTAAGGTAGGAGTAAAGGGCACTCCTATATCTAGTAATTCTTTAAACTATAGTGTAAATAATACTTATTCTCTTATTATCTAGTTATTTCTTTTACTATAACTTACTTAGTATATTATAGTTTAGTTATTTTCTTTAGTTTACCCTTTTCCTTCTAGCTTCTTATATTTACCTACCTAGGTTCCTGCTATATAAATACCTATTATTAGTGTATTATTATTATAATTAACTTAGGGGCTAGTGTCTTAACCGGAATAGGTATATAGTAGGAATAATACTTTTCCTCTAAGGCATTAGCCTTAATATTAACTATAATACTATAGAATTAGCTAATTACTAATAAGTAGTCCTTATAGTCTACCCCTTTGCTAATACTATACTCCCTTATATACTTATTAAGTATATATTAAAGTTTTACTAGTTTTACCTTACCTACCTATAAGCTACCTTTTACTAGGAAAGCTTCTATTTAAAGCAAATAAAGAATAAACTAAATACCTTCCCTAGCCCTTATTTAATATAATTAAGTTTAGTAAGGGCTATTTCTTATTAATAAGGGTTAGTAAATATAGATTCTAAGTAATCTAGGAAGGAGGTAGGTTTATAATTATACTTATAGCCTATTTTAAAAAATACTATAATATAGGATTAGACCTTAGGCCCTAAGTTCTAGTATATAAATATCCACTAGTCCTTATTAGCGCTAATAAAGTCCTTATCTACTACTAGTTTATATTCTATAAGGATCTTCTAGGAAGTAAACATAGCCTTATTGCTATTATATAGGTTACCTATTAGGATTAGTTTCTATTTAATTAGGGGTATAACTAGTAGCATGGTAGGTAGGACTAGGAGAGGAAACTATTTAGGTTAAGCCCCTTAGGGCTACTTTATTTTAACCTATTTATATAGCGTTATAATTTCCCCTTATTATTATTTAATTATAAGTTAAAGTAATTTAAGTTAAGCTAAGAGGGCCTCTATAGGCGGAGTAGTGTCTATTAGTAGTATTATACTTCCCTAAGAGTGTTAGTCTCTAGGGCATAATAAATCCATTACGTCTATTATGTCTATTACGTCTATAATGTTTAATGCACTTATTGCGTTTTTAGTAGCCTTTTTTAAGGCTAAAGGAAGTTTCTTAAATATTATAGACTAGCCTAAAGGCAAAGCTATAGGCTATTATAATAATATTAAGAAACTTAAAGGAAGGAAGGAAAGGAGAATATTACGGATCCCATGCAGGCCCTTATATCCCCTGGTTGGCTTATGTCAGCCCCTTCCCCACTCTCCACTCGCATGTTAACACTAAGGCTTAGGCAAAGCCCAAGCCCTTACAATAACTATGTTTATTCTCTCTCTTTATCTCTTCTATCTTCTTATACCTTACCACTTACTTATACACTAAAGCTCTAAGGCAAACTTAAACCCTTACACTATATATAACTTATTCTTACTTATTTCTAACTATACCTAATATAGTCTATATAACCTATAAAGTAAGTCTTATATTATTAGTTAATTAACATCCCTAGCTAATAGACTATAGAATAGTAAAGGGTAATCTAAAGCTAATAATCTTTACTACTAGGCTAAAGAATCTAGAGGATTTATTAAAAAGTAAGAAGAATCCTAATAAAAGGAAATTAAATAGTTAGTAAAGTATAGGAAGTATATAATAAAGAGTAAGAAGAAGTTAAATAATAAGCTTAGTAAGGAAGCTAAGAAGTTTAATAAGATAGCGAAAAATATCAGGCTGTAACAATATAAGCAGTTTTACCTCGTACCCAGGAGGGCTCTCTCTATCTATTATAAGGAGCTTATATAGGCCTTGCTATCCTTTATACTCTTACTAGATAAGGACTAGTAATATAAGCAAAAGGTTAAGAGTTAGCAAGGTATTAGGGCTATTCCTTACAGTAAGGGCTTCCCTAACCCTATAGAGCGTATATAACCTCTTAATCTCCTTTATTATCTTCCATACTATAAGGGCTTATTACTTAATATTAGGTAATAGAGGAGAATTATTAATTATTTAAGGATAAGCGCTAAAGATAAGAAGGGTTAGAATAATGCTATTTAGGCCTACGGTATTGTTAAGGGCTTTTATAGCTATTTGCAAGGCTATAGCTTTAGGTATTAATAGGCATTTGCGTTAGATAATATTATTGTTAGGAGAGCTCCTAAGAGCATCGGATGTGTGGATGCGGCCTGCGCTCTGACTAGGATGAAACCCTTAATAAGACAACGGTGGAGATAATATATTAGAAATACCTCCGTAGACTAGTTATTACTATAGCGCACTGTGTACCTTTTAGGTACAAAAGTCGGGTGCTGTCTGCACCTCTGATTGACCAGAATCGAACCTTTTCTATTAGCTACACCGACCCCTACCTTGACAATCAGTCATGCGCCTTGCACTGTGGCTGTGCGCAAAGACACCTGCATCGGATCGGAGCTGTGTATTCCGAAATATGGAGACCTGGGCGGAGAAGCAGAGACAACGCACCATTATCGTGGGTATTGCGCGTTACGAAGAGAGCACGCTTGTATGAAAGAGTCATCAGGAATAGCTTCGAGAGTCATCATTATTGTCGTTTTCCCTTTCGTCAAACGGAACAGAGGACCGCAAAGAATTGAAGAACTGGGCAACACGGAACCAAGCGTTGAAAGGGAATAGAGCAGACATACTGTGTACCTGAGGGCACACCCCAAACAAACAAGTGACTGAGATGAGCAAGCCAGCATCGCTTCTGCCCAGGTAGCGTGGACCACACGAAGAGGTACGTGGTCGCCATGCACTGTAGCATCAGCGCAGGCATTTCAAGCACATCATATCTACGATGAAGTAATATGCCGGGTCCATGGGTGTGCTCATCATTCACCCACTCATATCCACTCATGAAATCCTCATTCTGTTAATGCCATTCGTTCGAATTCTAAAGATCCCCAAACCAGGGCGGCAATAGTTCCCATACGGCCCGTACTGGTGTGATCCTGCGACGTCCTGTCGCTATGTTTGTTGCATGCGACAGCATACAGTATGTCTGACGATAACTGTGCCTACACACCGTCGGGAATTGAGCTGAAGGGTACAACGGGCAACCAATTGAACATTACGCAAAGGGTTCAACGTTATAAGTACGGATGATCCGTTATAATAAACCAACGGCTTTCCGATCCTCGTTACCCTAAAGTTCAGAAGATAACCCCATGAAGCAAAAAGTGACTAAACACTTCTGGCCTTATGATAAATGCGAGATTTAATCCCCACAACTAGCAGAACCCTCAAGGTCGTGGTTTGTTCCGCGATTATCAAGATCGAGCGTCGCGAAATACCTGCCTTCTTTGAAACGCGGGGTGAAGTCATGAGCGAGACGGACTCCGGATACCATGCGCGATCATTTCAAATCAGCAAGAGTTCCTGCTTTAAGTGTTCCTTTTTGTTGACAACCTCAGACATCTTCTCCCATGACAAGATCAAATATTGCACGTGCTTTGTATTGGAGCTGAACCTTCGCCGTGATCAAGTGACGTCAAGCAGAGCCTTGAATAATTAGGAGCATAATGGATCTACTGAAAAGGGTAAGACCTTAGCGTTACTCGATGTCGGGATAAGTAACAGGATGAGAAGAGAAAGCTAGAGCCTAGAGGCCACACCCCCGCGCTGGCAGGGTGCACACTTGTTGTCAAAGGTAGGGGTCGGTGTAGCTAATAGAAAAGGTTCAATTCTGGTCAATCAGAGGTGCAGACAGCACCCGACTTTTGTACCTAAAGGGTACACAGTGCGCTATGGTAATAACTAGTCTACGGAGGTACTTCTGATACATTGTCTCCACCGTTATCTTATTAAGGGTTTTATCCTAGTTAATACGCAGGCCACACCTACACATCTAATGCTCTAGGGAGCTCTCCTAACACACCCCTAGCTAAGATATCTATTAAAGCTGGAGTTTATTAGTATAGGAAGCGATTATGACGAATTTCTAGTGTTATGGTTACGCGGGGATCTCGCGTAAGCTAATCCAGTGGTAGAAATCCTATGCATTTAACCTAATAGAGGCTTTGTAAAGCTATCCATAGGTATCTTAGAGGTCTTTAACTAATTAACCTTAATATTGCCCTTCGCATATTACTCTTGAATCCATATTTAATTTATATTAAGGTGCTTAAGGCTAGTTTAAAGCCTTCCTTCTATATACTCTGTAATTCAGATTATCTACTTATTATTACACTAGATAATAGAAAGCGGTAGCATATGGACTTTAATATTATAAAGTAACCTCCCTAGAGATATGCGCTCTTTTATACTGTAATTTAGGGTAAAGAGCTTTGCTTCTATGCTTAAAGTTATTACGTAATATTACCTACCTAACTTCTAATTAATCGCGGCGCTATGCATAATAAAAACGTAGCCTTATGTTAATCTACGAGTATTAGGGTTATCGCTAAGGGAAGCATTAGTGCTAGAAAATAGGGTATTAAAGCTATTCGCGCCTAAGTAGCAAATGCAAAGCTTCTTTATGTTCTAAGCGTATAAAATAGCTCCTTTAGTAAGCTTAATATGCTTTGCTAACAGATTTATTATAAAAGTGTTAAGGCTTTTGGCTTGGGAGTGAATAACAGAGTGAAGGTTAGATTAAAGTGTCGTAGCTATTGATCTGCTAGCTAGGGGTGGGTGCTTAAAGGTTTAATCTCTAGCCCTTTCCCTTTGTTTATGGGAAAGCCCCTTTAAATAGCCCGTAGCTCTCACGTGACTAGCCCGCAGCTAGCCCTCAGTTCCATGCCCCGCTAGGTTCCACCCTTATTAATGCCATCGCTACCCTTATAGATGCCATTGCTATCCTACTCCTAATATAATACCCCTCTCACTGCAATTGTCCTTAATTGCATTAAGGTGCTATCTTAGGGTTAGGTTATAGCGTAAGAGTTCCTTTATCGCTACTTACCATAGTGATTTTTATAAAGCAACGTAGTAATGTTAATAACATTAGGCTGTATTAGCCTTCTTCACAGTAATCGCTTGCTAATAGAAGCTAGGTTGCAGTTACTTCTTAACTTCCTCTCCATAGGTTATTCTTCTTAAGAGATTCTTCTTAACTAGACTAGTTAGCGCGATTTTTAATTAGCTTAACTCTGCAGGGCATAGATTACCCTACTCCTTCCATTTTCCTTTAAGCTTACAGTAGCGGCCTAATAAATTCGCAGTAAGCTTATAGTAATAACTTATGAATCACAGTGATCTCTGTGAACACACTAGTCGCAACGCACGGAAGATTCTAGTCAGATTAGCTTAGATCAATCTAAGGCGCCTAAATTCCTATAAGAAGGGTAATTTCCTTCCTTCTTTTCTCTCTTTTCTTTCTTTTCTTTAAGCCTCTTATTAACTCGTAAGTCCCCTACTAATATAATAGCTACTATAACACTGCTATTATATAATGTTAACTACTAACTATTATAGCTTAAGCTATTATATCTTATGCTACCGCTATTAAAGATTCTGCTATTAAGCTATCCTATAAGGGAGAACCTTATAATTATTAAAGACCGCGTAAGTTTGCTGCTTCTTTATTGCTTTTTATTGCTAACTTAGAGCTAGTTTAACAAAAATTCCATGCATACGTTATGCCTAGTGGTTAGCTATTTAGAACATAGCTCTAAGGGATAATAATAAAGATAAATAGCCTTAGTACATTACTAAGGAAAGCCTGCTCTAACTAAATATAGTCACTCCTCTAGTATAAACTCGCTACTAGCTTGCTACTATTAATGCTAATGTTTAGCTTTTTATAAGCAATTCTCTAAAATGCTATTATTACGCTTAAAACAATAAGACTTATATTAGGGTGAGTTAAGCCTTAGGGATTACCTCTTAATTACTGCTAACTCCTTGCTAGTGTCCTATTTAAATTATAAAGCTATATAAATAGCTTTAGGATATACTTTATAATCTTCTAGAACTATACTATATTAGCAATATAAGTACCCTTTACCTTACTGCTTTAATATTACTAATACGCTACTAGGAGTTTATATAAGCTAAGAAGAAACTTCACAATGCTCTTTTAGCCTTAAAAATACTAATAAACGTAGGCAAGCTTATCACGCGCGTCTTATAGCTAAGGCTTCTTAAGAAGCGAAGTGTAATAAACGCGCTGCTTTCTCATAGCTAATTAATATTATTAATCTAGAAACCCAGATTAAAATTGCTAATTATCTTCAATTTATAGCCACTTATAGCCCTATGGTTAGTGCTATTAGCTTCGCTGCTTATTCTTTGCTAACTTACTACTAGTTTACTACTGCTTAAGCTACTCTCCCTACGCGTGTTAGACCTTTAGAACTCCCTAAGGAATTGCAAGTTTAAGCCTTTAGTAATAATAAGTCTAAGGCTAATAAAGTTAGAAACTATACTAAAAATCAGTCTAAATATGTCTCTAAAGTCTAGCTATTAGATAGCTGCAAGTCTATGCTAAGTTTTTGCTTTAAATACGAGATTTGTTTAGTAGTCTAAATTGTTATTAAGTGAATTATTCCCTAATTAAATCGCTGCGATCTAACGATTATTTATAATTGCAATTAAGAGTCAATTAAGCAGCTAAGAAGTTAAGATTTAGCTGCTTAGTTACCGCTTGTAGTCTTTAATAACCTCTTTTATTATAAAGTCTCTACGTAGCACCTAAGAATTCTTAGAATTATCGTAATTCTTCTATTTTACTAAATATTTGCGCCGTTTACTATTATATTTATAAGCGATAATTCGTTTAACTTTAAATTCCTCTTAATCCTCTTTAACGTTATCTCGCAGCAAGGTCGTTTTAACCGCGTTGCTCGGATTTCCTCTAAAGGTTCTAAGCTTATAATGTTAAAAACATTATGCAAGCGCGTTCCTTTAGGCAACTTTAATTAATAAGCTAAACCATAATAGCTAACTTCTTTTTAATCTTATACAGTCCTAAGTACTTCGCAGCTAGCTTTTAGCTAGGGTATTGCAGATTAATATTCTTAGTTAAGAGTAAGACATAGTTACCTATATTAAACTTTATTAGCACTCTCTTTTAATTATAATACTTTTCTATAGGGCCTATAAGTAGCTTAATAGCTACTTAATCTCTATATGCTTATACTTTAATTCTAAAACTCTATTTTTAGCTTAATTATTAACCATTAGAATTAGCGTAACTACTTAATCTAGTCCCCTTAGGTTATACCCTTACAGCGCTTCCGCAGGTATATAACTATAACTTATATGCGCGCTTGTGTTATAAGCAAACTATGCTATTAGGAGATAATTAACCTAATTAGTCTGCTCTACGCATATAAATACTCTTAAATAGTGCTCTAAAACTTAATTTAAGCGTTCTATCTAACCATCTATCTATAGATAAAACGCAGTGCTTAATCGCTACTTTATTACTAAGAGGTAGTAGAATATTCTCTAAAATCCACTAGTAAATATTAAACCTTAGTCTATAATAATACCTTCTAGGGCTTTATAATCTTTAAAAATATATTCTAGGAAGATAGTTACTAGTCTATTGCTAGTTAACCGCGTAGACATAGGGATATAAATACTATATTTTATAAATCTATTAACCACTACTAAGATTACATTATGCGTTCTGCCTTGCTAATCTTTAACTAGTAGGAGTCTAGTAATGAAATCTATTAATAATTCTTAAAAGGGGTAATCTAGCACTAGTAGCGTAGCTAGCTTGCCGTAAGGTTTATGCATTCGTGGTTTTAAAACTTAATAGCTAACATAAGTACATATATACACCTTAATGTCTCTTTTTATTCCTAGCTAAAAATATTAGTTAGTAACTTATTAAAGAGTTCTAGTAACTCCTTAATGTCTAGTAGTAGGGTTATTATGAATTAGTAGCAGGATTTCTTTTCTTATTCCCTATAGGACAAAAACTTAATTTTTAAACATTAATAGCTTAGAGGGTCTAATAGACTATGTCTGTAACACATCTAGGTTACCGCTTAATAGCAGCGCCCTCTTCTTTATAACAAAGGCATCCCTCTATTATACATCTAAAAGTAAGACTTAGATTAGGGTTCTAATTCCATGTCTTCTATAAATACAGCGGAATTTAACTTAGAAGAGGTTCTCCGTACCGCTAAGACCCTAGCCATAACGCATCTACTAGGTCATAACTCCTTAGCTAGTGAATTTAGTCTTACGTATAGTCTATTCCCTACTATAACGCTTACGTTAAGCGTATCTAGTCTAATAGGCTTCTCTAAAATTAATAAGACCCTAGCTATTACACCACTGCTAGGTAGTAACTCCTTAGCTAGCAGGCTTAGTCTTATATACAGTCCCCTATGCTATAATAATATCCTTAGAATATATCTAGACTATTAGGCTTTTCTAAAATTAATAAAACCTAGCTATTACACCACTGCTAGGTAGCCACTCCTTAGCTAGCGGGCTTAGTCTTATATACAGTCCCCTATACTATAATAATATCCTTAGAGTGCGTTTAGACTATTAGGTTTCTTTAAAATTAAGAAGACCTAGCTAACACACTACCGCTAGGGAGTAACTCCTTAGCTAGTGGGTCTAGTCTTACGTGTAGTCTGTCCTTATCTAGTTAATAGGTAGGGGTAATTTTATAGAGCGCTAGATGTTAATAGTTTTATTATAGTGTCCTTGTAGCCTATTATCTGCAAACTAAATATACCGCGTTTTCTTAGAGCACTAGATGCTAGCAGTTCTATTATAGCATCCTTGCAGCGCGTTATTTACAAATTTAGCAAGAAAGGTTAGTAATTATAAGGACGCTACCTCTGCCTTCCTCTCTTTACTTACATAATCTAACCTCCTTAACAGAGCGTTAGCAGGGTTTAACTTACCTACTCTATGTTTAATTATAAAGTTAAATAGATAGAGTTTGTCTAGCGTAGTAACCTATCTGCTAGTTAACTTTAGCTTTATAGCTAGGTACTTGTGGTTTAAGTAATCCGTAACCACTATAACCGGATACGTTAAGTATATAAGGTAGTGCCTCTAAGTTTAGAATGCCTCTTAGATAGCTAGTAACTCTATATCTAGTGTCGCGTAGCGTAGCTCTATCTTATTTAACTTTCTTAATATATACGCTACTAGGTGCTAGTAACCTAGCACTAACTACGCTAGGATAGCCCTAAGTGCGTGTCCTAAGGCATCTGTCTTAACCCTTAATAGGGCTAGTGAATTAAAGTGCACTAGAATTAGCGCCTCTTAGAATCGTTTTTATAGCTCCTAAACGTAGCTAACTCGTTAGGATCTAGCTTAAACTTCGCTAGTTAATCTCCTTAGAGTTAATTAGTTAATAGGATAACTATTTTACTATAGCCTTTAATAAACTATCTATAAAATCCTATAAAGCCTAGGAATAACTGGATATCAAAGACGCTACGAGGTACTGGCTAAGTTACTATTATCTTAATTCTAGCGGGCTCTATCGCGATTCCTTCTTTAGATATAACGAAGCCTAGGAATTCAACCTCCTTGCATAAGAATTTGCACTTTTCTAGGTTAATAAAGAGGCTTGCTTCTTAGAGCTTCTAAAGGACTTGTTTTACATGCCCCTTATGCGCAGCTATATCGCTACTATAGATTAGGATATTGTCTAAATACATAATATAAATTATATCCATAAGGCCTTTAAGGGCATTATTAATATATTCTTAAAAGGTTATGGGTGTATTAACTAGTCCGAAAGGCATTATAAGATATTTGAAGTGACCGTATCTGCATTAGAACGCTGTTTTCTACTCATTGCCCTCGCGGATACGTAGCCGGTGGTACGCATCTTTAAGGTCTAATTTTATATAGACCTTTGCTCCCTTTAATTAGTTTAAGATCTCCGTAATTAGCGGTAATAGCGCTTTGTCTTTAATAGTAATCCTATTAAGGGCTCTATAATCCACATAGAGGTGTAATTTTCCTCCTTTCTTTAGCATAAATAATATTAGGGCTCTAGCTAGGCTAACGGATCTTTAAATCTATCCCTTTCGCTGCGCGCTTGCTAAGTACTTACAGAGCACTTCTAGCTCCTTTTCTGCTAAATTATATATTAGTCCCTATAGGGGCGTTTTCCCCTCTTCTAATTTAATAGCATAAGTTTAGCTACCTAGTGTAAGGAGAATACCTATAAGTTTATTTAAAAAGATATCCTTAAACTCCTTATAGGCTTAGGGTATTTGCGTGGTTAACTCGTAGGCTCCGCTTATCTCTATAGTTACTAGGTTATTATAGGGCCTGTCTTTGTTTACTATTAAGACATTATTATCTTTTTATATAATTTTGGTTATTATCCCCTGTAAGATAAATCTAATATAAGCGCGTTTTGCCTCCTTACGTACCTATCGCGTCCCTATTACTAGTCTAAGATATTCTTTTATGATAGGGTGTCTCTAGTAACTATCTATCTAGGACATAATTACTGGTTTATATATAACTACCTAGTTATACCCTAATAATAGGTCTTTACTAGTATCTGCTATGTAGTAGCTAACTTAACACATTCTCGCGTAGCCTATGCTATCCTTAATTAATAAGGTTTGCGATAAGATCCCTTAATGCTTGATTTCAGTAAGGGTAGCACTCTTAAGGGTTATGTTATCCTTTTTACATTAGCCTAATTAACTACTATTAGCAACTTTAGGTGGATAATTAAATAGGTTATGCCAGGGTTAAACAGCGCCTTTATAGCTACCTATTTATGTTCTTACTGTAACTTTGCCTTAACTCTTAGTCTTAGATCTTTAGGCAATAATTTAATAAGAGCGTCTTCCTAGGGTTACACTAAGCTAATAGGGGTCTTGTTTAAGTCTAATAGGTCTTTATCTCTAGCCTAGTCGCGGCTAGTCTTATGCGTCTCTATTATGTGGTTGCTTCTCTTATAAATAGAATAATCTAGTTTAGTGTAGCTTAGTGAAGCGTGTCCTGGCTTACTATACTTAAAATATATGAACAGCGAATTCATCTTTCCGTTACCGCTTTATTGCTATAGCCTTTCTAGCAAAGTGGAATATTATTATCTTTTTAACTATTATTACCTTAATCGCTTAATTAGCCTCCTTTAGTTATAACCTCTGCCTTTCTTCCTTAGCCTACTAGGTAGGTCTAACTCTTAGGGAACTCTTAGCTAAGTACCTGCTTCTTTATAGCGTTATTAAGGCTATTAATAAACATGCAGATTTATAGGCATTTAGGGATTGCTTTAGGTAGCTTAGCCTCTGCCTTACCTAGATCTTTATAAACGTCTAGAATAATTAGTGATTTTCTTATCTAAGACCTATTAACGTCCTCGTTGCTTCTAAGCACTATACATTTTCGTCTATAGTTCCTATCTTTAGCTAATCCACGAATCTGTCCTAGGTATAACCCTAGTAATTTACATAACCATCCGTGGCTACATAACGCATCCATTGTTGCTTTACATTATCTGCTAGGCAGCTGCTAGCATAGGTAACCTTAGTTATATTATTCACAAAGGTTCCATAATCCATAGTAAAAGCCACGTTTAAATCCGCTAGGAAATTCTAAAGACTCTTAAAAGTGTCCCCTTTATATACAGGTGCTTTTAATTATGTCTTCGTAAGGCTATATCGCTACGTAATAGGTGCTACCTAAGGTGCTAAAGGAGGGGTATTTATAGGTCCTATGTCTAAGTTACCTAAGGACATAGCTTCTTCTATTATCTATAGGTTTCGCTATAAGTAAGTAAGTTTCTATCTCTTTTCTATAATACGTATCTAGGTCGCTGCTTCTTTAAGGCGCTGATTTAGTGTTACCTCCTTATTATTAATAAGTGTTCCGCTCTGCTAGTTATCTAATAGGGACTAGCAGACTACTCCGGTTAGGTTTAGTGGTATAATATTCTCCTACTTATCTATAGCGTGGTTATAGCTACCACCCGATTAGGTCGCTATGTGATAAATTCTAGATATCTTAATCTAACTAACGGTCTATTGCCTAAAGGGAAGAGAGATTAATTTATTAAGGCTTTTGGCTTAGGAGTGAATAATAGAGTAAAGGTTAGATTAAAGTGTTATAGCTATTGATCTGCTAGCTAGGGGTAAGTGCTTAAAGGTTCAATCTCTGGCCCTTTCCCTTTGTTTATAGGAAAGCCCCTTTAAATAGCCCGCAGCTCTCACGTGACTAGCCCGTAGCTAGCCCTCAGTTCCGTGCCCCGCTGGGTTCCACCCTTATCGATGCCGTCGCCACCCTCATGGATGCCGTCGCTATCCTGCTCCTGACAAAAAGAGGCTAGCTTTAATGCTGTAAATGCCACGTTAGGTCTTCCTATAATGCAAAGATACACTAAGGAGCTAATAACTGCTCTATAATAATTAATCTCTTTGTTAGAAGCTTCGCTAGTATTAGCAAGGATCGTAGCTATAGGAAGAGGAGCAGAGGTTAAGCTCTTTAGATCGTTATTAATGACATTAGGAATGAATTTCTAAGCGATCTTTCGAATGTACGATTCCTACGATAACTATATCTCTTTAGTATCGCGGTTTCTAATGATTTTAATGCCTAGGAACCACTTTAATTCGCCTTAGTCCTTGATATCTAGGCTATTTATTAGTTACTTATATAATTCTTTAAATTCTGCTTTAGATCCATTAGGGTAAAGCACCATAATGTTATCTACATAGAAAAACAGGATAAAATCGTCTTTTATAAAGATACATGGGTCTTCTTTCCCTTATATAAAGCCTAGATTTAAGAGAAATCTTATTAAATAAAGAAACCATTATTAAGGAGCTTCTCGCAGCCTGTATAACGCTCTTGTTATCTTCTAGAGATAACCTTTCACGTTTATACCCTCTAAAGGCTTACAAAAGATAGGTTCTTTAAGCTCTGCGTATAGAAAGGCATTTTAAACATTGTATTATTAGGTATTAAGATTATTAGCGTAGCAGACTGTAAGTAGCATACGTAGAGATTGTAAAGCAAGCGTTATAGCGTAGTTATTAAGGTTATCCTTTAGTTATTAGTTACCTTAAATAACTATTCTAGCTTTAAACTCTATTACTACTCCTTTCTTATTAGTCTTATATTTAAAGACCTAGCTAAGGTCTATAATTTCCTTATAAAGTTCTAGATTAAGGGATTTATCTAGTATGTCTTCCTAGTAATTTAGGGATAGGAGCTTTAAAAGTTCTTTTATAATCGCTTTCTTCTAGTGATTGTAATAGGGTAAAGCCATAGCTTGTTAATAATAGGCGGGTTCTAGAGGCATATCTTTAATCTATAAACTATGTTAAGTGCCTTGTAATACTATAGAAAAGGCATAGGAAAACTGTGCTTACCTGGCTTTACGTGTTTCCTTTCTTTAGTGTTTTCTAGTAATAATATTATCTAGATTAATGCCGTTATCCTAGGGACAACGATTCTCCACTTCTTTACCACCTTCGCTAGTAATTTCGCTAGTCTCCGCGGTAGTCTCTGCGTGTTTAATTATTGCATTACGCACAAATTTATTAATTTCATAATATAGCGCATTATTACCTTCTATCCTAAGCTCTTTATTCTCTACGGCAACCAGTGCCTTATAAGAAGAGTTAGGAGGGGTTAAAAGTGCACTAGAAAGGTTATCTTCTTCCCCTATTACATAAGGTAGTATTTCTACTTTAAACTATTTGTTTTCTCCTTCTATAGTTAAAGGCATAGGAGGGTAATCCTCCTCTTCTAATTCTAATCTAATAAGGTCTTAACTGATTTCCTTATTAATATTATTAGCTTTAAGCTCTTTAAGTAGCGTAATTGTTAATATCTTCTCCTTTTAAGCTAATTCTAGCTCTTCTTCTGGTTTAAAGAAGGAATTCTTATTAAATTAAACACACGCTAATATAATAACTTTATAATTACAAAGCAAAGGCACCTAAATAATGTATTAGGACTTGCCTCTATAACTAATAAGGTACCTAATATAAGCTTTCTGCTCTAACTATAGGATTGCGTTATGCGATTTAATATGCTCTAGAGCCTTTATTATTATAGGAAAAGCCTTATATCCATAAGCTCGTAGATATGTAATTAAGGGCTTCTAGACCTCTGCTATCTGTGAATAGGCTAGAACTGTTTTCCTAGCCTAATTCCACTAAAGCTTATAAGGTATAATCCAGGTTCCACGATGCTTAAAAGGTGTTTAATTTAATAGATAAACCACGGTGTTAAAGACCTTATTATTAAGATCTATTAGAAGCTAAGCCTCTAGGCTTAATATATAAGCTTTTGCTTAACCACCCCCTAGATCTCTCTGCCTTTCTATTCTAGCTAGGCGTTAAGGGAGCTAAATTATAGACTATAATACCTGCGAGGGCTATCTTATCTTTTATTTGCTCTGTAAAGAGGGCTTTTTAATGTTACTATATAGAAAGCGTAGTTAAACCTAAATTAAGTGCTTAGGAATGCTATTATTATGCAAAAGCTATTACGAATACTATCCTTTATTTTAAAGGAATAAAAGAACCTTATTAAGGTTATAAGGCATGTAAAAATACACTAATACCTATCACTATTCTAATAAGGAGAGTTATAGTAATCTAGATTAACGGAAAGCCTGTAACCTAGCCCTTATAGAAGGCCTTTAGGTGCAACCTGCGATCTCTATTGCTTAGCTTTGCCTATAGCATAGACCTTACATTCCGTAAGCTTAGGACCTATTAATTTAACCCCTAAAGCTACGTTTATAAGCTCTGTAAATGCGCGTATACCTAGATAACCGCATTATTAATGCTAAAGCTCTGCATCTCCTTTTTAAGGCAGTCTTAGTGCCTTACTAGTTATAGCGTAGGCCTCTTTTAGCTCTTCTAATAGCTATAATAACACGTGGAGCTTATTAATATTATGAACTCTTACTATAGGCCTTAATCCTTTGTATAGAAAGCATTTCTTCTAATTCTAGAAGATCCCTGCCTTTATTAGAATTATCGCTAATACAAGATTAACATGAAATTCCAGGATTAGCAGCGCTTTCTCTAGTATAATTATCCTTGGCGTTCTAGATAGCGGATCCGTCACTAAGATGTGCACTAGACCTTTGCCTAAAGCCACATAGATTGTGCCACTAGCCTTTACCTCTGTTATAACGGTATTATTAAATTTAGCTTGCTTAAACTAATAAGGGTTATTAAAGATATGAATATTAGCTCTAGAGTTATAGAGGACTATATTCCTCTTTAATTCTAAGCTATTAATCGCATTTAAAGATAGGGTGACGCGTTAAGAGCGCCTAGCGCGTACGAATAACGATATATTAGCTAACTTCTTGCCTAGAGTAATAGCTATAGAGTTATTCATAGGATTCTGTAAGGGCATAATAATATTACTACCGCTCTTCTCCTTTAACTTCTAATTTATAGCCTTTGTTTTCTCTTATAGATTCTCTTTTAGATACTTCTTAATATTATCTTTAGAGTTCTTCCTAACTTCCTAGTTCTTAGGAGCAAGGTCTAACTTATATAGAGCCTTAAACGAATTGTAGGATTCCCACTACTTTAAGGCATCTCTAACTATGTGATTCGTATATCTAGGGCACTTAGGCCTCTTGGATTTCGTTGAATTATTTAATCCCGTTGATTTATCGGTTATAATCGCATTAGCAGCCTTTAGTACGCTTTACGGAGCTTTGTAGTCTCTTTTAAACTCTATAACAGCCTTAAGAAAGCTTTGATTTATGCCCTTATTAAGCAGATTATTCTATTTCTTCTAAAATAACTTAAATTTGCTACAAAGAGGGATTATAAACTTATATAGCATTATCTCCTCAGTCTATTAGGTCTTAAGGTCTTAATAATTCCTCTATAGTACCTCTATTATTACTGCCTATTAGTACTAATTACGGGAACCCTTAGCTTATAAGTGATTATTAAGGCGTGTTTCTATAAGAATTAATATCTTCCTTGCGTTTAGCTTATATTAATCCTAAAGAAGCTTTAATATTCTTTAAGAGTGCTAATAAACTAACTCCTTTCCCTCCTCTTTACTATTAAAGTTAAGAGAGTCTTAGATATTCTTTAAAAGGGTCTTACAAATGAATTCTCTAATCTTTAGCATTTGCCTTAATAGGTTTATGTATTTTATAAGGTTAAATTATAGATCTTTATATTTAAAGTTATACTTATCTTTAGCATCTTTATACATAATCTTCTAGTCTTCTAGAGCATTAGGGTTATCCGCTGTAATCTCTAGTCTTAGATCTCTTTTAGGTAAGCAGGTATTGTTAGTTCTTCTAGTAATTTATCCTGATTTAGATTAATATACTCCTAGATACCGTGAGATTCTACGTAATTCTTAGTTTACGCGTACTATTTAATCTAGTCCTTCTCTAATAATAACACTATATTTAGAGTTTCTTTAGACATTATAAAGGGAACCGTGCTGGTTAAAAGGAAGCATAGGGTTATTGTTTTAACTGATTATTATAATAAAGGGCGATTATCTCTTAATATAGGCAAGCGTTAGATTAATAATTTTAACAGAGCTTTTATCCTCTAATAATTAACAATAAGGGCAATAGAAGCCTCCTAGGCTTATAACTGTTAAAGGTAGGGGTTAGTGTAGCTAATAGAAAAGGTTTAATTCTGGTTAATTAGAGGTGCAGACAGCACCTGACTTTTGTACCTAAAGGGTACATAGTGCGCTATGGTAATGACTAGTCTACGGAGGTACTTCTAATACATTGTCTCCACCGTTGTCTTATCGAGGGTTTCATCCTAGTCAATGCGCAGGCCGCATCCACACATCCGATGCTCTAGGAGCTCTCCTGACACTTGTACTTTGTATCGAGGTACGGCCCGAGCTTTGGTTGCCTCGTGCTGTCAGCTTTCTGCCTGGACTACTAGCAGAGGTACCGCACGCACTTGGTCACGTACGGCCAAGTGTGAGGAGACCTGTCTGCTCTCCCACGCTTGCATTTCAAACTCTTGTCATGGACGACGACGACGACGAACGCCACGTTCCCGTTCACAGACGCTGTGGAGCGTGCGGATTGCGTTTCGATGCCGGGGACCAATTCTATGCCTGTAGGCGAGCTTCTCACGACCAGAGACATGCGTCATCTTTACTGATTGTACACAAAAGTCTGTGGATCCGCCTTCGGCAAGTCGACATTCCCCGACTCGGGATACTGTAACAATACACATGGCTATCCATGGCTCTTTTGTCTGTTCCCTGCGTGTAAGACCTGTCAACATGCACCGGAGAGCGTCACGATACATGCACGCTGCCTCAGACTGCTGCTTGGCGAGAGCGGGCAGGGATGCCGTCCAGACCTGCGTTGCCTGCTGCTCGCGACGACATGGCGCATTCCGTGGCGAGGCGCCCGGTCCCTCGATCTAGAGCCTCGGGTCGAGTTCACGTCTGGGCAAGAGACGCTGCGGACGAAGCCTCGGATGTTGCAACTCCCAGCAGAGCTTCAACAAGAGATTTGGGACCTCTGCTCGCCAAGCCTTCCTTGGCTTCACGCCAACCTTTTGGATCTTCGGGTCGAGCTGCTAATGGCTCCGCAGCACGTCCAGTCGAGTCTTTATCTTACCGAAATCAAGTCATGGGCGCGCTTCGGCGAGGCCGTCCGCATTTTCAGCTCGGATCGCCTCCCAATCGTTCGCCTGACGTTTGACTGGCGTGGGCTTCGCCTCATCGAAAGAGTCGGGGAGAGGCCGCTTGGGAGTGTCTCGGGGACAGACTATAGAGCATACATTCTCGAAGAGGTCGAGAACTTTTCCGGTATGCTCGTGGATTTCCAGGTCGGTCGTGTTCTTCCTGGCCGCCGCGGACATTACTGACCAGGTCATTTAGCAAGGCCTTGCTCGTCTACGTCCTCCCTCGCCGACTGATGGGATCAAATTGCATTTCTGGGACACGCCAACGCCGCCTACACCCGAACGATGCCTGGGTCATCTCTCCTGCATGCCCTCGGGATGCGCTCTCGGCACTGTGCAACTTCGAGCCTGCACAGGTTTGACCCTTTTCATTTTGGGTGGTTGTTTATACGCCGTCCATGCTCACGGGAGCAGTCGACCATCGGCTAAGAGCACATTTGATACGCTCCTCATGGGTACGACGGAAACAAAGTTTCGTTCGCTGGGTATATACACCCATCATAGGTCGACTCGCCAGGTTTGGGTTTAGCGATTACTCGAAGCGGGCTAGCCCCTTTAACCGATCCCAGAACCTCTTGGTAAGTGTCATATAATTAGTCCTCCAGTATCTTTCCTAATAGGCTCAGCTCAGCACCGAGTTTTCCGGAGACATAGTCTTCAGGAACACAAAAAGGCTCTATCGGTAATCGAGCAGCCGTCAGTCCTCATCTATCAGAGAACAGAGGGGCTACCTATTTCGATCGTCGGTGCATGCTCTCATAGCAACGACGATATGCTAGAGATAGTAGCACCTTGGACAAGATCACCATCGGCATTGATCGGTGATGCCTTCTCATCGGCACCGCTTCGGAATGCGTCGCGCATCCAACTCTTCCTTATTCCAGGTACAGAATTCTGTAGAGGCATCCTTATACAGTACCACGACGGGCAGCAATTTGCAATTGGACAATGCAGGCTCGGCGTTGATCAATCTCAAAAGTATCTAGGCCCCGAGTACCTATGCTTTCGCCATACAAAAACCCCAAAAGCACTGGACATATTCGAAAAGGAGATGCCCATCGTGGCAGTCGCCACAAGTGCTCAAGCGCATTGGCATCAAGGACCCGAACCCTGGATCTGCTGTGAGATGCACGGTTTCTTGAGCTTTTCTGCCCAATCTTACACCATCACAATCGAGCACATGACGGATCAGACGATTAGGGACACGTGACGCGGTAATAGTGCAGAACCGCCCTACTTGAACTATAGGCTGTTTTCCTCTCAGGATTTGGCTTTCTTTTTGAAGACTATCCGCATTTTGACATGGCAATCTACGAGATGGTCTTGATTGGTTTCCCTCCATGTTCGCTGAGGTGTGCGCTCGGTAAACATGACAAACCTCGAAACGTATTCTCAGCCGTCCTGCGTGATGTGCAAGAGGTCGGTATACCATTGGACCCAGGTTCCGACTCTGGCTGTACAGGCACAGGGACGTAGGTCCTCATGAAGAGACATTTTTGATTGGGCAAGGCCGGACAAGAGTGTTGGCATCAAAGGCCGAAATAACAGCAGATTCCATCTGAACTTATGTGGAGCGAGGTGCGAAAGGCTAGCCTGCGGAAGGAAAGACAAGGAGCACATGAGGCACAAGAGGCACAAGAGAATTGCATGTCTTCCTAGTATCCCGCCTTACCCCTAAGCAACATGAAGATGTATGCAGAAACCAGGACTTCCTTAATACCTCCAGCTGCAACGTCTTCCGCCGGTCCAGGCCGGTTCAAAGGAATCTTCCAGGTCTCGGTACTCAGGCATGTAAGAGACAGCCTTCCTTGGCCGGATAAGATTCCCGACTGCAGGCCCGGTTGCTTGGCCTTCTCAACCGCTCTTCTGGGATATAGAGACCGCAGAGAATTCCAAGACCTCGAGCTTCTGCTCAATCGGGATGCGGCCTCGGAGATATCGTTGTGAAGGCACTAAACGCGCGTAGGACTTGTGAGAGTACATTGCCTTGTATGAATATGTACTGCAGTGTCTGAATATAGTGGCCCAAAAATCTTCTTCTAGTTTTCCGGTTCCCAGTTTAACTGGTTTTCAATGCCTAAAGTATGCTCTGTACACTCGCAATGACCGACGATCCCTTATAGTTGTTTCATTTATTGCGTCAAACTGAACGAATCTAGGAACGGTTCACGAGGCTATCTGGTGCTCTTCTTTCCCTTTCCCTTACCCGTAGGATCGTCCCAGGTCCGATACTTATTCTTGGACGTCTCCGCAACGAAGCCCGCATTCGACTTGCCATCCTTGCCGATAATGACTGCCTTGACCCATTTCTTGCTGTTGACTTCAAACTTATCCCCATTCTTGGCTTTGCAAGTGACCCAACCGTTTGCGACTTTAGTAATCTGTACCGATGTATAATCACTGCCCCTGACGGTATATACCTGCGCGGAGTCCAGCGACATTTCCATCGACACATTACTGCCCGGAGCCTGCGCTTCGTCCAATTCCTCGTTTTGAGGGGCTCTCGTCGCGAAATCGGAAGATGGGCCAGCGAAGTCTCGGCTATCGGCCGCCTCCTCGTCCCCGTAAAGTTCTTCGAAAGATTCTACTGCCGGCCGCGGAAATAATTTAACCTTCTCAAAAGCCCAGAGAAACTCAGCTTCGTATAGCTGTATGTCTCTATACGCATCTCTTTCGCCCGGCCCGCCTTCCAAAGGATAGAACGAGTCCAGCCATCCCGAACCCTGCAGTCGGCATCCCCATATCCGGGCCTTGGAGCCGAAGTAGGTTATCGCCCAGACAGACGGTATGCCATTCTCAATCATGTACGCTTGGCAAAGCTGATACGCTTGCACCTCGACCTCTGCGATCTTCGAGGGCCCGGCACGGCCTTTCTTCCCCTGACCGATTAGCCGGAATACTAGGGCCCTTGAGTCGGTCGAGTAGTTTTGGACGGCAATATCGATTCGTAACTGAGAGTGATGCTCTTTAGGAGGAACCTCGGTCCCGTGAATCCATTCAACCTCAGGAAATATATGTCGTGTAAAGTAACGTAAAAAGAATCGAGTTGAGGCCCATTCATCGCGGTTATTAGCTTCCTCGCGTAGATAACCAAGAATAGGATCGGCTGTGAAGATGCTCATGTTTTTCTTGACTTAGGGGCCAAAGTTCAAATATCAAGTTGTCTGAGTGAAACAAGATGATCGCCTCAAATGCGAAGCTTGGGATAAATTTATAATTGAGACCCGTGGGAGTGTGCGGCCTCTTATATTCACCAGTCCTCATTGACCTGCGAGTCGTCATGATCTTGGCTCCGACTACTTACTAGGCCGAAGTGGGTTGCACCTCGGCAACTTTGTCCCCAGAAACCTTCCAGTTATTGATCTGACATAAAGAACCACTTATGCTACGTTACAGCTCGTCAACAAGACTCTCCGTATGATCTCATTTGGATAAACCAGAAACGTTAGAGGACCCGTGAGATCTCGGCAGCGGCCCGCGTAGAGTCGACCGAGGTAAGCCGAACCAGACACACGACGATTATGAATATGTAGCTGCAGATGTTAAAAAATTGTTTGGAAGCGTAGGTCGAGGAGAGACCAAGAAACCGGCCAGTAAAAGCCATAAGAAAAACGCCGCTATAGTAGTATACAACAGGGGAACATTTTCAACATTAAGTAAAAGTTGATCGTACTTTGATAGCATGGCACGCGCTTAGCTAGTCCCTGTAAATTTAATACGACATGCGGTGTCGTCTACTCCGACTTTATTAATAGCTATGCGTGAGCTCTATTAAATTAACTTCATCAATATAACCAGACAGCGTCGGCTAGCGCACATTCTCTGACTCGCCATTTAATGATATATGCCTTTGCTAAATGCTATTTAAACACGACGAATTGAAAATTACTATCCTTAGGGTCCTTAGTCGTTAATCTTAGCGAAGTATCGAACTGAGAAGCTAGTATCTAATATTTCTACATGCGCAATTCTTAAGATTAACCGTCGCTGATTTAACGGAGTAGGGGCTATAGCAGATCCGGCGCCTCGATAGCGGTTAAGCCACGGAGCGCTTGGCGTTTTTACCAACTGTTTTCAATACATCGTTTATATAGATCGAGACAAAGTACATATTAAAGGAAACCACCCAGGCCTCGAGCAGACTACAGCGTTGGAGCACTAATAAAACTTGTAACAATAAATAAATAGATACACATAGAAACCTGGGGATTGGACCAGGTAAGCATATCGAAACCCCTTAAGTCCTTTTAACTTAATTTCGCCGACACGCCCGGAATTGCGGAGACACATGCCTAAATCACTAATGGTCGCAAACTAAGCAAAAGCGAGACGCTCGCGAGTTCTCGGTAACATGCTATTATATTACAGCGAATTCTTAGAACTTTTATAACCTATCGACATCATGCAGGCTCGGTTAGGCCAATCTACGCTAGCTCTAATAGTGCTTCTACATTAGGTCCGTTAACGGCCTAGACACGGAGATCCCCTCATACCGCCGTCACGACTCACGAGCGTTGGCCACTCTGTGTTATGTGAGAGGGCTTTAATCGCTCATGAGGCAACGCCAGCCGCATATCGGAAAGCATCAGCAATCAAGTCGTGAGAGGTGAATGATAGAGATGAGAGACTCAAATAGGGATTGATAATTAGATGACCTATATGGCGCCCCGAGACCGGCCTGAAGGCCCTAGCAAACCCTTAGTAACACATCATATTCTTTTAAATAGAATGGGTGTCCTCCTATAAAAGGGCTCACGTTTACGGCGACTCATTAACGCTTTCTTTTTCTTCCTAACATCATCCTCAACGATCAGTCACCGCTACTAGGCATTCACTGATATTAATCCCTCGACTTCATCCGCCAGGAAACCTTTAAACTAACAAGAATGGACCGAGGAATAATGGAAAGGAGGTACATTTGGCCTTCTGAATTACTCAGCCGTCCACCATTTGGATCAACTGCATCGAAGATGCCCTGTTCTCCAGAAACAACGTGCTCACCTGATAATCCCAAATCTTGTGTCTCTAACGTTACTGAGGCTCTTGAGCAGCAAATTACTGCCTCTCAGGAATCCGGTGTCGGCTTTGGCCGTCATAGCATCCTAACAGGCAGCTGGGAAAGGGGGACAGCGCTCATTGCCCTAATCACTGCGGATACTGTCTCCTCTGCAATATCTGCAGGAGTGAGCGGTTATCACGATCGTATTCAAGCTCTCATCAATCATCATACGAGTATTACCAGAGCCCAAGCGAGACCACATGTATCACGAAGCGATAGAGTATCAACCCAAGGTATTCATCGCGCTTCCCGCACACCATGAGTATATCCCAAAGCTTAAGCCCGTGTGACAGACACCCATCAACCAAAACCAAAATCTTCCAAGTTTAAGAGAAAGCTGACAAGAATCGGTAGGAGTACTATCAATTATGGCCAAGCGATAAGCTTACTTCGAAGGAGCCAAAAAGGCCGCAGAAAGACCCCTGTGCTGCTCCGCATCGCCCTAATACGAGATTAACTCTGGCTTGTAAGGACTAAACATACAGTAATCTCGTTATAAAGAAAAAATACTCGACTGTGTGAAGATGGGTATCTGAGAGGCTTTAGGGTCATGATTGGCTGGAGGAACGGACGCCGGCGAGCACAGCTAGAGAACGGGGATGAATGCGTTCAAGAAATTCCACAATATATTACCAGCGCTACGTTGTAGCATATGAGACATCATGTTTGTCTCGTAAGGTGGCGACTCCTTGGTCAATCAGAACGAGATCCGAAGAGCCTAAGAGAACGTGTATCTTTGCATACATGTAAGTCGCATTTAATTGCAACCAATCAGATGACATCTTCGCATCGAGGCTGTTTCTATTATGTCCCTGATGAATAGATAAGCAAAGCTGGTGTCCAAGACGGCTCAATATACATGAGGAGATTGGTATGCAGCAAGATTTCAGCAGATAGTCTCCCATCTTGCTACCAGCGGCCTAGATAATTTCTCCTACTTGTAAAGAACCAATATGTAATTCGGATTCAAATGAAGGGGCTAGTTAAAATTACACCACCGAATCATTATTCTTCCACCACAAAGTAGGCCCCGTAGCTCAACAGCAGCGGTCGTTAATAAATCTGGGCACTAGCTACAAAGGCGGGCACGTGCAAGAGGCAGGCCAAGGCAGGCCACAGAGGCAGGCGCAAGAGGCCAAGGCTATAGAGACTGCGAAGGTAGAGCCTCTTGCTTCTTGCGCCTACTCTTGCGCCTACTCTTCCACCTACTCTTCCACCTGCCTCTCTTAGGCTCTGATCCACGAGCCGGTGCAAACTTTGCGCGAGTGCAAAATGCATGTAAACGGACGCGCTAGCTATTTTCGTCACCCAGATTGCATAGAAATTTATAGAACTTTATCTAAATTACATAAACACTACCTCCCCTTTATTCATAATGTATCTTTTTAACTAGGGCTACGTAAATGCCTATAATAGGATTAGATGCTAAGAATAAAGCAAATTCTGCTAATTTTTAGGAATAAACCATGTACTTTATGTAGTTTACTTATAAAGTTTATACCTAGGTAAAAGCTATAATAACGTTTCTTAGGGTTAATAGCCTTATAATTAATTAATTTATTGTAAATAAAGACACTAAGGATAACCTTTGGCTTATAATATTGATTTTATAGTATTACTAAAGGCTAGGATTATTATAAAGAGCCCTATATAGGCTATATTAGCGCCTCTATAAGCATATTAATAGTAATACTCTTCTAAGCCTTGTAATTAAAGGTGCCTGTGCATTGCTAATAGCATTACGAGATTACTGCGAAGAGCTTCTTTAATAATTATTAGACAAGCAATTTACATACCTCTTTTAGATACTAAAGAAGACCTTCTTTAAGCTCTATAACTAGGTTTATATTAATACCTGAATAGGCTCTTTATAATATTAATTAATTCAGTAAAAGCTACTAGTTTTCTTATAGATATATATACCGGCCGCAGAATTACAATTCCGGAACCATTATCGGATTAATTTCAAATATATAACGCCGGGTATTATAAACCCCACCGGTCCGCCTCCGCCCCTTTACTAAGCCATAACCACCTAACTAATCACTCCTTCTCTAGGACTAGAATTACCCCTCTATTACCTTAGCCCGCCCCTTAGCGGGTAGGGCTATGGCTAGGAGATGGTTTATCTCTATGGCGTAAGCGTCTAGATATTATAGCTAAAAGATAACTTTATTATATTATTCTTCTTTAGCGCTAGACTAGCCTAGGCCTATAGTAAAGGCACTACGCTTCTTCTTACTTTAATTACTAGCGTAAAGCTTCTTTATATAATCCTAATAGTTATCTAAAACCTATAGAACTATTAGATCTAGACTAGACTTAATAGTAAACTAGAATAGTAATACTTACACTACCCCTAGTAACTATAGCTACCTAAACTTCCACTAATTACTAGTGCTTATTTTATTAATTACTTAAGTTAGGCTAAGAGTAAATTAGCACTAGATCTAGCCTAGAATAGGGATGCTAACTACCTTTAAATATCTATAGTTATAGACCTAATAGTTAAAATAGGTATTAGTAGCTAGCCCTATATAAAATAGTTAGCCTTATTTCTAAGCTAGGATAGACTTAACTTACTAGTAATATTATAGCACTAGTGCCTAGGGTAGTTAATTAACTAAGACTTATAAGATATATATTAGATCCTATAGGGATCCCCTAACTATAGTAAATTAGAATTAAAGTAAAGGTAGGATAGGGTTAGAGAGACTATACCTTTAAATCCTTAGCTATAGCTTACTTAAGCTATTTCTTAGTTAAGGACTTCTAAGGGTATTACTTAGTATTAGAGTTCTCCTAGGCAGATTAGAGCTAGAAAAGCATAGAATATAAGAGTACTTATAGTAGCTAGTGCTATATTATTAGATAACTTAACTAATCTATAATAATATTAGTATTTAGGCTAATACTAGCCTAGAGGCGCCCTAGGTAGCTCTAAGGAAGAAAAGAACCTATAGGAAGTTTAATAAAAAAGAGAAAAGAAGGAAGACCTCTCTAGGGGAAGGAACCTTTCTTATACTTATATAAGGGAGGGGGCTAAATTATAGATATTAATAAAGAAAGAAGAATATAAGATAAAAATCTAGTTAGATAATACCTAGGAGACCTAGGCCTAGAAATAGCTAGGAATTAAACTAAACCTATACCCCTACTATAGAAGATAAATAATATTAGGTGCTCTAACTTCCCTATACTAATAAGCTAGACCTAGGCTAGAGAAGGCTAAAAAGTAAGGCTATAGAAAAGCTAGCTAAAAAGTAAAAGAGAAGTAAATTACTACTATAAAACTAAATCTAGTATACTATAAGATAGTATAAGAGGCCTAGAGTAATGCTAGAGTAGACCTAGGATAGAGCTAGGTAAGGCTTAGAACCTAGGATTTTCCTTCTTTCTTTCTTTTCTTTTTTTCTTATTAGGATAAGGCTAGTGTAAGCTAGTAATAAACACCTATAATAGGTCATACATAACGTGACGCAGGCCTAGTGTAGGGTTAGCGTTAGCCTAAATATAGATATAAGGGGTTTTCTTCCTATTTAAGGGTTTTCCTTTTAACAAAGCAGCAGGAGTACTAGTACTAGCCCTACATAGAGCTAGCTAGCGTAATTAATATATATAGATATATATATATAATAAGCTATAAAGGAATATAGGGTATTAATTTCTACTATCCTAATTATTAGTATCTTGAATTTTTATGAGCTTATTAATCTAATCAGGCATTTATATATAATCTTTGTTTATTAGCTAAAGCTAAAGTTAGTCTTGCTATTTATAAAGCTAAATAAGAAGTTCCTTTAATTTAATAGTGTAATTAGCGCTATTAATAGAACACATATTCTAGCATTTATTCTACTAAATTAGCAGTAAAGATACTAGTTAAGGAAGAATAATATCTTATAAAACGTGCTAGTAGCCACGAGCTTGAAGGATTATTCCTCTATATGCTAGTAGGCACTAAAGGTTCTATTAATAATAGCACCTTATTATAGATAGCGTTTGTAAAGTCTTTTGCGATCCTAGAAGGCTGATTTTATCTTAGTAACACAAGATTTAGCTTATATTATAGCCTAATTATACCTTTCTTAAGGGTTTAATATTATTTATAAGACTAGAAAGATGCTTATAAGCACCTAAATAATAAGAAGGAGCTTTTTAACTTCTAGCATACATAGTTATAAATAGTTATAAAGCGTGTTTTTAGGTAATATAAGCGAAAGTAAAAGATAATTCGCTATAGCGCTACTAAGTATAACTTTCTTATATAGATTAAGATAGTTTATACTATTATAGCTCTCTTTAACTTTATTAAATTAGGTAGGAAGGAGCTATATAACTTTAAAGCAGAAGAGATAGAATTATTACCTTGAGATAAGCGTAAAGCGCTTAAAGCAGCTACTATATAGGTATCTTTGTGTTGGAACAAGCATGATATCAATCGCGGCACGCAGCCGCAATTACCCGGCAAAACGTCGGGCCGCGGGGCCCACGCGCGCCTAACGCAGGAGCCCCACTTATGGCCCAAAAGCCTGCCCTCTGATAGGGCAAGGACTCACAAGTTAGGTGACTCACAAACGCTCTGCGTTTGTGGCCACTTTCATAATCTAGAAAAGCCTCTCTTTTCCTCCCTTCTTTCTAATAAGATACCATGCTTAGAATAGAAGAATTATACCTATTCCCTAGGCTATTTAATTAATCCTAACGTTAGGAACCCTATAATTCTAACACTAATTAGTGGTTAACTTCATAGATAACCACTTGGTTATTTATAACCATAGATTAGTAAGGTTAATTAGACGAGATAACTATACTATAAACCTACTCTATAAAATAGGAGAGCTACTAGAAGTAATATAATTATACTAAGGAAGTTTAAGCACTCTCTTATAACAAGAAAAGAGTTTATACCTCCTAAGATCTAATATCCTAAGAACCCCTAAGGAATAAAGATAATAGCTATGCCTATAATCCTTTAATCTATTACATAAAGCCTTATTTCCCTAATCCTATATCTCCCTTTTATTTTCCTATAATAGAGATAAGAAGTATTCTTACTCTTTATAAAATCCTCCCTTATTTTTACTAACTTCCTAACCTCCTTTCTATTATAATTAGGTTAGGGTTATTATTAGTTCTTTTTAGTTCTAGGAGTCTAGGGAGCTCTAGGGGGCCTAGCTTTAGAGCTAGGCCTATCTCTTTAGTCTTTATACTCCTCTATCCTTTTCCTATATATTATCCTTTTATAAGGCTTCTCTCTATATATTCCTTTTCTCTTCCCTAATTATGTATTCTTAGTCCTTATTTACCTTAGAGAAGGCCTACTAATTTACATTAGTCTTTTAGTGTCTTTATTATCTCTTAGCTTATCTAGCTTTAGTAATTACCTCCTTTGCCTTTCTTAACCACTATACCTCTAGGCCAGGGAGTCCTTAGCGCTTCTATAGGGCTACTATTCTACTATCTATTATAGGTTTATAATAAGCTATATTATATATATATTAATCCCTTCCTTATCTCGCGAGTCTAGTGCGTTTTCCGCTTAGAGCTATACCACTGCTTTTACCTTTATATATAGTCTATTTATTACATTCTAGGTATGTCTAAGGATAAGTAAGGTGTTTTTATTCCTGTTGGAATCACAGGGTGCCTGACGTCAGGATCGATAGCCTAGGGAATAGGAATTATTCTTCTATTCTAAGCGTTGTAATTAATTAGTCATAAGTGTGTGTTCTAAAGAGAGGAAAAGAGAGGCTTTTTGGATTGTAAGAAGTGGCCACAAATGCACTGCGTTTATGGGTTACCTAACTTATAGGTCCTTACCTAATTAGAGGGCAGGCTAATAAGTTATAGGTAGGGCTACCTCTCGCGGGCGCGCGTTACGCGCGCGCCCCTCGCGGCCTAACGTTTTGCTAGGTAATTATAGCTATGTGCCGTGATTAATATTATGCTTATTTTAACATTAGAACCTCTTTCTTTTTAACATAATTATTAATATATAATATTAATCTAAGAAGGGAAGATGTTACTTCCTTCGGATTATCATCGGATTAGTCGTGGCTAAAGACCCCGCCAATTGTGGGCCGAGTGGAGCCCTTAGAGGGATGCACGCCTTGTGATTAGCTGCCCTTTTTCGCCACCCCTCTTTGCCTCACTTACGGGTTTCACCCACTTTTTAGCTAGCTAGATTCCTCTCCCTCTCTCTCTTCTCTTTCCTAGATTATCATTATAAACTATTATAGACTTTAATAATAATAGTATTAATTACCTGCGCAGGCGCCTTAGTGTTCTAACACTAATCAGTGGTTAATTATAACCATAGATAAGTTAGGTATTATAAGAAGAGACATTTCTATAGACACTATAGTTATTTTCCTATTATCTAGATCCTTAGGAATAGGGGTATAGCTATAAGAGTGTGCTAAAGGAAGAGACTTAAATTCCGGTTATAGACTTATTAGGCTTCTAAGGGATTAGCTTCTTCTATTATTATCTTTACTTTTAATAAAGAGATTAATTTTATATCTATTATAAACCTAGGGATTAACTTCTTCTATTATTATCTTTATCTTTAATAGAGAGACTAATCCTACACCTACTATAAGAAAACTAACTAAATAACCGAATTAATCGCTACAAGGCATTCGCTTTAAACCTAATGTTAATAACTATTACTTATAATAAGTTAGGAAGCTAGACTAGTAACAAGAGGGAAGACCTAAGCTACTGTAGAAGCTGCATAATTGCCTAGACTATTACTAAGAGAAGAGCCTTAATTCTCTAGTAATAAGAAACTATTCTAAATCTTAATAGCACCTAAGAGACCCTAAGAGAGTAAACTACTAATATAACTATAACCTCTTTCCTATACCCTTACAAAAGATTAGAAAGAACAAATAGTAGTTAACCCTAATTCCGCCACGCTATCTAAGCTTAATAACTATATTATAAGGTTTATTAACCTTAGTAAGTATTAAGACTAGAGGGATAATAACCTCTAGGAATTATTCTAAGAAGACTTTAAAGGATAGTCTAAGAATACCTTTATAATAGCTAATAGAGACCTTATTAGAGAACTATAGAATTCTCTATGACATTATAGTATTATTATAAGACAAGGCTAAGGACTAGCAATCACAACGTCTCTAGAAGAAGTGGTCTAATAAGAAATAAGGCTATCGTGGCCTAAAGGGAGATTATAATCCTCTAACCCCCTAAATTTTAACCTCCTTAACCCCTTATCTACTTACCCTAGAACCTTATCCTTCCTAACCCTAATAGTACCTTTAAACCCCTTAACCTATAAGAGAGCCTCTTTTATAGCAAACCCTATTACATTAAGCAATTCACCCTAAAGATCCCTATCTATAGTAAACCTTGCCGCCTATATAGCAATTCTCTTCTAAGGACTAGATTATAAAGAAGATCTTAGAACTTATAAAGATATATAAGGATAGTAACCATTATAGCGAATAATTATATAATTTCCTTACCCTAAAAGTCATGCTCTTTAAGAATAAGTATAATAGGATTAACCTCCCTTAAACGCATTATTAGAAGGCTCTCCTAATTATCTTAATTAATAATACTAAACAGTATTACCTTAATTACCTCTTCGGTTAAAACCTTATATATAAAGAGATAATTAGCCATATCTATTAACGCTTTAAGACAGAAAGTAACTAATAGTTCTACTAACGCAAATAGAGTAGCATAACTCTAAATAGCACTATTGCTAAGAACCCTAATAAAACTAGGCTTAAGTGCCTTAAAATTATACTAGCTACCCTTAAGAAGATCTATTAAGGCCTATATCCTTTTAATATAGTAAATACTAAGCTCTATAAGTAAACGTTAAATACTATAGCTAGTGTACCTAAATGCTAGATAGTAGAGTATAACCACTCCCTAGGCTTTAAGAGTCTTACTAGAGACCTCTATAAGGTAATTATAATCTTAGAGTTAAATAAGAGAGCTACCTAATACCTATAATTATAAGGGAGTTCTTCTAAGGCTATGTTTACTAACTATTAATATAAACATTAGCCCTAAGGCAAGGGAGGCTATTACGGTAAGAGCCTAAGGCATAGCCCTTAGCGTTGCTTTATATATAGTAAGAATAGCTATTAGTCCTTTAACCACTCTAATAAAGAATGCTAAAAGGAGAAGGATTATTAGTTTGCTAGTAAGATCTATTATACACTCCCTTTAGAGAAGAGATTCTAGGCATTTCTTACCTCTTATAAAGGGCTAGATAATAATAAGCCTAATAAGGGCCCTAGCTAAGGATAGGAACTATATCTTATAGCCTATATAAAGACTAAAGATAGTAATAAGGATAATAAAGAGCTATCGCTAGTGGTATATCTAAGCATTACATAATTCTTTTACTTAGAGCTATAGGATAATTATAATCTTATAGATGCTAATATTCTTACTGCCCTTAATAACTAAGCCTTTTAGCATGCTTTCCTAAAGTAAGAACTATATTAATAGTAATAATCTAATAAGGGATTAACCTACTATATCTCTAAAGAATGCTATTCTAAAGAAGTCTTTAGAGGATTATGCCTAATACTAGGGTAGTAGGTAAATTAATGGTAGGTTAGGGATAAGTAAAGGCTTTGCTATAATTAATGCCTTTATTAAAGATAATCCCCTATAAGCTATAAATCATTAAATTTAGTGCTAGATTTATAACCGCAAAAGGCATGCTTTGTGTGCCTATAGAACTTGGAGAGCTTAAATTCTATGTCCTTAATATAGCGACTCCTTTCCTCTTTTCTATTACTAATATAGATAAGCTATAAGTTAAGATTAATAACCTTGTGAACATGCTAATCTAAGGCAATAAGACTATGCCTATTATGCGATAATAGGGATATCCTTAGTAGCTACTAGAGGCTAAAGAAATGGTTGCCTTCTACCTCTTAGAAGGAGAAATCCGTTAATTACATTATTACTTCAGTTACCCTTCCGTTTAACACCTTATAAAGATCCTTTAGCAGGCTAGTTATAATATTAAACGTTAGGTAATTAAGAAGTTAACCAAAGTCTGCTACTATTATTAGATAAAGGAAAAGCTCCTAGCTAGTTTAAATTTATAATTAAAGATAAGCATAACTTTAACTATAAGATCATTACTAACATCGCGCAGATTAATAACTAACTAGTCCTTTACATTATTAATTCAGTGACTTTGTTCTAAGCAGCCCGCTTCCTTAATCCTAAGAAGCAGAAGGCCTAAGATATCTAGGATACTATTAGAGAGTGCTAGATTAATACCTATCTTAGACCGCTAGATTATATTATTTATAACGCTAGTAATAACTTCTCCTCCGCTAAATTTAAGCACTACGCTTAATTAATATTAATTAAGATTAATAAGATGCTAATTAAAGCCTATAGTAGCGTTAGAAAGGTTAAAAAGTACTATAGACCTTTACGCTAGGCTTATAAGATTATCATAGACTTAATTAGCGTAGAGATTACGCTAGAGCAATGTCTTTAGATAGCTATTAAAGCTATTAATAACTTAGCAAGCCCTAATAGACTAGTGCTAACCCTGCTAGTCTTTAAAGCCTACCCACGCATAATAGATAAGTTACCCTAAGCATCTCTATTATTTAACGCGCTAAGGCAATTTAGAAGGCTACTAATAAGGTACGCCGCTACCTAGCCTTACGGCAGGTCTGTAATGCCCTTAACGCCTAGAACAGCCCTAATATATTACTAATACATTAGATGCCTCTATAGGCTAATATATATGTGTAGAGGAGAAGGGTGGCTAGCATAGCCCTTATAAGCTAATTGCCACTAATAGGAGACCTATACTATCTAAATGCCTTATAGCCTAGTGAAATTCTAATCTATAGTAATAAAGCCTTACTATAAGGACCTATATAATATAAAGGGGCTATAGGAGATAAAACCTTAAGTTATTAAGAAGACTATAAATAAGAGAGATTCTCTTGCCTCTATAGGGGCGGAGGTAAGGGAAGGAGTAAAAGAAGGAGTAAAACTCCTAGTGCTAGTAAAGAGAAAGCAAGGAAGGCTAAGAAAAGCCCTTATAGTTTAATTCTCCCTTAACTAAGGCATAGAAGAACCTAAAGATTATAAGGAGGACTTTATAGTTATTAATAAAGATTAAGAAGAGGTATTAATTAAAGAGATTATAACCAGAGAATCGCTAATAGAAGCGTTCCTAATAGCAAAGGAAAAAGCTAACTAGGACCTTGCCCTCTAACTCTACTAAGAAGGAAGATTATAACCCTAGGAAAGCCCTTTAAGCAATTAGATTAAGCTAAGATTAACGCCCTATAAGCTTGTAATATGTTTAGATTCACAAAGTTTAATTAAGCGAAGCATAGCGGCTATAGGATCTTTAACTCTCGCATAGTAAGAGAGATTAAAGGTAAAGGCATGGATTCGCTATACAAGAAGTCTTGCCTTATTATATAAGGCTATAATAATAAGGAGAAGGAATTTATCCTAATGTAATCGCTAATAATCTAACAGGTAAGCCAATAGCTAATTATAGCTATTGCTCCTTTGTTAAAGCAAAAGGGATTTGCCTCTAGATCCGCGATATTACCTAAGCCTATGTTTAATTATAAACAAAACTTATAAGGCTAATTATCATAAGATTGCTAGAATAGATCACGCACCTCTTTCTAGAAGGCACTGTAATAGAGGTTATTAAGCCTCTTTATAGCATTATAAAGGCTAGAACTCACTGGTAGGCAATGTACTTCCGTTATCATAGGGATAATCTTAATATAATAACGTTAATATACAATCCCTGCTTAGTAATCACAGCTCTAAATAATAAAAACCTCTTTAGGATTATTAGAATATAAACAGATAACACGCTAGGTCTAAGCAATAATAACTTCTTTAATAAAGAAGAAAAAGAGCTCTAGAAGGCTAACTTTATAGCTAAAGAGAAGCAGTAACTATTAAACAGGAATCCCCTTACTTTTAATAGCTGTATTCTAACCTAAAACGCTAATAACTCACTAACCCTAACCTAGAAAGGCTAAAGTTAGAAGATTAAGGAAGTTAACCCTTAATCTCTAATAGTAAGGTAGGATTACGTAGAATAATAAGCCTAAGGAAGCTATATCGCAACCATCTATCTGCTAACTAGAAGCTTTATATAATCTATTAATTATAGCTTAATACTAAGAACTAGCTACTAAAGATATTATATGCCTAAATAAACGCCTTAAGTGGCAGATTAAGAGTTAGTAATAAGGATTATGCTATATCTCACTAACCCTTAAAGAAGTAAAGCTTTTGTATTTGTAGATAGATCGCTTGCAAATAACAAGGATCTTAGCTTACAGATCGGGTATGTAATTATAATTAGTAATAAGGCAAAGAGGTATAATAACACCTTTATCGCAAAGGGAATATTATTATATATAGTTTAATAAAGAGTAAGCGGGTTACGCGTAGCGCGCTTACCTCTAAGCTATATAGCATAGTTTAAGGTGCTAATATTGCGTACGCAATATCTACGACCCTTAATTAAATTACAGACTAATTAAAGATGCCTTAGATCCTTACAATCCTTTATACTAACTCGTTCTTATTATATAAATGCCTTATTAAGCTAGGCATAATAAAAGAGAAGAGGCTAATGATTAATATTATAGCCCTTCGCTAATTGTACGAGAGGCGCGAGATCTACAAGGTTAGATAGATTAACGGCAATAATAACCTGGCTAATGCGATGACAAAAGGATCGCTAAATTAAGCGCTTATAATATTAATTAATTTAAACAAATTAACAATCCGTGTGGAAGGCTAGGTTAAGAGACCTTTATAAGCGTTATAAGCATTATAGAGAGGAATTAATAGAGATAAAGAGGAGGATTTATCGTGATTAGATTAATTAAATTAACTAATGCTAACTAAGCTAAGTAGGGCTCTGGATTCCTATTAAGGGATTCACTTATATACACTTTCCTTTAATTTGATTTTTATTGCGTTTTTAGGCTCCTTTAGCTATAAGAAAAGAGAGACTACTAGTGTTACTTCCTTCGGATTATCATCGGATTAGTCATAGCTAAAGACCTCGCTAATTATAGGCTAAGTAAAGCCCTTAGAGGATGCATGCCTTATAATTAGCTACCCCTTTTTGCCACCCCTCTTTGCCTTACTTACGGGTTTCACCCACTTTTGGCTAGCTAGATTCCTCTCCCTCTCCCTCTTCTCTTTCCTAGATTATCATCATAAACTATCATAGACTTCAATAACAACGGTATCAATTACCTGCGCAGGCGCCTTGGTGTTCCAACAGAAGATATAGGGGATTAAATAAATATATTATATAAATAAAAGAACTAACAAAGGAAAACAATAATAATAGTCCCCTTTCCTTCCCTTACACGCTACTAGCCTTTAATAACTAGCTTCTCTAATTACTTATCCTTCTTCCTTACGGAAGGCCACCTCTGCCTTTTGCCCTTACCTATGCCCCCTTATTTAACTAGTGTAATATAATGTTAGATTACGTTACAAGGAAAGGTTACCTATAATCCCTTTCCTATCTAAAGGTATAATATTAGATTATCCCTTCCTATAGCCCTTTATTTAACCATAATGTAATATTAAATTACGTTCCTAGGGAAGATTACCTATAATCCTTCCCTTTCTAAAGGTATAATATTAGATTATACCTTCCTATACCCCTTACGCTCCCTTCTCCTCTCCCTCCCTTTATAAAGACTTAGGAGGCGCCCTCCTTCTAAGGCTATATTACCTTAAGGCCCTAAAGGCACTATTTTCTCCTAGGCCCTATAATAGCGCTATTTCTTTTAGCTATTTAGGGCCTCTAACCCTATAGCCCACGCAGGCTTTAGCGTAGGCTTTAGCGCTAGTTCTTAGCGCTTCTAACCCCACGCCCCACGTAATAATGCTATACTTAGGGTAGCTTGCTTACGTAGGTCTTTAGCGCTAGCTTTAGGGCTCTAGTCCCATACCTCTATATAGGCAGTGCTATGCTTAGGTAACCTATCCCTCTATCCGGATTATTACTATATTACCTATAATAAACCTCTCTAGGGCTTTATTAGGCATTACCTTTATGAATACATTAGCTAGGTTATCTTTGCTATTAATTCACCTAATCTTATAAAGCTTACGGCATTTATATAATAAATATAAATCTATATAGACTATAATTAGGATTACTAGGAGATTTAATTAGTCTATAATAATCTTTAATATTATTATAATTACATAAGCTATGTTAACGCTTACTACTATTCTATAGACCTCTAAAGTAAGTATACTTCTTATAACTCTCTTACTCTTTATTAAGCTATAGTGTATAATATTACCTTATAGTGTAAACTTACTATCCTTATACTCCTTATTAGCTAGGATAAGAATATAGCCTAGTTATAAGGTAAGGTCTTTATTATTAGCGAATAATCTATTAATAAATATAAATAGCTTTACTTTTTTAAGGTTAAGGGGTATAAAGATTAACCCTTAATCTAGGTAATCTATTTATTACTTAATATAATAATTAAGTTCCTTAACATTCTTAATTATTAGTTCTTAATATTACATAGTAACTAATAGGTTAAAGCTTGCCTTAGGTTAGTAGATTAAGGCAATACAAGCACTGCGAGCCCTTTATTTAACGTACTTCTTTTCTAGCTCTTCTAGTGGGATTAACTATAGCTTATTACTTTGCCCTTTTTACTATATCTTAATAGTATTATTAGTTAGTTAAATAATTCTACTGTTAAATATAAGGGGTTATTAGGTTTAATAAACTACTTTAGTTTTATAGCGAATTTAGTAGTAGCTAGTTAATCCTCTTCTTACTAGGAGAATCCTTTATCTAATAGGCTAAGGGTATTATTAGTTTGCATTCCTATATATCTAAAGTAAGGGATTTTAGTAGATATTATTATTAAGCATGGATTATAGCTTAACGTTATTATCTAGAGGTTTTCTCTATAGTGCTTATAGTAAGTTACCTACTAGTGTGTACTAGCCTTTATAATTCTGTAAAGAGGCTTAATAACTCTTATTATTATACCTTTAGGGTATTAGTTATAAATTTAGATAGGGAGTTAGGCAAGGATTATGCAATTTAGCGGCGTCTCTAATTATATATACGCTTATGTAATATCTTAAATTTAGAGGAGAAGTCCTTTTATAAGAAGAGAAGGGGTAATTATAAGGATTAATTATTAGCTTGCCCTTTAGATTATTAGGGCTTACGTAAGGATTACTTGCTTTGCTTTATCGCTAAAGCCTTAGATTATAAGCCTTAATTTCTTATATAGCTAGCCTATTCTTCCTTTAACTTTATTAATAATATAAGAATTAAAGATTCAAATCCCTTAGTGCTTCCTTAGGTTAAAGGTAATAAATTTAAACATACCTTAGCTAATTAAAGTATTAATCTTAGCCTTTATTAAGAGTTTAAAAGGTGCGCTAGGAGTTATAATTATGCCCTTCTTATGTAATTAGATTGCAAGCTTAAGGTCTGCTTCCTCCTTACTTAATATAAAGGTCTTAAGGTTATCTATTAATTAATTTACCTAATTAATAATTATAGGAGAGTTCTTTTATAGTCTTCCTAGCCTTCTTTTTAGAGGGGCTAGAGGCACTATATTATTAACTTATACCTCTTGCTCTTCCCTTTAATTACCTCTAGGTTATTACCTCTTACTAGTAATAGCCTTTCTTTACTAGGATCTTTATTATAGGGCTTAATAGAGATTAACCTAAAGACCTTTAGGCCTTATAGAAGGTTAAGAGTGTAGCTCTCTCTATTTATTATAAGGAGCTTATATAGGCCTTACTATCCTTTATGCTCTTACTAGATAAGGACTAGTAATATAAGTAAAAGGTTAAGAGTTAGTAAGGTATTAGGGCTATTCCTTATAGCAAGGGCTTCCTTAACTTTATAAAGTATATATAACCTCTTAATCTCCTTTATTGCCTTCTATACTATAAGGGCTTATTACTTAATATTAGGTAATAAAGGAGAATTATTAATTATTTAAGGATAAGCACTAAAGATAAGAAGGGTTAGAATAATACTATTTAGGCCTATAGTATTATTAAGGGCTTTTATAGCTATTTATAGGGCTATAGCTTTAGGCATTAATAGGCATTTGCGTTAGATAATATTATAGGCTCTTTAGAGTAGCCTATAATACCTCTTAACCTTACTAATGCTATAGTGTGCCTTAATAGGGACTTCTTTAATTAAGATTAATATTAAAGCTATAAATTAATAGAATTCCTTGCTTCTAAATATTATACTAGTATTAGTTATAATCTAATCTAGGGGACCTTAGTAGGTATTAATCTAGTAGAGTTAAAGGGCTTCCTAGGTTACCTTTACTATAATATCTTTAAGGAATTTAGCTATATTAAACACAGTAGCCATATTAATAGCATAGAGAATAGGGTAATTACTATCTAAATATATAATATCTATAATTGTTGGAACACCAAGGTGCCTGCGCAGGTAATAATACCGTTGTTATTGAAGTCTATGATAGTTGATGATAATAATCTAGGAAAGAGAAGAGAGAGAGGGAGAGGAATCTAGCTAGCTAAAAAGTAAGTGAAACCTATAAGTAAGGCAAAGAGGGGTAGCGAAAAGGGGCAGCTAATCACAAGGCATGTATCCCTTTAAGGGCTCCACTTAGCTCACAATTAGCAGGGTCTTTAGCTATGACTAATCTAATAATAATCTAAAGGAAGTAACACTAGTAGTCTCTCTTTTTCTTATGGCTAAAGGAGCCTAAAAACGCAATAAAAATCAAATTAAAGGAAAGTGTATATAAGTGAATCCCTTAATAGGAATCTAGAGCCTTAATTAGCTTAGTTAGCATTAGTTAAATTAATTAATCCGATTATAACAAATCCTCCTCTTTATCTCTATTAATTCCTTTTCGCAACGCTTATAACGCTTACAAAGGTCTCTTAACCTAGCCTTTCACACGGATTATTAATTCGTTCGAATTAATTAAGGTTATAAGCGCTTAATTTAGCGATCCTTTTGTCATCGCATTAGCTAGGTTATTGTTACTATTAATCTATCTAACCTTATAGATCTCGCGCCTCTCGTATGATTAACAAAGGGCTATAATATTAATTATTAACCTCTTCTCTTTTATTATGCCTAGCTTAACAAGGCATTTGTATAATAAGAACGAGTTAGTACAAAGGATTATAGGGATCTAAGGTATCTTTAATTAGTCCGTAATCTAATTAAGGGTTATAGATATCGCGTACATAATATTAGCACCTTAAACTATACTATATAGCTTAGAGGTAAGCGCGCTATGCGTAACCCGCTTACTCTTTGTTAAGCTATATATAATAATATTCCCTTTTGTAATAAAGGTATTATTATCCCTCTTTACCTTATTACTAATTACGATTACATACCTAATCTATAAGCTAAGATCCTTATTATTTACAAGCAATCTATCTATAAATACAAAGAGCTTTGCTTCTTTAAGGGTTAGTAGGATATAGCATAATCCTTATTACTAGTTCTTAATCTGCTATTTAAGGCGTTTGTTCAGGCGTATAATATCTTTAGTAGCTAGTTCTTAGTGTTAAGCTATAATTAATAGATTATATAAAGCTTCTAGTTAGTAAATAGTTATAATATAACTTCCTTAGGCTCTTTGCTCTATGTAATCCTACCTTACTATTAGAGATTAAGGGTTAACTTCCTTAATCTTCTAACTTTAGCCTTTCTAGGTTAGGGTTAGTAAGTTATTAGTATTTTAGGTTAGGATATATCTATTAAAAGTAAGGGATTCCTGCTTAATAGTCGCTGCTTCTCTTTAGCTATAAAGTTAGCCTTCTAGAGCTCTTTTTCTTCTTTATTAAAGAAGTTATTATTACTTAGACCTAGTGTATTATCTATTTACATTTTAATAATCCTAAAGAGGTTTTTATTATTCAGAGCTATAATTAATAAGTATAGATTATATATTAACATTATTATATTAAGGTTATCCCTATAATAACAGAAGTACATTACTCACTAGTAAGTTCTAGCCTCTGCAATACTATAAAGAGGCTTAATAACCTCTATTATAATACCTTCTAGAAAGAGGTATATAATCTATTCCGGCAATCTTATAATAATTAGCTTTATAAGTTTTGTTTGTAATTAAACGTAGGCTTAAGTAATATTGCAAATCTAGAGGTAAATCCCTTTTACTTTAATAAAGGAGTAATAGCTATAATTAGCTATTAGCTTACCTATTAGATTATTAGCAATTACATTAGGATAAATTCCTTCTCCTTATTATTATAGCCTTATATAATAAGGCAAGACTTCTTATATAGCAAATCCATACCTTTACCTTTAATCTCTCTTACTATTTAAGAGTTAAAGATCTTATAGCTACTATGCTTTACTTAATTAAACTTTATAAATCTAAATATATTATAAGCTTATAGAGCATTAATCTTAGCTTAATCTAATTACTTAAAGGGCTTTCCTAGGGTTATAATCTTCCTTTCTTAGTAGAGTTAGAGGGTAAGGTCTTAGTTAGCTTTTTCTTTACTATAAGGAACGCTTTTATTAGTAATTCTCTAGTTATAATCTCTTTAATTAATGCCTTTTCTTAGTCTTTATTAATAATTATAAAGCACTCCTTATAATCTTTAGGTTCTTCTATACCTTAGTTAAGGGAGAATTAGACTATTAGGGCTTTTCTTAGCCTTCCTTGCTTTCTCTTTACTAGCACTAGGAGTTTTACTTCTTCTTTTACTCCTTCCCTTACCTCTACCCTTATAAAGATAAGAGAATCTCTCTTATTTATAGTCTCCTTAATATCTTAAGGTTTTATCTCCTATAGCCTCTTTATAGTATATAGGTCCTTATAGTAAGGCTTTATTACTATAGATTAGAATTTCGCTAGGCTATAGGGTAATTAGATAGTATAAGTCTCCCTATTAGTAATAATAAGCTTATAAGGGCTATGCTAGCTACCCTTCTCTCTCTATATATATATATTAGCCTATAGAGATAGCTAATATATTAGTAATATATTAGGGCTGCTCTAGATATTAAGGGCATTATAGACCTGCTATAAAGCTAGGTAGCGGCGTACCTTATTAGTAGCCTTCTAAATTACCTTAGTATATTAAATAATAGAAATGCTTAGCGGTAACTTATCTATTATATATAGGTAGGCTTTAAAGACTAGTAGGGTTAGCACTAGTCTATTAGGGCTTACTAAGTTATTAATAGCTTTAATAGCTATTTAAAGATATTACTCTAGCGTAATCTCTACGCTAATTAAGTCTATAATAATCTTATAAGCCTAGCATAAAGGTTTATAGTACTTTTTAACCTTTCTAATGCTACTATAGGCTTTAATTAGTATCTTACTAATCTTAATTAATATTAATTAAGCATAGTGCTTAAATTTAGCAAAGGAGAAGTTATTACTAATGTTATAAACAATCTAATCTAGTAGTTTAAGATAGGTATTAATCTAGCACTCTCTAATAGCATCCTAGATATCTTAGGCCTTTTACTTCTTAGGATTAAGAAAGTAGGCTACTTAGAATAAAGTCGCTAAATTAATAATATAAAGGACTAGTTAGTTATTAATCTATATAATATTAGCAATAATCTTATAGTTAAAGTTATGCTTATCTTTAATTATGAATTTAAACTAGCTAGGAGCTTTTCCTTTTATCTAATAATAGTGGTAGACTTTAGTTAGCTTCTTAATTACCTAGCGTTTAATATTATAACTAGCCTACTAAAGGATCTTTATAAGGTATTAAATAGAAAGGTAACTAAAGCAATAATATAATTAATGGATCTCCCTCTCTAAGAGGTAGAAGGTAACTATTTCTTTAGCCTCTAGTAGCTACTAAGGATATCCCTATTATTATATAATAGGTATAGTCTTATTACCTTAAATTAGCACGTTTATAAGGTTATTAATCTTAACTTATAGCTTATTTATATTAGTAATAGAAAAGAGAAAAGGAGTTACTATATTAAGGATATAGAATTTAAGCTCTCTAAGTTCTATAGGCATATAAAGGATACCTCTTATAGTTATAGATCTAGCACTAAATTTAATAATTTATAGCTTATAGGGGATTATCTTTAATAAAGGTATTAATTATAATAGAGCCTTTGCTTATCCTTAACCTACTATTAATCTACCTACTACCCTAGTGTTAGGTATAATCCCTCTAAAGACTTCTTTAGAATAGCACTCTTTAGAGATATAGTAGGTTAATCCCTTATTAGATTCTTACTATTAATATAGTTCTTGCTTTAGGAAAGCATACTAAAAGGCTTAGTTATTAAGAGTAGTAAGAAAATTAGTATTTATAAGATTATAATTATCCTATAGCTCTAAGTAAAAGAATTATATAATACTTAGATATACTACTAGTAATAGCTCTTTATTATCCTTATTACTATCTTTAGTCTTTATATAGGCTATAAGATACGGTTCCTATCCTAGCTAGGGCCCTTATTAGGCTTATTATTATCTAGCCCTTTATAGGAGGTAAGAAATGCCTAGAATCTCTTCTCTAAAGGGGTATATAATAGATCTTACTAGTAAACTAATAATCCTTCTCCTTTTAGCGTTCTTTATTAGAGTAATTAAAGGACTAATAGCTATTCTTACTATATATAAAGCAACGCTAAGAGCTATGCCTTAGGCTCTTACTATAATAGCCTCCTTTACCTTAGGGCTAATATCTATATTAATAGTTAGTAAATATAGCCTTAGGAGAGCTCCCTTATAATTATAGGTATTAGGTAGCTCTCCTATTTAACTCTAAGATTATAATTACCTTATAGAGGTCTCTAGCAAGACTCTTAAAGCCTAGGGAGTAATTATACTCTACTATCTAATATTTAGGCATACTAGCTATAGTATTTAATGTTTACTTATAAAGCTTAGTATTTACTATATTAGAAAGATATAGGCCTTAATAGATTTTCTTAAGGGTAGCTAGTATTATTTTAAGGCACTCTAGCCTAGTTTTATTAGGGTTCTTAGTAATAGTGCTATTTAGAGTTATACTACTCTATTTATAGTAGTAGAACTATTAGTTACTTTTATCTTAAAGTATTAATAGATTTAGCTAATTATCTCTTTATATATAAGGTTTTAACTAAAGAGATAATTAAGGTAGTACTATTTAGCATTATTAATTAAGATAATTAGGAGAGCCTTCTAATAATACATTTAAGGAGGTTAATTCTATTACACTTATTTTTAAAGAGCATAACTTTTAGGGCAAGGAAATCATATAATTATCCGCTATAATGATTGCTATCCTTATATATCTTTATAAGTTCTAAGATCTTCTTTATAATCTAGTCCTTAGAAGAAAATTGCTATATAGGTAGTAAGGTTTGCTATGAATAGAGATCTTTAGGGTAAATTACTTAATATAATAGAGTTTATTATAGAAGAGGCTCTCTTATAGGTTAAGGGGTTAAAGATACTATTAGGGTTATAAAGGATAAGGTTCTAGGGTAAGTAGATAAGGGGTTAAGGAGGTTAATGTTTAGGGGTTAGAGGATTATAATCTCCCTTTAGGCTATAATAGCCTTATTTCTTATTAGACTACTTCTTCTAGAGATATTATAATTACTAGTCCTTAGCCTTATCTTATAATAATACCATAATCTCATAGGGAATTTTATAGCTCTCTAATAAGATCTCTATTAGCTATTATAAAGGTATTCTTAGACTATCCTTTAAAGTCTTCTTAGAATAATTCCTAGAGGTTATTATCCCTCTAGTCTTAATGCTTACTAAGGTTAATAAACCTTATAATATAGTTATTAAGCTTAGATAGCGTAGCGGAATTAGGGTTAACTATAATTTATTCCTTTTAATCTTTTATAAGGGTATAGGAAAGAGATTATAGTTATATTAGTAGTTTACTCTCTTAGGGTCTCTTAGGTGCTATTAAGATCTAGGATGGTTTCTTATTACTAGAGAATTAAGGCTTTTCTCTTAGTAATAGTCTAGGCGATTATGTAGCTTCTATAGTAGCTTAGGTCTTCCCTCTTATTACTAGTCTAGCTTCTAACTTATTATAAGTAATAGTTATTAATATTAGGTTTAAAGCGAATGCCTTATGGCGATTAATTTAATTATTTAGTTAGTTTTCTTATAGTAAGTGTAGGATTAGTCTCTCTATTAAAGATAAAGATAATAGTAGAAGAAGTTAATCCCTAGGTTTATAATAGACGTAGAATTAATCTCTTTATTAAAAATAAAGATAATAATAGAAGAAGCTAATCCCTTAGAAGCCTAATAAGTCTATAACTAGAATTTAAGTCTCTTCCTTTAGCATACTCTTATAGCTATGCCCCTATTCCTAAGGATTTAGATAATAGGAAAATAACTATAGTGTTTGTAGAAATGTCTCTTCTTATAATACCTAACTTATCTATGGTTATAATTAACCACTAATCAGTGTTAGAACACTAAGGTGCTTGCGCAGGTAATAATACCGTTGTTATTAAAGTCTATAATAGTTACTAATAATAATCTAGGAAAGAGAAGAGAGAGAGAGAGGAATTTAGCTAGCTAAAAAGTGAGTAAAACCTATAAGTAGGGCAAAGAGGGGTGGCGAAAAGGGTAGCTAATTATAAGGCGTGCATCCCTTTAAGGGCTCCACTCGGCCCACAATTAGCGGGGTCTTTGGCCACGACTGATCCGATGATGATCCGAAGGAAGCAACAATAATTACTTTGTAATTAAAGTTATATTTATCCTTTAGGGTAAATTTAAAGCAATACAGATTATCTGTATTTAATTAGCATTAGTAGCAGATCTTTGTTAATTATCTAATGGTTTTAAAATATACCTTATAGCCTAATTTAAAAGCATATTATAAAGTTAGCGAATAGAAGAGTAACTAAATTAGCAATATAAGTGCCGTAATTTAATATTAGTTAGGTAGCTCTAAGTAATTAATCTTTCCTTTTATAAAAGCATCTAAGGATATCCCTATTTATAGATAATAGGGACCTTAATATTACCTTATTAAAGAATATTCTAAGAGATATAGAAATTAATCTTAAGGCAGTCTATATTTACTAAGTATAGTAAGAAGGGAGTGTTTATAAGCATTATATAAAATAGGATAAGACTAAAGGGAGTAGGTATATTAATTAATCTAATTAAAGGGATTAGCTTACTACTTCTAAATTAAATTATTACCTCCCTAGCTCTAGATTTATTAAGCTAGATCTTTAGGATTAACTATTATAGGGTAAGGAATTAGGGTACCTTACTAATAAGTAACCTATAGCTCTAGTATTAGGGATAATGCCCTAGAACATGCCTAAAGAGTAGTAATCTTTAAGTAGAAAGGTAGTTAGGGCTTCCTTTAGCTATTAGAGATTAAATAAATCCTCCTTTATAAGGGCATAGGTAATTACTTAATTTATAAGGATCTCTATAGTTATATAGCTATTAATTATTATGCCTTATATAAAGAAGCTTATTAGTATCCTATCTTTATTACCTTCCTCTTTAAATCTAAGTTTTATTATATATATAGAAATCTTATCTTTATTAGAAAAGTAGTGTTATTCTCTTTGCCTTTATACTAGGTAAGGAAAGCGTTATAGGAAGGGGTTATTAGTTCTATAAGGTAGTGGTTCTTCAAGTATTAATACGCCTTTTTATATTCCTCCTTAGAGTGTTTAGTTAACTAATACCCTTCTTTACTATATATATAGCATTTCTTTATACGTAAAGCGCCTTTATTACCTTATAATTATAATCATCTATAACAGGCTTCCTTGCCATACCTATTATACTTATAATTAGTCTAATATTATTCTTTTATATTAGGTATTAATAAGAACTAGTGCTTCTTATCTAATTTCTCTATAGTTATTCTTATTAATATCCTTATATATTCGCAGAATAGCTAGAGGTTAGGAAGAGGGTTAATAAGGCAGGTTTTACACTTAGTTATACTATAATAGGTAGAGATTAATTAGTTTTAGAGTGCTCTTTTAGATTAGGTAATATCTAGGACTGCTTATTAAAGGTTTATAAGCTTTATTATAAGTTCCTTAAAGTAATTAAGTTTTAACTTCTCTAGGTTCTCTTATATAATTTAGCATAGCTTAGTGCTTTACTATTTAAGAAAATACCTTTACTTTATGTTATTAGTCTTAAACATTCTCTTAATATAGCTAATAAGAGTTTTAAGGTCTTAGGGATTGCCTAGCTTATATAAACCTTTATGAGATTAATTATTTGCTTTAGTATAGGTCTAGAGGAAAAAGTGCTCTTAGAGGTGTAAAAGGAGGTATTTCTTATCTTAATAGGGGATACCTTTAATAAGGGCTATCCTAAGGGTCCTTATGTAATTAGCCTAATAGTGCTAGGCTTAGGGAGTAATATTAGTAAGATTATAAGGTCCCTAGGTTACTCTATTAATAATATTATAATCTTAGCCTAATTAGAGGGATTAGAAGGAGATTATTAAGGAAGTCTTAGTTTTCTATGCACTTATAAAAGGGTATGTACTTTCTTATAGCTTCCTATATCTTCTCTTCTTACTAATCTTAGAATTCCTTATAGGTAATAACTTCCTTAAGCATTACTATAATCTTCTTATAGGCTATTATATCTATATATATGCCTTAGAAGAGAAGGAAATTATATAAATACTTAGTAACTACTTAGTCTATAATTATAAATACCTCTCTTATCTATCTATAAAAGTCTTTAATAAAATTAGTAAAAAGGCTTCTTATAATAAGACTCTTAGACTAGTATACTACTATCTTAAAGAGAATATAGGCTATAATAGCCTTAGGGTTATTATCTTATTTATTAAGATTAAATAATTTCGCTAGCTATAATATTTTAGGTATAATAAAATCTTATATCTCTAGTAGGATATGTCTTAGAAAAGGGTTATTAACTTATAAACCTTTACCTTTTTAGTCTCTCTTAACCTTAGTACTTTCTTTAGTATTACTAAAGTTAGGACTAGAGAGAAAGGCTTTTAATAGTTCTCCTTATTAAGAAGCTTTTAACTTTCTTATCTCTATTATAGGAAGATAGAATAGAGATATAGTATTAGGGTTATATAATAGGTTAAAGGATTATAAGCTAAGCTATTATCTTTATTCCTTAGGGGTTCTTAGGATATTAGATCTTAGGAGTAGTAATCTCCTTTTATATTATAAGAGAGTGCTTTCTAAGGGTTAGGTATATAGTAGAATACGCTAACTAAGTAATTAATGATAGGTTAGACTAGTTACTAACTAGGCCTTAATCCTTTAATAGCTTTAAAGTCTTTATAAGGTCTTAGAATATTAGATCTTAGGAGTTATAAGGCTCCTTTCTTATTATAAGAGAGTGCTTAGACTTCCTTAGCATAACTATACACGCTTTTAGTAGCCCTTTTATTTTATAGAGTAGGTTTATAGTATAGCTATCTCTTCTAATTAACCTTACTAATTTACAGTTAGGAAAAACTATATAGTTATCTATAAAGTTAACCACTAATTAGTATTAGAATTATAGGGTGCCTAATGTTAGGATTAATAGCCTAGGGAATAGGAATTATTCTTCTATTCTAGGCATTATAATTAATTAGTTATAAGTATGTGTTCTAAAGAGAGGAAAAGAGAGGCTTTTTGGATTATAAGAAGTAGCCATAAACGTAGTGCGTTTATAGGTTACCTAACTTATAGGTCCTTACCTAATTAAAGGGTAGGCTAATAAGTTATAGGTAAGGCCACCTCTCGCGGGCGCGCGTTACGCGCGCGCCCTCGCGGCCTGACGTTTTGCCGGGTAATTGCGGCTGCGTGCCGCGATTGATATCATGCTTGTTCCAACAATTCCTTAGTAAAGATACTAATTAGCTATAGGATATAGTTAGAACCTATAAGGTCCTTTACGCTATTATAATAGACTTAGATATCTAGAGTTACCTATACTAGATCTATAGTGCTATCCCTATTTTCTTTATATTATCTTATAGGTTCCCCTTAGGGCATTACTAATCTAAGCCTTTACTAGCTTATAAAGTCTAGTAGTTCTTTCACTCCTCTAGTTATCCTATCTAGGCTATCCTAGAGAGGGTGTTTTTAGTTAAAGTCTCCTATAAAAACGCTTTAGTTATAAGGCTCTTTTACGTTAATAGTGTAAATAAGGGTATTCTAGTTATCTATATACCCTTCTAAGTAAAGAGAATAGATATTTATGCCCTTTATCTTTACTAGTAACTAGTTAGTCCCTCCCTAGGCTATCTATAACCCTATATTATGCTTTTTATTTATATATACTACATTTTACCCTTTATAGTATGCTAGTTAAACTTAGGTAAGGCTTAGTACTAGGGGCCATAGGTATTTTATATATTCCTATTCTTAAATTACTATTATATCTATATTATTTTAGTGCTAAAGCGCTATATATATTAGACTATCCTTCTTATTTATATTCTAGAAGAGAACTTATAATATTACTATATTAGTTAAGGGGGTAATAGGTCTTTATTATCTTATACTAGCTTTCTTCTAGCCCTATTCTATAATATATATTATATAATGCTCCTTACTCTAGGCTATTTAGTGCTTCTCTCTATGTTTATAGGGTATTCTCTTTTTCTACCTACTATAATAATAGGTTTTATAGCTATATTAGCCCTCTCTTAGGGTAGTGTTAGGCTCCTATCTAGGGAGTTACTAGTAAATTATAATAGCTACTCTAGGTATTTTACTTTAGCTATATTTTACTTCTCTTTTAGTATAGGGTAATCTCTTAACTAGGCTAGGTATATACTAGAGTATAGGATATAGTTATCCTTTAGTTATTTACTTATTATTAGGTAAGATATTTCTCTCTCTTTATATTAGCTAGTACTATACTTACTATACCTTAGGGCTACCTTATAGAACTTTATAATATAATTAGTTTAGAAGTAATTATAGTATTATTAGGGTTATAAGGTATTATTATATAGTTTAGTTTAGAATAGCTTTGCTTTAAAGACTATTCTATCTTAGTATATCTTATTAGTATCTTTAACCTTTGCTAATCTAAGGATTAGGGTAGTATGCTATATGTTTTTACTTAGGGGTACCTTATAATTACCTTAATTATATTTACTTTATTTGCTTTTCTAATTTTAGCTACTAGGTTCTTAATAGATATATACTTTATTAGGAATCCCTTAACTATAATACTAAGTATATGGTAGTAAAGGGCTGCTTCTAGGCTAAATACTTTAGTAATCTATTTTTAGTCTTCTTTATATTAAATAGCGTTTCCTTTAAAGATAATAATTATATCTTTACTAGGAGTCTTCTAGCAGCTATAGTAGTGGTTTAGCTAGTAACCTTATTTACTACTATTATTATATCTTTAGTGCCTTAGGAATAAAGCGCTTCCTAAATTATATTACCTTTAATAAGTATTTCTCTATACTACTTACCTAGGATCTATAAGGGGGATTTATTATTTAGTCTTCTTAGTGCTAGTCTAGCTATAACGCTTGCCTAGGTTAGAGTATTAGTTTCTTTTGCTTCTTCTTTAATAGCCTCTTTAAGGGCTATTTTAAGGGCTTCTTTAGTAGTATAAATATTATTATTATTATTATTTATAAATCTTATCTTAGCGTAGGCGTAGTTCGCTACCTAGTAGGCTATAGCCTTAGTAATGCTCTAAACTTAGGAGACTTTATTACTAGGGATAAGGCTAGTAATCTTATTATAATATTTTATATTATCTAGGTGTTTAAATTATATCTAGTCTATTATTAGGTTATCCTTATATCTTTAGGCGTTAAATTATCCTATTCCTATATTTAGGTAGTAGTAGCTCTATGCTAGCTCCTTTCTCTAGCGTTAATTACTATTAGCATCTTACCCTTACGCTTACCTCTAGCTCTATCACAATGTAATATCGTAGGAGGGTAAACAGAGGTAGAGAATTTAAATATTAATGTGGTTTGTATTTTAGAGGCAATTCCGGACCTTTAGATCGGTGCGGAAAAAGTAACGAAGATTAAAAGCTAGCTATAAAGTACTTAGGACCTTATAAGATTAAAAAGAAGTTAGCTATTATAGTTTAGCTTATTAATTAAAGCTACCTAGAGGAACGCGCTTATATAATGTGTTTAACATTATAAGCTTAGAACCCTTTAGAGAAAATCTAAGCAACGTGGTTAAAATAACCTTACTATAAGATAATATAAAAGAGGATTAAGAGGAATTTAAAGTTAAACAAATTATTGCTTATAAATATAATAGAAAACATCGTAGATATTTAGTTAAATAGAGAAATTACAATAATTTAGAGAATTTATAGGTGTTATAAAGAGACTTTATAACAAAAGAAATTATTAAGGATTATAAGCGGTAACTAAGTAGCTAAACCTTAACTTTCTAGCTACTTAATTAACTCTGAATTAGAATTTAAAATAATTATTAGATTATAGTAATTTCATTAGGAAATGATTTACTTAATAATAATTTAGACTACTAAATAAATCTTATATTTAAAGCACAAGACTTAGTATAGACTTTTAGCTATGTAATAGCTATTTAATAGCTATTCCTTAGAGATATGCTTAGATGCATTTTTAGTAATATTTTTAGCTATATTTCTAATCTTATTAGACTTAGACTTATTATTACTAAAGGCTTAAACTTATAATTCCTTAGGGAGTTTTAAAGGTCTAATATAGATAAGGAGAGTAGCTTAGTTAGTAGTAAACTAGTAGTAAGTTAGTAATAAATAAGTAGTAAAGTTAATAGTACTAACTATAGGGCTATAAGCCCTCCGGGGAGGAACCCTTCTTATACTCGTACAGGGGGGCTGAATCATAGATATTAACGAAGAAAGAAGAACACAAGACGAAAATCTAGTTAGTTAACGCCCGAGAGACCTAGGCCCGGAAACGGCTAGGAATCGAACTAAACCCACACCCCTACCACAGAAGATAAATAACATTAGGTGCTCTAACTTCCTAGACTAATAAGCTAGACCTAGGCTAGAGAGAGCTAAAAAGTAGGACTATAGAAGAGCTAGCTAAAAAGTGAAAGAGAAGTGAATTACCACCGTAAAACTAAATCTAGCACGCTATAAGATAGTATAATAGGCCTAGAGCAGTGGTGGAGCAGACCTAGGATAAAGCTAGGTAAGGCTTAGAACCTAGGATTTCCCTTTTTCTTTCTTTTCTTTTCCTCTTATTAGGATAAGGCTAGCGTAAGCTAGTAACAAACACCTATAATAGGCCACACATAACGCGACGCAGGCCTGGTTTAGGGTTAGCGTTAGCCTAAACATAGAAGTAAGGGGTTTTCTTCCTATTTAAGGGTTTTCCTTTTAACAAAGCAGCAGGAGTACTAGTACTAGCCCTACATAGAGCTAGCTAGCGTAAATAATATATATATATATAGGGCTATAAGTAGCTATAAACTAAAGATAATTAGTAATTTTAATCTAGGTCTTTAACTTAATAATATTAACTATCTATAAAAAAGTAATATGTTTATTACACTTTACTTCTTAAGAAGCCTTAGCTATAAGATATATATAATAAGCTTACTTATATTTATTAGTATTTTTAAGGCTAAAAGAGTATTATAAAGTTTTTCTTAGCTTATATAAACTCCTAGTAGCGTATTAGTAGTATTAAAGTAATAGACTAAGGGAAACTTACTTTACTAATATAGTATAGTTCTAGAAGGTTATCAGAGTATTGCACTACAATGTGTAGTGTAGTGTAGTGTAGTGTAGTATTTGTAGTTAGTGTAGTAACTACAAACTACACTACACTACAAACTACACTACACTAACTACAAACGAAATTTCTTCTTAAATACACTAACTATAAGCTAGCATTTACTACACTACACTAACTACAAGCTAAAATCTACTACACTACACTAACTACAAGCTAAAATCTACTACACTACACTAACTACAAATACTACAAATGTAGTATTAGGTAGATTTCTTTTTAGTTTTAAACCCCTTAAATTCTCTTTATAATAGCTTATAATAGCTTATAATAGCTTATAATAGCTTATAATATTATAAGTGTTAAACTGAAGATAAATAATAAACTGAAGATAAATACATTAAATAGAAAAGTAAGTAAATATTAGTAAATCACTATGTAAAAAGCTTAACCTTTTAGTAATTTAGTATTATAAGGTTTTTAAAAATATTAATAAAATAAAATAATTTTCTCTTTTTACTTTTTACAATTATAATAATTATAGTAATAATAGTAATACTAGTAAAAATACTATACTAACTTAAAAAAGCATTATTATACTATATAAAGTGATAGGTATTAATTATATAAAAAGTGGGTCTTGATATATTACAAAAATATATAAAAATAAGGTTCACTAAGCTTAAATTTATAATTACTAAATATTGTTATGAACTGGCCTTAGGGCAACTGCACGTAAGCGTTCTAAGAGATATTATTATCCTTAGAGAGGAAGGATTAGACTAAGCTAGGTGTCGCAGAGAAACTGGCTTTATACTAGTGTGTATGTATAGGTTACATAGGCCTAGGTAAAGCCCTAACCTATCTGCCTATAGTCCGTATCCTTTGCGTGCCCTTTCTAAACCCTTTACGCGCCCTTTCTAGACCTAAGATATAACCTAAGCTCCTAAGCTTAAGTCTATAATATACCCCTTACTTAGGCCTCCCTTTCCCTTTACCCTTATAGTTAGAAAGTTCTAAGTAAGTGGTATATATATATAATTAATATAGCGTATTAGTATAGGTCCTAGTGTAAGGCTTATATATAGCCTAGTAAGCTAAAAAAATTTCCTTATAGGCTACCCTACCCTAGCCTTTAAAATAACTAGCCCTACCTAACTCTAGCCCCTTATAATACTAGCTTACTCTATTTTCTTACCTACTACTAGCTAATATTAAGCTTTACCTACCTAGTTATTATTACTTTATTTTTATATATTACCTTTTACCTATTAAATTCCCCTCTCCCTAGCTATTACTAGTCTTTCTAATCTCCTATTACTAACTATTTATAATCCCTTACTAGTTTATATCTAAAGTAAGTATATAATTAGAGCTATCCTATAGCTATATCTAGATATAAATAATCCTATATATTCCTTACTTTTTCCCTTTCCTTTCCTTTATATACCCTTATTTCTATTATTTTATTAGTTATTTACTACCTACCTCCTTTAAATATCCTATTAAAACCCCTTTTTATATCTAGCCTACCTATTATTATATCTATTACTATTACTCTTAGCGCTATTACTACTACTACCTCTAGTAATGCTCCCCTCTCTTACTACTACCTCCTCCTCCCTAAAAGCTAAACTACCTTAGTAGTTATATCTTAGAGAGTAACTCTAATAACTCTAATAACTCTAATAGTAAGGAGTAAGAGGTCCTATATATTTAATATATAAATAACCTTTATAATAAGGGGATATAGGAGTGTGCCCTAGGGTCTTACTAAGCCTATCTTCCCTATTAGTATACCTATTAATTATATAGCTAGGAGCTATACTTATATTTAGGTAACCTAAAATTAAGATATATATATAAGTACCTTATAAACCTTTTAGCTACTAGAAAAGCTATTAAAACACTAGCTATACGGTATATTACCTCTAAAAAGAAATACTATACTATCCTAATAAAAACTTTTATTTACTATTAAAAACATTTTAATACTATTCTAGTTACTACCTATATTAATCTCTCTATAGTAATACCCTTCTTATTATCCCCTACTAGGGTAGTATATACCTAGGGCGCTACTAAATTATAAGCACTTACCTAGCCTAGTAAATAACTCCTACCTAATATAGTAGTAATATAGTAATAGAATTCTTTTATAATATATCTATAATAAATAATAATCTTACCTATATTACCTCTATTTAGAAGACTACTATTACTAAGTAGTATATATTTAATAAGGCCCTTACCTACTAATTAATTAGTTATTACTATTCCCCCTAGACTAAACTAGAATAACCTAGCTCCTTCTCCTTCTCCTACCCCTAAGAACTAATTACTTTCTAATATAGTAAAATACTAGCGCTAATACACACATAGAGCAAAGGAGACTAAATTTGCTTATTCCTTAGTAATTAAATAAAAATATACTCTTTTAGGCCTATTATATATTATTATATTACCCTATTATGCCTTAAATCTATCTAATGCCTCTATATCTTATATATTTTCTAGTAATTCCTAAGTTAGCTATTGTTAGTATCACAGGTGCCTGACGTCAGGATCGTAGCCTAGGGAATAGGAATTATTCTTCTATTCTAGGCGTTGTAATTAATTAGTCATAAGTGTGTATTTTTGAAGAGAGGAAAGAGAGGCTTTTTCGGATCGTGAGAAGTGGCTATAAACGCGGTGCGTTTTGTGGGTTACATAACTTATAGGTCCTCGCCTAATTAGAGGGGTAGGCTGATAAGTTATATGTAGGGCTACCTCTCGCGGGCGCGCGTTACGCGCGCCCCTCGCGGCCTGACCTTTTGCTAGGTAATTGCGGCTGCGTGCCGCGATTAATATTATGCTTATTCTAACATTAGAACCTCTTTTCTTTTTAATATAATTATTAATACATAATATTAATCTAAGAAGGGAAGATATAAGGGATTAAATAAATGCATTATATAAATAAAAGAATTAACAAAAGAAATAACAATAATAGTCTCTCCTTCCTTCCCCTACACGCTACTAGCTTTAGATAACTAGCTTCTCTAATTACTTATCCTTCTTCCTTACGGAAGGCTGCCTTTGCCTTCTGCCTAACCTACGCCCCTTTATTTAACTAGTGTAATATAATGTTAGATTACATTATAAAGGGAAGGTTACCTATAATCCCTTCCCTATCTAAAGGTATAATATTAGATTATCCCTCCTATAGCCCTTTATTTAACTATAACGTGATATTAGATCATGTTCCTAGGGAAGATTACCTATAATCCTTCCCCTTCTAAAGGTATAATATTAGATTATACCTTCTTACACTCCTTATACTCTCTCCTCTTCTCCTTCTTACTATAAAGACTTAGAAAGAAGCGCCCCTTCTAAGGCTATAATTCTATGCCCCCTTCTAAAGCTATAATTCCACTACCTCTAATCCCTTAGCCTATGCCTTACGTAACTATACTATACTTAGGGCAGCTTGCCTAGTGCCTTTAGCGCTAGTTTTAGCGTAGGCTTAGGCATAGGCTTTAGGGCTCTAGTCCCCTGCCTCTTTATAGGCAGTGCTAGGTCTAGGTAATCTATCCCTCTATCTAAATTATTACTATATTACCTATAATAAACCTCTCTAGGGCTTTATTAAGCATTACCTTTATAAATACATTAGCTAGGTTATCTTCGCTATTAATCTATCTAATCTTATAGAGCTTATAGCGTTTATATAATTATTAAAGGGCTATAATATTAATTATAAGCTACTTCTCCTTTATAGTCCTAAGCTTAATAAGGTATTTATATAATAAGTATAAATCTATATAGACTATAATTAGGATCTCTAGGAGGTTTAATTAATCCGTAATAATCTTTAATATTATTATAATTATATATACCTACCTTTGAACAACCGCAGTTTCGAACCCAACAATCAAAATAGGCGTCGGTAGCAAGCCCTACGCAAAACAGTTAGCCCTGCCTCCGAACCGGAACAGGGTTAACTCACCGGCGATATTATAGCATTAATGCCTAGGATAGTTAATAGACTAAGACTCGCAGGAAACACATTAGATCCCATGGGGATCCTAACTATCACGGATTAGACTTAGAGCAGACTTAGTGTAGGGGCGGTAGGGGTTATACCTTAAGATCTTTAGCCATGGCTTGCTTAAGTTACTTCTTGGTTAATAACTTCTAAGGGTAGCGATTGCTCTTAGGAGTTTCCTAGGTAGATTAGAGCTAGAATAGCATAGGATATAGGAGTACTTATAGCTACTAGTGCTATTTTATTAAATAACTTAATAGATCTATAGTAACGTTAGCATTTAGGCTAACACTAGCCTAGGAGCGCCTTAGGTAGCTCTAAGGAAGAAAAAAACCTATAGGAAGTTTAATAAAAAAGAGGAAAGAAGGAAGACCCTCTAGGGGAGGAACCCTTCTTATACTTATATAGGGGGCTAAATTATAGAAATTAATAAAGAAAGAAGAATATAAGATAAGAATCTAGTTAGTTAATGCCTAAGTGACCTAGGCCTAGAAATAGCTAGGAATTAAACTAAACCCACACCCCTACTATAGAAGATAAATAATATTAGGTGCTCTAACTTCCTAGACTAATAAGCTAGACCTAGGCTAGAGAAGGCTAAAAAGTAAGGCCACGGAAGAGCTAGCTAAAAAGTGAATAAGAAGTGAATCACTACCACGAAACCAAATCTAGCACGCTATAAGATAGTATAAGAGGCCTAGAGCAGTACTAGAGTAGACCTAGGACAGAGCTAGGTAGGGCTTAGAACCTAGGATTTTCCCTTTTTCTTTCTTTTCTTTTTTTCTTATTAGGATAAGGCTAGCGTAAGCTAGTAACAAACACCTATAATAGGCCATAAACAACGCGACGCAGGCCTAGTGTAGGGTTAGCGTTAGCCTAAGCATAGATGTAAGGGGTTTTTCTTCCTATTTAAGGGTTTTCCCTTTTGACGAAGCAGTAGGAGTACTAGTACTAGCCCTACATAGAGCTAGCTAGCGTAAATAATATATATATTATAATTATATAAGCTATATTAATGCCTACTACTATTCTATAGACCTCTAAAGTAAGCACACTTCTTATAACTCTCTTACTCTTTATTAAGCTATAGTGTATAATATTGCCTTATAGTGTAAATTTGCTATCCTTATACTCCTTATTAGCTAGGATAAGTACATAGCCTAGTTATAAGGTAAGGTCTTTATTATTAGCGAATAATCTATTAATAAATATAAATAGCTTTACTCTTTTAAGGTTAAGGGGTATAAAGATTAATCCTTAATCTAGGTAGTCTATTTACTACTTAATATAATAATTAAGTTCTTTAATATTCTTAGTTATTAGTTCTTAATATTATATAGTAACTAATAGATTAAAGCTTACCTTAGGTTAGTAGATTAAAGCAATATAAGCACTATAGGCCCTTTGCTTAATATATTTCTTCTCTAGCTTTTCTATTAGGATTAACTATAGCTTATTACTTTGCCCTTTTACTATATCTTAATAGTATTATTAGTTAGTTAAATAATTCCACTATTAAATATAAGGGGTTATTAGGCTTAATAAACTGCTTTAGTTTTATAGCGAATTTAGCGGTAGCTAGTTAATCTTCTTCTTATTAGGAGAATCCTTTATCTAATAGGCTAAGGGTATTATTAGTCTATATTCCTATGTATCTAAATTAAGGGCTTTTAGTAGATATTACTAGTAAGCATGGATTATAGCTTAATGTTATTATCTAGAGGTTTTCTCTATAGTGCTTATAGTAAGTTACTCACTAGTGTGTGCTAGCCTCTGTAATTCTATAGAGGGGCTTAATAACTCTTATAATCATTCCTTTAGGGTGCTAGTTACGAATTTAGATAGGGAGTTAGGTAAGGATTATATAATTTAGCAGCGTTTCTAATTATACGTATGCCTATGTAATATCTTAAATCCATAGGAGAAATCCTTTTATAAGAAGAGAAAGGGCAATTATAAGGATTAATTATTAGCTTGCCCTTTAGATTATTAAGGCTTACGTAAGGATTACTTGCTTTACTTTATTACTAAAGCCTTAGATTATAAGCCTTAATTTCTTATATAGCTAGCTTATTCTTCCTTTAACTTTATTAATAATATAGGAATTAAAGATTTAAATCCCTTAGTGCTTCTTTAGATTAAAAGCAATAAATTCGAATATGCCTTAGCTAATTAGGGTATTAATCTTAGCCTTTATTAAGAGCTTAAAAGGTTCGCTAGGAGTTATAATTATGCCTTTCTTACGCAATTAGATTGTAAGCATAAGGTCTGCCTCCTCCTTGCTTAAGATAAATACCTTAAGGTTATTTACCTAATTAATAATTATAGGAGGGTTCTTTTATAGTCTTCCTATGTCAGGAGCAGAACAGCGACGGCATCCATAAGGTGGCGACGGCATCGATGAGGTGGAACCCAGCAGGGCACGGAGCTAAGGGCTAGCTACGGGCTAGTTACGTGAGAGCTACGGGCTATTTAAAGGGGCTTTCTTATAAACAAAGGGAAAGGGCTAGAGATTAAACCTTTTAAGCACCTACCCTAGCTAGTAGATTAATAGCTATAACACTTTAATCTAACCTTTACTCTATTATTTACCCCTAAGCTAAAAGCCTTAATAAATTAATCTCTCTTCCCTTTAGGGTAATAGACTATTAGTTAGATTAAGATATCTAGAATTTATTGCATAGCAACCTAATTAGGTAGTAGCTATAACTATACTATAGATAAGCAGGAGAATGTTATACTACTAAACCTAACTAAAGTGGTCCGCTAGTTCCTATTAGATAACTAGTAGAGTAGAACACTTATTAATAATAAGGAGGTAACACTAAATTAGCGCCTTAAAGAAGTAGTAACCTAGATATGTATTATAGAAAAGAGATAGAAACTTGCCTAATTATAGCGAAACCTATAGATAATAGAAGAAGCTATGTCCTTAGGTAACTTAGATATAGGACCTATAAATACCCTTCTTTAGCACCTTAGGTAGCACCTATTACGTAGCGATATAGCCTTGTAAAGATATAATTAAAAGCACCTATATATAAAGGGAATACTTTTAAGAGTCTTTAGAATTTCCTAGCGGATTTAAATATAGCTTTTACTATAGATTATAAAACCTTTATAGATAATATAACTAAGGTTACCTATGCTAGCAGCTACCTAGCAGATAATGTAAAGTAATAATAAATGCGTTATATAGCTACAGATAGTTATATAAATTACTAGGGTTATACCTAGGACGGATTTATAGATTAGCTAAAGATAGGAACTATAGATAAGAATACATAGTGCTTAGAAGTAATAAGGATATTAATAGGTCTTAGATAAGAAAATCACTAATTATTCTAGATATTTATAAAGATCTAGGGTAAGGCAAAGGCTAAGTTACCTAAAGCAATTCCTAAATACCTATAAATCTATATATTTATTAATAGCCTTAATAATACTATAAAGAAGCAAGTACTTAGCTAAGAGTTCCTAAGAGTTAGACTTACCTAGCAGGCTAAGGAAGAAAGGTAAAGGTTATAACTAAAGGAGGCTAATTAAGTAATTAAGATAATAATAGTTAGAAAAGATAATAATGTTTTACTTTACTAGAAAGGCTATAGTAATAAAGCAGTAATAGAAAGATAAATTTGCTATTTATATACTTTAAGTATAGTAAGCTAAGACATGCTTTACTAAGCTATACTAAACTAGATTACTCTATTTATAAGAGAAGTAACTATATAACAGAGATATATAAGAGTAGCTATAACTAGGCTAGAGATAAAGACCTATTAGACTTAAATAAGACCCTATTAGCTTAGTGTAACCTAGGAAAATACTCTTATTAAATTATTACCTAAAGATCTAAGACTAAGAGTTAAGGTAAAGTTATAGTAAGAATATAAATAGGTAGCTATAAAGGCGCTATTTAACCCTAGTGTAACCTATTTAATTATCTACCTAAAGTTACTAATAGTAGTTAATTAGGCTAATGTAAAAAGGATAATATAACCCTTAAGAGTGCTACCCTTACTAAAATTAAGCACTAAGGGATCTTATTATAAACCTTATTAATTAAGGATAGCATAGGCTACGTAAGAATGTGTTAAGTTAGCTACTATATAGCTAATACTAGTAAAGACCTATTATTAGGGTATAACTAGGTAGTTATATATAAACTAGTAATTATATCCTAGGCGGATAGTTACTAGAGACACCCTATTATAAAGAACGTCTTAGACTAGTAGTAAGGACATAATAGGCATATAAGGAGGTAAAACGCATATACATTAGATTTATCTTATAGGGAATAATAACTAAAATTATATAAAAAGATAATAATATCTTAATAGTAAATAAGAATAGGCCCTATAATAACCTAGTAACTATAGAGATAAGCAGAAGCCTATAAGTTAACTATATAAATACCCTAAGCCTATAAAGAGTTTAAGGATATCTTTTTAAACAAACTTATAGGTATTCTCCTTACACTAGGTAGCTAAACTTATACTATTAAATTAGAAGAGAGGAAAACGCCCCTATAGGGACTAATATATAATTTAGTAAAGAAGGAGCTAGAAGTGCTCTATAAGTACTTAGCAAGCGTATAGCAAAAAGAATAGATTTAAAGATCTATTAGCCTAGCTAAAGCTCTAATATTATTTATGCTAAAGAAAGGAGAAAAATTACGCCTTTACGTAGACTATAAAGCCCTTAATAGGATTACTATTAAAGATAAAGCACTATTACTACTTATTATAGAGATCTTAAACTAATTAAAGGGAGTAAAGGTCTATATAAAATTAGACCTTAAAGATACGTACTATTAGCTATATATCCGTAAGGGTAATAAGTGGAAAACAGCGTTCTAATGTAAATATAGTTACTTTAAATATCTTATAATGCCTTTTAGACTAGTTAATACACCTATAACCTTTTAAGAATATATTAATAATGCCTAGATAGCCTTATAGATATAATTCGCGTTATATATTTAGATAATATCCTAATCTATAGTAGTGATATAGCCACGCATAAGGGGCATATAAAATAAGTCCTTTAGAAGCTCTAAGAAGCAAGCCTCTTTATTAACCTAGAAAAGTATAAATTCTTATGTAAGGAGGTTAAATTCCTAGGCTTTATTATATCTAAAGAAGGAATTATAATAGAGCTCACTAGAATTAAGATAATAGTAACTTAGCTAGTACCTTATAGCGTCTTTAATATCTAGTTATTCCTAGGCTTTATAGGATTTTATAGATAGTTTATTAAAGGGTATAGCAAAATAGTTATCCTATTAACTAATTAACTCTAAGGAGACTAACTAGCGAAGTTTAAGCTAGATTCTAATAAGTTAGCTATATTTAAGGAGCTATAAAAATAATTCTAAGAGGCACTAATTCTAGTGCACTTTAATTTACTAGCCCTATTAAGGGTTAAGACAAATGCCTTAGGATATATACTTAGGGCTATCCTAGTATAGTTAGTGCTAGGTTACTAGCACCTAGTAGCATATATATTAAGAAAGTTAAATAAGATAAAGCTACGCTATATAATACTAAATATAGAGTTACTAGCTATCTAAGAGGTATTCTAAACTTAGAGGCACTACCTTATATACTTAATATATCTAGTTATAGTAGTTATAGATTACTTAAACTATAAGTACTTAGCTATAAAGCTAAAGTTAACTAGTAAATAGGTTACTACGCTAGATAAACTCTATCTATTTAACTTTATAATTAAATATAGAGTAGGTAAGTTAAACCCTACTAACGCTCTATTAAGGAGGTTAGATTATATAAGTAAAGAGAGAAAGGTAAAGGTAATGTCCTTATAATTACTAACCTTTCTTACTAAATTTATAAATAATACACTATAAGAATACTATAATAGAACTACTAGCATCTAGTGCTCTAAGAAAATATAGCATATTTAGTTTAGAAATAATAGGCTATAAGGATACTATAATAAAACTATTAATATCTAGTGCTTTATAAAATCACTCCCTGCCTATTAACTAGATAAGAGTAGACTATATATAAGACTAAACCTACTAGCTAAGGAGTTACTCCTAGCAGTAATGTGTTAGCTAGGGTCTCCTTAATTTTAAAGAAACCTAATAGTCTAGATATACTCTAAGGATATTATTATAGCATAGGGGACTATATATAAGACTAAGCCTACTAGCTAAGGAATAGCTACCTAGTAGTAGTATAATAGCTAGGGTCTTATTAATTTTAGAAAAGCCTAATAGTCTAGATATATTCTAAGGATATTATTATAGTATAAGGGGACTGTATATAAGACTAAGCCTACTAGCTAAGGAGTTACTACCTAGTAGTAGTATAATAGCTAGGGTCTTATTAATTTTAGAGAAGCCTATTAGACTAGATATACTTAATATAAGTATTATAGTAAGGAATAGACTATATATAAGACTAAATTCGCTAGCTAAGAAGTTATAACCTAGTAAATATATTATAGCTAGGGTCTTAGTAGTATAAAGAACCTCTTCTAAGTTAAACTCTGCTATATTTATAGAAGATATAGAATTAAAACCCTAATCTAAGTCTTACTTTTAGATATATAGTAAAGGGATGCCTTTATTATAAAGAAAAGGGCGCTACTATTAAGCGGTAACCTAGATATATTATAGATATAGTCTATTAGACCCTCTAAGCTATTAATATTTAAAAATTAAGTTTTTATCCTATAGGGAATAAGAAAAGAAATCCTATTACTAATTTATAATAACCTTACTACTAGGTATTAAGGAGTTACTAGAACTCTTTAATAAGTTACTAACTAATATTTTTAGCTAGGAATAAAAGAGATATTAAGGTATATATATATACTTATATTAGCTATTAAGTTTTAAAACTATAAATACATAAACCTTATAGTAAGCTAGCTATGTAACTAGTGCTAGATTACCTCTTTTAAAATTATTAATAGATTTTATTACTAGACTCCTACTAGTTAAGGATTAGTAAGGTAAAACGCATAATATAATCTTAGTAGTGGTTAATAGATTTATAAAATATAGTATTTATATCCCTATATCTATATAGTTAACTAGTAATAGACTAGTAACTATTTTCCTAGAATATATTTTTAAAGATTATAAAGCCCTAGAAGGTATTATTATAGACTAAGGTTTAATATTTACTAGTGAATTTTAGAGAATATTTTACTACCTCTTAGTAATAAAGTAGCGATTAAGTACTATGTTTTATTTATAAATAAATAGTTAGATAAATCGCTTAAATTAAGTTTTAGAGCACTATTTAAGAGTATTTATATGCATAAAGTAAACTAATTAGGTTAATTATCTCCTAATAGCATAGTTTGCTTATAACATAAGCGCGTATATAAGTTATAGTTATATACCTATAGAAGCGCTATAAGGGTATAACCTAAGGGGACTAGATTAAGTAGTTATACTAATTCTAATAGTTAATAATTAAGCTAAAAATAGAGTTTTAGAATTAAAGTATAAGCATATAGAGATTAAGTAGCTATTAAGCTACTTATAGGCCTTATAGAAAAGTATTATAATTAAAAGAGAGTGCTAATAAAGTTTAATATAGGTAACTATGTCTTACTCTTAACTAAGAATATTAATCTATAATACCCTAGCTAAAAGCTAGCTATAAAGTACTTAGGACTATATAAGATTAAAAAGAAGTTAGCTATTATAGTTTAGCTTATTAATTAAAGTTACCTAAAGGAACACGCTTATATAATGTTTTTAACATTATAAGCTTAAAACCTTTAGAGGAAATCTAAGTAACGCGGTTAAAATAACCTTACTATAAGATAATATTAAAGAGAATTAAGAGGAATTTAAAGTTAAATAAATTATTACTTATAAATATAATAGTAAATAGCGTAAATATTTAGTAAAATAGAAGAATTATAATAATTCTAAGAATTCTTAGGTACTATAGAGAGACTTTATAATAAAAGAGGTTATTAAAGACTATAAGCAGTAACTAAGTAGCTAAATCTTAACTTCTTAGCTGCTTAATTAACTCTTAACTATAATTTAAAATAATTATTAGATCGCAGCGATTTAATTGGGGAATAATTTACTTAATAATAATTTAGACTACTAAATAAATCTTATATTTAAAGCAAAAACTTAGCATAGACTCGTAGCTATCTAATAGCTAGACTTTAGAGATATATTTAGACGTATTTTTAGTATAATTTCTAACTTTATTAGCCTTAGACTTATTATTACTAAAGGCTTAAACTTATAATTCCTTAGGGAGTTCTAAAGGTCTAATATGCATAAGGAGAGTAGCTTAAGCAATAGTAAACTAGTAGTAAGTTAGTAAGGAATAAGTAGTAAAGCTAATAGCACTAACTATAGGGCTATAAGTAGCTATAAATTAAAGATAATTAGTAATTTTAATCTAGGTTTCTAGATTAATAATATTAATTAGCTATAAGAAAGTAGCGCGTTTATTATACTTTACTTCTTAAGAAGCCTTAGCTATAAGACATACGTAATAAGCTTACCTATATTTATTAGTATTTTTAAGGCTAAAGAGCATTATAAAGTTTCTTCTTAGCTTATATAAACTCCTAGTAGTATATTAGTAATATTAAAGTAATAGACTAAAGGGTACTTATATTACTAATATAGTATAGTTCTAGAAGATTATAAAGTATATCCTAAAGCTATTTATATAGCTTTATAATTTAAATAGAATACTAGTAAGAAGTTAGTAGTAATTAAGAGGTAATCCCTTAAGGCTTAACTTACCTAATATAAGTCTTATTATTTTAAGCGTAATAATAGCATTTTAGAGAATTACCTATAAAAAGCTAAATATTAGTAGTAATAGTAGTAAGCTAGTAGTAAGTTTATACTAAAGGAGTAATTATATTTAGTTAGAGTAGGCTTTCCTTAGTAATATACTAAGGCTATTTATCTTTATTATTATCCCTTAGAGCTATGTTCTAAATAGCTAACCACTAGGTATAATATATATATAGAATTTTTATTAAACTAGCTCTAAGTTAGTAATAAAAAGCAATAAAGAAGTAGTAAACTTACGTAGTCTTTAATAATTATAAGGTTCTTCCCTTATAGGATAGCTTAATAGTAGGATCTTTAATAGCGGTAGTATAAGACATAATAGCTTAAGCTATAATAGTTAGTAGTTAATATTATATAATAGTAGCGTTATAGTAGCTATTATATTAGTAAGGGACTTATAAGTTAATAAGAGGCTTAAAGAAAAGAAAGAAAAGAGAGAAAAGAAAGAAGGAAATTACCCTTCTTATAGGAATTTAGGTACCTTAGATTAATCTAAGCTACTCTAACTAGAATCTTCTATATATTATAACTAGTGTGTTTATAAAGGTTACTATAATTTACAAGTTATTACTATAAGCTTACTATAAATTTATTAGGCTACTACTATAAGCTTAAAGAAAAACAGAAGGAGTAGGGTAATCTATACCCTATAGAGTTAAGCTAATTAAAAAATCACGCTAATTAGTCTAGTTAGGAAGAATCTCTTAGGAAGAATAACCTATAGAGAGGAAGTTAAGAAGTAACTATAACCTAGCTTCTATTAGTAAGCGGTTACTATAAAAAGGCTAATGTAGCCTAATATTATTAATATTACTATATTGCTTTATAAAAAATCACTATAGCAAGTAGTAATAAAGGAACTCTTACGCTATAATATAACCCTAAGATAGCACCTTAATACAATTAAGGATAATTATAGTAAGAGGGGTATTATATTAGGAGCAGAATAGCAATGGCATTTATAAGGGTAGCAATAGCATTAATAAGGGTAGAACCTAGCGGGGCATAGAGCTAAGGGCTAGCTGCGGGCTAGTTACATAAGAGCTATAGGCTATTTAAAGGGGCTTTCCTATAAATAAAGGGAAAGGGCTAGAGATTGAACCTTTAAGCACCCACCCCTAGCTAGCAGATCAATAGCTACAACACTTTAATCTAACCTTCACTCTATTATTCACCCCCAAGCCAAAAGCCTTGACATCCTAGCCTTCTTTTAGAAAGGCTAGAGGCACTTTATTATTAATTTATATCTCTTACTCTTTCCCTTTAATTACTTCTAGGTTATTACCTTTTACTAATAATAGCCTTTCCTTACTAGGATCTTTATTATAGGGCTTAATAGAGGTTAACCTAAAGACCTTAGGGCCTTATAGAAGGTTAAGGGTATAGCTCTCTTTATCTATTATAAGGAGCTTATATAGGTCTTACTATCCTTTATGCTCTTACTAGATAAGAACTAGTAATATAAGTAAGAGATTAAGGGTTAGTAAGATATTAGGGCTATTCCTTATAGTAAGGGCTTCCTTAACCTTATATAGCGTGTGTAACCTCTTAATCTCCTTTATTACCTTCTATACTATAAGAGCTTATTACTTAATATTAGGTAAGGAAGGAGAATTATTAATTATTTAAGGGTAAGCGCTAAAGATAAGAAGGGTTAGAATAATGCTATTTAGGCCTGCGGTATTATTAAGGGCTTTTATAGCTATTTACAGGGCTATAGCTTTAGGTATTAACAGGCATTTGCGTTAGATAATATTATAGGCTCTTTAGAGCGGCCTATAATATCTCTTAACCTTGCTAATGCTATAGTATGCCTTAATAGGGACTTCTTTAATTATGATTAATATTAAAGCTATAAATTAGCGGAATTCCTTGCTTCTAAAGGTTATACTAGCATTAGTTATAATCTAGTCTAGAGGACCCTAGTAGGTATTAATCTAGTAGAGGTAAAGGGCTTCCTATATTACCTTTGCTATAATATCCTTTAGGAATCTAGCTATGTTAAACGCAGTGGCTATATTAATAGCGTAGAGAATAGGGTAATTGCTATCTAAATACATAATATCTATAATTACTTTATAGTTAAAGTTATATTTATCCTTTAGGGTAAATTTAAAGTAATATAGATTATCTATATTTAATTAGTATTAGTAGCAGATCTTTGTTAATTATCTAATGGTTTTAAAATCTACCTTATAGCCTAATTTAGAAAGCATATTATAAAGTTAGCGGACAGAAGGGTAACTAAATTAGTAATATAAGCGCTGTAATTCTATTTCGGTTAGGTGGCTCTAGGTAATTAATCTCTCCTTCTATAAAAGTATCTAAGGATATCCCTATTTATAGATAATAGGGACCCTAATATTGCCTTATTAAAGGATATTCTAAGAGATATAGAAATTAATCTTTAGGCAGTCTATATCTACTAAATATAGTAAGAAGGAGTGTTTATAGGTATTACGTGGAATAGGATAATGCTAAAGGGGTAGGTATATTAATTAATCTAATTAAGGGGATTAGCTTACCGCTTCTAAATTAAATTATTACCTCCCTAGCTCTAGATTTATTAAGCTAGATCTTAGGGATTAACTATTATAGGGTAAGGAATTAGGGGTACCTTACTAATAAGTAACCTATAGCCCTAGTGTTAGGGATAATACCTTAGAATATACCTAAGGAGTAATAATCTTAAAGAAGGAAGGTAGTTAGGGCTTCCTTTAGTTATTAGAGATTAAATAAATCCTTTTAATAAAGGCATAGGTAGCTACTTAGTTTGCGAGAATTTCTATAGTTATATAGCTATTAATTATTATGCCTTATGTAAAGAAGCTTATTAGTATCTTTCCTTTATTGCTTTTTCTTTAAATCTAAGTTTTATTATATAGGTAAAAATCTTATTTTCTTTAGAAAGGTAGTGTTATTTTCTTTGCCTTTATACTAAGTAAGGAAAGCATTATAGGAAGGGTTATTAGTTCTATAAGGTAATAGTTCTTAAAGCATTAATATGCCTTCTTATATTCCTCCTTAGAGTGTTTAGTTAACTAATAGCCTTCCTTACTATATATATAATATTTCTTTATATATAAAGCACCTTTATTGCCTTATAATTATAATTATCTATAATAGGCTTCCTTACTATACCTATTATACTTATAGTTAGTCTAATACTACTCTCTTATATTAGGCGTTAATAGGAATTAATACTTCTTATCTAATTCCTCTATAGTTATTCTTATTAATATCCTTATACGTTCGTAGAATAGCTAGAGATTAGTAGGAGGGTTAATAAGGTAGGTTCTATACTTAGGTATGCTATAATAGGCAGAGATTAATTAATTCTAGAGTGCTCTTTTAGATTAGGTAATATCTAGGACTGCTTATTAAAGGTTTGTAAGCTTTATTATAAGTTCTTTAAAGTAATTAATCTTTAGCTTATCTAGGTTTTCTTATATAATCTAGCGTAGCTTAGTATTCTACTATTTAAGGAGATACCTTTATTTTATATTATTAGTCTTAAACCTTCTCTTAATATAGCTAATAAGGGTCTTAAGGTCCTAAGGATTACCTAGCTTATCTAGATGCTTATAATAGTATATTAAAGCTTTTCCCTTAAGCATAGCTTTAAGGGCATACCTAGCTTTATAGGGTTTAATGCCTAGTATCTTGCATTTCCCTTAGAAGATTATTAACTTTAAGTTAAGGACCTTATAGTTATCTTCGCTATATTAAATATTACTTATATAAAGCTTTATAAGATTAATTATTTACTTTAGTATAGGTCTAGAGGAAAAAGTGCTCTTAGAGGTGTAGAAGGAGGGATTTCTTATCTTAATAGGGGATACCTTTAATAAGGGCTTTCCTAAGGATTATTATGTAATTAGCCTAATAGGGTTAGGCTTAGGGAATAACGTTAGCGAGATTATAAGGTTTCTAGATTGCTCTATTAATAATATTATAATCTAGCCCTAATTAGGGGAATTAGAAGGAGGTTATTAAGGAAGTCTTAGTCTTTAATGTGTTTTTAGAAGGGTATGTACTTCCTTATAGCTTCCTATATCTCTTCTTCTTGCTAATCTTAGAATTCCTTATAGGTAGTAACTTCCTTAAGCATTAACATAATCTTCCTATAGGCTATTATGTCTATGTACATACCTTAGAAAAGAAGGAAATTACGTAAATACTTAGCAATTGCTTAGTCTATAATTATAAATGCCTCTCTTATCTATCTGTAAAAGTCTTTAATAAAGTTAGTAAAGAGGCTTCTAGTAATAAGGCCTCTAGACTAGTATACTACTATCTTAAAGAGAATATAGGCTATAATAGCCTTAGAATTATTACCTTATTTATTAAGATTAAACGATTTTGCTATCTATAATATCTTAGGTATAACGAAGTCTTATATCTCTAGGGAATATGTCTTAAGAGAGGATTATTAACTTATAGACCTTTACCTTTTTAGTCTCTTTTAACTTTAGTGCTTTCTTTAGTATTACTAAAGTTAGGGCTAAAGAGAGGGACTTTTAATAGTTCTCCTTATTAAGAAGCTTTTAACTTTCTTATCTCTATTATAGGAGAATAGAATAGAGGTATAGTATTAGTTATATAGTAGGTTAAAGGATTATAAGCATAGCTATTATCTTTATCCCTTAGGGGTTCTTAGGATATTAAATCTTAGGAGTAATAAGCTCCTTTCTTATTATAAGAGAGTGCCTTCTAAGGGTTAGGTACGTAGTAAAACGCGCTAACTAAGTAATTAAAGATAGGTTAGACTAGTTACTAACTAGGCCTTAATCCTTTAATAGCTTTAAAGTCTTTATAGGGTCTTAGGATTAGATCTTAGGAGTTATAAGGCTCTTATCTTATTATAAGAGAGTGCTTAGACTTCCTTAGCATAACTATACTCGCTTTTAGCGGCCCTCTTATTTCATAGAGCAGGTTTATAGTATAGCTATCTCTTTTGCTTAGCCTTGCTAATCTATGGTTAGGAAAAACCGTGTGATTATCTATAAAGTTAACCACTAATTAGTATTAGTATCATAGGTGCCTAACGTTAGGATCGTAGCCTAGGGAATAGGAATTATTCTTCTATTCTAGGCGTTATAATTAATTAGTTATAAGTGTGTATTTTTAAAGAGAGGAAAAGAGAGGCTTTTTAGATTATGAGAAGTGGCCACAAACGTGGTGCGTTTTGTAGGTTACATAACTTATAGGTCCTTGCCTAATCAGAGGGGCAGGCCAATAAGTTATATATAGGGCTACCTCTCGCGGGCGCGCGTTGCATGCGCGCCCCTCGCGGCCTAACCTTTTGCCGGGTAATTGCGGCTGCGTGCCGCGATTGATATCATGCTTATTCCAACAGCTATATATATCCTTTTTATTTAACTAGTATATTCTGGTTTAACCCCTATCCTCTTATATTTTTAGCTACTAGTATCTCTTTAACCTAATACTCTAAGAGATTAGGGTTAGCAATAGTTATTATTAGTTCTAGTAGGGGTTATTTATCCGCTAATATTTAACTAGGTAATAGATTAGAAGCTACCTATTATACTAAATCTATATAGAAAACAAGGTAAAGTCCCTATAGCATATTTAACTTAATAGTTAAAGGTATAGAGACCTCTAGTACCTTATATTTAGCTATAACCTAATCTAATTTCTTATATAGTCTATTTATCTTAAAATTTTATAGGTTTAACTATATATAATTACTAACCTAGAAGCGCTTTACTAGATACTAGCTACTATTTATTTCCTTCTATTACTATTACTAAATAAATACTATAGTAGCTTATATTAAGTCTAAGCCCTCCTTAAGATATTATAAGAATACCTAGGCCTTTCCCTTTAATAAGGTATAGAATACCTCCTTATCTAGTGGTTCTTAAATTATTACTAGGTTATAACTATATAGAGCTATATTTACACTAATCCCTATTACTAATAAGTCCCTATTATTTAAAGTAAGTTAATAAGTAAGGAGATATTCTAGCTATTTAAATTATAAAAATAATAGCATTACCCTTAGGATAGCCTAAACTTCTTAATTTACCCTTTTTATACTACTATCTATCTATAGATAATAAGCTATTAATAGTAACTACTATATACCTACTTAGTTATAAAGTATAGTCTAAAAATTACTTAACTAGTCTAAACTATAATTTATAATAATCTATATAGGAAGCTATAGAATTACTACTAGCACTACTTAAACTATTCTATGTATACTTTAGCCCCTATTAATATTATAGCTTCTAGCTAGATATACTTAGAGAGTCTATCTATAATAACTATAAGAAACCATAGGTTATCTAGGTATTAAGCTAGTAGGTTTATTATAAAGTTAATAGAGATTTATAACTAGTAATAATCTAGTAAAGGGATTAGTTTTAATAAGCCTTATCTTAGCTAGTAGCTCTTCTACCCCTTATAATAGTAATAGTTCCTTATAAACTAGGTAATCCCCTATAATATACTATCCTAATAGAAATCCCTTTAAAGCGTCTTAAAAGTTATATTATAGCTAGGATAGCCTAGTAAGGGTAAATTATAAACCTATTATATTAAGGTTATAATAAGGGGTTCTTAATTTAGAATCTAAGTCTAGCCTTAGAATTAAAGCATACCTTTAGCGCTAATCTAATAGTTTACTATTTACTCCCTTATATTTATAGCTTCTAGAAACTTCTAGGCCGCTTCCTAACTACCTTAAGCTATATCCTATATATAGTATTATAAACTAAGAACTAGTCCTATAGAGATTAGAGATATATATCTATAAATATTATTACCCCTATTAGAAGACCTATAAACCTACCTATAGTATCCTTAGCCTTAGTGCCTCCTAATAATAATATAGGGTTTATACTAGAGATAAGTCTAGTTCTTTTATAACTATATAGGCCTAGAGTTATTACTAATTATGTAATTAGCTTCTCTAGTCCTCCCTTATTCTCCTCCCCTTAGAACTATCTTAATAGTGTATTTAGTCTTACTGCCTATAGGCTAGGCCTATACTATAGGTAAAAATTAAATAGTAATAGTATCTTTACCTATCTTACCTACTATTCTAATATCTTTCTTAGCGCTATAAAGTATTCTAAGTTCTTATAGTCTATAAGTATTATAAATAGCTTACTAATACTATATAGCTTTACTAACTAAGCCTTTAGGTATAATATAATTACTAATAGCTCCTTATTATATAGTATAGTTCTATTAAGCTAGCTATAGTTAAGTAAAATAATAAGTAACTAGGTATAAGATACCTTTATTATTAAACTATAAGAGATAACCCCTAAAGCTATCCCTAAATAGTTAGCTTTTATAATAGTATCCTTATTAGGGTTTTATTATATTAGGATAGGATATAATATAAAGGCTATCTTTAGCGCTTTAAAGGCTATATTATATTTATCTATTTACTAAAATAGAATATCCTTCTTTATAAGTTTAATTAAAGGGCCTATAATTATTAAGAAGTATAATATAAAGTCCTAATAAAAGTTAGTAAACCTAAGAAATCCTTATACCTCCCTAACCCTCTTTAGCGCCTCCTAGTCCTAGATAGCTATAATTTTTCCCTATCTAGGTAAATTTCTTTCCCTATATAAATAATAAACCCTAGGTACTTAACTTTCTTTATTATAAAAATGTATTTTTATATCTAAGTTTAGTCTTACTTACTATAGCCTTAAGAGTACTACTTAAACCTTTTATATATAGTCTTTCTAAGACCCTCCTAAGTAAATAAGAATATTATTAAGGTAAGTAGTTATATAGTCCCCTAGGATTTTACTAAGCATGCTATTAATATATCTCTAAAAGGTAGTAGGTATACCTACTAGGCTAAAGGGGTATATAAGCCACTTAAATAACCTAAAATACATCTAGAAGGTAGTCTAGTATTCCTTACCTTTAGTAATATAAATCTAGTAAAATACTGCTTATATATCTAGCTTTATAAATTACTTTACCTCTAATAATAATTATAGTATTTCCTTTATTAAAGGTAAGGGATAATAATCTTATTCTATAATCTTATTAAGGGTATAGTAGTTTATATAAAACCACTATCCTTCTCCTAGCTTTTTACTAATAATACTAGAGCTATTACTAAAGAGAAGCTAGCTTATATCTATCCCTTATCTATAAGGTTAGTTACTTACTTTTAGATTTTAAGGAAGTACTACTAAGGTATATTATATAATAAGGCCTATAGGAGTTCTAGTTTAGATCTATCTAGGTTATACTTTAATTAAATATAGTAGTCTAATTATCCTAGTATAGTAGTAAGGTATTTACCTTACTTTCTAGGAAGAGGTCTATAAAGTCCTATAGCGCGCTTAGTAATAAGGATAATAGGTCCTATTCTATAGCCTTAGGGGTTATGTCTATCTATAGAATTAATATAATTTCCTATAGGCTAGTAGCGTATAGTTAGATATATTCTTTCTGCTTCTTTACATACCTTATAATTCCCATAAAGGTAAAGCCTAAGATAAATATTATTAGTTACTTAACCTTCCTATCAGTTAATGCCTAAATTTATAGGTTATTAGCTAATCCTATATAGAGTTAATAGCGCGCTATATCTAAGTTAATCTTATTCTATTCTATCTATAGCGTCCTAAAATTAGCTACCTTATTAACCTAGGGATTATATAGGTAACTATAGGTATTTCCTATCTATTTAGATCTACCTAAAAACAGATAATATACGTAATATATAACCTTTTTTATAACTCTCTTTTCCCCTTATTTTACACTAACTATAGTATAAACTAATCTTTTCTTTAAGAGAGAGGCATTCTAACTAGAGTTTCTAGATAAGGTATTTACTTATAGTAGTATAATAGTTATAGCATATATTAATAAGAGTATCTTTAAAGGTAGTCTTATTAATTAATATAGGAACTAGAAAAGGTATAAAGTTTATATTAGACTAGATCTATTTAAAGTCCTTATTAGTAATAACTATTTACTATAATACCCCTTTATCTATCCTCCTTACTACCCTAGTTAAATAACTTAATACTAGGGTTTTCTTTTCTAATATATTTACTATTTTCTCTTCTTTAGAGTTATCTTCCTTTTCCTTTATATTATATATATTAATAGCTACCCTTCCCTACTAGTATTTTAGTAAAAGTAAAGAGTAATTAGAAATAAAATACTTTCCTAAACTATACTATAGGTATTTACCCTCCTTATAATATATATTATATATAGCCTAGCTAACCTACTTAGCCTGCTTACTACTAGCCTTATTACCTAGCTTTACCTTACGCTAATTTCCTAGTAACTTTTATATCCTTTTAGGCCTATTCTAGGTATATTAATTATATATCTATTATAGGAGTGTCCTTATTCTAGGTAAGGGCCTTAGGCATATATGCCTACCTTTACATATAGTTCTTCTCCTCTAACTAATATAACTTAATATCTAATAAGATACTTTAATACTAGGCTATTACCACTAAGTAATCTATATATAATATATCCTATCTAACGCTATAGTCCCTTATCTGCTTATTAAAGGCTATGCGTAGCTTAGCTAGCTTTATAAAGTCCTTCTAATCTAATCCCCTAGCTAGTGCTAATTTTTATTTAAAATAAATATAAAAGTTACTAAATTACTTATTTAGCTATTATATAATCTAGTTAAGCTCTATAATTACTAACTCTTATTAATAGGGGTTATTAAATATCTTAGTAAGGTAGTTTAAGAATTTCTATAAATTATAATATACTAAGTATTCCTTCTTAAAAAGAGAGTAACTTATACCTAAACCTTTAGTAATAGGTTTTAGTAAATAAAGTACTATTAGTCCTACTAACACCTAATAAACCCCTATTTATATTTAGCTTATAGGATATTAGGTTTTACTATACTATAAATAGGACCCTTTTACTATTAAATAAGGGTCTTATTAGTAAGGGTTTTTACTTAATAGGTTAACTAAAAAGTTAAATCTTTACTTACTAGTAAGGTCTTAAATTTATTTTAACTACTAAGTAATAAGCTCCTATAAGATTACTATTTTATTAGTCTTTATCCTATTTACTAGTAGCGGTATATCTATTAGCTACTATACCTCTATAGTAAAGGATAATAAATATTATAAACTAGCCTTAGGGTAACTATATATATGTATTCTAAGAGATATTATTATCCTTAAAGAGAAAGGATTAGACTAAGCTAGGTATTATATAGGAACTAGCTTTATACTAGTGTGTGTGTGTAGGTTACATAGGCCTAGGTAAAGCCCTAACCTATTCGCCTATAGTCCGCGTCCTTTGCGCGCTCTTTCTAAACCCTTTGCGCGCCCTTTCCGGACCTAAGACATAACCCGAGCTCCTAAGCTCAAGTCTATAACAAATATAATCTGTTACCTATTAGACTATTACTAATTAGTAATAGACCCACTTTTATTGAAACTATACTTATTTATAAAAAGTACTTTTATACATTATAAAGTAAGGGATATTTAAAATATATAATTAAAAGTAAGTCTTAGGATAATTAAGCTTACTTAAGCTATATATATATATTATTTACACTAGCTAGCTCTATATAGGGCTAATACTAGTACTCCTACTGCTTTATTTAAAGGGAAAACCCTTAATTAGGAAGAAAAACCCTTATATCTACGTTTAAGCTAACGCTAACCCTGCTCTAGGCTTACGTTATATTATATATAGCCTATTGTAGGTGTTTATTACTAGCTTACGCTAGCCTTATCCTATTAAAAGAAAGAAAGAAAGAAAGAAAGAAAAGAAGGAAATCCTAGCTTATTTAAGCTATATAACTTAGTTTTAAAAGTATATAAGTAATATATATATAGATTCCTAATTTTAGAAGTTTTATACTTTCTTCTTACTTTTATCTTAAGTAATATAAATAAGATTAATAGGTTTATTATATGTATTTTACTTAGCCTTTAAGAGCTAAGAGCTAAAAGTATAATTATATTAATATTAATATTAAATAATAAGATATAGCTAAGTAAAGGGTTTTAGTATATTACTATGAATTTATAAGTAATATAAGTATAGTTTATTAACTTATATTCATTTATCTAGATATATAAATAATTTAAATCTTATATATTACTTTAGTTTAGGGTATTCTTTTAATATAAAATATTATAATAATCTTTTATAATTCTAAATAAAATAATAATAAGTTTTTTCTTAAAGTTATATTAGTAGGAAAAAACATAGAGAACAATAAGCTTATTTTAGATTATATATATTATATATAATGCCTAGTTATCGTCAAATCCTAATATTACTAAAATATTATAAGTTATATAACTGTTGGTATCACAGGTGCCTGACGTCAGGATCGTAGCCTAGGGAATAGGAATTTATCTTCTATTCTAGGCGTTATAATCAATTAGTCATAAGTGTGTAGAAGGGAGGAAAAGAGAGGATTTTCCGGATCGTGAGAAGTGGCCACAAACGCGGTGCGCTTTGTGAGTCACATGACTTGTGGGTCCTCGCCTAATCAGAGGGGCAGACCGATAAGTCATATGTGAGGCCACCTCTCGCGGGCGCGCGTTGCGCGCGCGCCCTTGTGGCCTAACCTTTTGCCAGGTAATTGCGGCTACGTGCTGCGATTAATATTATGCTTGTTCTAATATTAGAACCTTTTTCTTTTTAACACGATTATTAACGCATGATATTAATCTAAGAAGGGAAGATATAAGGGATTAAATGAATGTGTTATATAAATAAAAGAACTAACAAAAGAAACAATAATAATAGTCCCCTTTCCTTCCCCTACGCGCCGCTAGCCTTAGATAACCAGCTTCTCTAATCGCTTATCCTTCTTCCTTACGGAAGGCTCCTCTGCCTTCCGCCCTTACCTTTAACTGGTGTAATGTAATGTTAGATTACGTTATAAGGGGAAGGTTACCTATAATCCCTTCCCTATCTAAAGGTATAATATTAGATTATCCCTCCCCGTGGCCCTTTATTTAACTATAATATAATATTAAATCACATTCCTAGGGGAAGATTACCTATAATTCCTCCCTTTCTAAAGGTATAATATTAGATTATACCTTCCCGCGCTCCTTACACTCCCTTCTCTTCCCCTCCCTACTATAGGGACTTAGAAGGGCGCCCTTCTAAGGCTATAATTCTACGCCCCTTCTAAAGACATAATTCTACGCCCCTTCTAAAGCTATAATTCCACTGCCTCTAATCCCTTAGCCCGCACCCTACGTAACCATGCTATACTTAGGGCACCTTATCCAGTGCCTCTAGCGCTAGTTTTAGCGCGGGCTTAGGCATAGGCTTTAGCGTAGGCTTAGGCGTGGGCTTTAGGGCTCTAGTCCCCTATCTCTTTATAGGTAGTGCTAGGTCTAGGTAACCTATCCCTCTATCTAGATTATTACTATATTACCTATAATAAACCTCTCTAGGGCTTTATTAGGCATTGCCTTTGTAAATGCATTAGCTAGGTTATCTTCGCTATTAATCTATCTAATCTCGCAGAGCTCGCAGCGTTTGTATAATTACTAAAGGGCTATAATATTAATTATAAGCTATTTCTCCTTTATGGTCCTAAGCTTAATAAGGCATTTGTATAATAAGTATAAATCTATACAGACTATAATTAGGATTTCCGGGAGGTTTAATCAATCTATAATAATCTTTAACGTTATTATAATTGCGTAAGCTATATTAACGCCTGCTACCATTCCGTAAACCTCTAAAGCAAGCACACTTCTTATAACTCTCTTGCTCTTTATTAAGCTATAGTGTATAATATTACCTTGTAGTGTAAACTTACTATCTTTATACTCCTTATTAGCTAGGATAAGAACATAGCCTAGTTACAAGGTAAGGTCTTTGTTATTAGCAAATGATCCGTTGACGAATGTGAATAGCTTCGCTCTTTTAAGGTTAAGGGGTATAAAGATTAATCCTTAATCTAGGTGGTCTATTTACCACTTAATACAGCGATTAAGTTCCTTAACGTTCTTAGTTATTAGTTCTTAATATTATATGGCAACTAATAGATTAAAGCTTGCCTTAGGTTAGTAGATTAAAGCAATGTAAGCACTACAGGCCCTTTATTCCACGTACTTCTTTTCCGGCTCTTCTAGTGGGATTAACTACAGCTTATTACTTTGCCCTTTTACCATATTTTAATAGTGTTATTAGTTAGTTAAATAATTCCACCGTTAAATACAAGGGGTTATTAGGCTTAATAAACTGCTTTAGTTTTATAGCAAATTTAGCAGCGGCTAGTTAATCTTCTTCCTATTAGGAGAATCCTTTGTCTAATAGGCTAAGGGTATTATTAGTCTGTATTCCCACGCATCTAAATTAAGGGCTTTTAGCAGATATGACTAGCAAGCATGGATCATAGCTTAATGTTATTATCTAGAGCTTTTCTCTATAGTGCTTGTAGTAAGTTACCCACTAGTATGTGCTAGCCTTTGCAATTCTATAGAGAGGCTTAATAACTCTTATAATCATTCCTTTAGGGTGCTAATTACGAATTTAGATAGGGAGTTAGGCAAGGATTATATAATTTAGCGGTGTTTCTAATTATACGTATGCCTACGTAATATCTCGAATCTAAAGGAGGAATCCTTTTATAAGAAAAGAAGGGGTAATTACAAGGATTAATCATTAGCTTGCCCTTTGGATTATTAGGGCTTGCGTAAGGATCGCTTGCTTCGCTTCGTTGCTAAAGCCTTAGATCATAAGCCTTAATTTCTCATATAGCTAGCTTATTCTTCCTTTAACTTCGTTAATAATACGGGAATTAAAGATTTGAATCCCTTAGTGCTTCTTTAGATTAAAAGCAATGAATTTAAACACGCCTCTGCTAATTAGGGCATTAATCTCAGCCTTTATTAAGAGCTTAAAAGGTTCGCCAGGAGTTGTGATTATGCCGTTCTTGCGTAATTAGATCGTAAGCTTAAGATCTGCCTCCTTCTTGCTTAAGATAAATGCCTTAAGATTATCTGCTAAATTAATAATTACAGGAGGGTTCTTTCGTGGTCTTCCTAGCCTTCTTTTCAGAGAGGCTAGAGGTACTATATTATTAATTCATACCTCTCGCTCTTCCCCTTTAATTGCCTCTAGGTTATCACCTCCTACTAGCAATAGCCTTTCCTTACTTAGGTCTTTGTTATAGGGCTTAACAAAGGTTAACCTAAAGACCTTAGGACCTTATAGAAGATTAAGGGTGCAGCTCTCTCTATCTATTATAAGGAGCTTATACAGGCCTTACTATCCTTTGTGCTCTCACTAGACAAGAACTAGTAATGCAAGTAAGAGGTTAAGGGTTAGTAAGGTATTAGGGCTATTCCTTATAGCAATAGCTTCCTTAACCTTATAGAGTATGTGTAACCTCTTAATCTCCTTTATTACCTTCTATACTATAAGAGCTTATTATTTAATATTAGGCAAGGGAGGAGAGTTATTAATTATTTAAGGGTAAGCACTAAAGACAAGGAGGGTTAGAATAATGCTATTTAGGCCTGCGGTATTATTAAGGGCTTTCATAGCTATTTACAGGGCCATAGCTTTAGGTATTAACAGGCATTCTTATCAGATAATATTATAGGCTCTTTAGAGCGGCCTATAATATCTCTTAACCTTGCTAATGCTATGGTATGCCTTAACAGGGACTTCTTTAATTAAGATTAACATTAAAGCTACAAATTAGCGGAATTCTTCGCTTCTAAACGTTATGCTAGCATTAGTTATAATCTAATCTAGAGGACCCTAGTAGGTATTAATCTAGCAGAGGCGAAGAGCTTCCTATATTGCCTTTGCCATAATATCCTTTAGGAACCTAGCTGTGTTAAACACGGTGGCCGTATTAATAGCGTGGAGAACAGGGCAATTGCCATCTAGATATATAATATCCATAATCACTTTATAGTTAAAGTTACATTTATCCTTTAGGGTAAATTTAAAGCAATGTAAATTGTCTGTATTTAATTAGCATTAGTAGCAGATCTTTATTAATTATCTAATAGTCTCGAAATCTACCTTATAGCCTAATTTAGAAAGCACATTATGAAGTTAGCAGACAGAGGGGTAACCAAATCAGCGATATAAGCGCCGTAATTCTATCTCAGTCAGATAACTCCAGGCAATTAATCTCTCCTTCTGCAGAAGCATCTAAGGATATCCCCATTTACGGATAATAGGGACCTTAATTTCGCCTTATTAAAGGATATTCTAAGAGATATAGAAATTAATCTTTAGGCGGTCTATATCTGCTAAACATAGTAAGAAGGAGTGTTTGTAGGCATTACGTGGAACAGGATAATGCTAAAGGGAGTAGGCACATTAATTAATCTAATTAAGGGATTAGCTTGCCGCTTCTAAATCGAATTATTACCTCCCTAGCTCTAGATTTATTAAGCTAGATCTTAGGGATTAACTATTACAGGGCGAGGAATTAGGGTTACCCTGCTAATAAGTAACCTATAGCCCTAGTATTAGGGATAATGCCTTAGAACACACCTAAAGAGTAACAATCTTAAAGAAGGAAGGCGGTTAGGGCTTCCTTTAGTTATTAGAGATTAAATGGATCCTCCTTTATAAGGGCGTGCGTAGCTGCTTAATTCGCGAGGATCTCTGCAGTTACATAGCTATTAATCGTTATACCTTATGTAAAGAAGCTTATTAGCATCTCTCCTTTATTGCTTTCTTCTTTAAATCTAAGTTCTATTATATAGGTAGAAATCTTATCTTCTTTAGAAGAAGCAGTGTTATCCTCTTTGCCTTTATACTAGGTAAGGAAAGCATTATAGGAAGGGTTATTAGCTCTATAAGGTAGTGGTTCTTAAAGCGTTAATATGCCTTCTTACGTTCCTCTTTAGAGTATTTAGTTAACTAATAGCCTTCCTTGCTATATACATAACATTTCTTCGTATATAGAGCGCCTTTATTACCTCGTAATTATAATTATCCATAACAGGCTTCTTTACCGTATCTATTGTACTTACGGTTAGTCTAATACTACTCTCTTATATTAGGCGTTAACAGGAATTAATGCTTCTTATCTAATTCCTCCGTAGTTATTCTTATTAACATCCTTATGCGTTTATAAAACGGCTAGAGGTTAGTAAGAGGGTTAATAAGGCAAGTCCTACACTTAGGTATCCCATGATAGGCAGAGATTAATTAATTCTAGAGTGCTCTTTTAGATTAAGCAATATCTAGAACTGCTTATTAAAGGTTCGTAAGCTTTATTATAAGTTCTTTAAAGCAATTAATCTTTAGCTTATCTAGGTTTTCTTACACAATCTAGCGTAGCTTAGTGTTCTACTACTTAAGGAAATACCTTTGCTTTATATTATTAGTCTTAAATCTTCTCTTAATATAGTTAATAAGAGTCTTAAGGTCTTAAGGATCTCCTAGCTTATATAGATGCTTATAATAGTATATTAAAGCCTTCCCTTTAAGCATAGCCTTAAGGGCATACCTAGCCTTATAGGGTTTAATGCCTAGCATCTTGCATTTCCCTTAGAAGATTATTAACTTTAAGTTAAGGACCTTATAGTTATTTACGCTATATTAAATATTACTTATATAAAGCTTTGCAAGATTAATTATTTGCTTTAGTATAGGTCTAGAAGGAAAAAGTGCTCTTAGAGGTGTAGGAGGAGGGATTTCTTGTCTTAATAGGGGATATCTTTAATAAGGGCTTTCCTAAGGATTATTATGTAATTAGCCTAATAGGGTTAGACTTAGGGAATGTTATTAGTAAGATTATGGGATTCCTAGATTACTCTATTAATAATATTACAATCTTAGCCTAATTAGAGGGATTGGAAGGAGGTTATTAAGGAAGTCTTAGTCTTTAATGCGTTTTCGGAAGGGTATGTACTTCCTCGTAGCTTCCTATATCTCTTCTTCTTACTAATCTCGAAATTCCTTACGGGTAGCAACTTCCTTAAGCATTACCGTAATCTTCCTGCAGGCTATTATATCTATGTACATGCCTTAGAAGAGAAGGAAATCACATAAATACTTAGCAATTACTTAGTCTATAATTACAAATACCTCTCTTATCTATCCGTAGAAGTCTTTAATAAAGTTAGTAAAGAGGCTTCTAGCAATAAGGCTCTTAGACTAGTATGCCACTGTCTTAAAGAGAATATAGGCTATAATAGCCTTAGGGTTATTACCTTATTCGTTAAGATTAAACGATTTCGCTATCTTTAATATCTTAGATATAATAAAGTCTTATATCTCTAGGGAATGTGTCTTAGGAGAGGGTTATTAAGTTATAGACCTTTGCCTTTTTAGTCTCTTTTAACTTTAGTGCCTTCTTTAGTATTGCTAAAGTTAGGGCTAGAGAGAGAGGCTTTTAACGGTTCTCCTTGCTAAGGAGCTTTTAACTTTCTTTTCTCTATTATAGGAAGTTAGAACAGAGGTATAGTATTAGTTATATAGCAGGTTAAAGGATTGCAAGCGTAGCTATTGTCTTTATCCCTTAGGGGTTCTTAGGATTAGATCTTAGGAGTAATAAGTTCCTTTCTTATTGTAAGAGAATGCCTTCTAAGGGTTAGGTGCGTAGTAAAACGCGCTAACTAAGTAACTAAAGATAGGTTAGACTAGTTACTAACTAGGCCTTAATCCTTTAATAGCTTTAAAGTCTTTGTAAGGTCTTAGGATTAGATCTTAGGAGTTATAAGGCTCCTTTCTTATCACAAGAGAGTGCTTAGACTTCCTTAGCATAACTATATATGCTTTTAGCGGCCCTCCTATTTCATAGGGCAGGTTCATGGTATAGCTATCTCTTCTAATTAACCTTGCTAATCTGCGGTTAGGAAAAACCGTGTGGTTATCTGTGAAGTTAACCACTAATCAGTGTTAGTATCATAGGTGCCTAACGTTAGGATCGTAGCCTAGGGAATAGGAATTTATCTTCTATTCTAGGCGTTATAATCAATTAGTTATAAGTGTGTAGAAGGGAGGAAAAGAGAGGATTTTCCGGATCGTGAGAAGTGGCCATAAACGCGGTGCGCTTTATAGGTCACATGACTTATGGGTCCTCGCCTAATCAGAGGGCAGACCGATGAGTTATATGTGGGGCCACCTCTCGCGGGCGCGCGTTGCGCGCGCCCTCGCGGCCCGACCTTTTGCCGGGTAATTGCGGCTGCGTGCCGCGATTGATATCATGCTTGTTCCAACAATAACTAATTAAAGAAAATAGCTAATTAAGAAAGTATAATATTAATAATCCTTAGTTTAATTCTTATAATAATAATAACTTATAAAGGAAGACCCCTCCGAGGGAGGAACCCTTCTTATACTCGTACAGGGGGCTGAATCATAGATATTAACGAAGAAAGAAGAACACGAGACAAAAATCTAGTTAGATAATGCCTAAGAGACCTAGGCCTAGAAACGGCTTGGAATTAAACTAAACCTATACCCCTACTACAGAAGATAAACATTACTAGGTGCTCTAACTTCCCTAGGCTAATAAGCTAGACCTAGGCTAGAGAAGGCTAAAAAGTAAGGCTATAGAAGAGCTAGCTAAAAAGTAAAGAGAAGTGAATTACTACTGCAAAACTAAATCTAGTATGCTATAAGATAGTATAAGAGGCCTAGAGTAGTGCTAGAGTAGACCTAGGGTAAAGCTAGGTAAGGCTTTAAACCTAGGATTTTCCTTCTTTCTTTCTTTTCTTTTCTTCTTACTAGGATAAGGCTAGCGTAAGCTAGCATTAAATACCCATAATAGGCCACACATAACGTAACATAGGCCTAGTCTAGGGTTAGCGTTAGCCTAAACATAGATACAAGGGGTTTTTCTTCCTATTTAAGGGTTTTCCCTTTTAACGAAGCAGTAGGAGTACTAGTACTAGCCCTACATAGAGCTAGCTAGCGTAATTAATATATATAATAACTTATAAAAACCCTACTTTTATTTTTACCTAATACTACATTTGTAGTTTTGTAGTTAGTGTAGTAACTACACTAACTACACTACAAAATAATTTGTAGTAACTAACTATAAACTACACTAACTACAAATTTTTATTTACTACACTACACTAACTATAAATATTTATTTACTACACTATAAATACAAAATTTTCCTAAAAACTACACTAACTACACTACAAACAATACTCTGAAGGTTATAGAGTATATCCTAAAGCTATTTATATAGCTTTATAATTTAAATAGAATACTAGTAATAAATTAGTAGTAAGTAAAGGTAATCCCTTAAGGCTTAACTTACCCTAATATAAGTCTTATTATTTTAAGCATAATAGTAGTATTTTAGAGAATTACTTAAGAAAAGCTAAATATTAGTAGTAATAGTAATAAGCTAGTAGTAAGTTTATACTAGAGGAGTAACTATATTTAGTTAGAGTAAGTTTTCCCTTAGTAATATACTAAGGCTAATTATCTTTATTATTATCCCTTAGAGCTATATTCTAAATAGCTAATTTGTTGCTTCCTTCGGATCATCATCGGATTAGTCATGGCCAAAGACCCCGCTAATTGTGGGCCGAGTGGAGCCCTTAAAGGGATGCATGCCTTGTGATTAGCTACCCCTTTTCGCTACCCTCTCTTTGCCTCACTTACAGGTTTCACTCACTTTTTAGCTAGCTAGATTCCTCTCCCTCTCTCTCTTCTCTCTTTTCTAGATTATTATTATTAACTATTATAGACTTTAATAATAATAGTATTATTACCTACGCAGGCACCCTAGTGTTCTAACACTAATTAGTGGTTAATTATAACCATAGATAAGTTAGGTATTATAAGAAAAGACATTTCTGTAAATGCTATAGTCATTTTCCTATTATTTAGATCCTTAGGAATAGGGGCATAGCTATAAGAGTGTGCTAAAGGAAGAGACTTAAATTCCGGTTATAGACTTATTAGGCTTCTAAGGAATTAGCTTCTTCTATTATTATCTTTATATTTAATAGAGAGATTAATTCTATGTCTATTACTGTTGGTATCACAGGTGCCTAACGTCAGGATCGTAGCCTAGGGAATAGGAATTTATCTTCTATTCTAGGCGTTGTAATCAATTAGTCATAAGTGTGTGTAGAAGGGAGGAAAAGAGAGGCTTTTCCGGATCGTGAGAAGTGGCCACAAACGCGGTGCGTTTTGTGGGTCACATGACTTATGGGTCCTCGCCTAATTAGAGGGCGGGTTAATAAGTTATATGTGGGGCCACCTCTTGCGGGCGCGCGTTGCGCGCGCCCCTTGTGGCCTAACCTTTGCCAGGTAATTACGGCTACGTGCCGCGATTGATATCATGCTTATTCTAATATTAGAACCTCTTTCTTTTTAATACGATTGTTAACGCATAATATTAATCTAAGAAGGGAAGATATAAGGGATTAAATGAATGTGTTATATGAATAAAAGAACTAATAAAAGAAATAATAATAATAGCCCCCCTTTCCTTCCCTTACGCGCCGCTAGCTTTAGATAACTAGCTTCTCTAATCGCTTGTCCTTCTTCCTCGCGGAAGGCTCCTCTACCTTCTGCCCTTGCCTTTAACTAGTGTAACGTGATATTGGATTACGTTACGAGGGGAAGGTTACCTATAATCCCTTCCTATCTAAAGGTATAATATTAGATTATCCCTTCCCGTGGCCCTTTATTTAACTATAATATAATATTAAATTACATTCCTAGGGAAAGATTACCTGTGATTCTTCCCTTCTAAAGGTATAATATTAGATTATACCTTCCTACGCCCCTTACGCTCCCTTCTCTTCCCCTCCCTACTATAGAGACTTAGGAGGGCGTTCCCTTCTAAGGCTATAATTCCGCGCCCCCTTCTAAAGATATGATTCTATGCCCCTTCTAAAGCTATAATTCTACTGCCTCTAATCCCTTAGCCCGCGCCTTGCGTAACCGTGCTATACTTAGGGCACCTTGTCTAGTGCCTCTAGCGCTAGTTTTAGCGTAGGCTTAGGCATAGGCTTTAGCGCAGGCTTAGGCATAGGCTTTAGGGCTCTAGTCCCCTACCTCTTTATAGGCAGTGCTAGGTCTAGGTAACCTATCCCTTTATTTAGATTATTGCTATATTACCTATAATAAACCTCTCTAGGGCTTTATTAGGCATTACCTTTGTGAACGCATTAGCTAGGTTATCTTTGCTATTAATCTATCTAATCTCGCAGAGCTTACAGCGTTCGTATAATTACTAAAGGGCTATAATATTAATTATAAGCCGCTTCTCCTTTATAGTCCTAAGCTTAATAAGGCATTTATATAACAAGTACGAATCTATGCAGACTATGATTAGGATTTCTAGGAGGTTTAATTAATCCGTAATAATCTTTAATATTATTGTAATTACGTAAGCTATGTCAATGCCTGCTACCATTCTATAGACCTCTAAAGCAAGTATACTTCTTGTAACTCTCTTGCTCTTTATTAAGCTATAGTGCATAATATTACCTTATAGTGTAAACTTACTGTCTTTATACTCCTTATTAGCTAGGATAAGAACATAGCCTAGTTATAAGGTAAGGTCTTTGTTATTAGCGAATAATCCGTTAACAAATGTGAATAGCTTCGCTCTTTTAAGGTTAAGGGGTACAAAGATCAATCCTTAATCTAGGTGGTCCATTTGCCACTTAATACGGCAATTAAGTTCCTTAACGTTCTTAGTTATTAGTTCTTAATATTATGCGGCAACCAATAGATTAAAGCTTGCCTTAGGTTAGCAGATTAAAGCAATGTAAGCACTACAGGCCCTTTATTCCACGTACTTCTTTTCTAGCTCTTCTAGCGGGATTAACTATAGCTTATTACTTTGCCCTTTTTGCCGCATTTTAATAGTGTTATTAGTTAGTTAAATGATTCTACCGTTAAATACAAGGGGTTGTTAGGCTTAATAAACTGCTTTGGTTTTATAGCAAATTTAGCAGCGGCTAGTTAATCTTCTTCCTATTAGGAGAATCCTTTATCTAACAGGCTAAGGGTATTGTTAGTCTATATTCCCACGCATCTAAATTAAGGGCTTTCGGCAGATATGACTAGCAAGCATAGATTATAGCTTAATGTTATTATCTAGAGCTTTTCTCTATAGTGCTTGTGGTAAGTTACCCACTAGTGTGTGCTAGCCTCTGTAATTCTATAGAGGGCTTAATAACTCTTATAATTATTCCTTTAGGGTGCTAATTACGAATTTAGATAGGGAGTTAGGCAAGGATTGTATAATTTAGCAGTGTTTCTAATTGTACGTATGCTTGCGTAATATCTTAAATCCAAAGGAGAAATCCTTTTATAAGAAGAGAAGGGGCAATTATAAGGATTAATCATTAGCTTGCCCTTTAGATCGTTAGGGCTTGCGTAAGGATTGCTTGCTTTGCTTTGTTACTAAAGCCTTAGATCACAAGCCTTAATTTCTTGTATAGCTAGCTTGTTCTTCCTTTAACTTTATTAACAATGCGGGAATTAAAGATTTAAATCCTTAGTGCTTCTTTAGATTAAAAGCAATGAATTTAAACATACCTCTGCTAATTAGGGCATTAATCTTGGCCTTTATTAAGAGCTTAAAAGGTTTGCCAGGAGTTATAATTATGCTATTCTTACGTAATTAGATCGCAAGCTTAAGATCTGCCTCCTCCTTGCTTAAGATAAATACCTTAAGATTATCTGCTAAATTAATAATTATAGGAGGGTTCTTTCATAGTCTTCCTAGCCTTCTTTTTAGAGGGGCTAGAGGCACTGCGTTATTAATTTGTGTCTCTTATTCTTCCCTTTAATTACCTCTAGGTTATTACCTCCTACTAGTAATAGCCTTTCCTTGCTTAGGTCTTTATTATAGGGCTTAATAGAGGTTAACCTAAAGACCTTAGGACCTCGTAGAAGATTAAGGGTGTAGCTCTCTCTATCCGTTACAAGGAGCTTATATAGGCCTTACTATCCTTTATGCTCTTACTAGATAAGAACTAGCAATGTAAGCGGGAGGTTAAGGGTTAGCAAGGTGTTAGGGCTATTCCTTATAGCAAGGGCTTCCTTAACCTTACGGAGCGCGTGTAACCTCTTAATCTCCTTTATTACCTTCTGCACTATAAGAGCTTATTGCTTAATATTAAGCGAGGAGGAGAATTATTAATTATTTAAGGGTAGGCGCTAAAGATAAGAAGGGTTAAAATAATGCCGTTTAGGCCTACGGTATTGTTAAGGGCTTTTATAGCTATTTACAGGGCTATAGCTTTAGGTGCTAATGGGCACTTGCGTTAGATAATATTATAGGCTCTTTAGAGCGGCCTATAATATCTCTTAACCTTGCTAATGCTATAGTGTGCCTTAACAGGGACTTCTTTAATTAAGATCAATATTAAAGCTGTAAATTAGCGGAATTCTTCGCTTCTAAACGTTATGCTAGCATTAGTTACAATCTAATCTAGAGGACCCTAGTAGGTATTAATCCAGTAAAGGCAAAGAGCTTCCTATATTACCTTTACTATAATATCCTTTAGGAACCTAGCCGCGTTAAACGCGGTAGCCGTATTAATAGCGTGGAGAACGGGGCGATTGCTATCTAGATACATAATATCCATGATCACTTCGTAGTTAAAGTTACATTTATCCTTTAGGGTGAATTTAAAGTGATGTGGATTGTCTGCATTTAATTGGCATTAGTGGCAGATCTTCGTTAATTGTCTAATGGTTTTGAAATCTACCTCGTGGCCTGATTTAGAAAGCACATTATAAAGTCAGCGGACGGAAGGGTAACTAAATCAGTAATGTAAGCGCCGCAATTCTATCTCGGTTAGATAACTCTAGGCAATTAATCTCTCCTTCTGTAGAAGCATCTAAGGATATCCCTATTTACAGATAACAGGGACCTTGATTTTGCCTTATTAAAGGATATTCTAAGAGATGTGGAAATTAATCTTTAGGCGGTCTATGTCTGCTAAACATAGTAAGAAGGGAGTGTTTATAGGCATTACGTGGAACAGGATAATGCTAAAGGGAGTAGGCATATTAATTAATCTAATTAAAGGGGTTAGCTTGCCGCTTCTGAATTAAATTATTGCCTCCCTAGCTCTTAATTTATTAAGCTAGATCTTAGGGATTAACTATTGCAGGGCAAGGAATTAGGGTGCCCTGCTAATAAGTAACCTATAGCCCTAGTATTAGGGATAATACCTTAGAACATACCTAAAGAGTAATAATCTTAAAGAAGAAAAGCGGTTAGGGCTTCCTTTAGTTATTAGAGATTAAATAGATTCTCCTTTATAAGGGCATAGGTAGCTGCTTAATTCATAAGGATCTCTATAGTTACATGGCTGTTAATTATTATACCTTATATAAAGTAGCTTATTAGCATCTCTCCTTTATTGCTTTTTCTTTAAATCCGAGTTCTATTATATAGGTAGAAATCTTATCTTCTTTAGAAGAAGCAGTGTTATTCTCTTTGCCTTTATACTAGGTAAGGAAAGCGTTATAGGAAGGGTTATTAGCTCTATGAGGTAGTAGTTCTTAAAGCGTTAATACGCCTTCTTACATTCCTCTTTAGAGTGTTTAGTTAACTAATAGCCTTCCTTACCACATACATAATATTTCTTTATACGTGGAGCGCCTTTATTGCCTCGTAATTATAATTATCTATAATAGGCTTCTTTACTGTACCTATTGTACTTGCGGTTAGTCTAATACTACTCTCTTGCATTAGGCGTTAACGGAATTAATGCTTCTTATCTAATTCCTCTATAGTTATTCTTATTAATATCCTTATGCGTTTGCAAAATAGCTAGAGGTTAGCAGGAGGGTTAATAAGGCAAGTTCTACACTTAGGTATGCTGTAATAGGCAGAGATTAATTAATTCTAGAGTGCCCTTTTAGATTAAGCAATATCTAGGACTACTTATTAAAGGTTTATAAGCTTTATTATAAGTTCTTTAAAGTAATTAATCTTTAGCTTATCTAGGTTTTCTTATATAATCTAGCGTAGCTTAGTGTTCTGCTACTTAAGGAGATACCTTTGCTTTGTGTTATTAGTCTTAAATCTTCTCTTAATGCGGTTAATAAGAGTCTTAAGGTCTTAAGGATCTCCTAGCTTACATAGATGCTTATAGTAGTATATTAAAGCTTTCCCTTTAAGCATAGCCTTAAGGGCATACCTAGCCTTATAGGGTTTAATGCCTAGTATCTTATATTTCCCTTAGAAGATTATTAACTTTAAGTTAAGGACCTTATAGTTATCTGCGCTATATTAAATATTACTTGTATAAAGCTTCATGAGATTAATTATTTGCTTTAGTATAGGTCTAGAAGGAAAAAGTGCTCTTAGAGGTGCGGGAGGAGGGATTTCTTATCTTAATAGGGATATCTTTAATAAGGGCTTTCCTAAGGATTATCGTGTAATTAGCCTAATAGGGTTAGACTTAGGGAATGTTATTAGTGAGATTATAGGATTCCTAGATTGCTCTGTTAATAATATTGTAATCTTAGCCTAATTAGAGGGATTAGAAGGAGGTTATTAAGGAAGTCTTAGTCTTTAATGCGTTTTTAGAAGGGTATGTACTTCCTTATAGCTTCCTATATCTCTTCTTCTTGCTAATCTTAAAATTCCTTGCGGGTGGTAACTTCCTTAAGCATTACTGTAATCTTCTTACGGGCTATTATATCTATGTATATGCCTTAGAAGAGAAGGAAATTACGTAAATACTTAGCAATTGCTTAGTCTGTAATTATAAATACCTCTCTTATCTATCCATAGAAGTCTTTAATAAAGTTAGTAAAGAGGCTTCTAGTAATAAGGCTCTTAGACTAGTATGCCGCTGTCTTAAAGAGGATATAGGCTATGATAGCCTTAGGGTTATTACCTTATTTGTTAAGATTAAACGATTTCGCTATCTTTAATATCTTAGATATAATAAAGTCTTACATCTCTAGGGAATGTGTCTTAGGAGAGGGTTATTAAGTTATAGACCTTTGCCTTTTTAGTCTCTTTTAACTTTAGTGCCTTCTTTAGTATTACTAAAGTTAGGGCTAGAGAGAGAGGCTTTTAATAGTTCTCCTTACTAAGGAGCTTTTAACTTTCTTATCTTTATTATAGGAAGTTAGAACAGAAGTGTAGTATTGGTTATATAGTAGGTTAAAGGATTGTAAGCGTAGCTATTATCTTTATCCCTTAGGGTTCTTAGGATTAGATCTTAGGAGTAATAAGTTCCTTTCTTATTATAAGAGAATGCCTTCTAAGGGTTAGGTACGTAGTGGAACGCGCTAACTAAGTGATTAAAGATAGGTTAGACTAGTTACTAACTAGGCCTTAATCCTTTAATAGCTTTAAAGTCTTTATAAGGTCTTAGGATTAGATCTTAGGAGTTATAAGGCTCCTTTCTTATTATAAGAGAGTGCTTAGACTTCCTTAGCATAACTATACACGCTTTTAGCGGCCCTCCTATTTTATAGGGCAGGTTCATAGTGTAGCTATCTCTTCTGATTAACCTTGCTAATCTACGGTTAGGAAAAACCGTGTGGTTATCTATGAAGTTAACCACTAATTAGTGTTGGTATCACAGGTGCCTAACGTTAGGATTGTAGCCTAGGAATAGGAATTTATCTTCTATTCTAGGCGTTATAATTAATTAGTCATAAGTGTGTGTAAAAGGGAGGAAAAGAGAGGCTTTTCTAGATTATAAGAAGTGGCCATAAACGCGGTGCGTTTTGTGGGTCACATGACTTGTGGGTCCTCGCCTAATCAGAGGGCGGGTCGATGAGTCATATATGGGGCCACCTCTCGCGGGCGCGCGTTGCGCGCGCCCTCGCGGCCTAACCTTTTGCCGGGTAATTGCGGCTGCGTGCCGCGATTGATATCATGCTTGTTCCAACAATTACAAACCTAGGGATTAACTTCTTCTACTATTATCTTTATCTTTAATAGAGAGACTAATCCTATACCTACTATAACAAAACTAACTAAATAATTAAATTAATTACTATAAGGCATTCGCTTTAAACCTAATATTAATAACCATTACTTATAATAAGTTAGGAAGCTAGACTAGTAATAAGAGGAAGACCTAAGCTACTATAAAAGCTACATAATTACCTAGACTATTACTAAGAGAAAAGCCTTAATTCTCTAGTAATAAGAAACCATCCTAGATCTTAATAGTATCTAAGAGACCCTAAGAGAGTAAACTACTAATATAACTATAATCTCTTTCCTATGCCCTTATAAAAGATTAGAAAGAATAAATTATAGTTAACCCTAATTCCGCCACGCTATCTAAGCTTAATAACTATATTATAAGGTTTATTAACCTTAGTAAGTATTAAGACTAGAGAGATAATAATCTCTAGGAATTATTCTAAGAAGACTTTAAAGGATAGTCTAAGAATACCTTTGCAATAGCTAATAAAGATCTTATTAGAGAGCTATAGAATTCCCTGCGAGATTATAGTGTTATTATAAGATAAAGCTAAGGACTAGCAATTATAATATCTCTAGAAGAAGTGGTCTAATAAGAAATAAGGCTATTATAGCCTAAAGGGAGATTATAATCCTCTAACCCCTTAAATATTAACCTTCTTAACCCCTTATTTGCTTACCCTAGAACCTTGCCCTTCTTAACCCTAATAGTACCTTTAACCCCTTAACCTATAAGAGAGCCTTTTCTATAGTAAACCCTATTATATTAAGTAATTTACCTAGAGATCCCTATCTATAGTAAACCTTACTGCCTATATAGTAATTCTCTTCTAAAAACTAGATTATAAAGAAGATCTTAGAACTTATAAAGATATATAAGGATAGTAAGAATAATTATATAATTTCCTTACCTAAAAGTTACGCTCTTTAAGAATAAGTGTAATAAAATTAACCTCCCTTAAACGCATTATTAGAAGGCTCTCCTATATATCTTAATTAATAATACTAAATAGTACTACCTTAATTATCTCTTTAGTTAAAACCTTATATATAAAGAGATAATTAGCTATATCTATTAATACTTTAAGATAGAAAGTAACTAATAGTTTTACTACTATAAATAGAGTAGTATAACTCTAAATAGCACTATTACTAAGAACCCTAATAAAACTAGGCTAAAGTGCCTTAAAATTATACTAGCTACCCTTAAGAAAATCTATTTAGGCCTATATCCTTCTAATATAGTAAATACTAAGCTTTATAAGTAAACGTTAAATACTATACCTAGTATACCTAAATATTAGATAGTAAAGTATAACTACTCCCTAGGCTTTAAGAGTCTTACTAGAGATCTCTATAAGGTAATTATAATCTTAAAGTTAAATAAGAGAGCTATCTAATACTTATAATTATAAGGAGCTCTCCTAAGGCTATATTTACTAACTATTAATATAGATATTAGCCCTAAGGTAAGGGAGGCTATTATAGTAAGAGCCTAAGGCATAGCCCTTAGCATTACTTTATATATAGTAAGAATAGCTATTAGTCCTTTAATTACTCTAATAAAGAATGCTAAAAGGAGAAGGATTATTAGTTTACTAGTAAGATCTATTATACACTCCCTTTAGAGAAGAGATTCTAGGCATTTCTTACCTCCTATAAAGGGCTAGATAATAATAAGCCTAATAAGGGCCCTAGCTAAGAATAGGAACTATATCTTATAGCCTATATAAAGACTAAAGATAGCAATAAGGATAATAAAGAGCTATTATTAGTAGTATATCTAAGTATTATATAATTCTTTTGCTTAGAGCTATAGGATAATTATAACCTTATAAATACTAATATTCTTACTACCCTTAATAACTAAGCCTTTTAGCATACTTTCCTAAAGTAAGAACTATATTAATAGTAAGAATCTAATAAGGGATTAACCTACTATATCTCTAAAGAGCGCTATTCTAAAGAAGTCTTTAGAGGATTATACCTAATACTAAGGCAGTAGGTAAATTAATAGTAGGTTAGGGATAAGTAAAGGCTTTATTATAATTAATAACTTTATTAAAGATAATCCCTTACAAGCTATAAATTATTAAATTTAGTGCTAGATCTATAACTATAAGAGGCATTCTTTATATACCTATAGAACTTAGAGAGCTTAAATTCTATATTCTTAATATAGTAACTCCTTTTCTCTTTTCTATTTATATATTATTTACGCTAGCTAGCTCTATGTAGGGCTAGTACTAGTACTCCTGCTGCTTCGTCAAAGGAAAACCCTTAAATAGGAAGAAAAACCCCTTACTTCTATGTTTAGGCTAACGCTAACCCTAAACCAGGCCTGCGTCGCGTTATGTATGGCCTATCGTAGGTGTTTGTTACTAGCTTACGCTAGCCTTATCCTAATAAGAGGAAAAGAAAAGAAAGAAAAAGGGAAATCCTAGGTTCTAAGCCCTGCCTAGCTCTATCCTAGGTCTACTCTAGCACTGCTCTAGGCCTGTTATACTATCTTATAGCGTGCTAGATTCAGTTTCATGGTGGTAATTCACTTCTCTTTCACTTTTCAGCCAGCTCTTCTATGGTCCCACTTTTCAGCCCTCTCCGGCCCGGGTCCCTCTTTTCTATTACTAATATAAATAAGCTATAAGTTAAGATTAATAACCTCGCTTGAACATGCTAATTTAAGGCAATAAGACTATGCCTATTATATAATAATAGGGATATCCTTAGTAGCTACTAAAGGCTAAAGAAACGGTTACCTTTTACCTCTTAGAGGAGATCTATTAATTATATTATTGCTTTAGTTACCCTTCTGTTTAATACCTTATAAAGATCCTTTAGTAGGCTAGTTATAATGTTAAACGCTAGGTAATTAAGAAGTTAACTAAAGTCTACTACTATTATTAGATAAAAGGAAAAGCTCTAGCTAGTTTAAATTCATAATTAAAGATAAGCATAACTTTAAATATAAGATTATTACTAATATTATATAGATTAATAACTAACCAGTCCTTTATGTTATTAATTTAGTAACTTTATTCTAAGCAGCCCGCTTCCTTAATCCTAAGAAGTAAAAGGCCTAAGATATCTAGGATACTATTAGAGAGTGCTAGATTAATACCTATCTTAGACCACTAGATTAGATTATTTATAACATTAGTAATAACTTCTCCTTTATTAAATTTAAGCACTACGCTTAATTAATATTAATTAAGATTAGTAAGATACTAATTAAAGCCTATAGTAGCATTAGAAAGGTTAAAAAGTACTATAGACCTTTACACTAGGCTTATAAGATTATTATAGACTTAATTAGCGTAGAGATCACGCTAGAATAATATCTTTAAATAGCTATTAAAGCTATTAATAACTTAGTAAGCCCTAATAGACTAGTGCTAACTCTACTAGTCTTTAGAGCTTACTTATATATAATAGATAAGTTATTACTAAGCATCTCTATTATTTAATACGCTAAGGTAATTTAGAAGGCCACTAATAAGGTATACCACTACCTAGCCTTATAGTAGGTCTATAATATCCTTAATGACTAAAGCAGCCCTAATATATTACTAATACATTAGCTACCTCTATAGGCTAATATACATATATAGAGGAGAAAGGTAGCTAGCATAGCCCTTATAAACTTATTACTACTAATAGGGAGACTTATACTATCTAATTACCCTATAGCCTAGCGAAATTCTAATTTATAGTAATAAAGCCTTACTATAAGGACCTATATACTATAGAGAGGCTATAGGAGATAAAACCTTAAGATATTAAGAAGACTATAAATAAGAGAGATTCTCTTACCTCTATAAAGGTAAAGATAAGGGAAGGAGTAAAAGAAGAAGTAAAACTCCTAGTACTAGTAAAAAGAAAGTAAGGAAGGCTAAGAAAAGCCTTAATAGTCTAATTCTCCTTAACTAAGGCATAGAAAAACCTAAAGATTATAAGGAGTGCTTTATAATTATTAATAAAGACTAAGAAAAGGTATTAATTAAAGAGATTATAACTAGAGAATTACTAATAAAAGCATTCCTTATAGTAAAGGAAAAAGCTAACTAGGACCTTACCCTCTAACTCCGCTAAGAAGGAAGATTATAACCCTAGGAAAGCCCTTTAAGTAATTAGATTAAGCTAAGATTAACGCTCTATAAACTTATAATATATTTAGATTTATAAAGTTTAATTAAGTAAAGTATAGTAGCTATAGGATCTTTAACTCTTATATAGTAAGAGAGATTAAAGGTAAAGGTATAGATTCGCTATATAAGAAGTCTTACCTTATTATATAAGGCTATAATAATAAGGAGAAGGAATTTATCCTAACGTAATCGCTAATAATCTAATAGGCAAGCTAATAGCTAATTATAGCTATTACTCCTTTATTAAAGTAAAAGGATTTGCCTCTAGATCTATGATATTACCTAAGCCTATATTTAATTATAAACAAAACTTATAAGGCTAATTATTATAAGATTACTAGAATAGATTACATACCTCTTTCTAGAAGGCACTATAATAAAGGTTATTAAGCCTCTTTACAGCATTATAGAGGCTAGAACTCACTAGTAGGTAATATACTTCCGCTATTATAGGGATAACCTTAATATAATAATATTAATATATAATCCCTACTTATTAATTATAGCTCTAAATAATAAAAACCTCTTTAGGATTATTAGAATGTAAACAGATAACACGCTAGGTCTAAGTAATAATAACTTCTTTAATAAAGAAAAAAAGAGCTCTAGAAGGCTAACTTTATAGCTAAAGAGAAGTAGTAACTATTAAGCAGGAATCCCTTACTTTTAATAGATATATCCTAACCTAAAATACTAATAACTTACTAACCCTAACCTAGAAAGGCTAAAGTTAAAGATTAAGGAAGTTAACCCTTAATCCCTAATAGTAAGGTAGGATTATATAGAGCAAAGAGCCTAAGGAAGCTATATTATAACTATTTACTAACTAAAAGCTTTGTATAATCTATTAATTATAGCTTAATACTAAGAACTAGCTGCTAAAGATATTATATACCTAAATAAACACCTTAAATAGTAGATTAAGAATTAGCAATAGGGATTACACTATATCCTACTAACCCTTAAAGAAGCAAAGCTCTTTGTATTTATAAATAGATTACTTACGAACAATAAGGATCTTAGCTTATAGATTAGGTATATAATTATAATTAGTAATAAGGTAAAGAGGATAATAATACCTTTATTATAAAAGGAATATTATTACATATAGCTTAATAAAGAGTAAGCAGGTTACGCGTAGCGTGCTTGCCTCTAAGCTATATAGCATGGTTTAAGGTGCTAATATTGCGTACGTAATATCTATAACCCTTAATCAGATTACAGACTAATTAAAGATGCCTTAGATCCCTATAATCCTTTATACTAACTTGTTCTTGTTATATAAATGCCTTATTAAGCTAGGCATAACAAAGAGAAGAGGTTAATAATTAACATTATAGCCCTTCGTTAATTATATAAGAGGCGCGAGATCTATGAGGTTAGATGGATTAATAGCAATAATAACCTGGCTAATGCGATAATAAAAGGATTGCTAAATTAGGCGCTTATAACCTTAATTAATTCGAATAAATTAATAATCCGTGTGGAAGGCTAGGTTAGAAGACCTCTATAAGTATTATAAGCATTAAGAAGAGGGAATTAATAGAGACAAAGGGGAGGATTCGTTGCGATTAGATTAATTAATTTAACTAATGCTAACCAAGCTAATTAGGGCTCTGGATTCCTATTAAGAGATTCACTTATATACACTTTCCTTTAATTTAATTTTTATTACGTTTTTAGGCTCCTTTAGCTATAAGAAAAGAGAGACTACTAGTGTTACTTCCTTTAGATTATTATCAGATTAGTTATAGCTAAAGACCTCGCTAATTATAGGCTAAGTAAAGCCCTTAAAGGGATGCATGCCTTGTGATTAGCTACCCTTTTCGCCACCCTCTCTTTGCTCTACTTACGGGTTTTACTCACTTTTTAGCTAGCTAGATTCCTCTCCCTCTCTCTCTTCTCTCTTTCCTAGATTATTATCATCAACTATCATAGACTTTAATAACAACGGTATTATTACCTGCGCAGGCACCCTGGTGTTCCAACATAATTACTAGATATAATATATATAGGGAATTTTTATTAAACTAGCTTTAAGTTAGTAGTAAAAAAATAATAAAGAAGTAGTAAACTTATATAGTCTTTAATAATTATAAGGTTCTCTCTTTATAGAATTACTTAATATTAAGATCTTTAATAGTAGTAGTAAAGGGTATAATAGCTTAAGCTATAAGAGTTAATAGTTAATATTATATAATAAGTAATATTATAGCTACTATTATATTAGTAAGGGACTTATAAGTTAATAAAAGGCTTAAAGAAAAGAAAGAAAAGAGGGAAAAGAAAGAAGGAATTACCCTTTCTTATAGGAATTTAAGCACCTTAGAGTAATCTAAGAGGCTCTAACTAGAATCTTCTATACGTTATAACTAGTGTATTTATAGAGATTACTATAATTTATAAGTTATTACTATAAGCTTACTATAAATTTACTAGGCTACTACTATAAGCTTAAAGGAAAATAGAAGGAGTAGGGTAATCTATACCCTATAGAGTTAAGCTAATTAAAAAATCACGCTAACTAGGCTAGCTATAAAGAATTATTTAGAAAGGATAGCCTATAGGTAAGAAGTTAAGGAGTAACTATAACCTAGTTACTATTAGTAAGTAATTACTATAAAAAAGGCTAATATAGCTTAACATTATTAATATTACTATATTACTTTATAAAAATCACTATAGTAAGTAGTAATAAAGAATACTTATGCTATAACCTAACCCTAAGATAATAGCTTAATATAATTAAGGATAATTATAGTAAGAGGGGTATTATATTAGGCGTAGAATAGTAATAGCCTTAATAAGGGTAATGCCTAGTAGGGCACGGAGCTACGGGTTAGCTATAGGCTAGTTATATAAGAGCTATAGGCTATTTAAAGGGGCTTTCCTATAAACGAAGGGAAAGGCTAGAGATTAAACCTTTTAAGCACCTACCTAACTAGCAGTTTAATAGCTATGACTCTTCAATCTAACCTTCACTCTGTTATTCACCCCCAAGCTAAAAGCCTTAACAATTCCTAATATCTTAATCTAACTAATAGTCTATTACCTAAAGGGAAGAGAGATTAATTTGTTAAGGCTTTAGCTTAGGGGTGAATAATAGAGTAAAGGTTAGATTAGAGAGTTATAGCTATTAAACTGCTAGTTAGGTGAGTGCTGAAAGGTTTAATCTCTGGCCTCTCCCTTATTAGTGGGAAAGCTCCTTTAACTATCTCAGAGTCCTCACGTGACTAGCTCGCAGCTAGGTCGCAGCTCTTTGCCCCGCTAGGCGCTACCCACATTGATGCCATCACCATTCTGCTCCTGACATATTCTATATAAATAAAGTTTTATCTAAGTAAGTCTTAGAAGGCATAGTAATTTAATAAATAAAAGGAGGCGCTCCTTCTATTTAAGGTCTAAGAAGCTAGAAGCAGAGAGGAAAACGTTAACAAGATTAGTCGTTAGAACACAGAGCTTATGCTTCTCATTCGAATCTTCTAGATATTGCAGTATGTGTCTAACTTCAGGGAGAATCGCACTTGCAATAGTAGCATATCTGAATGCGTTTAGTATCGAAATTGCTAGGTAAATTGAAGCCTGACTTACTGAGCCGGTTCGAGATGTCGATGCTCTGGAAATGCATGAAGGAGCGCTTGAACAGCACGCATTCGCGACTTGAATAGATTATTCATCGCTCGCTTAACGTGTCGTACATCACACTTTAGGATAAGACGTCCTAGGCTGGTTTCAGCTAGAAGTGACTTTTCCTCTAGCTCTTTGATTGCTTGAGAGCAGCGTGATTCTTGTGTGATAAAGGGAATTCCACGGAGTGACTCGCATTGTATTTCGCCGTCGTCGCCCTATGTCAGCTTTAGTCTCCTCAAACGACGGAGTAGGTCCATGGCGATGTTGCCGCCAAGGCAAGCGATCATCCGGAGAAGCTCGAGAGAGTCGCTTCTAAGTTCTGTTATCTGCTGCGCTATCCGCTTCTCCCCCTTCTTGCTTTGTGCTCTGCCCCAGCACGTATGGCTTCTAATCCATTTCCTCCCACATATCTTGCAAGTTCTCCAGCGTTGGATGGAATATACGCCATACCGTGCTTGTGAGGCGAGCCGCAAACCGTTTGAATCGAAATGCATATTGAGCGATGAATAAGGCGAGGGCGATTTTGCGAGGATAGCGAATCCGTTGACTACGATTGCACTCAAGCTTGATCTCGACTGGGCCGTATTTACCCTCAAACCTGCCCGCCGATGCGAGTGACAAGAAGCTCGCCCACTCCCCCTTCTCTCTCTCGCTCAGTGCTCAACCACAGCTCTACCAGTGCTTGTGCTGACAGAGGGGAGGGCGTGTTTTTGTCACTAACTAGCCGCCCTCCGGAGATCCTCATTGCAAAAGTGCCTCCAATCTTATGCATTCTACTAACATCATGCGCCCTGCAGGCGAGAAAAGTAATGAAGTTGGAGCACGCAGCACGTTGCGGAAACAATGTTAGCTACGACCTGGTTATGGGCGTCGTGGGCAAGTTGTAAAGAAGGGAAGTAATATTTTCCTCGTACACTCTACATCAGGGGCCTACTGCACTTCCAATTGTTGGTCGATCCAGGTTTACAACTCCAATGTGCACCCATCCTGCCAGTCTAAAAGCTGACCGCATGATAAGTTGCATCGATACTACCTTATAATTACCTAATCAACCGAAGGAGAAGTGAACAAGGCACGGAAGGGTAAGGCCCCAGGCGGGGTCAGAAAACGTGACACATTGATGCCTTTCCTCACAAGCTGTCCGTTTTTCATGTTTTCTGGCCTCCGCCTGGCCCCTTCACCTCTTTGGTGAAGGCAGAACGGCTGACAACAGGCGAAGAAAGAGGGAGGTGGCCGAGATTTCTGGCCTCCGCCTGACCTTGCAAGATGTCATTTCATAAGAGATCTTATTCCTAACGAGATCTACTGATGCAAGCCCCTTGTGCACAGCTCAGCCTGTAGATCGTACTGAATATGGTAACCTTTCTTCCGTCTTGCATGTTCTTCAGCCGATGTTCCCAGGAGGAAATTTATCTTGTCATTTTGTAAGCCCAATGGATCTGGGTGCAGTGCCAGAGAGTACTCGTCCTCGAGGATCCTCACATCGGTAACGAAGCAGATCCTGCCACAGAAGGGGACAAAATCGTAATCTGGGGCGATATACGTATTCATGGTATTACTTATGCCTAAACGTGCTGGATGTGCAATGCTCTATTGCTTTCTTTGGCCTTAATGCTATGGTCTTACTCCTACAAAGTATGGGCGGTAAGGGAATCAAAGGCCATACCTTGTATTCTACTCTACCTCTTTCCCAGCTCTTTTTTCAATTACAGCTCAAGCATAATCACCATGCGATGCGATTGGCAAGATGGCATCCTCATTTGCTCTACACTTGTTTAAATTCAGATCTCACGCGGGATTTGATGTCCGCGTCGGGCGCGCTACTTTGGGTGCTGTGTTTCAGCTCGGGCTGACGTCTTGCTCCACTGTTAGAGCCGAAAGCTTACATTCGCTAGATAATCCATCGCAGGTTCAGAGCCAATTTAGTCCTGTCCATCTTGTCATCAATCAGTTGCTAGTGAAACTTCATTTGAGTAAGCAGCATCGCCCGTGCTCTTTCAGGAGAATCTCGCCCTCGTCTCTTTCAAGCTCTTCCTTTGAGCAATATCCTCCGCCACTCATGTATACCGAGCTCGAACTGAACGTAGCTAGTTTAATAAAGCTCAGCATCTCTTTCTGCCAAAACTGCCGCAACTGGACCTCCTTATTTGTGTTAAACTGTATTGGAGTGGGTATCACAGATCCAGATTCCACGTCCAAGGTTCATAAATATGTCGGGTCGGGCTCGTGCGTCGAAACTCCCAGTAGAGATGAAACGATGTCTTATCCCCAAGACCTTTGAAGAGGCGTTGTTGATTGAGGCTATTAAGGCAGCTCGAACAGACTTGGTGATAAGCTCAAACGGATCGTTACCGAGTCGAGCCAATAGCTCATCATCGCATTGTTTAATAAAAGCATGATGGATGTGGCAGCACCAAATAGAGGCCTGAGTGATGACGAGCCTGTTCATGGACATCGCTTCAAGCATAAGCTTTCACACTTGCTCGCTAGAACGGATAAAATGATATCGTCGCAGGTATCTCATTCGACTCGAATGATGTAGAGCGTTAACTGGTAAATAGACTAAAGCTTTACCCTCGCGCCATGTTTCCCCTCATATCATTGCAAGGCAATGAAACACCTATCGAAGTCTTAATGGCGCTTCGCACTATCAAGGATACATCCCAGAAGTGAGGTTTCGGCGACATCACCTGGGATCAAGTCACCGGAGACGAGGTGTTCCGAAACCGACATGAGAGAGCACAGATCCGATACATCGCCTGTGAGCCAAGTGAAGTATCATTGAGAGGAAGTTGCAATTGGTGCGAGGTAATCTGGGCCGAGATCGCGTGAAATGAGGTAGCTTCACGTTGTGGTGGATGGGCTGGCATCTGCTGGCCTGGGTTGACGAAAATAAGACTGAACCAACCTAACAATCTTACATTCTGAACCTGAAATAACTTGGATTGAGCGGCTAGAGGTGGAGACTTCTCATGCAAGGTGACGTGTCGTGGTAGAGGGCGATTATGCGAAGTAAAGCTGCTAAAACTGGTCATTTCCCGGTGCGGGAGTTCCTACACGAAGCTTTTCGCTGCAAAGAAGGCCCAGGGGCCCCGTCACGGTATTATGGGGAGAAAAAGTACCTTCTGCAAGATGAATCCATGTCATTGAGAAGAAAGGGTATATTACCGGGTTCGATCGCACGGGGTCGACTGGAGCAGAGATGACTAGGGACGAGGTTGCTGGAAGCGAAGTGGAGGAGTATTCTTGGAAGCGAACTAACGCTTTTGACTTAGACTTGTATGTACTACGAAGTATGAAGCAGCCAAAATCCCAGGGGTTTTAGCGACCCGTGGCAAGGTCAGAAGCTAAGTCGAGGTGAAAAGCAAGCTAGATCGAGGCGAGCTGGGCTGAGGTGAACTGGGCTGAGGTGAAATATAGCTGGAATGTTCTCGGCTCGACTGGCACTAGAGCCTTCAACCAAGTATGAGAATTTTTGGGTTGGATCGCAAGAACGAGCATCCTCGCCGCAAGATGACAATTCGAGAGCTTGCGATGCATCCCCCACACTTCTCGTACGGGCACACCAAAGTACCAAGCCCACTGTCCGGAAATTCCTCCGCGAACCTTTCAAGGAAGAAGAGTGATTGTAGTAGGGAACGAATTGTAAATACGGGAAGCAAGATTCTCACTAAGAAATCAGATTTGGTACCGATGCTAGCCACCAGATTGTCATTATCCTAGCAGGACGAGGTGATGTGTCGTTCCCTTGGGAAAACTATGATCCTCTCCTTCTAGATGATCTTACTTGCTGGCCATTTTGCTGGCAAAATAGCTATGGGTCGTGGCCTCGGCAAGATTCGGCTCGCCTTCGCACACGCAAGACTTGGAGCCAGGTTGATATGAAATGGAGTTTCAATGCAGTACACATACAAAAGCCGCTTGACTCAGACGAAGTGGCGGATCGTTTTCTTGCCTAATTAATCTTCTCTTGAATCCCAAATCACTTGCCCCTGCTCAAATTAGCTTTAAAGGCGATATTAACCATTTTCTTTGCCATCATGAGTTTGAGCATCTTTGAATCCGACCCTGTGCTACACGTGCTCCGGGAGCGAGCACTTGTATTTAAAGAGCACGCTACGACACAGTTTTTCGACGCTACCTCGAACGACATATCTTTTCGAGCAAAACTGGATTCATGGAAATGAGTCCCCCGGTTGACTACCATGACCAGACGCGTTTCGATAATGCGATTCAAGAGCTCGCACCTGAACACGGGCCGACGACCTTGGTTTTCGGCTCACCGGACAAGCAAAACACGGAAAGGCTTCTCCGAGAGACATCGCGACCGCCGAGCATCAAGCTTGTGCGTTATCTTGGGCATACTTGCATCACTGGAAGGGAGTATCCTCTGTCTGGACTATGACCTATTATGGTCTATGCGCTCGACTATGGGCGTGCTGATTCGACGACAAGAAAAGCGGGGTATGCTTGAGCCGTTTTATCCTCTCGATGACGCAGTAGGCGAGCGAGGATTATACCGTGACGTGAGGGACTACGAGGATGATTTTAAATGGGCCTTCGATTACATTAAAGCCACCCCTCAGCCTGATCCTAGTTCATTTCACGAGGCGTATCAGGAAGATTATACAGGATTCAATGTTTGGTCTAGAACACCAAATGCTTCAGACTCGGAACATGTTTATAGGACGGACTACACTGCGTACGATGCTGAAAGCGTTGCCGCTGCTGGGCCTTCCCAAAACGAAAATGCTGGCACCTCCCTCCCTCAAGTGGTCAATGCTCGAGATTACATGTACTTGGAAATCATCAAGATCACTATCGAGAATAACGAGGAGCGAACAAAAGGGGTTAATGAGCAAGGCCAATATATTCGATTTCCTCTGGGTTATTGGCACCCGGCTATGATAGTTCTTGAGGATCGCAGCCAGATGCCGGGATATATTGCGCATACAATAAACCATGGGAATCGGTACTTTACCTGGATTTTGCAGCCTAAAGAGGCTTCGAGGAAATGGAAAGGGAAAGGGAAATGGAAAGGGAAAGGGAAAGGAAAGGAAAAGGAAAAGGAAAGGATAGGGCAAGGGGTAATGGCACTGTCGAAAGACGACTTCACTTGTCAAGATGATTTGTTTTGCTAGCTTACTCATCTATACAGTGTTCCAGCACCGCTTCGTCTATAGTAAACCAGAAGTTCAAGGTTTCAGCCGTCTTGCAACATGTCCATCCTACTTCCTGATGCTGGTGATATTGATCAAAGATGCCGACACGGACAGCATGTAGAGTTCTCCCCTCGTCTGCGTGTTGATATGTTGTATTGAGGAAACAGAAAGAAGAAAGCAACATATGATCTTCGATTGAATCAGCGCCAAGCCTACATTGTCAAGAGCTCGCCGTCCAGTGTCGTAGTGAATTATAATTCCCCGGCAGAACTCTGTGCCTGGAATAAAGAATATTCGAATTTTGCACGCGCCGGCTAGAGGAGCGGACGAAAAATGAGGTTTGCGTAGACTCGGCGGTGGAGTCGGATTATGAAGAGGAGCCTTGATGCTCTGGACACCATATTCAGGAGAATACCCACCTACAAAGTTGATTGGCATGGCCTCCCTTTTCTGTAAATCAATGTCATAGGCCTTTTGACCTGCGTGAATCGTGTAGGCTTGATCCTATAGGGGCCGACAAAAACCTTCCCTACGTGTTCTAGGCCTAGCTATTGGATATTAGAAGCGAAACTGGGACTGATGATATATCACTCACTACAAAGCATTGTAGTCTAGTAACCCATCCAGCCCGTGAAGGTAACTGGCTAAAACTGAACTCTTGCAGCTCGCCTTCAATCGGAATGTACACCCAAGCGACGCTGGTCTGATATTTGGTAGAAAGACCCAGGAGAGTTCTATGGGCGGTCGGTCGCGATGATGTATGAGTATGAATAGCGAGTATTGAGTCGTCGGGTGCGAGGAAGAAGGTGATGCCAAAACAGCGGCCGATATGAACAGTCCTAATTGACCAGATGGAGGTAATGTCAAAACGCTGTGGGTCGAGTCCAAGGAGGGTGGACACGGTGTGTCCCAGATATGGTATCCCCGGGAGCTCTTATTTGGGCGAGTCCGAGCTATATAAATCGATTTAGCACCATCAGCGACAAGATTGCTCCTCGAAGACTGACCGCGAAATCCACAACGACATTAGAATAGCGTTCAGCAGGTTCAGTATATATCCAAAGTACTCTGAAGAAGAGTTACTTCCCAAGGGTCTTTCACTCAAGGCCTGAATACACCGCAGTCCTCGAGAATCGAACACTAGGCGAAAGTATGCATTTTCGACTCTATCTCGAAGATCAGGCGATTCTCCGCGGTTCCATGAGTTGATTTTAGTAAGATGGATAGACTGTCTCATTAGGTTTTGGAGTCTGATAATTGAGCTCGTAAGCTCAAAATACTACAATACCACAATGAGCGTGATGAAGAATGAGCACTTATCATAGTGCTAATTTCCAGCGGCAATGATTTCCATTGGCTCAGACCGGGAATCTCTCCGATAATTCGGATATCGATGAGCAGGGCGAGATCAGAAGTTGGTGCACCTTTCCAAGGATTCTTCCATAACATCGCTATCCAGAGCTGGCGCAATCCAACTCCAAAGTCGTGGGACAAACCGAGAAAAAGTCTTAGACAGTCTGCATGAAGCGCACGGCTTTCGGCAGACTCTGGGCATTGTCGGCACATTGGATGACAGCAGAACCAAGGCTCGCTCTCTGAGTCCTTGTTTCCTTCGAAGTAGGCCGAGTCTGGGTAACGGAATTCTCCATGTCCGCTGAATCTGGTGGCTGCGGCGCTGTTGGGACTTCGTGCGACGACTGGGAAAGTCGCGTTAGCGCGACATGCCTGCCATTAGCAAAGGGATGTTTCTGACAAATGTAAAAGTGATCTTTAGGCTCGAATAACGAGTCACAAATTGCGCAGCGAGGTGGGATGCGTACGTGCTGTGCCATGGTCTGTTGGTGCGGGTTGACCACGCTGGTAAGGTCTGCGTCACATGCTTTCACATGGACTGAGCTTCAAGTTCAACCAGCGTGTTAGTAGCGCTCACAGAGAGTCGAGCACGTAGAACAGATGTCAATAAGCGGAGCGAATAGCGCAGTGAGAAGGTAGTGAAGTGGAACGGTACGGATCGAAAGCAAGGGGAATTGCGAGAGATGATGATTTTCATTAAACCCTAGTACCCCTGGACATGCTTACCGGGCTATCACGTTACCGCTCGGCATGGCGCCCTTCCCAACCGTATATTAGGTAACTACCTAGGCCAGGTATGTTGTCGAGTAGTTAATTGTAAGTTACTTCGTACATTGGCGGCGACTTTCCCCCGAGCTTTTCCCGCTCAACCTAACCCCTCAAGTCCCTACAAGCTGCCAAAGATAAGTCGACAGTCAATCCGCCCCTCTCAAGCGAGACCATGGAACTCTGCGCCTGCGTCGGCACGTGCTTCTCTGATCTTCATATTCTCTTCTAGACGTGAGTGCTTCCGTACGCGCAATCTCTGGCGTCACATAACCGACTAGACTTTCCAGGCTTGCCGAGGGTCCGTGCCTACGCTAGTCGACCTCCAACGAAGAATCCGACGGATACGGATCCTGAGAACTTTTCCGAAAAGTTTTGCAACTCATCGTAATGCAGGTGATTCGAGCTTTCTTCTCTTTGGTTTCCCCATTAATCGTATCGACAAGTAAGGCGTATCGCGACGCAAGCATGCCTCGTAATCCCTTTCTGCTAGCTCATAGAGTTTCGAAAAGGCCGAATCACTCTTCTTGCTAAGATATGTCAGTCGCTGAAATATCTCTTCGAAGCCAAGACAAGAAACGCCCTGTGAATGCATATATTCTCGCACATGCATGTGATGCTTTGATGCATGACTGTACCATCTTCAGTGGTGTCGCGGCGAAGGTTATTGATACAAATCCTAGCTTATCTAATTTCAACTTCGAAATTTCCTGGAAGAACGGATGATCGACTGAGCTGCTGTCCACGGCCGCAACGAGAGCAGCGCATTTCTTAATGCAATAAGACAAACTCGAGGCTCCTAGGCAGCTTTTCGTATGTTCGAAAGCTCTCAATAACCTCGATTCGTTCTCTAATTGCTTAATAAACCTCTGCGCCTCCTGTAGCCTCTCAGGATGTCGAAACAGATCGTAGTTCCTCATAATGTCTATGCTCTCAACGAGAAGACCAGATTAGGAAAGTGGTCGCCTTGACGGTCCCAGAGGGCAGCCGGCAATATCTCGCTAGCAAGTATCCGGAAGAAGAGACTTCAAATAGGGCGACTTTGATCAATTTCGGAATAGTTGGAGGAAAAGTTAACTGGGGTGATTGGGTTCAATAAGCCCTGATCGCAGAACTCATGGTGATATAATCTTCGGGAATATGCAATAAGCGAAGCGTTTTGGAAAGCGACATCAGAAATTGACTATAGCTGAGTGTGAAGAAGACGTGAGGTCATATCTACCTAGATAATGACGAAGGAGGTGACAGTGTCTACTACCGCAAGACCTTCAAAGAACCGATGCGGCCGAATAAACTTGAAACGAGGTGATCTGAAATAAGGTAGCTATGCCCGAGATAATACGGGAAAATTGACTTCGGACAATTTTTTGCGGCTGCCTGGATTGAAGGAATGGGCGAAGCCGAGTTGATATTGGGAGAGATGACTTGAACTTGAGGTCAACTGGTCTTAGGTGACCTGAGGCGACAGCGCACGGATTTATATGCGTAAACAAGGTCAGCGGACCGGCGTATAGAAACGATCTAACCCGAAAGGTAGACGACTAGAGCAACGGAAGCTTGGCTGCCTGCTACGACATCACTAAAGCAAGTCAGCTCGTCCGTAGCCGTCGTCAGTGTACATAGACAATAGCCTCCTCTAGGTGCTATTGGCAGTGCTAAACACGGTTGATGCTACGTTCTACGTCACAATAATGCAAGGTTTGGTCAATATGTTTGAACCAAAGAAGATTCAGACGAAGAAGGAAGCGTCTACGTCAGATTTGCCGCCTACTGCTTTAGCTGTCTAGTTGACTGGAATCAGCATGAACTGTCCCCGTCGACACCTATCTCTGCGTAAGCGGCTTCAAGAGTTAGTATCTGTCGAGGACCTCGTCAGTAGCCCATACTCTGTAAAATGGTCATCGACGCAGTCTGGTACAATACGATTAGGTAACCAATTCAGCATGAGGACGCGCACTTCAGCCCAGTACGTGGTCAAACCTAACCCATGTTGGATTGCCCGGGCAGAACCACGTCCGGGAGACACGGGCTTTGCGCCACCCTATAAAGAGCCTAGGAAGTACTGTCAGGAGAGCTCCTAGAGCATCGGATGTGTGGATGCGGCCTGCGCATTGACTAGGATGAAACCCTCGATAAGACAACGGTGGAGACAATGTATCAGAAGTACCTCCGTAGACTAGTTATTACCATAGCGCACTATGTACCCTTTAGGTACAAAAGTTAGGTGCTATCTGCACCTCTAATTAATCGAATTAAACCTTTTCTATTAGCTACACTAACCCTTACCTTTAATAGTTATAAGCCTAGGAGGCTTCTATTGCCCTTATTATTAATTATTAGAGGATAAAAGCTCTGTTAAAGTTATTAATTTAACGCTTACCTATATTAAGAGATAATCACTCCTTTATTATAATAATTAGTTAAAATAATAATCCTATACTTCCTTTAACCAGTATAGTTCCCTTTATAATATCTAAAGAAACCTAAATATAGTATTATTATTAGAGAAGGACTAGATTAAATAGTATGTATAAACTAAGAATTACGCAGAATCTTATAGTATCTAGGAGTATATTAATCTAAATAAGGATAAATTACTAGAAGAACTAATAATGCTTACTTACCTAAAAAGAGATCTAAGACTAGAGATTATAGTAAATAACCTAACGCTCTAGAAGACTAGAAGATTGCTTATAAAGACACTAAAGATAAGTATAACTTTAAATATAAAGATCTATAATTTAACCTTATAAAATACATAAACCTATTAAGGCAAATACTAAAGATTAGGAATTTATTTATAAGACCCTTTTAAAGAATATCTAAGACTCTCTTAACTTTAATAGTAAAGAGAAGGGAAAGGAGTTAGTTTATTAGCACTCTTAAAGAATATTAAAGCTTTTTAGGATTAATATAAGCTAAACGTAAGAAAGATATTAATTCTTACTAAAACACGCCTTAATAATTACTTATAAACTAAAGGTTCCTATAATTAGTACTAATAGGCAGTAATAATAGAGGTACTATAAAGGAATTATTAAGACCTTAAGACCTAATAGACTAAGGAGATAATACTATATAAGTTTATAATCCCTCTTTATAGTAAATTTAAGTTATTTTAGAAGAAATAGAATAATCTACTTAATAAGGGTATAAATTAGAGCTTCCTTAAGGCTATTATAGAATTTAAAAGAGACTATAAAGCTTTATAGAGTGTACTAAAGGCTACTAATATAATTATAACTAATAAATTAATAGGATTAAATGATTTAACAAAATCAGAGAGGCCTAAGTACCCTAGATATATAAATTACATAGTTAGAGATGCCTTAAAGTAATAGGAATCCTATAATTTATTTAAGGCTCTATATAAGCTAGACCTTACTCCTAAGAACTAGGAAGTTAGGAAGAACTCTAAAGATAATATTAAGAAGTATTTAAAGAGAATCTATAAGAGAAAATAAAAGCTATAAATTAGAAGTTAAAGGAGAAGAGCAGTAGTAATATTATTATACCCTTATAGAACCCTATAAATAACTCTATAGCTATTACTCTAGGCAAGAAGTTAGCTAATATATTATTATTTATATACGTAAGGCACTCTTAACGCGTTACCCTATCTTTAAACGCGGTTAATAGCTTAGAATTAAAGAGGAATTTAGTCCTTTATAACTCTAGAGCAAATATTTATATCTTTAATAACCCTTATTAGTTTAAGTAAGCTAAATTTAATAATACTATTATAATAAAGGTGGAAGCTAGTAGTATAATCTATATAGCTTTAGGCAAAGGTCTAGTGCATATCTTAGTAATAGATTCACTATCTAGAACGCTAAGGATAATTATACTAGAGAAAGCGCTACTAATCCTAGAATTTTACGTTAATCTTATATTAGTAATAATCCTAATAAAGGCAGGGATCTTCTAGAACTAGAAGAAATGCTTCCTATATAAAGGATTAAGGCCTATAGTAAGAGTTTATAATATTAATAAGCTCTACGTATTATCATGGCTATTAGAAGAGCTAAAAGAGGCCTACGCTATAACTAGCAAGGCACTAAGACTGCCTTAAAAGGAGATACAGAGCTTTAGTATTAATAATGCGATTATCTAGGCATACGCGTATTTATAAAGCTTATAAACATAGCTTTAGGGGTTAAATTAATAGGTCCTAAGCTTATAGAGTATAAGGTCTATACTATAGGTAAGGCTAAGTAATAGAGATCGCAGGTTATACCTAAAGGCCTTCTATAAGGACTAGGTTATAGGCTTTCTATTAATCTAGATTACTATAACTCTCCTTATTAGAATAGTAATAGGTATTAGTGTGTTTTTATATGCCTTATAACCTTAATAAGGTTCTTTTATTCCTTTAAAACAAAGGATAGTATTTATAATAGCTTTTGCATAATAATAGCGTTCCTAAGCACTTAATTTAGGGTTTAACTACGCTTTCTATATAGTAATATTAAAAAGCCCTCTTTATAGAGCAAATAAAAGACAAGATAGCCCTTATAGGTATTATAGTCTATAATTTAGCTCCCTTAATACCTAGCTAGAATAGAAAGGCAAAGAGATCTAGGGGGTGGTTAAGTAAAAGCTTATATATTAAGCCTAGAGGCTTAGCTTCTAATAGATCTTAATAATAAGGTCTTTAACACCACGGTTTATCTATTAAATTAAACGCCTTTTAAGCATTATAGAACCTAGATTATACCTTATAAGCTATAGTAGAATTAGGCTAGGAAAACGGTTCTAGCCTATTTATAGATAGTAGAGGTCTAGAAGCCCTTAATTACATATTTACAAGCCTATAGATATAAGGCTTTTCCTATAATAATAAAGGCCCTAGAGCATATTAAATCACATAATATAATCCTATAGTTAGAGTAGAAAGCTTATATTAGGTACCTTATTAGTTATAGAGGCAAGTTCTAATATATTATTTAGGTGCCTTTGCTTTATAATTATAAAGTTATTATATTAGCATATGTTTAATTTAACAAGAATTCCTTCTTTAAACTAAAGAAGAGCTAGAATTAGCTTAAAAGGAAAAGATATTAATAATTACACTACTTAAAGAGCTTAAAGCTAATAATATTAATAAGGAAATTAGTTAAGACCTTATTAGATTAGAATTAGAAAAGGAGGATTACCCTCCTATGCCTTTAACTATAGAAGGAGAAAATAAATAGTTTAAAGTAAAAACACTACCTTATATAATAAGGGAAGAAGATAACCTTTCTAGTACACTTATAACCCCTCCTAACTCTTCTTATAAGGCGCTAGTTACTATAAAGAATAAAGAGCTTAGGATATAAGGTAATAATGCGCTATATTATAAAATTAATAAATTTATGCGTAATATAATAATTAAACACGCAGAGACTACCGCGGAGACTAGCGAAATTACTAGTAAAGGTAGTAAAGAAGTAAAGAATTATTATCCCTAGGATAATAGCATTAATCTAGATATATATATATTATTTACGCTAGCTAGCTCTATGTAGGGCTAGTACTAGTACTCCTGCTGCTTCGTCAAAAGGAAAACCCTTAAATAGGAAGAAAAACCCCTTATATCTATATTTAGGCTAACGCTAACCCTGCACTAGGCCTGCGTCGCGTTATTTATAGCCTATTATAGGTGTTTATTACTAGCTTACGCTAGCCTTATCCTAGTAAGAAAAAAAGAAAAGAAAGAAAAAGGGAAAATCCTAGGTTCTAAGCCCTACCTAGCTCTATCCTAGGTCTACTCTAGCACTACTCTAGGCCTCTTATACTATCTTATAGTATACTAGATTTAGTTTTATAGTAGTAATTCACTTCTCTTTTACTTTTTAGCTAGCTCTTCTATAGCCTTACTTTTTAGCTCTCTCTAGCCTAGGTCTAGCTTATTAGTCTAGGGAAGTTAAAGCACCTAATGTTATTTATCTTCTATAGTAAGGGTATGGGTTTAGTTTAATTCCTAGCTATTTCTAGGCCTAGGTCTCTTAGGCATTAACTAACTAGATTCTTATCTTATATTCTTCTTTCATTATTAATATCTATAATTTAGCCCCCCTATATAAGTATAAGAAGGGTTTCTCCCCTAGAGGATCTTCCTTCTTTCCTCTTTTTTATTAAACTTCCTATAGGTTCTTTTCTTCCTTAGAGCTACCTAAGGTACTCCTAGGCTAGTGTTAGCCTAAATACTAATATTACTATAAATCTATTAAGTTATTTAATAAAATAGTACTAGTAGCTATAAGTACTCCTATGTCCTATGCTATTCTAGCTCTAATCTGCCTAGGAAACTCCTAAGAATAATTACTACCCTTAGAAGTTATTAACTAAGAAGTAACTTAAGTAAGCTATAGCTAAAGATCTTAAGGTATAACCCTTACTACCCCTATTCTAAGTCTATTCTAAGTCTAATCTATAATAGTTAGGGGATCCCTATAGGATCTAATATATTTCCTATAAGTCTTAGTTTATTAACTATTCTAGGTATTAATACTATAATATTACTAGTAAGTTAACTCTATTCTAGTTTAGAGGTAAGGCTAACTATTTTATATAAGGCTTACTACTAATGCCTATTTTAATTATTAGGTTTAAAACTATAGTTACTTAAAAGTAAGTAGTTAGCGCCTCTCTCCTAGGCCTAGTCCTATGCTAATTTACTCTTAGCCTAATTTAACTAGTTAGCGAAATAAGCACTAGTAGTTAGTTAAGGTCTAGGTAGCTATAGTCGCTAGGGGTAATATAAGTGCTACTACACTAGTTTACTATTAGTTCTAGTCTAGGTCTAATGGTTCTCTAAGTCCTAGATAATTATTAGGATTATATTAAGAAGTTTTATACTAGGAATTAGAGTAAGAAAAAGCGGAGTGCTTTTATAATAGGCCTAGGCTAGTCTAGTACTAGGGAAGATTAGCATAATAAGGTTATCTTTTAGTTATAGCGCCTAGATGCTTACGCAGCAGAGATAAACTATCTCCTAGCTATAGCTTTACTTACTAAGGGGTAGGCAAAGGTAATAAAGGGGTAATTCTAGTCCTAGAGAAGGAATAAATAGTTAGGTAGTTATAGTTTAGTAAAGGGATAGAGGTAGACTAGTAGGGATTTTAATACCTAGCGTTTTTAATAGTTAAGGTTAATCTAATAATAGTTCTAGAATTATAATCCTATAGCTAACTTACTACTAGCTCTAAACCATGTAGTCCTATGCCTCTCCCTAGTTATCTATTATATCTATATCCTAGTTATTAGTCCTAGCGTAGTAAAAGCACCCTAGCTCTAGCTCTTCCTCCCTCCTATATATATTAGCTACTAGTTCCTATGCTAATAAGTAGTATTAGAGTTACTTTATACTAAGGAACTATTTAGCTATAGCTCTTGCCTTTAGGGGGTAGTTTAGGGCTAGCCTTACCTCCTATATGTCTCTAGGCTATTATAATTAGGGGCGTTAGTAGTTATATTTAGGGTAGTTAACTATAATATAATATTAGTCCTTAACTACTTTACTATAGCTATATAGAGGTAAGTTTACCCTAGGAATGCCTCTCTAGAAAAGGAATTTATTAAGGCTAATCTTTCCTATATGTAGTTAGACTATGGTTAAGGAGATATGTTTTCTAGTCCTATATAAAATCTTTAGATTTCCTTTAGGTTATAAGTTAGCGGTTAGTCCTTAGTTAGCTTTTTTATAAGTCTATGCTACCCTAGTTATTCCCTGCTATGCTATTTATCCTAGCGTTATCTCTATTCCTTATATAGTTCCGCTACTAGCTTATTATTCCTAGGGGGTCTTAGTCTACGCTATAATACTATCTATACTAAGTTAGTAGTGGCTTAGATTATTATAGTTATTCCGCTCTCTATAATTCTCTCTTTAAACTTTTATTTTATCTTATTTAGGTATAGATCTAGGGGGATATAAGTCTTAACCTCTAGTTAGGTAATAGGCATAGCCTTAAACACACTAGCTATAATTTAGAGGTAGGTTAATTAGTCTATTATAAAGCTTTTAACTACTTCTCTTAGTTTTCTACCCTTCTTAGTTAGGGTATAGTAAGCACTTACCCTATAGGTAAGGATAGGCTAGACTACCTATATATATAGGAGTTAAGTATCTCTAAAGCTATAGCCCTAGGCTAATACTACTAGTAAGGAGAGTATAAGCTACTGCTAGGCTAGTTTACCTTTTAGAATATTCTTATAAGCGCTCTAATTAAGTTTCCTATTAACCTAGACTCTAAGGAACCTATATAACTCTATAGGCACTATCTCTTTTATACTAAGTTAAACCCTAGCCTATAAGGGTTAGTATGCTTTACTAAAGTATATAAGTTTAGTCTTTACTAGGTTAAACTTTACTCCTACTTCTTTTACCTATTTTTATATACTTTTTATATAGCTTTAAGCCTTTTCTAGGTCTATATAGTATTCTTTCTAAACACTACTATATTTATATTATCTATAAATCCTATTACTACTATGCCTAGGATAGCTTAAAGGTATATATAAAGCTTTACTAAGTAAAGTAGGAAGAGGATTAGTAAGAGAGGTAAGCCTTATAGGGTGCTTACCTTTATCTAAAAGGGCCTTAAGAGTTTGCTATTAAAGCTAAGCTAGCTTATTCTATCTATAAGGAAGCTATATATTATAGCTATTAGCTAGCATAGTATACCTATTTAGATTAAAACGTAAATTAGGTATAGGTAGCTAACTCTATTAAATACAGATAAGATATCTATCTATGCTAATAAGGCAATACCGCCTTTACCTAAGCCTCTCTTACGCATTCTATAAGGACTCTAATTATAGTTTCTATTAATCTATTTACCCTATTTCCTATTTATAGCTTAGGAAGGAAGCCCTTAGCCTTAGTAAAGGCTATAAGCTACCTTATAATCACTGCTTCTATAATCTTTCCTACTATATTTAGTAGTAAGATAGGTCTTTATGCGTTAGCCCTTCTTATCTCCTTAGTGGTTTTCCTAGCTTCCTAATTACCACTACTTATATAGTTTAGAACTAGGCTAGGAAATATCCTACTTTAAGGATAGCATTTAGTAAGTATACTATAGCTTCTTTAGCTAGCTTATTACAAGCCTTAATAAGGCCTACTAGGAGTTTATTATCTCCTAGGGCTTTCTAGCTAGCTATATCTAATAGGATATTTCTAATATTCCCTACTCTAAACTATTCTTTATCTAGGACTAGTATATTATTAAGTTCTAGGAAGGAGAGGTCTAGGATATAGAAGAGGTCTGCTATAGGTTTAGGGAAGAACCTTTATATAAATGTGTTTGCCTTATCCTTATAGGTAGTAGCTAGGTTAGGGTTATTATTAGTTCTTTCTAGGTCTAGGAGTCTAGGGAGCTCTAGGGGGCCTAGCTTTAGAGTTAGGCCTATCTCTCTAGTCTCTAAACTCCTCTATCCTTTTCCTATATATTAGCTTTTTATAAGGCTTCTCTTTATATATTCCTTTTCTCTTCCCTAACTATCCATTCCTAATTATTATCTGCCTTAGAGAAGGCTTACTAGTTTGCTTTAGTCTTTTAGCGCCTTTATTATCTCTTAGCTTATCTAGCTTTAGTAACTACCTCTTTTATTCTTCTTAACTACTATATCTCTAGGCTAGGGAGTCCTTAGCGCTTCTATAGGGCTACTAGCTTTACTATTTATTAGAGGTTTATAATAAGCCACGTTACGTATATATTAATTCCTTCCTTATCTTTTAGGTCTAGTGCATTTTCCGCTTAGAGTTACACCGCTGCTTCCGCCTTTACCTATAGTCTATTTATCGCGGTCTAGGTGTATTTAAGGGTAAGTAAGGTGCCTTCTTACTCCTTAGTAAAGATACTAATTAGCTATAGAATATAGTTAGAACCTATAAGGTCTTCTACACTATTATAATAGACTTAGATATCTAGAGTTACCTATACTAGATCTATAGTGCTATCTCTGTCTTCTCTATATTATCTTATAGGTTCCCCTTAGGGCATTACTAAACTAAGCCTTTACTAGCTTATAAGGTCTAGTAATTCCTCTACTCCTCTAGTTATTCTATCTAGGCTATCCTAAAGGGGTGTTTTTAGTTAAAGTCTCCTATAAAAATACTTTAGCTATAGGGCTTATTTACATTAAAAGTACGGATAGGTATATTCTAGTTATCTATATATCCCTCTAAGTAAAGGGAGTAGATATTTACGCTTTTTATCTCTACTAGTAACTAGTTAGGTCCTCCCTAGGCTATCTATAACCCTATATTATGCTTCTTATTTACATATACTATATTCTAGCCTTTATAGTATGCTAGTTAGAATTAGGTAAGGCCTAGTGCTAAGGGCTATAGGTGCCTTATATATTCTCACTCTTAGACCGCTATTATGTCTATATTAGTTTAGTGCTAGAGCGCTATATATATTAGGCTATCCTTCTTATTTACATTCTAAAAGAGAACTTATAATATTACTATATTAATTAGGGGGTAATAGGTCTTTGCTATCTTATGCTAGCTCTATTCTAGCCCTGTTTTAAGATATATATTATATAATACTCCTTACCCTAGGCTATTTAGCACTCCTCTTTGTATTTATAAGGCATTCCCTTTTCCTACTTACTATAATAATAGGTTCCATAGCTATGCCTATTCTCTTATAAGGTAGTATTAGGCTTCTATCTAGGGAGTTACTAGTAAATCTTAATAGTTATTCTAGGTATCCTGCTTTTACCGCATTTTACTTCTCTTTTAGGATAGAGCAGTCCCTTAACTACGCTAGATATAGGCTAGAATATAAGATATAGTTTTCCTTTAGTTATTTACTAATTATTAGGCATAATGCTTCTCCTTCCTTATATTAGCTAGCTCTATACCTACTATACCTTAGGGCTGCCTTATAGAACTTTATAATATAGCTAGTTTAGAAGTAGTTATAGCATTATTAGGGTTATAAGGTCTTATTATATAGTTTAGTTTAGAATAGCTTTACTTTAAAGACTATTCTATCTTAGTATATCTTATTAGTATCTTTTACTTTTACTAATCCTAGGATTAGGGTAGTGCGCTATATGTTTTCTACTTAGGAGCGCCTTATAGTTACCTTAATTATATTTACTTTATTTACTTTTCTAATCTTAGTTATAAGGTTCTTAATAGATAAGTGCTTTATTAGGAATCCCTTAACTATAACGCTAAGTATATAGTAGTAAAGGGCTGCTTCTAGTCTAAATGCTTTAGCAATCTATTTTTAGTCCTCTCTATATTAGGCTATATTTCCTTTAAAGGTAATAATTATATCTTTACTAGGGAGTCTTCTAGCTACTATAGCTATAGTTTAGCTAGTAGCTCTATTTACTATAGTAATTATATCTTTAGCGCCTTAGGATTAGAGTATTTCCTAAATTATATTACCTTTAATAAGTACTTCTCTATATTATCTACCTAGGACCTATAAGGGAGGGGTTTTATTATTTAGCCTTCTTAGTACTAGTCTAGCTATAACGCTTACCTAGGTTAGTATATTAGTTCCTTTAGCTTCTTCCCTAATAGCCTCCTTAAGGGCTACTTTAAGGGCTTCTTTAGTAGTATAGATATTATTATTATTATTACTGCTATTATTATTTATAGCTCTTATTTTAGCGCGGGCATGGTTTGCTACCTAGCAGGCTATAGCCTTTATAATGCTCTAAACTTAGGAGACTTTATTACTAGGGATAAGGCTAGTAATCTTATTATAGAATTTCGTGTTATTTAGGTACTTAAATTATATCTAATCTATTATTAGGTTATCCTTATGTCTATAGGCATTAAATTACCCTATTCCTATGTTTAGGTAATAGCAGCTCTATACTAGCCCTCTTTCTCTAGCGTTAATTACTATTAGTATCTTACCCTTATACCTACCTCTAGCTCTATCGCGATGTAACATCGTAGAAGGGGGTAAACGGAGGTGAGGAATTCGAATATCGATGTGGTTTGTATTTTAGAGGCGATTCCGGACCTTTAGATCGGTGCGGAAAAAGTAACCTACGAGGTTCCATTAATCTAGATAATATTATTACTAGAAAACGCTAAAGAAAGGAAACATGTAAAGCTAGGTAAGTATAGTTTTCTTATGCCTTTTCTATAGTATTATAAGGCACTTAATATAGTTTACGGATTAAAGATATACCTCTAGAACCTACCTATTATTAATAAGCTATAGCTTTACCCTATTATAACCGCTAGAAGAAAGTAATTATAAAAGAGCTTTTAAAGCTCCTATCCCTAAATTACTAGGAAGATATACTAGATAAATCCCTTAATCTAAAACTTTATAAGGAAATTATAGACCTTAGCTAGGTCTTTAAATATAAGACTAATAAGAAAGGAGTAGTAATAGAGTTTAAAACTAGAATAGTTATTTAAGGTAACTAATAACTAAAGAATAACCTTAATAACTATACTATAATGCTTACTTTATAATCTCTATATATACTACTTATAGTCTACTATGCTAATAATCTTAATACCTAATAATATAATATTTAAAATGCCTTTCCTTATATAGAACTAGAAGAACCTATCTTTTATAAGCCTCTAGAGGGTATAAATATAAAAGGTTATCTCTAGAAGATAATAAGAGCGTTATATAGGCTATAAGAAGCTCCTTAATAATAGTTCCTTTATTTAATAAGATTTCTCTTAAATCTAGGCTTTATATAAGGGAAAGAAGACCTATATATCTTTATAAAAGATAATTTTATCCTGTTTTTCTATGTAGATAATATTATAGTGCTTTACCCTAATAGATCTAAAGCAGAATTTAAAGAATTACATAAGTAACTAATAAATAGCCTAGATATTAAGGACTAAGGTAAATTAAAGTAATTCCTAGGCATTAAAATTATTAGAAACCGCGATACTAAAGAGATATAGTTATTATAGGAATTATATATTTAAAAGATTGCTTAGAAATTTATTCCTAACGTTATTAATAATAATCTAAAGAGCTTAACCTCTACTTCTCTTCCTATAGCTATAATCCTTGCTAATACTAGTAAAGCTTTTAATAAAGAGATTAATTATTATAGAGTAGTTATTAGCTCCTTAGTATATCTTTATATTATAGGAAGACCTAACGTAGTATTTATAGCATTAAAGCTAGCCTCTTTTATAACAAATCTATTAGTAAAGCATATTAAGCTTACTAAAGGAGCTATCTTATATGCTTAGAATATAAAGAAGCTTTATATTTACTACTTAGGCGCGGATAGCTTTAATACCCTATTTTCTAGCACTAATGCTTCCCTTAGTAATAACCCTAATACTTATAGATTAACATAAGGCTATGTTTTTATTATATATAGCGCTATACTTAATTAGAAGTTAGGAAGGTAATATTATATAATAACTTTAAGCATAGAAATAGAGCTCTTTACCTAAATTACAGTGTAAAGGAACGTATATCTCTAGGAGGTTACTTTGTAATATTAAGGTTTATATGCTACCGCTTTTTATTATCTAGTGTAATAATAAGTAAATAATCTAAATTACAGAGTATATAGAAGGAAGGCTTTAGACTAGCCTTAAGTACCTTAATATAAATTAAATATAGATTTAAGAGCAATATATAAAGGGCAATATTAAGGTTAATTAGTTAAAGACCTCTAAGATACCTATAGATAGCTTTATAAAGCCTCTATTAGGTTAAATGCATAGGGATTTCTACTACTAGATTAGCTTATGTAAGATCCCTGCGTAACCATAACACTAGAAATTCGTTATAATTACTTCCTATACTAATAAATTCTAGCTTTAATAAATATCTTAGCTAGGGGGTGTGTTAGGAGAGCTCCTAGAGTATTAGATATGTAAATGCGGCCTGCGCATTAACTAGGATAAAACCCTTAATAAGATAATAGTGGAGATAATGTATTAGAAGTACCTCCGTAGACTAGTTATTACCATAGCGCACTGTGTACCCTTTAGGTACAAAAGTCAGGTGCCGTCTGCACCTCTGATTGATCGAATTGAACCTTTTCTATTAGCTACACCGACCCCTACCTTTGACAAGTACCCATATAGCGCTTTTATCCAGCAACAGGTCTTCAACTCTCATTCGGAGAGTTGACGGCCCCTGCTCCTATTTTAACGCGCGATGCGCGTTTTCTTCGACTCTGCGTTAGTGCGAGCGCTACTTTTTCATCAAGATAGTAACATGCCGACAAATCTCGAGGCATAGACTATATGCCAGGGTGAGGGGCGCCATAGCCGGCCGTACTTACCTCTACTACGCTACTCAATAGGATAATCAGACGGATTTCCATAACTAGCTGCTACTCTACTTTGGTCCGGAGGGTATAGGCCTCTCGGAGGAAGACTGCACTAGGCTGCAGCGCTTCCTATCTACCGCTACGGATACGGATAATGCCGTAGTGGACTCTAGGCTTGTCTCATTGGAAGTAGAGCCCCTCTTTTGCTGCGCGGAGAGGATGAGCAGGCAGGTGCCCTAGTAGGCTTCCATCATAATGAGAGATGGCGTAATCGTCTTCGGATACGCTACTACTTTTAGTCCGATACTCGACGACATATATCGAACGGGAACTATGGAAGACGACAACGATAGAGTGTAGCAATGAGAAGAGACTAGTGGAATAAGCGGGAGGTGTGCCAACCGACAAGTTAGCTATCACCCGACGCATTAGTTCAGAATGCTCAAGTTAGAGAGATTATTAAGCAGAGTAAGCTTACATATAATCGAGCAGAACGAGTCAAACACAATTACGACCAAGTAAGTAAAACGAGCACATTTCGAGCAGAGCGAAAGAGTTAACCGATAAGACGAAGGTTAGTAAGTGCAGCAGGATACAAACGAGCGAAGGATCTGCTCTGCATCGAGCCCGTGCCGCTACTTGAGTCCCAAATATGACGGCTGGTAGTCGTGCTGAGGGATAGGCACCTTCCATCATTTCAACGACACTATATTGATCTTGCCGAGATAACCCCTCGTAGACGTTTTTCATCAATACATGCGTCATCTATGGCCATAGACTCCAGGAATTTTATAAAGGCCGCCCATATCCAGGTCATCCGACCTGAAGGTGAATCCTCGCAGTCCTCTAGGAAAGTGAAATCTTGAAAGGTTGTCTCAGAAAGCCTTATGCCCATGTTGGCCGCGGTTTGGCGCTAGACATAGCCAGCATTGCTCTACATCAGAGATATTGATGCCTACTATGAATGTAAAGCTTGATAAACGATGATGGGAAAAATTTCTCCGACTTGCTCTGGACACAAGGTTCTATAGATGTCTCAAAGTATAGTGATCTTCCTAAACATTAAGTGAATAATCGCTCTGGCTCGACGAGGTGCATGTTGACGTTGAGGCTCGGAAGCCATCCGGTCGGCTGCGGTTCTCCTCCAGGCCCCATCAGCCAGCCCATCAGCCAGCCCAACGCTCCAAGGCGGAACTGTGGTAACGTTCCTTCCCGTTACCACGAGTCGACTCTCAGACTGTCGCGTCGGCACAGCCGCCTGCACTCCGACCACTAAGCTGACTGGCTCCCGCCATACGCGGCGCATGCACGGGCGGTTAGACCTCTCGGCCGCTCTGTGGTCACTTCCACAACATATCCGACAGCTGCCAGCTCCCGTCTTGTTTATCCCGTTCGAACAGAGTATTCGGCTTCGTCTGTCTCGTTGCCAATGTCGAGCCTGGCGGTTTCGGACGCGATCTCGCAGCTATTTTGCTCCGCCCGCGCGAGTCCTCGCGACGACCTTGCACACCACACAACCCCACCCTCAGCACCAAGCGATTTAGATCCTCTTAAGCGTCGGCGATCTGGAAAGCGGGCGAATAAATGCCCGTGCAGCGCCAACTGCTCGCTGCCTGCCTGCTAGACACAAGGCGACTGCAGGTGAAGTGCGCGAAGACACTGATCGGGTGACGAGATATTTCTCGCGGGGTGACAGGGGACACTGGGCAGCTCGAGGATTTGCGTTGGGTACCGGGAGGCGAGCGTTCGATGCGCTTGTGACGATAAGATGATAACCTAACTGACCCCATCTCTGGTACGCCCTTCGGGTAGAAGGGTCTACCCGATAGAGGAATATCGTTGGAAGGCTTGACGACGACCACGATACAGCCAGACGCTTGCTTAACATAATGCAGTACCAAAGATGCGAGGGCATAAAGGCCATATTGAGCGGATACATGATTATATAATACACCGGGGAAGGATATATCGATTTGTAAACCACTCTCTGCTGGGACGCCTTCCCGCTGCTGCTCGTAGACTGTTTTGTGTCTTCACTTCCCTACTGTTGCGGTGTCTCGGGCACATATTCCCTCAGCGTTTCCTTCAATTCATCATCAAGCAAGCGGTTACAGCGTTCCCGCAGTGCTGATATATCCTCAACGCTAAGGATTGTCGGCTGTGGTAAGGTAGACGCACCTTCTAACCGGGTGGTCTCCTCGAAAAGGTACTTGATTGAAGGATACAAACCTTTCCAACACCGACCGACAATACCATCTGTGTCAGTTTCGCCCAGGCTGGGGAAACCCATGGTTTGAAGCCAGATAAGGACTTGAGCGCTATCGTGTTCCTCCTCGTACGGCTCAAATCCGCGTGTGATGGTGTATAAGATTGATCCGAAGGCAAATTGCTCAGTTCGTGGCCCATGCGTGCCGTATTTGCCTTTGTCTAGACCTGCCTCATTTCCTTGCACCCGAGCCCAAGGTGGTGCGCTGCCGAAGCAAGTAGATCCGATTCGACAGACAGAATCGAAGTCAGCCAGCTTGATGTGGTCCATGTCATCAATCAGCATATTTGCTGGTCTCAGGTCGCCGTGAACGTAGCCGATGGACTCCAACCAAGCTAGTGCTCCAGCTATTTCCATTGCCCATTGCTCGGCTTGCGTCTGGGGTACACCGTACAGGGCGTGAATCTCGCCACCAGGCCCACGTCGTCGGCTGCTCTTGATTCGTTGCTCCAGGGAACCTCGGCCCATAACGGGCAGAAAGTTCAAGAGCAGGAGTCGCAAGATGCTTTGGAGGAGGTATGGGGAAGGTTCATGCTGTTCGAGCTCATCGTATATCGTGTTCTCGTGTTGAAATGCATTTGTTGCTTGATCCCTGGCAATTTTCAGGATGACATCTTTATCGACTCGATACACCCAGCTTGTTGCGCCGCGGGATATGAAGCGCAATCTAGCATTGGGCCGCACAGGCATCTTCTCGACGGTCGACGGCATGATGAATAAAACGATTGTGCAAGTGGGTAGACTGGTTTTATTGCATTGCGCGTTTGCTCCACGCAGTTTTTATGTACGAAGGTGTGGAAACGCAAGTGGGGGAGCTAGTCTGACTAAGCGGCGGTCTCAGGTCGGGAACCAATTGGCTCGCCTGAGTCCCAGGTCTCAGACGTTCATCTTCCAAGCCCCTGTTGCCGGGTCTCTGATCCATGCCTTGCTTGCCTGGCAGTCCTCGCAAGGGTCCCTATTAGTGGACGAACCCATGTATCCCGGGCCAGCCTTAATTTCCCCACAATTGCCGCAATCTTCCCACTCAATGAGAAATGAATTCTCGTCAAGCACATGGCGGCAAAGGAAAAGTCTGTCGAGGATAAGCTCTTTGCACATGTTATCGACTAAATCGTTTTGGTCAGTGTGTCGTTTACGCCCGAAATATCCAGGAACTCACATGCTTCTCGTGGTTGACAGCCGTAAATGAGACTAATCCCTATGGTTCAATTTGGTGTTGCGAATGATGACCTTCATCCTGCAATTCGGTTTCCGAGCATGCCTCTTATACTACGAATTTGGGGATCAAGTTATGTTGCTGCGGTATACGCGGGCTGGCTTGAGGCGTACGGACTGCCATGCATATAGTCTCCCGATGCCTTTCACGCATGACAGGAAGACGTGGCCGGCCGGCCTGCAGATAGCAATCCTACCATGAATTGATACAATGCCTATTTTCCAACCAATGCTCCCACCAATCTTTCAACCAATTTTCCAACCGATCCGCCCCGTGATCCAACCTGCCCCATAATCTTCCCCAATCTTTCACCACGCCCGATCTTGGACGTGATCAAGCCGTTCATCCGACCCTGATCAAAGTATTTGCACATCCTGAGGGCTGAGAGGTCGGTTTCAGGTATATCCAAGGCAACATACTTGAGACTGCATGGCCATGTCTGGCTTGAGACGAGAGGAGCATTTATATTCGAAGAATGTAAAAATTCACTGAAGCGTTCAAGCCTTGTCCACCTGATTGACGCAAAGCTATTGGGGCCGGGCTGGATTGATGCAAATGTTGATGTGACTTGCAGGTCATAATGCGTCTTGGTGCCTGGCCGCATATGTAGTTGCTAGGCAGAAGCTGTGAGTCTCTACGTGGACTTTGGCCGAGGTGATGTAGCATCGAGGGTCAGGCAGGGGTCTGTTTGCTTCGGAATACATTTCGGTACGCATCCGACGAGAAGGGGAATGGATGTTGCAGGTATCTTAAGTCGGGATGCAGCGGACGAAAACGCATGCTCAAGCAAGAACGACATTCAGCTACAACCAGCTGCGATCACTCGTGCCCGCCCCCACTTACCTATGTACTGTGGACAGGATAGAGAATGCAAGGATAATATAAGTCTATGAGCGAGGCGGCAATGAGATGTCCCAACAGAAAATGAGGCAAAGCTATACGACGCAAAACTGGGATATCGCTGCTGGCGAGGGTCGAGTTCCGATTTCATCGCAGGACCTGGCGGTGTGAACCGTTGCGCCAATAGCCAAGCAAAAGTGTGGTGAAAGGGTGTAACGAAGCGCAGTTCCATTAGCCAGTCCAACCCGCTTAATTCTCGGCTATTCCTGGGTGGCGGGCCCGCGGGGAACCTTTTATTCCTTTTTACTCGCCAGCCAACCAGTATGCCACACGTAACCGCACAGTACATAGCGCGTACATGTAGATTGATTCTCTTTGCTTGGCTTTGAATTGAATTTCTTCCCTCGCATTTCCGTGGTCAGTTTGCTTACGGGGTTTGCCGCGCAGTTCCACTGGCCCCTCTGTCGAGCACTGTACATACTTGAACGACCGGTATGTCAAAGCAGCAGACATTCTCGCCGTGTCCCATGCCAGTGGCTGTGATGCGAGCGAGTTGCTGGCGAAGCGAACAAGCTGCACGAGGGAAATTGCGTACGAGAGTATTCAATGCGGACCCATTCCGGCGATGACAGGACACCCTCGAACCAGTCTGGCTCTGGGTGGTCGGCGCTTCGATAGAGGGCATTCAGTACCGCCAATGCTCTTGGTTTCAGTTGAGGGCAGCGCTGATCGCGCAACACTGCAGAACGGCATCTACCATGAGCTTCGCAGTCGCGGCGCACTCCTCGGCCGAGCCTCTTGTAAGAAGTGGCAGCAAACGACGTTTAAATTAACGGCGGGTGCTTATCTTGCGTCTTTGACGCTTCTGTTTGAAGCATCGCAAGTGCTGGCGATCGTTTACTCAAGCGACGTTCAACGCCCATTTAAACGCCCGCTTCACTTTAAGCGCCTCGCAAAACAAGCCACGCGAAGTTCGCTTCTCTGACTCGTACATGTACAAAAGCATGCCGTCTACGGACAATGGATTATCGGCTGATTGCAAATGATTACTCTACGTCTCATCTCCCGTTCCAGATGTCTTGGAAGCAATTAATTTCTCTTCTCGTCCTCGTGGCCCGGTCGCTGAGCCATTCGTGGGTGGAGCAACTTATGGTACTTGACGAAAGTGGCAGGATGGTAGGATCGCCGGGTTTCGCTCGTGGAGCCGTATCGCGTCTAAATCCATTATCCAACGACTTCCAAACGCAGCACCTTTTGACGAAGAGTGAAGGAGAAGGCAGCCGTCCTGGAAAGATGTGTAAAGGAACGCAGACCGTCGGAAACTACACAAGCTCATTTCCCTCGCTGCGAGCCTGGCCTGGCGCTTTCATAGCCCTTTGGTATCAAGAGAATAGGCATGTAACACTGCCGGAGTTGAGCCCACATAAGAAAGGCAGCGGTAATGTATTCATATACGGCACATCGCAGCCTTCCAATGATGACCTGCTCAACGCTATCCATCGAGTCTGGGATAAGGATGCCACTGGTGGCGATAGACGCGGGCGCCTGATGGCCACTCGAAAGTTTGGTGACGGCCAATGCTACCAAATCAATCAAGGTCCTATCTCTAGGGCCCGACAGAAAAGATTTCCCAAAGCTGCTTCGGAGCCCGAAGGCGCTGACCTCTGGTGCCAAAACGATATTCAACTGCCTATGGGCATTGAATCTCGCTATACTCTCTACTGGGTCTGGGACTGGCCAGGTCAGCCTATCCATGATTCTTCCCAAGGATCGATGGAGATATATACAACATGCATCGACATCGACATTGGCTCAGGAACAAGTCCAACCAAGATGATGTTCAGCGAGGGACAGGATCTGAATTTAGCTGGTATCAAGGAACAGCTCAACGGGTATCCATAGAGATGAAACCGGACATGGACTAAAGAAGCCTACACGCATATCGAGAATAGATGAACATTTGCAACTGTTCCGGCTTGGCTGCAAGATCGGCTGAAAAACGTGCGGGAGACAGTGCCTAATCCGGTTAGACACAGGTAGGATATTAACGTTGCACACTGCAGGCAGAGGTTTTCTTTTTGACTGTTGATCGACGAGATGGGCAGGTGAGATGCGTCGTATTCATAGCCTACGTCAGGGCTACGTAGATACTACTTGAGTGAAAAGGTGCACGCGCGTGTGTGCAGCCCCAGCTCCTTCCAGAGCGAAACTCTAACGTGAGCAGCTTACATATAGCAGAGATATTAGAGACTCGTGCACTGCTTGTCGTGGCTTCAGAGGTTTCGGGCTTCGTCGCGGATGGTTCAATCCGTGAAGAAACTCTTCTCGCATCTCTTCTACTACTCCAATCGAAAGTCCAAGAGCTGCCGTAAGTCGACCGAATGTTAGTTGGACTCCATCTGGTATGTTATGGTATGTTAGAACTTTGGGCTGCAATTGATGTTCGAATCCTTTACGTAGTCGAAGTCCACTCTCACCGACGTCCAACCCTGCTAAACGGCTTTGTGGGTCTTTGCGTCAAGGACAGTTCCTAACGTTTCGTGTCGAGTGCGTTAATGATATCGGGCGAGTGGAGCCATAGGCTCTGATCCACGAGCCGGTGCAAAGTATGCACCGACTTTCCACGGTACAAGTTGTATGTGGATTTATATGGGGCGGCTACTTTGTACTGTCTCTTTTGCACCTGTGCAAAGTTTGTGAGCGTACTACGCAAAGTGCAAATTTTGTGCCTAGAAATTGGCATAAAAGTGGAAAAGTGGGGCAAAAGAACCAATCACAGGCACTTGCGTAACCCTGGTCAAAAAGATACATTGTGAGCAGGGGGACAGGGGTAAAGTCATGCTTATGTAATTCAGATAAGTGCTTATGCAATTTAGACAGAATTTTATGCAATCTAGCTGACGAAAACGGCTAGCGCGTTCGTTTACATGCATTTTGCACTCGCGCAAAGTTTGCACCGGCTCGTGGATCACAGCCATAGTGGCTTGGGCGCAGTCGAATAAGAGGATGATAGTTACGGGACATGCCCCGAACATGGTTTCATGATCGGAGGATGCGCCGAACGAATTCTCTTGCTGTGGCCTAAAGCTCGTCATCTTCTATATATCTTCCCGATTAATATCTGCCGTGCAATACTTTAAGAGTAACGGTCGCGCGTCTGTTCGACTATGACTATCGACTAATTGACAGAATAGTTTGGCTGAACTTCCACGCTTCCATCTGCGAATGTGCTGATATCTTGTTGGTTCTACGGCTTCGTGTGGAATAGATCCCAAAATCCTCAACTGGAATATTGCAAAGAACGGTATGCGGATAGCTCTCTGCCTCTCTGCAAGCTTTGTGGAGGAATAGCCCGGATTTGGCATTGTAATGAGCAAACTGACTGTGCGATAGCACTTTCCCTGCGTACGTGTGATTCCCTTCGTGTGTGTTCTTCCCTCTGTGCACGCGCGCGAACTATCCTATGTGTTGCGTTGCGTTGTTGCGCTCTTGCATCAACGCTATTAACTTTTGTCATGTATTATATACTCGAATCATCCAACCGCTTTCAATGAATCCTCGTGAAAACATTGTACTGTCGCAGAATGGCGGAGTGGATAGGAACGCCAGAGCCTTGAAGCCCCAAAAGGATGCAATGACGAAGATATCTGGCCGCTACTTCTAGGTATAGGAATTCCTTAGGTTAGGGCAGCACTCGATATTTGTATTGGGTTTCCCTGGACCCTAGGTGGAAGTCGGATTCATTCGCATCCTACGGGTGAAAAAATCTGCGGATTTCTCGCGGTCGTATTCCTATGCCGGTAAGCCGGGTGTCTAGGTTCTGATGAATCTGGCCCGCACATAGTGGGAATGCGACTAGAGTTTTGCTAGTTATAGCTACCTGCTTTCTTTTTGGTCTCTTAACTTGAAGATATTGTAGGATTTATTACTAGCCTTATCGCGATAGTTTCTGCCCTTCGTGGTGGTTGAGGTTGGCATACTCGTTATGATGCTGTTTGAGGCTGTTAGAGGCTGTTAGAGGCTGTTGACAGCTGCCAGCCCGCGCTAGAGGCATGTATCCTTAGAGGTTGAATGCGAATACACGCTGGCAAATAGCTGACACTTCGCAACGGCTTACGCTTCGCCACAGTCTGCGGCCCGGCAATACGGCCAGTGCCAAGTCATATCAGCAGAGCCGGGTGACTTTGGCCGGGATGGGCGCTGTGTTAGTCTCGACATCAAACAATTCCCGCGGGGCACTTGCAAATTGCGATAGTTTGCGGACTTATACGCATACAAACATTTAGCATCTGCCCCGTCGTCCTCAAGGTCCAAAACTCACGAAAGTTGGCGATACTCACCTTTGCCCTTTTCCGCCCGCAAGCAAAACAGGCAACACGTGTGACTGACCGCTTGGGGATAGGAATCAGGGGCACGTGTACAGATTCGCCAGAGTCTCTCCTTTGCGATGCCGGCTCAATGGCTACACAGTTGTTGGGCTGTTGGTGAGTCATTCTATTGGCGCTGATCGGATGCAGGGCTCCTAATAGTGCAAGTAGTGCGTGTGAAGACCCCAAACGGCTCCTTCATTGCGTGTGCCTTTAGGCTTCAAGGCTGACGCGTTCGAAGGTGTCGCGGTTCCCGTCCGTGTATCGACACTGAAATACCTTTGCTAGAAGCCGGTCTCCGTTTTCTTGGTTGGCATCTCACCTCAGACGGTCTGTCAGACGGTCCGTCTGTTAGCCACACTGGGTCTTTGTAAAACAAGGCCAGACTTCATGTCAAAGAGGCGGCTAGCTTGAGGAAGTCTGTACTTGACGCAGACGCATGGCTGCGAACCAAATGTCTTCGGAACTTCGTTGAGACAGTCCGAAAAAGCAAGCAGAACTCCGGATTGGCATATGTCTATTTTTAGCAAGTCGTTCGATCGAACAAAACGAATGCAAAGGGTGTCGTTCGATTCAACAGCAATCGAACAGATCCCCTTCGATTCGATATTCGTAGGACTTGGCATCGAATGTATCTATCGATTCGATTCCCGTTCGTTCGATGCCCAATCCTGGCTTTAAGCCAGGCGACACTAGTCACCACAGCGGCGTAGATTCACGATCTCGCGCGCAGAGATTCTCGCTTCAGGATCACGTAAAGAGCCGCCCTTACGAGTGCCTCGATGCCCTGTAGCTGTAGCTTTTCTGCGTGGCCCTCGACTTTCTGCAGCCACTCCCTCATAAGAGTCTTTTGCGACGGCTCTGAAGATACATCGGCAATCACCCAACCACGGACCGTTAGGTCGGGAACCGGGATTTTGCAGAGTAAATAGAGAAGAGTGATCCCCAGTGCAAAGACGTCGCTCTTAAAGTCCCGTCGACGATCTAGGAATTCGTATGGCACGTACCATGGGGTTCCGCCATTGCATAGCGGATCTTGAGGGACGCTAGCGAGGCCGAAATCAATCAAGATTGCACCTCGTTGCCTATCATAGAGGATATTGCTTGGCTTAATATCGTTGTGGATAATGCCCTCATCTTCGAGATACGTGAGTGCGGAGGCCATATTATCCAGGACTCGCTCGGCGTCGGAATTAGTGCCAGAGAAGTAATGATTTCCTAAAACCGTCCTCTTTTTCCACGCAGAGAGATCTGAAAAGGGAGGTATTGCATATAGATGGTATTTAGGCGAGCGTCCGAGCCCAGAAACTCGATAATGCAAGGCTATATCGCGGACTTAGTCTGGGCAAGAATAGCCATATGATCGGTCGGAGACCTACATGGCTTACGCGGCGCATGATGCCTTGCTCCTTTTCCCATATGCGTGCAATTTTTGGCACTGAAAAGTCGACTTGAGCGTCTGGACCTCGGATAACCTTGACAGCCATGCCGCCAAGAATCCCGTGCTTGGCACGAAAAACGCTGCACGAGTTCTTATGGATAGCAATATTGCGAAGGTGAGAGAGCGAGTAGTTTTCGGTCCCTGTCTCATCGCTGAGCTCTGCGAGGGCACACTCGTCCGACATTGATCTGATGACCAGTGTTTCACCCGGCTGGAGATCCGCAGCGGGCTGGCCCGAGGTGACAACGGTCATTTTCTCCTACGAATGAATTAGCTGGCGTGCTTGCGATGAAGCTCCAACAGGACAATGGCGGAAGGGAGAGGGTTGAGCCGCTGACCTTGACCTGATTGGACAATACAAGGAGACTTTGATCTGTTGTCTGACCTCGCGTGCATAGTCTTCTCGCAGGACTCTCAATAGCAGCGGTACTCGCTCGCTTCAGACCGGCCTGACCCCGGGTACGGTAATCTTGCGCACCATAAAGCGCCTTGGAAACAGAAACAGATCAGACCACATATCCCCTGAGTAGTCGAGATCCTCCAAAGCCCAGGATCGAGCACGCACGAGGCGCGGGGGCGCAGTAGGTTATGCTGTCCGTCACTCAACCGATCTTGCACAAAAGGCTGCGCTAATACTGGCACGGAGCTGCGGTTCGTGAGGACCAGCGCATCGCTGGCGGCATCGTAGTGAAAGTAGCAGCGAACGCCACTCCATTCTAGAATGAAGCAGGGCGTTCTAGAAGACTGTTTGACGCAGAGGATCTCTGCGGTCCCGTCACTGCCGGCCGGGTACACCTGGACTTCTTCGTCATCGAGTGAGGGTTGAAGCAGCTTGCCAGGGGCAGATAAGACGGCACGAGCATCCGAGGCCAGCGACTTGAGAGATAGGTGCTGCAGTATCGAGGCGGCTCTGCTGATATCGTCGCACCGCTCAGCGGCTGAGGATGTCCCGAGCGGTCCTCGGGGTGCCCCGGCGGATGGCGTGCCTGGTCATCAAGTCGATCGTCACGGATGCCCTCTTCACGACGGTTGGTCGACGAAACGGCGTCCTGCAATGCTAGCAGACGAGCTTCTATGAACCCTTCTGAGTGCGGGTTCGTTAGGGACCCGGCTTGAAGGGACTCGAGACGTGCCTGGATGAAGCTATCCGAATGCGGGTTCGTCGTAGAGTCCCGTGAAGCATGAGGTTGTCCCCGTCAGGCGACCTCTCGACGGAAGCGCCCCTATGTTCTCCGAGTGAAGAGCTTCTCGGGGCATTGAGCACTTCGGTCGACCTTAGGTGCTGCATCGTGATTCAATGTTCGTTTGAGAGTCAAGAGAGCGTAGTTAATGGCAACGATTGCGGATAACGGCAAGTTTTCATGGCCTAGAAAACGTAAGACGAGGGACGTCAGCACGCTGAACGAGAGTGATGAGACAGAGGACAAAGCTGGCAAGGAGGATTGCCCGACTGCGTGTCCAGATCATCAGGGTTCAGATCCGGTTGTCAGCACTCTATGCTTAATGCTATCGTGGGCCGACACCGTATCCTGGCTCGGTAGCACGATTTTGGCGCCGGCTACACTTTGCCGCTGGCAGGGATCAATTTGGGGCCAGCACCGCCAGGCCGCGCCGGGATGGGCTCGACTGTCACGTACCGCAGCAATTGATGAGTTGCGGCTGAATTCGCCGAAACGGTCCAGCCGCAGACAAGCAACAGACCCACTCACGTGATGCATCATCCGCCGCCCCGTATCCAAGCTGCGCGTCGTCACCCTTACTACTCAATAGCTGCCCTCACCTCTTCGCACGCCCAAACCACCTACCATCACACGCCGCCATGCCTTGGAGAGACGCACCCTCGGTCGACTTTGACCAACAGCCCGAATACCAGTGGCCCTTTTGGCTCGTCGACTGCCAAGAGGAGGACCTATTTGGCGAACTGCACCAGCGTTTTAATACCATGCCCAATCCCACCTTCATCCAGGACCCGGACGCATTCCATCGTGACGTCGCAGAGATAGCACACCAAGCCCTCGACAAGCAAGACTTCCTTGCCCGCATGGAGGTCCGAAGAAACCAGCGCTTGGCTGAACTGCTTGACGTTCGCAATAAGCTCTGGTACCTCCTCGGCTTCGGCTATTCTCGCATGAACGACGACCAGCTCTTCCACTTTATGCGTCTCAACAACTACGCCAGCCTCGACGCGATACTTGCCTTCTGGGCTTCATTTCTCGCCCCTAACAGCCACGGCAAGGAACCCTCATTAGGTATGTCCTGTTCGCTTGTCAAGGCGTCTTTACCCAATCCCCTTTCTAACCTGTTCAAGATCAGTGGCTATACATGGATCAATTGCGTCAGCGCAAGGAAAAACACGCCGCCCTGCCAATCGCCAAGTCGCCTCATGGTGCATCGCCTCCCGCCAGCCCTAGCCCTTCCGTATTGCCAACTCCTCCACTGAGATCGGCATCTCCGGAACAAGCAGCCATAGCCATGGCGATTCCCGCGCCAGCCAGCAGGAAGCGAAAGGCCTCGGAGGACCTAACGAGCCCTGACACAACTGTCGACAAGCGCCGGCGTGTCGAAGCTACTCAAATCAAACCATCACGAGCGGCATCTTCAAGAGCCAATCAATACCTTACCTCTGAGCGTCTCACCGACCAGTCTGACGGTCGTCGTAGCAAGCTGAAGTCATCAAACTCTGTCGATTTCCATGATAAGCCAACGGCCGTTGCGTCGCATAGGGCACACATTGACCACTCATTATCACAGAGCTCCTTGCGTAATGTCGAAAAGCCTCGCTCACCTGTATATACAAAACGCGTCGGATCTCGCAGTCTTGTGTCCACTGAGGACGTGAAGCTTCCCAACCCACGAAGAAGCAAACGTCTGGCCGCCCAGGCAAAGGGCTGAAATCAGATCTTACGCACTCTTCAAATGCAAAATGATGGTTCGCCGAACGTCGGAGCATGCTCTGTGTCTGCACCGCCGCAAAGCCGTTGCTGCTAATCCAGTAATCGGTGTCGCGAATGACAAACTGAATCCTTGAGGCTTAGCAGCGATGCGAAGCATATCGAAGCACACAGGCAAGTCAGTGACGTCCTTCGCAAGGCTCCAGGTCTGATCCACATTTCCTTTGACGGGTGGAGGTCTGTGAACTGCCTCGAGGCGCATCATGCGTCTCAGGAACATATGGTCGCGAAGCGGAAAATTCTGTCCGAGAATGCCACAGGCAACCAGTTATTTTCGCTCTTCGCGCAGCGAGGCTATTTCACGGGGTTCCACGTGGATAGTCCTGACGGGACTTGGATTCGCAACGTATGGGGAGAAAAAGTCTGGATCTTCCCTTCTAGAGCAGATCTTGTCGATTTAAGGGAATTTGAGACACAGGGAGACGAATGGGTTCCTGAGTCTAATCGGGCTCTCGTACTCGAACCTGGAGACACTCTAATCATGCCTCCAAGAGAGTTATTTCCTCACGCGGTCCTTACTTCAGAGGACTCACATACGATTGGCGGAATGTTTACGGATAAACTTCGTGTTCTAGACTCGGTCAAGAAGCTTCTTTGGATTGCGAAGCATCCAGAGGTTACTAACGAGAGTATCCCGCCTCAACTGATAAGCGGATGGACTTACCTTCGAGAAAGATTTCTCGAAATTAACCACTCTAGCCATGATCGCGCAGAGTTCAACAAACTATACCAGAGCCTCCGTCAGGTTTCACGCTGCCAATGCAAAGGGCCTTGTGCAAGGAAATGTGTTGATTGTCCATGCAGGCGATCAATATCACAAGATGGGAAATGCGCCAGCTGGTGTCACATAAGCCCATCTGCAAAGGCTCGCGCAGTCTATTGATTTGGAAATACGCCCCTTTCACTTTCTTCAAGTAAGGGAAGGATCCAGTATGTACGCGATAATTCATTCCGGGCTACGTTCGATACGACGCATGTCTAGTCGTCCTAGATAATCAAGGCGAATATACCCAATAGAGGACTTCCTCTTTGAAAAACCTGAAGAAGAAATGGCATAAATGACGATATACTGATGGCGACATGTGCTGGATGCCACGACAGGCGCCTACTCCCTTCAGAAGCCAACCAATAAGAACGTCAAGAGGGCCGGGCCTTATTTCATCTCCCCATGTGGTCCAGATAAGTAGAATCGTACGGTTACATTCTCGGTGATCTCTACATGTAACCTTGCTACAACGTCCTCCTTCATTTCACCAGCCCTTGATGCTCTCAAGTTTATCATGTCGTCATTGCTTGCGTTGCTTCTGTAGCCGGCGACGCTGAAAACATGTGCGCGCTGCCCTGCTCGTGTGATCGAGACATATATTAATATCGTCCGCTACTTCTTCTCATCTAGGTCGTTGGATCAAACCCGAAGCGTTGTGTTGAAATATCCCATCCGACCTATAATGCCATATACGTGTATTCAGCCTAGAACGCTGTATGCGAATGTCGCTACCTCCATGTCCATACTCTGCCAGTAGGCAAAGATATAAAATACCCAGCCGTACGGTCAGCTCCTTATACTCTCCAGGGGTTCATTCTCCCAGGGAACAGCCTGGTATCTCACCGGTTGAAACTCGATGCCCGAGTCAGACTCAACATCTGATCGAGCCCCAGTCAACCTACCAGAAACCGACATAGCCTTAATAGACTCCGAGACGTAGGATGGTAGGACACATTCGAGAGACAATGCCTACTTCACGCCTGGATACTGCAAGGATCCCGACCCGTCGCTACGCAGGGACCTGTAGGTTGCTTCGCGAATTGACAGACGACAAGTTCCTTATCGGTAATCATGTAAGAACCCATAACAGCACCGATTATCATCTGAGATAGCCAGCATCTATCTCAGTGGGCGTCCGATTGCCACTGCTCTTCAATAGTCTTTAATTGATTGCTCCATTTAGCCGACAATTCTGTATCTCATGGCCTCATATCCTTGAATTTTCCGTTGTTTCTAAAGTCAATATCGTTAACAAGCATTTAGTTGGGACAGAGGCGATTATCGTGACTTGAACTCCGTAATGCACACCTGCAGGTGATGAAATCGACTGGGAGCCGGAGGGGTAATAGGGGCAGGCGTTTCCTTTCGGTCCATTTGGGATGCAATTACGAACCGGACTGGATGATGCGAAGTACGAGCCTTTAGGTTACTTCAAGCAACCACGCGACGTACATCGCATAGGAGGCTCTGGGCCAGATCAGTCACATCCAAAGGGGCGTAGCTTCACAGATCCTTCTCAAGGCCGACGCTAGTGAAAGACCAAAGAATCATGAGGCAAATTCTCCGAGAAACCTAGCGACTCTTACGGCAAGACACACTCTAACCCTAATCGCCGAAGTCTAGTCAAACATACTATCAACTATCCTTGCCATCCTTAACATCCTTAACATCAGCCGGAGGCCAGGAAGAATGGCCTCCTACTGCCCTGTTTAGCAGCGAGAAGGACGTGAAGGGGTGACGAAAGGGCCGTTTATCCTAGCCCCTGCGCGGCCGTCAATCAACCTGCATGTGGTCAACTTGCCTGACCTTGCCGTCCGTGCCAAAGGCAATGGGCGCTGGGCACTGGGCAAGCCGATACAGGCCTGACGCGGAGGTGCATCGGAGCCCAACCCATGACCCATTGACGAGCAGGGCTCTCTCTTACTACATACGTACGATGTATATGGACGCAAGTCAAGTGGTTCTCGACATGGCTATTTCACTTCAGCCCCATCGTTGCTTTTCCAAGACACGGGGTGCTCACGCAAAGAAGGCTTGCCTTCAATTGTTGACACGTTTCCTTCCACAAATCATGATTTAGCCTGCATAGGACTCACGTAGGGCTTCTCCATCTAGATGACCATGGCAAGTATCGGAACAGCGCGCATCTGTGCGGTTGCTGGGATCAAGGCGCAACATTGGGAAAGGGTGCTGGCAACCTCCAACCTCTGGGCCGAGGTTACCGGCAGCTTATCCCCGGCCGGTAGCTCTAGAGTCTTACTTACCAGGATCCCTGCTCTACCAGTCTTTTCCTCGAGAGTAGGTGTTTCCCCCTGGTAACTTGTAGGTCAGATGCTGCCAGTACCCCCACAGCAGCATGTATGTAGGGTAGGGTGCCAACCCGCTGGTAACTTCAGGGTCTCGTTTACCAGGGTCCCCGCGCTCCCAGCCTCTTCCTCCGAGAGTAGTTGTTTCCTCCTGGTGACTTGCAGGTCGGAAGTTGCCAGTACAGACATCATGGAGGATCGACAGATACAAGTGCACCCTGTCCTGCACGTGCTGGGAAGACACGTACTGGCAACTTGCTAGCCTATTCACGGCGAATGACAATCGTCTCCGTAGCAACGACGTGTGGCGCGATCGCGGATTCAATGGGCACCAAAGCCTCCTGAGATCCGAGTTCCAAGACTCCCGACCCAAGCTCACTTTAAGTATTTGATCTTTGCTCGAGCCGCTCTCGTTAGCGAGGCGAAGGGCTCTTTCTTCAAGTTTTTTTTTTTTTTGTGAAGTGTTGTCTTCTAAGCAATTACATCCGGGCTATGCAAAATTGCAAATTACGGAAGAGATCTTGATAGTCCGTGCGGTGTGAGTGTGGCGTGATATGCTCTTGTGTGAAGCATTGCTCAGATTATGCTGCCATCACATCTCTCATGATGCCTCGAACGAATATCGGACCATCGTAAGTCGTTGTTTCCCTGAACGTTTTTGTCAACTTACAATGTGGCGCGTAAGTCGGCAACGGCTACGTCGTTCAGCGATATCAACACCTCCGCTCTAACAGGCCAATGTTTATTTAAACGACGATCGGAGCCTGAATAGTAGGATACGCAGTAACGCTAATGCGTCTTGTGTCTGGCGCGAAGCATGCTTACCTAGACCCCTGACCTACGGTGTACGTCTATCTAAGCTGTCTGCTCCTGCCCGATACCCGAGATATTGACATACGATCCGTTTAGAACGTTGAACATTCCGGGCGTACCGTTTGGCCACCACGCCACTTGTTCCGTAATCTACGTGGTTGACGCAAGCGCCGACGTTGTCAATCCCGAAAATCGAGCATCACCACTCTAAGAAAACAAGCACATAGGGCAGATCCTTGACACTAATATTCCCATCCTTATCCTTCGACGGGATCCCGAATTTTCTAGTAGGTATGGTCGTATGTGATAGCAGATAGTAGTAATCTACTCTATAAAGACTAGGGATAACAAAAATCAAAGACAAAAACATACAACAGCCGGTGTTCGCTGGTCGTCACCGATCCAACTACTAATCTGCCCCTTACTAGCTTGTCTATGGGAGAGCGGACGGGATCCCGAATTTTCTAGTAGGTGTGGTCGTATGTAATAGCATGTAGTAGTAATCTATTCTATAAAGACTCCGCATCAGCAGCGGCAACTGTGATTGCAACCTTGGCTTAGTCCATCAGTCAAAATGCAGTTTTTCTGTGATGCCACGAAATGAGAAACATCTGCCGGTCTTACTCACTGCCGTTACGACATTGACTACCCCAGAAACTGTGCCAACAGTGGGCTGAATATCGGTCAGTGGACTCGCCAGATCCAACGCCGGCTTGAATCTCCGAAGAGGGACTTGTATCTTTTTGAATATGCCACACCCCTTTTAGGCAGACTTCTAGGTCGCATCTTTGTCGAGAATGGCGACATCTATGGCCTCACCCATGCTGTCTACTGCTACGGAAACTGCTTCCCAATATGCTACGGTCCAAAGATTGCTCACGGCGGGGTTCGCTGGCGCTGCTCGCAGTCAGACGAGGAAGATTCACCAAGGGGCCGCGGCTCGGGACCACCCAATACAACTGACGCACGCACACCGTCTCGACTCTCGAATTCCCAGCCACCCAGCTCGATCCCGGTAATGTTGGTAGTAGATGCCTCAGGTTGCTGTTGGCGAATCAATACCGGCCGCACACTTTCCCAGAGTCGAGTGACAAATCTTGCCCTGCATTCAGCCCATCTGTACGGGTTTCTCGACCGAGGTATGGACGCAGATTATGTGCCTGCAGCTTTGGATGAGTATCTTGGGTACATAGAATGAAGGGCAATGTCGGTATTGTACTGCGACTGTGTAATGATGGCGGTGTGCACTGTGTAGTATGTACTGGTGCTGATTTTTTTGGGCATGTTTGAAGTTGACGAGGAGGGAAAGACGCGTGGCAAAGCAAGCGGTTCAAGGGACCTGTGACCATAGTTTGATCGCAGCGACCGCAATTCGGAAGGAAGGAACGATAGAAGATGAATGTTGATGTATGTCCTGGTAATAGACGTCAAAGATGATTTTGCATAACCCCGCAAACTCTTGTCACTTCAAACTTGTGCCCTACCCCGCACTGCAACCAGCGTCATCCGGGCATCGTGTCAAGTTGTCAACCGCTTCCTCTGATCGTAGACATGATTTGGAATCTCGCCGTGTATCGTCAGGCCTGAATTGACACGAACTATAGTTATTGTTTCTTTTTTTTTTTTTTTTTGGCCCGATAGATACGTAGATACGTACCACGTGCAGGATGGCAGAAGCCGAAACCAAGCGCGTCAAGACAGAAGACGCCCCATATGAACTCGTATACTGGCCCAGCATTCCCGGGCGCGGTGAATTCATTCGACTGCTGTTCGAAGAAGCCGGAGTACCATACATAGACACCGCCAAGCAGGAATCCGAGGCTGTTCCGAGAGTCTTGGGCCTCGTGGGCGCGGAAAGCAAAGGCGACAAGAACAATGCCCCAGTGTTTGCATGTCCGGCCCTTGTACACGGGGACGTGACGCTTTCTCAAACGCCCAACATCCTGCTCTATCTCGCACCCAAACTTGGACTTGCGCCAGCTGAGGGGAACGGCGTGTATCAGCTCAATCAGATCGTTCTCACCATCTTGGATTTCCTTTCCGATGAGGTACATGAGACGCACCACCCTGTTGCTGTCTCTGCGTACTACGACGACCAGAAACCAGAGGCCAAGAAACGCGCCAAGTCATTCACCGAAGAGCGCTTGCCGAAATTCCTCGCCTATCTTCAACGGGTCCTCGATGGCGAGGCCAGCGGAGATGGGCCGTGGCTCCACGGAGGAGACTGACTTATGCGGACTTGGTGCTCTTCCAGGTAATGAAACTCGGCGAATCTCGATTCCAAAGAGACGAATCATGGCTGACAAAATGACAGGGCATCCATGGAACCGAATATGCTTTCCCGAAAACGATGAAGAAAATGCGGGAGTCGGGCAAGTATGACGGTGTGTTCAAGCTGTTTGAAGCCGTAAAGGAACGGCCCAACATCAGAGTCTATCTTGCCAGTGACCGGCGCGCTGCGTATTCTCAGGGCATTTGGAGGCATTATCCGGAGCTAGAGGAAGAGTGATTCGTTAGTGGCAGGAGCTCTGTAGCGTAGATTGCCAAAATGGGAGCCTACTAGGTAAAATCGTTGCTCACCTGTTGTGCGCCCATATGATTCTCAACTACCCGAAGTTTGCACACAAATTTTGTCTGAATCGGGTTCTCCTGGCAGACCCATATATTCACGGCTGCCTGGACAACGTAGAAGTCATCTCCAAGTGAATCATACGGCCGTTCAAGACTATAACGTTGCACGGAGTTTCAAGGAGTATGTATTCAGCGTTGAGTTCGTGTCAAAACCCCACCCAGAGTGTAGTGTTGCCGTCTACACCGGGGCAAATAACGGAAAGAAGGGTCAGTAATTGTCCTCTTGCTATAACACCAGAGCTGGCCATGGTGCAAACATTGAATTACTATCATCAAGTAACACTCCAAGTGAAACTTCCACAAAACATTACTGATGGAGAAGAAAGAGCAAGCCTGGAGCGTATTCCATATTTCCATTCAACCACATCGAATTCGACATAAAACCCCACTCAAGACCTCTTCAACTTCTCCAACTTCACCGGCACAAGGTATCATACAACCGAAGTAGAAACCCCAAAAATAAACCAACCAAAGTGTTCTCTTGACAGAGAATATCTACTAGTTTGGAGACGTGAAAACTTCACAAAATCCGTCGCAGGAGGTACCTCAGCAGCGCGCTCTTCTTCGCTTGTTTTCTCGGAAAGAACTTGTCATGATCCACAGTATACCTACGAAGCTGCGACAAATGGCCAAATTTCCGCACTGGATCACCAGTGCGCTCAGAGTCTATAAAATCCATAATGTTGACATGGACCTTGCTGATGGCCTTGGGGTACCGAATCCCAGGTCAGCAACGGAAGATGAAGGAATCGATGCCGATACGAAAGAAAGTCGATTACAATACCTTTTTACAGGAAGTAACGCTCTGTGGCACAGGGAGACCTGCAGTTTCTCGCAGAGTCGTTGCAGAGTGACGAGTTTGTTCTCGTCGACGCCGTAAAGCCGCCCGAATTGGGCGACTACGGCTTCCCGGAACAAGGTATTGGCAGCTCGTTCTTTCTTGCCGTCCTTCTTCCAGCCGAAGAAGGCAGACATGCGATGATACTCGGACCATGCCTCCCTGTGTGGATCATAGTCGAATTGATGGTATCTGGCAAAGAACTGGTCAATGGGGTCTTTGGCATCGCTTGCTCTGGCTTTGCCCATTGCGTCTTGGCTTCTTTGTTGGAACAAAGGGGTATCAGAGAGAAGTGATGATTTACGACACGACCAAGTTGAGCAACAGAGGAGATGATGACATGGAAGTTTTCGCCTCTCGGCCTGGGCTGTAAATATTATGGTTGAGACAAACGTTTTCCGTAGTGAGCTTGGCAACGGACCCACAAACGCATTCCAAGCACGATTTGTTGCATAGGATATAAGGTGGACTACGCAGAAAATTAGTGGCCAGTCGGCTGCGCCTCTCTTTTCGTGCAACACGATTCACGGAGTGCAAACACCAGAACCAAGGCAAATGGCAATGTTATCTGCAATGCGTTTCATTTCCTGTATGTTAAAAAGATTTGACAAGCACCATGTTCTTGTTGGAGACTTTGTACGACTTGGAGTGATCGTAGTCAAAGTCTCACAGCTGGTTGCATTGTGTCTGAGCTATCGCGCTCTTACGTGCACGGACGGAGGTATACTGGGGGAAAAGAGTGGAAGAAGTGAAGTCAGAGGGATCAGGTGAGATGGCGTCTTTGAAAATCCAATCCAATTACCGGGGAAAGGCTCGAGTTCGTCGCGCATGCATGTACGTACGTGTAACAGAAAGAGTTGGTATTTTCTTATCCGCTAGTAACTGCTTCGTTAAAACCTCGTGTGGTGAAACTGACATCAATTATTTGGTGGAAAAGTGGAACAGCTTCCTCGTTGATTTTTTTCTCCGCCCCGTGCCGTGCTACTCGACGCACTTGGCATTTCTGGTTTTTCCTCCGATAATTCCCAATCCTAGCACATTTGTACGACATCCATCGGAGTGGATGGTGTTTCCTCTTGTTTCGGAAAACAAAAAAATCCTTATGCCAGCTCTTGCTCAGGCCTGACTTGAGCGGCCTGCATTCCTTTTTGGCCCTGCTCGGCGACGTAGCTAACAGCCTGTCCCTCCTTGAGTGCCTTGAAGCCCTGGACCTCGATGGCTCTGAAGTGGACGAACAGATCAGCGCCACCGTCGACCGGGAGATGAAACCGTAGCCCTTCTCGTCGTTGAACCACTTGACGGTTCCGGCTTGTCGTTCACCTTGTTGGTCAGCCATTTTGCTTCTATCACTACTTGGTTATTGTCTGGACCATTGAACGTAGCGGAACGAGCGCAATACCTGTGTTGTTGACGAAAAGAGGGGAGAGGTGGTCGTGGTTTTGGTGGGATGAGGTGGAAGAGGAAGAAAAAAATTCACTATTCTTTCGAGTTAGATGAGTAAGATCAAAAGCTCGCAATTTTTCCTTCGGAGAAAGATCCGCTATTTTATACCCGCCCTGTAAGGTAAATTTGTGCTGGGTAAAATCACGCTAGGCTTGCAAGTCATGATGTGGCAAGTGCGGGGTCGGCAAATAAATTTCTCGTTCTTCCAAAACGAGGTGAGAACGTCTACTTACCTGGACAAAGAATGCGATGAAACCGGCTTGAGTGGGTCGTTTGGAGACGATGTTGTTCTTTTCCTTTTTATTCTCCTCGAAGTGTAGACAAGAGAGCGGGGAGGAAATAAATGACAAATTGGCAAGATTGTGTTGTGTGCCTGAGGGCAAACGACGCCCATATCACTCAAGTCATGTGACTTCGGTCTACCTGGCAGCTGTAACCAAGCACCTTGACGGCCGTTTGAAGACGCTTGTGTGCGGCGCAACGATCATGGCATTTTAGAGAAGCTCGTTTTCACGCCCCATATACCGCGACTGGTCAGCAAGAGACTGGTCAGCAAGATTACTGTTTCCATCATGAGCAACACAAATGTGCATAAGTCGTCTACGGAAGAGCTATACAAATCCATCCGAAGGCGTTGTCAGATGCTTCCGCCCGGCCCCAATGCTCAGAGATCGGTTGTGTCAGAGAAGGCGAGGTATCGTCTACGGTGACCAGCCAAGTCGGCGAATGCATTGAATGCGTAGCCATGTGCTGACAGTTCCGAAATACGCCGCAATCCGCTTGGTTCGTTCGATGCTCTATCTAATGCGCACTACGGAGTATATTTTGTTCTACTGGGCTTGTCTCTTCAAGATTTGATGCCAAAGTTGAGGCGACGATGCGAAACCGCTGAGAAAAGATGGAAACGGAGCGACTGCAAGGTGGGGCAAGGGTCATCGCTTAGCCTGATAAGGAACGCATGAAACAGATTTCCAGGTTCCAGGGACCAGCATGATGCGGGCAAAGTCTCTCCGTTGTGTACTCCGTACAATGGAATTAAGATATTCTTCATTTCCCTACGGAACGATTGCATCTTTGTGACATAATCCGATCTGTTGTTCTCGCACTACGTCACGTTTTACCTTGGATCCATTTGTCGCAGAATCTAGATAATACGCATTCAGCCAACACCGACAATTCTGGTCACAGCATGAACACTACCAAGCGCATCTGCATCGAAAGAACAGTACTTTGGATGGGGTGGTGGTGATGGCACCGAGATTCCCACTATTCTGCAGCTCTAAAGCAACCTAGCATATAATAGGGAAACAGGTGAAACAATTGTCTCGTCTGTGTGCATTTTCCTTTATATCGGCATAGATCAAGTGAATATGCACCTAACCGTTCGCGGCAAATTGCGTGCATTGTTGTATGAGCTACTCCGTATTTCGCTCACAATTCAGGATTCGTGCCTTTACACATCAACATCCTTCGTGTTTTGCCTTGTCCAAAATGTAACTCAATGACGCAACTCGCCCGTGGTTTCTGCATCATTTAGTTGCAATGGTTAGAACCGATACGTCATGTCATCGAATGCAATTACGCAGGTTGATTCTGTTTTGTAGACCAAGACCGACGAACTCTTACATTTACTACAGGTCACTGACTGGCGTGCTCAAGCAGCGACTCTGACTTGCGTTTCTCGCCAGTAAAAGCTCGCTGAAACAAAGCCGTCCCCGTTCTGCGAAAGTGTAGCAACGATACAGGGGAGCCGAACCCGCGACTCGGGGACGGGTCGTATAAATCATACGCAACATATCCAACAGGCCCCAAGGGAACTGACCTTCACACCCTGGATCTGGTGTGAGCAGAGAATGCGCGCCGACTTTGCACTCGTATAGCATTACAGTCCCCGGTTGCTCATCACGGAGCAGGCGCCAGCTTTGCTCGGCGCTGAAACCGGGAGGTAGTTGTCGGGTAGAAGCGACATGTCCACGCTGAGCATTGTAGCCTCGCACCAGTCGCGTGTACGGCAAGACCTCGAAACCACAAGACAGCTGTAGCTGTGGTGGGGAGATGTCATTGCAATTTGCCAAGGCCCAGATGGAGCAGTCGTCGGCAGATATGGAGGTGCTGAAGAGATTCGCAGGGCAAGGGTGATGAGCAACACGCCATTGACGGGAAACCTGCTCGAAGTCGCAAGGCCCTCAATCACTTTCATCCCAGAGAAGAAGGCCATTGCCTGCATTCTACGGCTCGCGACCGTAGTGATTATTCAGTGAGGTGAACACCTTGGCAGTTGCTTGCTCGGCAACGATTCGGTCATACGCAGCGTTGCCATTCACTGCAATCAGATCGAGCCACTCGTCGGTGTTTTGTTGCAAGGAACTCCCTGATCGCAGCCAATGTGGAACCACTCATGTATTGACCCTCATTGTCATGACAAAATCGGCGACTCGGCCGTGACCTAGAATCCCGTTGTATCCAAGGGCCAGCATCGTCGATGGTGAAGCATCGGCCGTCGTACCCCTGCTGGTTGGCCGCACACGGGACGCCTTTCACACTTGCCAACTTTTGCCAAACTTTGGCATTAGGCAAGTTGGCAAGTTGGTTCCCCATCGTGACCACACAAGGGTTCATGGAGACTCGGCCGGCGTTGTTCCTGATATCTCATCTAGATCAGGCCACCTCTTCCACTTGGCCGAAGGATAGTCCCCGTAAGCAATTCCCGATTGCCGTGCATGGCCGCTCTAAGCAGCTTCCAGGATTCCAATGACTTCATGCACGCACGGAGCCGGATGGGCTCAGTCGCGCAGGGTATATGCAGTGCCCAACTCGTTTCGTCCAAAGCTGAAATCCCCAACTCTGAGGATGCGCGCAAGTACATACCGAATCGAGGGTAGTAAACCAGTGGAAGACCAGATACTGATCTGTTTTCCGATCAGCCACGTGGTGTGGCTGCTTTTGACTACCCCCTGTAGATAGATGAGTTCGCACGGCTGGTATCGAGACATTTGCATGACACTTCAATAGATGTACATCAACGTCTATTCTGTGTACGCCGGCAAATATCGTCCACCATGTCCCTCATTCGTCGTTGAGAAACTCCTCGTCCATGTCTATCCGACTGGTGACCCCGGGATGTGAATCCGAGACAGCAAAGGGGGCCTAAACAAGGACAGACTCACAGCAAGCCAGTCATGAGCATGAGTGCCGCTCCAATCTTCTTGCTCCAGTGAAGCCTCAGCCTTCTGATTTGGGACGGAGTAACGATAAGCCAAAGATCTACACCAACATTGACTCCCGCGTGGATCCAGCCGGAACCATTAATGTTCACACAGTGGCCCTCAACAGAGCCGGTTTATAAACAATCACTATGACTCACAGGTATACATAAGGAGGCACCTTTAATTAAGCCAACGCCAAAGCTAAAGTGTAAAGCGACGGTTGCCAACAATAGCCTGCGGACGATTCCGCCCGGAAAGATGGCCAGATGGAACACGGAGAGTGTCGACCCATTTGTCACGGATTGGAGTAGCGCAAGCGATTTCTGTCACGTCTTCTTTCTTGTGGAGGCAGACATTGTGACCACGACAAGAAGAAAGAAGACTTTATCCACTACATCAAGATTAACTCGTTTGTGTCTCTGAAACACAGCTCAACAGAGGCAGCGTTTCTTCCAAGCCCAAAACATGCACCGATATCGGATGATTCAGTTGATTCAGATGCTCCTGCTCCTGCCTCGACTCCGTCCGTCCCTTCCTCGCCCGGTAAATCTCCTGCGCCACCGCCTGGACCTGGCCGCGCGCCCTCTCCGCCACCCTCCAGACCGCAGACAAGCCGCGCAGAGCAGCAATGTCCAACCGCACCAGCTGCCGGATCCTCTCGTCCGGCGCCCCCGACGCCCACTGCGAGAGGTGGACGACGGCCGATAGACCGACGATGCAGCTGAAGAAGTGCGAATGCGAGATGAGAGGCACCCGGTGCGTAATCATGTTGCCGATGGCGGCGGCCGACTCCACGACATGTCTCGTGTGTGAAGAAGTCCCGCACCGGCAAGAGGTGACGTTGCCCGCGGCCGAGGAGGAACCAAGGTCCGACAAGGGCTGGTGGAGGAGAATAGACGTGGCGTGGCTGATCATGTGTGCCTGAAACATCATCTCGTCCGGTGATCCGTCGGGACACAGCGACGCTTGCTTCTCGCGCGGGAGATCTAGTCTCCATGCCGTGAGGAGGAGCTCCGTCCGATCGAGCTGTTCGTGTTCGTGTCGCGGATCAAATTGGCGGGATGCGCCGAGGATGCGTGCCGAGAGGATCCGGTGCGCAAACGAGGACACGGAAAGACTCTTGTCCTGCTGCTGCGAGACTTGGTTCTCGAGATGCTCGATGTAGACGCGGCTTGCGGGGATACACTTCAAAGTTCACACACACACCCCGGGTCAGTCTTGTCAACCCACAAGTTACAACCTTACCAAGTAGTTGATGACAAGCAATAAAAAGAGGGCAACTCACATTAGACACATAGTCGTGCTCCTCGCAAGGCAGCGCGACGTCGGCGCCGACGTCGCAAAGGACAAAGTCGCTTGCCCTGCGCATGCCCGCCATCATGGCATCAACAACGTAGAGCTCCCACCACGTCCGCCTCCAACTCTCCTCCACGGCCCGCGTGTCGAGGCCGTAAAGGGACGCAAAGCACCTCGTGTTCAGGCCAATCTCCAGCGCGAGATGCTCGGCGTCCCTCAATGCGGCAGTCGCCTCTCCTCGTCTGTCGCACCCGTCCAGGCCGAGCACCAGCAACATGATGGCTTGCAAGAGGAAGCCGTGCCTCCTCCGGACTCGCGCCCCCTCGGCCATCTGACGACGGGCCTTTTCGTACGCTTCATCCCGGAACCCAGGAGACACTGGCAGATAGAGGACCCGATCCAGGCCATGGCCGCACGCAGGGCTGTACCTCGTCCGTCCGCTCGGCCATGATCCGCTTCAGCTGCTCCTGCGGAAGCACAAACGGATGCGACGCGAAGAAGTAGTGGTAGAATGAGGAGATGCACCGCTCCGCCATGCGCTCCGCCATGCGCTCTGCGCTGCCCTCGTCGGACGATACGTACGTGCCCAGAGTCCACGGCGACGACGCCTCTTGGAAGTCTTCGTTCCCCGAACAACTATTCTCCTCTTCCTCTCCATCCCGTGAATCCACCACATCATTCCTCCTTCGACACTCCGACCGCCGACGCCGACGCCGACGCCGTTGCAAAGCCTTCTCCCCGCTGCGACGCAACGCACACGCACACGCACTCGTCCTCCAGACTCGATCCGACACACCTCGAGCAAGTCATTTTCGCAAGAAGCACATCCCGGGCCGGCGATGAATCCGCCATGATCACGTCCGAAAGTAAAAGTAACGGTTGAATGAGCGGAAATGGGAATGCGCACTCCAAGTTCCCGATGCCCCATCACCCAGCCAGTCCCAAGAAGGACGCACGAGAATGCAATCCAGCGCATCAAAAGCCATCGGCGACCAACCCTCCAAGGAAAGGGGGTCATGCGCAAAAGAGTCGGCGATTGCTCTGCCCGAAGCATCCACCACGAAAGGGGCCACGGGGAAGGGTCCCGGGAGCACGGCATCGCTGCATGAATCAATCGTCGAGGGACCGGACCGGATCGGATCGGGCCTGTCTCTGGGCATTTGCTTCCAGGGGAAAAAAAGAAGGAGGAAAAGGAGCCGCGCAGAAAGAATACCGTGTCGAGAAATGACGGGCCGAAAACGCTCCTGTTCGTTCATTGCCCATGAGTCATGACTGACGATGGTCTCTGACTCTCTTGCACCCTGGGAGCAAACAACACAGCTCATGTCTTGCCCGACTTCCGCCCTGCATGGCTCAATGTCATCCCACGTCGCCGAACACATGCACGCCGGCGTTCAAGTCCCAAGGTCGCCGAGTAGTAGTAGGAGTAGTTGTATGTAGTACAAGCAAGCACCAACAAGGTGCCAAATCCCCCTCCGTGGAAACACGTGCAGAGTGGAGACTACCAAAATTGGCAAGTCGCCGATCTCTCCCCTCCCCCTTGCTCAGTGCTCACTGGCCAACTCTGAAAACCATCCGGTGGACCATTAATAGACACACTGTATTTCACAATTCACATTTCACATTGTATCGGGTAAAATGCCACAGAAAACTTTCAACGCTAGCTCTCTAATTCTGCTGCTGTCCTCTGGACCGAGACATGTCGCTTTCGCAATGGTAAACCGCCTTCTGTGCCACTACTTGCTTTTACTCTTATTGCCCTTCTTCGCCTTGCCCTTGTTTCCACCCCTCGTCGACTTTTTCTTCCGAGTAGAAGTTGTGCTTTTCGAGGCAGTCGGTTCCTTGTCAATCCAGTCCAGATCGCTGTCGGCAGGACGGACTGGTGCCGTCGTCATGCTTCGCTCAACGGCTTGCCTCATTGATTCCCTCATTTGCTCTGCCGACATTTCCTGGCACAAGCTCAACCAATATTGGAACTGTTCCTCGTCAACACGCTCCTCCAACTGCCACTCAATCCACCTTTCTGGCTTGTTGTCGACCCATCCGACACATCTGTTGAACTTTTTCGAGTCCGGGCTGGCAGCTCCGGTCGTATATCAATCTATTCGGCCAGCGTCTAGTAATCTTGTTCTTTTGCATATACGTCAAGCCGAGAAATCCTCTCTCAAAGATGCTGCACACGTCCGAAATTTGGTCTTGTCCCAGCAATTGAAACCCGAAGAGCCTTGGGTCGTAGAGAAATCTGTGCCAACTATTAGCTTTCCACAACTCGGCTAGGCTTTCGACTGGATGGATGCAAGAGCCTGTAGCGTACCGATTCAGTATACATCCCAGTTATTCTACATCTGTAAGCCGATACGTCGTCGAGCTACCTCTTGCGGTATGGGAACCGACGCCGGTGCCGCGTCACTCATGGGAGCAGTCGCCGTGTACTCGTCCAGGGCTGTCGACGTGGGCCTTAGTAGTTTATGTACGTCGTCAATGGTCCCTTTGTTCTTTTTTCCACTTCACCCTGCTGCACGCTTTCTCGTGTCATGGTGAGCAAAGTTGCACATGGACTTTCCACGTGTCGTTCAAGAACTTTGTGGCAATCAATAAGCAAAGAGCAGGATGTTCGTCCCATAATTCACCAAGCTTCCGTTTGATCAGCACTTCTTCTACTTCCCATCCTTGGGGAATTGGTTCTGGGTCTGACTCACTTCCATGCGATCAAACTTGTCCTCTGGCTTGACGAACAAAAGCTTTGGAAGCATCGATGGCCACAAGGAACATAGATCAATCTCCATCTTCAGCCGCTGGGAAACAATTTGGAATTGCACCAGCAAATCTCTCAGATAGTAAAACATTTTCCCGTATACGTCATTATTCGCAGTAAAGTCTTTGGCTGTGAAATCAAGAAGCTCCATGGGCCACTCCGAGAGAGGTTCTGCGGTGGCCCCTCGTGGATACGCAACGTCGTCGCGAAAGAAGGCCCTTACTGTTGCGTCAGCAAATCTAATCAATCTTTTTTTTTAATCCTCATGTGGCAATCATACGGGTTTGGGATATTGAAATCCTTCCTTGGATGGTCGTAAGGAAGCAAAAGGCCATCCGTCCGCCATCGCAACAATCCCAGAGCCCTTGACCGAGTCATACGAGCGGCAGCCTCGAGGTAGGGTGTTATGTTCTCTCTCCTGTCCTTGATTCGGATGAGTGCCTCTTCTGCCAGCGAAGAACTTCCCTTTACATTGAGTGATTGAAGAAGTTGATATGTCTGCTCAGAAAGGAAATTGCCCGTCAGCTTGATATTTCGTTGCTCCCATACGAATGTCTGTTTTTCTCCAGGGGCATGCTTGGAGCACAATTTTGAGGTCAAGCTGGGTACTAAATCCTTTTCAAGGTCATTCATGTTATGATATACATGAGTGTAGAGGTAAAGTGGCAACCTTGCGGAGTACCACAGATGGATTAAGGCCTCGGCATTAATGATTGGATTACGGTTCTTCGAAAAAGTAACAGATGAAGACCATGAAACGTTCGTTGAAAATCGAAACATGATGTTGGATTCAGGGTGAATTTGAGTCGTGGTTTGGCCATGCTAGGTATTTTCACCACAGAGTATATCAAATGTCGTAGCGGAAACACTTTGACCGAACATTATTATCTTGAGCCAACAATATCATTGTTGGTATTGTTCGTTTCTGAAAAGGGAATAGACGAGCCGCACGTACCGCCGCTGAGAAGAATATTCAGTTGGCCGTCAAACTCGCCGCCCTCGGTTTGCTTGCTGAAATGTATTACATCTGTAGCGGCATAACTGGCCCAAGCTGTTCGATACCTCTTGGCCTCGACTGGCTCAACGGGAATCACATCGTCCAATGTAATATCGGCATGAAACCGGTTGTTACAGTCTTTTTATGTGTCGGCCAATCGAGCTTTCTACATGCATCGCTGCAATACTGGGTAGGTTAGCCAAACAAACAGTACCGTCTCGACACTGGGCAGCGTGCTCTATTTACGGGGACAAGTTGGCATATTGGACACGAAATCGTTGGCTTGCCATTGCAGGCTTCGCCTTGCGCTGTCACTGCAGAGCAGATGGGCTTCGTTGGCTGAACTCCGGGAACGCTCATGTCCATGTCGGCAGTCAGCTGAGCGAGTATAAAGTAGTATGAAAAACACTAGTAATCGACAGATATAGAATATCGGGACGCCGAGGCTGGCTGTCGGGAGTTAATCGTGAAAATGCAAGCAAGATGTGCAGATACAGAGAGTCTGCACCGAGTAAGAAAAAGTTTTGACCAGAAATGTCAGGTCATGACATGTGACAAGGAAATCTATGAGGCAACTTTGACCGCCGCTAGCAACTGGCAGCGATTGCTAGAAGGGGGTCCGTCCTGCCACGTTTCACGACAATTTCGACAACTTGGACAGGTTCGACACCGAGTACGGGTGAACATGCAAGACACATGTACATGTTCTTGCGCATTCAACACGTCAGAGCTGACCATCCATCGGTCCACCTCAATCCACCCATGACTAACACCATGACGGCAAACGACACAAGCACGCTCGTTGCGCCATAAATGTACGCACTTTGCCGCCTCAGACTATTCAATTCCGCAACCCACGTCGACACTGTTGTCAAGCACCCACAGAAGCCATCCGCTACGCCTTGGAGGACTTGGCATCCCACGATGCCGCCGCCGCCGCTCTGCACATGGGCAATATCCCACGCCATGCCCAACACAGCCGTCCCGATGACATTTGCCGCGAACGTTCCGAGTGGGAAAGTAGCCATCTTGCCATTCAGGTAGAGGGCCAGATAGAACCGGGCCAAGCAGCCTAGTGGCGAGAAGACCAGTGCGAATACGACCTGCCCTCGCCATTTGTCGTGTGGCGGGAGGGCAGCCATCAGGACTGCCCCCAACCAGCATCCCCAACCCAGCAGGACAAACAAGGGATCCATGAAGTTCCGCGTGCTTGGAAAGGAAACGACGGAATGATACGTTCGGCAGCGATGGCGCAGTGGGCGCCAAACATCAACCCACCCACTGACAGCGCCACCGTGGTAATTACAACCGCCACCATGGCCATGAATGAATAGCCGCCGTTCCTACTTTCGGCAGTGACTCCGAAGCCCGGCGCGACCAAATCGTTGGACGTGGCCAAGAAGACGTCGCGTATGAAAGTAGAGAAGCTCGTGAAGCTGCCACAAAAGCCGGTTGCCAGCCCGACGTACAGCGGAATCGTCTTTTTGCAAGCGAGATGCGCTTCCTTGGCCGCCACGAGATCCACGCTCGGGCGGCTGGGGCCAGATCCTTGGCCGCCCTCTTCTTCGTCTTGTTTCTTCGCTTGCGCTAGCACTCGGTCGTACGTTGCAGTTCCCATTCCCAGCGAAAAAGCATTCGGTCTTCTGCCAGAAAGCCCATGACAAGACTCCCTCGAAATTGGCCCATATCGCGGTAAACAGCACGGGTGTGTCGACATAGCGCGTCAGGGCTGTGAGGCCCAGCCTTGCGAGCGTGCCCATGATTGCAAAGAAGACGAGATATGATAGCGTGTAGAGTTGTGTGAGCTTTTGCGACATGATACTCCTCCTGTCATGGTTCTCCTCGATGGAAGTCGGGGATGGGTTGCCGGGATGGCCTCTTTGCTCGTCCCTCATGGCTACGGAAGCCGCGCAAGATTCGGCTATGCGTACGCTCCGCCGTGACTTGGCCGAGGTTGGCACGGTTGTCGGTGACGTGGAAGTTCTCTCCAGGTCGGTCATGGCAGGGTTTCTCGCTCGCAAATAATCCAGCCGTGTTTCGCGCGGCCAAAGCCATGACGCAGTGCCTCCGTTTGTGATGGTGGCATGGCCTGAAGCAGGTCGATATCAATGTGACGGTGCGACACGATGCGCGTTTGAGATTGAGAGATAACCGAGCCAAGAAAACATGTCGAGACGGATGGATGGGGAACGACAGCGGATAGATAGCCCCGCTTGCAGTCGGCCCAGCTAGCAACATTCAGAACGCGTGACCGCAACATCTCTTCATCCATCAACTGTCTCGCAGACATGGCAATAGCGTCTTCAACCCCTCCAATTCCCCTCCAATTCCCTCCAATTCTCCTCCCCATCCACGGCCGTCGGCTGCCATGCCGCCAATCCCGTCTCATCCACGATCATAGCCCACATTAATAATACTCCGCGGAGTGAGTGCTTCACTTTATTCCTCCATCTCCTCGGCTTCTCGCCCATCCTCCACCAGCACACCAGCTTCCACTTCGAAAATTAATTCTTTTCCTTAGAAAAAAAATAAAAATAAAAATCACCATGTCGTCCCTCCCCAACGTCCACGTATCGCACCACCCCAGTCTACGCGCCAAGCTCAGCCAGCTGCGCTCCCAATCAACCACCTCCAAAGACGTCGCCGCCCTCGTCCACGACATTTCGCTCATCCTCGCCGTCGAGGCACTCGCCACCAACATCTCGCCCGTCGACGGACCAAAAGTATTCATCCAACCCCAATCCCATCCCAACCCTCTTTCACCAAATACTCATAACTCACTGACTCCGGGAAATAAAAACCCAAGGATCAAACACCCCTCGGGTTCGAGTACGTCAGCACTGCTGTCCGTCCGCAAACCATGTGCATTGTGCCTATCCTCCGATCTGGTCTCGGCATGGTACAAGGTACTTTGCATCCCCTAAACTTACTTTGATCTCCTACCCCCTTCCCTGGGAAAGCCATTAATATCCGCCTCGATGAAAATTTCAAAAATTATCCAGGCGTGCAGACGATTCTGCCTGTCCCCGTGCCGGTGCACCACCTCGGCATGTACCGCGAGCCGTCGACGCTCGACCCCGTGGAATACTACAATAACCTCCCGCAACGCGTCTCTGGCTCGGGAGGAGCCGATGCCAACTCCAGCAGTCTTGCCATCGTCGTTGACCCCGTCATCGCCACGGGCGGCACGTGCGCCGCGGCGGTCCAGACGCTTCGCGAGTGGGGCGCCAGGAAGGTTCTCGTCTTGTCGATTCTCGGCGCCGAGGAGGGCGTCAGGAGGGCTGCGGGGAGTGGCCTGAGGGGACGGAGCTGTGGATCGCGGGTATAGATACCGGCTTGACTGGGGAGGGAATGCTGCAGCCTGGGATGGGGATGTCGGCGATAGGTTGTTCTTGACGATGGGCAAGTGATTCATTTCATTCCTGGCGTGTTCTGGCGTGTATGTAGCACTCTGGCCATGGATTGTACCGAGTATATGCAATGCAATGCATTAGGATGGGACGGACGGCCTTGTCCACCAGCCTCCTATTCTTAATAAATCTTCACGGGATCGCAAATGGCTCCTCGTCCAACACCGTCTTCTCTTTCCAAGACTCCAGAATCCACCTCTCCCCAACCACCCTGGGCTTCTTCTCCCGAGAGCAAATCTCGTTCCTGACCTCATCGGCCACAGCTCCAACCTCCATCGCGTCCTCACCAACCAGTACCACGTGCGTCACCTTGTCCCCTAGTCGCTCTTCCACCTTCCCACCCGCATACTTTACATAGTGAACCAGCTTGCTCACCAGGTTTGAATCCACACCACCCACGACACGCACGTGTACCACGCACCGCCGGAACATGAACCCTCGTACATGTGAGAGGCCCTTGCCGCGCTCTTCCAGCTCGCCGAGGAAGTAGTCCTCGTCAAACGGCCCGTCGGTTTCTAATTTCGGCATGTCAGCCAGGATGTGCCTCAGTTCCTCCACCGAAACATCGCGTGCGAAGCTGTCGCCGTACATGTCGGTGTTTTCCGCCGCGATCGCTGCCAACTCCTCCGTTGCATGGAGCAGGTGGCCCTCTTCATACGGTAGCAGGAACGAGCCCTTTTGCTCGACACAGTCCTTGATCCATTTGGGTCTGATTATGTTGGCCCCGCCTCCCTTTATCAGACTTGCCACTTTGACTACCTTTTTATCTGCCACGAGAACCATGTGAGATCCCGGCAGCGCCCTTTGCGACACTGCTCCGCCGTTCTCCTTTATCATGGTTTCCAATTGCGCCTTGGTCTTTTTATACGGCTTCAAGGATTCGGAAAGCACACAAAATTCCAGTCCCTCAAAGATTTTGGACTTGTTGCCCTTGAACTCGGGTGGTGGAGCGGTGCCCCCTGTCCTGCAATGACCAACTCGCGCTTGACGCGTTTGGGGTTCCTGCGTTTTCGGTCCTCAAGCGTCATGGCTTTCTCTTTGGCCTCCTCATCCACCCGCCTCCGGAGCTCTTCAAACTCATCGACGGACAGGGCCGAGTCCCAGCTGCGATCGAGTCGGAGCCTTCGAAACCGTGGAAATCGCAGCGTGTACCCGCGGGCGAAACTATCCGAGGGCCCTGCGCTGGCCGCTTTTGCTGATATGACGACCGAGTCCTTGGGCCGGATCCACATGTCTGGTCGTTCCAGCTGTCTGCTCTCGCCGCCGCCCAGCTCGATGTACTTGGTAGGTGGGCGTTTGCGGTCCCATTCCATCCATTTGCCCTCGGTGTGGTGTCGAATTTCTGCGTAGTCCTCCCCGCGGAAGCCTCCTCCGACTTTGAAAAAGGAGAAGCATTTCTCAGGATCCTCGCCAGCCTGAATGTGGTTTTGGGACGCGCGAAGCCCACAGAGAAAACTGGACAGTGTGCCGCCTCGTCGCCCCGAGCCGTAGTAGCCGCCAATGATGACACAGTCGAGGGACTCGCCAAACTCGGACATGTATTCAGGCTTCACTTTGAGCCAGTCATCGTTTCGGCTGTTCAGGCGATACATGGATCGCGGGTTCTTGAGGACGAGTCCCTCGGATGCTGTTGCCACAACTTCCCGGAGCATGGGCTCAATGGCATCCGCTGTCGTTGCGGCGACATATGTGTGGATCTCGAGCCGTCGATGGACCGACTTGACGGCCTTTTCGAGTGCCTTGCGCCGGTCGCGGAGTGTGTACTGGGTAAGTGATTTGTCATTGAGGTAGACAATGTCGAAAACTCGAAACACGGGTCGATGACCAGATGCATCTGACCCAGACTTGTTCTGCTGCTCCGCGAGGGCTGCCGTCTTGAGCGTCCCAAAGGGAACGATTTTGTCCACGCTCATATCCCACGTAATCATCTCGCCGTCGAGTATCAGGTTCCGGACCCCCGGCGCAAACGCATTCTTCAGATGGCGAGTCAGGCTCGAATTGCTGTCCAAGAACCCATTCCCATACAGATATGTGTACTCTTTGGCTTTCCGTGACCAGAAGCAGAACCTCTTGCCGCCGGGATGTTGAGCATCTGCCATCATGTGCATTTGCATGCGTTCACCATCCAGCTTCTCCTCGATCCAGAACTCCGCGTCCGCTTCGGTCGGCCGCAGGAGATCAGTCATTCTCTGGAAAGAGGCTGGCATTTGAAACTGGGCCAGCTGAGGTTGAAAACACTGCATCAAGGAGATTCCCGCATCCTCCTGCTCCAACCTGACTTCCGGGTCATACAGCTCCCAACAGACGCGTCTCAGACTGGACGACACGCTAAACAGAGTCTCGCCATCCGGGTGCCACAGGGACAGAATCGTCTTTTCCGTCGCACCAACCTTCATCTGCTTGAGAATGATGCGAATCAGCCATAGCATTTCCTCGGCGTTCATGCGATTGTAAAAGGTCTCCAAGACGCGCAAGTTCTCTGCCTCGCCAGTCGATGCAGCCAGCTTATCCAACTGCTCATTCACCTCGGCAATGGTCATGTCCCCAACCTCTGTTCTCATGGGTCTCTTGGAAATAACCTCGTAGCATCTCCCGGCAAAATCACCCGCCATCCGGGCACCCATGGTTTGCCCAGGAGCTTCCAATGTAGTAGGTTGTATCCATCTTCGGAATTCTTGTCAATCTTGATCAGTTTCACGAGAAGCTTCCTATGGCATTCTCTTTGAGGCCGTACACGCCGCGGTCACGGTCCTTGTCAGGCAAGATCAGGCGCAGCGCGGGGTAGAAGTCGTTGCCGACCTCTTTACGCCATCGATTGACGAATCTCTCGATGATGTGCCGCCGCTGTTCTTGCGGCGAGAGTGATGTAGCGCCGTGCGGACCCTTCTTGCGTGCCTGGCCGCCGCCGGACGGCTGTTTCTTGTTCTCGTTGAGCGGGTTGAAGAGCTGCAAGAAGAGATCTGAAAAGGCCAAAGTCTTGGAGTGATTTCTTGGCCGGTTAGGGTATCTGCAGGGGGCCAGGGTTCGTTAGTTCCATGTTCGAAAAATTACATGCACCTGTTGAAATCGTGTCAATGGGAGAGGCAGTCCAACTTTTGCTCAAGCTCTTCCTTAGCCGGCCCAGTGGTTGCATACTGCATCTCTTCCTCACGCTGAGCATCCGCGTCGGGAGATTTCGCCCTTGCACGGGTGCTCATTGTGGCGGGGTTCTCTCGATCTCGATGGCGCGTAAGAACGGGGAGTCTATTAACGAGCCGTCATTCAAATCTTCAAATCGCGTGTGATGCACAACTTGCTTGCATCATGAGACGCATGGCGGTAGTTATTCTGCATCGACGGCTGCACACATGTCCAAGAAGAAGAAGGAAGGAAGAAACGAACATGGCTGGAAGCTGTTTTCATGTAGGCAGCATCGTGAATAGAACTTGGTCTACGATGTTTTGAGGAACAAGCCAAAGAAGAGCTGCTGATTGGCCCAGGTGGTTCAAGGGCCCACGCCTCTTGGGCGCCAAGTGTCCATAGAACACACAATACAAACATGGCGTTGAAATCATAGCAGCATTCTAATTTGTCCATTGTCAGCCACGGCCGCATCCTTATTACGTAGTCTGTGAAACCATGGCGCCGGGTCAGGATTGATGATACAGCGGTCGTGTTCAGTTCAACCCACAAATATAAACTACATGACATACAACACACACGTGCAAGGCATTACAAGGGATAATGTACATGTACGAACAAATAAGTGGCCAGTCGGCTGGGCCTCTTTTTCGTGTAACAACATAACTTCTTTTTCAGGGGGAAGGTTTCTAGGTTTGTTTCTTCTACACAAGAATTGCTGGCTATACCTGACCAGGTGAAACATTGACCACCTTGACAAGAACACATTATATACAACCCTCCTCCCACCATAAAGCTGAGTTAATTCCTCCTCGGCCGCCTCTTTCCCTTCTTCCGGATCGACAAAATCTTCTGCCGCTGCGCAACCCGCACAAACCACGAATAAATCATGTCTCGCATCAGGATCAGGATCGTCGCTATTGCTGTCGGCACCGCACAGGCCCAGCTAATCGAGAGCCCATCCTGGTTAGTGACAATGTACAATGTATTTCCAGACCGTGCCATCCATCATAGAGTCGAATGGGGAATAGGGGGGGTGACACTCACAAATACCATATCCCGTGATGAATCTCAGGAAATCCAGACTCGTCGAAATTCTGCCCGAAGAAGCCGGTGATGAATGTTAGCGGTAGGAAGATGATGGTCACCATGGTCAATTGCTTCATTGACTGGGACTGGTGGGCCGAAATGGTGTTGAAGATGAGATTGATCAGATTCTCCGAGGACTGTTTCAGCTGCTGCAATGCTTCCGTGGTGATGATGCAGTGGTCCAGGACGTCGCCGAGATAGGTATGCGTTTGGGGCGTAACGATGACGCCGCTGGCTGGGTTTTCGAGCTCCTTGGTGGCAAGATCTTGAGGAGGCTCGTACGGTGGTCGCGCAGGACGTTGACGAGATTGTCGATGGGGTTCAAGAATCGCAGCATCTTGTTGATCTCGCTGATGCATATGTACAGCTGGCGGCATTGTTTCATGCTTGGGGCGGTGAGCACATCAAGCTCCAAGTCGCCCAGGAGGTCGGTGTAGACGGCTGTCAGGGGAAGGGCAAGGTCAATCACGGCATCGATGATGGCCTGGACAAGGAGCGAGGCGTCGCATGATTCCCGGAGTATCGTGCCCGGCGTGCTGAGGCGTGTGACGATGGGTCGTTCCACATCGGCAGCGGAGATTTCGAAGAATGAAATCACAGTGTTGTCGTTTGTGAGGAAGATGGAGACTTGCTCTGCCGACACAGCCATTTTGTACTGTGCCAGAGAGGAATTCCGCTCCATGAAGTCGGTCCGCGCCTCGTTCCCGGATGCATGGTAGCGCTGCAAAGATCGGAGCATGGCGGTTTGCTCGAGCGTCGAGCCATCAGACAGGATTGGCCCTCCATTGGCGTCTCGGATGTGTTGCTCGGGGTCCATATCGCTCTGCTTTTGATCATTGCATCCGAATCCCTTGAAAAAGCTCTTCAGCTTTGATTTCGACCGCATGCTGACTGAACCGGCAGAGCTATCGTCATCGTCCGCCAGATGCACCAGCTTCTGCAGAGTCATGATGATGAAAGCATGATTGGGATACCTGTCGAATGGAGCCCAGGCCAAGCCACGATTGTTTTCACCAGGTTAGAAAGGTCTGGCTGGGCACGCGAGGACAGGGAGGATTGAAGAAAGGGGAGGTAGGGAACCAGGAGCCACAACATGGGCTGCTTGACTTACCAGTCCGCCTTTGTTCGATTTCGAATGTTCATTATATCCTCGAGTGCCAGTTTATGCAGACCCTTCTTGGTGCCGACTGCTTGGATGACATCCCAACTCAGCCCGTTGACGTTGATCCACCTGCACTTGGCCCAGCTCTCCTTGGGCTGCTGGTCCAGAAAAGCGACAAAGGTGTCGTTGTTGAAGTGTCGCTTGACCATGCGCTCCAGCGAAAAGTCCACCACGGTAATGTCGCAGTCGGCGCTGAGCGTAGGCATGGATGCGTGGCCACCGTCTGGGAGTTCCGGGTCGTAGCCGGGCTCTGACCCAGGCTGCCAACCATCTGGCAGGCCATACGTGTCAAACTCGTCGCAGTCGTCGAGAGTTTTGACGGTCGCGGGGCGTGTGCTCTTTCTCCTCAACATGCTGCCATCGTGGTAGACGTCCGTGTCGGTTCTAGATGATCGGTGGCGGCGACGTACGCGACAGGGCGGCGATGCATAATTGTTATTATTATTCGAGCCGTCGACGGGGTTATCGTACGTGACGCGCACCTCGGAGCTTGTGCGTGGATGTGCATCCAGAGATGAATCCCAGGTCTGCGAAGCCTTCTCGTCGGGAGCGACACGGCCATGGGTGGTGTCTCCCCGTTATTGGCGCTCATCTTGTCGCAACTGGTCGAATGCATGCCACCGGGACGTCGGGAGAGGAGAGTAGATGCAATCAATGCTCTGTCTGTCGCCGAGCGAGGAAAAGACTCGACAGGCTCGGCCGCCAACTAACAGCAGTGCAGCGGGACGACGAGGACTAACAACAAGTGGTGTGTCATCAGCGCTTGTGTTTCGTGATAAATCAAATCACGGTCGGCAAAGAAAATGGCAATTAGACATGTTGCCGAGTTGAGGTTGGCCCTGCTTGTTTACTAATAGGCCGCGCATGACATGACATGACGTCGAGCATCAGACGCTCCCCTCACATCTACGAAATCTACATCGTCGATCCTCCCGGAGGTCCGGGCCGTGGGGTTGGCTTACCCTGTAGGATCATGCATTTTTGTAAATAACCTTTCCATTCCCTTTTGAGAATCGTCGTGGTTTGTCACTCCAATTCACTGCACCAATCAACACTTGAAACAACATATCCGGTTGGGGTCGGGTATGGATGGCTTCTATCCGGTCGTCTTCGGATATACCATTTCTGACATGCCTATAAGACCCCTCTCACCCACGAGTCACGACAACTCATCCCATCACAAATTGCCTCCAGTTTGAACTAAAAGCAAGCAAAGGAAAAAAAAAAAAGAAAAAGCCAAAGCCACTTCCATTCAGTTTTCAAGAAATTAAAGAACCTTTTCCGAAACCATGCCTCTGAACTTGTCCAAGCCCGACCGCCCCGTTCGAGTAGGTGTGGTTCTCATGAACGCGTAAGTCGTGAATAGAATGACCAAAGATCCAAAACACCTGCCATGCTGAGCTGACTCCTCGAAAACTCATCTCCAGCGTAACAGAACTTCTGGACGTTGCGCCCATCGACATCATCCACGGCATGAGCAAATCCTTCATGAACGATCTGCCAGAGACCGTCCTCCCGGCTACCACGAGAGAACAGACGTTGGACATGGAATTCATCTGGGTATCCGAGGCTGGGCCATCCGGTCATGGCAAACTCACCTCCGGACTGACCATCATTCCCACGGTAAGAGCACGGCCGCACCCTTGTATCAACGAAGCGTGACTAAATCCTCTCCCATCAGCATTCCTTCCAAGACTGTCCGACCCTGGACGTCGCCATCATAAGCGCCCACATGTATGGTTACAAGCCCAACGAGGCCGAACTCGAGTTCGTTCGAAAGACGCATGCCTCGTGCGCTGCCTTGATCACCGTTTGCGGGGGCATCGAGGTCGCTCTCCAGGCGGGCGTTCTGTCCGGGAAGACGGCCACGGGGCCACGGTTCGCGCTGGATGCATATAGGCAGCAAGCTCCGGACACTGATTGGGTTGAGAAGCGGTGGGTACGAGACGGTAAGTTGTGGACGAGTGGTGCGTTGCTGAACGGGGTGGATTTGGCAGAGGCATTCGTCGACGAGGTATGGGGCGATAGAAAGGAACTGGTTCAGTGGCTGTCCTATTTTGGATCGTGGGTCTCGAGAGATTTGCATTACAAGGATGGTCATTGATAAGGGTCCGGGAGTTGGTTGAGTTGCACTTTGGCCTGGTTGGCTTTTGTGTGAAAGGCCTTGGTTCATCCCGATTTAGACCTGTGACAACGACGGATCAGCCATGGTACAGTAATTGATGTAGACGCAAGCAGATTGCTTCTGGAAATGAAGTCTCCATGATTGTTCGTCGCTCCTACACAGTTGGTCATATTGAAACTTGGCGAGCAAGTCCACCAGACATCCCTCTACCGAGTACTAAGGCACAGTGAAACTGATGTCTGCATGAACATGTTGTGTAGAACGCCAGCGGGGGCAAAGCCTGCTACTTCCACGCTTTGACTCTATCAAGGAAAGGCCATCATGAAAATTAAAGGGAATTGATGATAGTCAGAGGACGCCAAGAAGTGGCTGTCCTTGGAGTCATGCGTAACAATATTACTTCAACCGTCAACTCTATCGCTTCGAGTTCTCATCCAGTTAAACCAAGGGTAGAACAGTGACAGAGCTCATCATTACCGCGCATATGTCTTTCCCATGTCATCGACGAGATTTGAAACCATGGTCGAATACAGATGAGGAAAGCCACTCCAAATAGCCCCGTGGCAAATTCAGATGTGTATGAAAAAGCTCACATCATCTCCATCTTCATCTTCGTCTTACTTTTTGGTGTTCCTCGCCTCTTATTCGAGTTTTCTGCGGCCCCTTCTAGAGCCTGCCTCCTCGTTTTCACGCTGTCTCCTAGCTTCCCGAAGAAGAAAGGAGGAGACTGTTCATTTAATCATCACCCGGGTTCGGCTCGAGTGAAATGCTCCTTGAATTTCACTCTTGCCCGAATTCCACTACATTCCAGCCGGACATAAAAGAACCAGTATATTGCTCGCCAGTGACTCCGGAACCTCTCCATCCAAGGTCGTCTACAAGATCCGGCACCATCTGACGGCGACAGCAGGTTGTTCTTCGAGGACCTCCGTCCGGCCAACGTTCTCCTAGATAAGGACCCTGCGAGTCGTTGGCGTCATAGACTGGGAGTTCGCGTACGCAGCTCCGCGCAGGTCAGCTTCGTCCGACCTCGGTGGTTGCTCCTGGAAGAACCTGAATATTGGACTGGTGGGTATCGTGCATAGATGGAAAGGAAGCCAACATACGAACCGCGGCTTTGGACATATTTCTACGCACATTGGAAGCCGAGGAGAAGAAATTCGAAAGAGCACCGCCTGTTGAAGCGCGTAATAGCTGATAGTCCAAAATGGCTTGATTTGTGCACTTACTTGTTCGAAAACGTAGCTCACTGGCTTGACTTCCCAACCCCTAATTGGCCAAAATGATCGCGACCGTGGTGGCAGCCGTGTGTAAGTTTATGGGATATGAAGTCGCAACACCAGATCAACTGCGGCTTCACGATCTGGCCTGATATATCCTCGCATGCCCAATATACTACCATGATACAACGTTGCTTTGCCGATCTCATTCCCCTGTAGTCCGTATGTACATTGGGCCTTGTCTTTTCCAAAGGACAAAGGGATAGTTAACTGTTAGTTTGCAACGTTATTACGCAGTCAGCCAGAAGCAGGCCTTGTCAGCGTGTCAGCCCCGGACTTGCGCTTGTTCGGGTTGGGCTAATGAAGGCTCCGCCTCTAAGCCCCTTATCGTTAGCATCGTGGCGTCTAGTGATTACGATGTGACAACATGTTGTATGAATTCCACAAGGGAATTTTCATCGTACATACATACGGATCCTATAGAAGTGCTTCCCGCTCCATCGATAGGGCTGCTTGGGAATGCTGGCACGACCATCTTTCCCGAGACGGGTAAAATTAATCAAGGTCAGAAGAACGCGTCGCGGGTTTATTGTCATCTTGTGTCTCAAAGTTGTCACCAAAGGCACCGTCACGACGCGTCCCACAACGCATTGCTATCGTACGGATTATGGGTGATTCAACTCTTTGGACAGAAAACGCGTCCGTGACGATGACGTGACGACTGACGTCGCTCGCGACATCAAAGCGTCTCACAGATCAGGATCGAAGATGGCACTGCAGCACTCTCTGCATTACATTGTATTATGTATGTAAGGGGCACTTGCAAGGACCGCCAGCTGAGGAGCAGGCAGGTGGTCGCGTGCCGAGGGCGCCTCGGCTCGTGAAGACTCTGAAGAATCCAAGCAAGGGAAAACAGGGTGTGTCGTTAGCATCTGGCCTGGACGGAGTCGTTGCAGAAAGACCCCTGCGCAGGCAAGGCATTCCGACATGGACCAGCGGCAGGAAAAGGGGCAAGAGCATTACGTCCGTATGTACATACATGTACATTGTACATATTATCCGAACCCATTAAGCCATTCGAGCCACCAATAAAGATGAACAACTGACTGACTGACTGACTGACTGACTGACTGACTGACTGACTGACCGACTCTCCGGAGCCCGCCCTGTAAGCGCAGAAGCGATGGGAATTATGGGACAACTGGCGAGCATGGCAAGAAAAAGCATCCAGAGGTTCTGGATCGGTGCGGTGCGGCGGCATCTCGAGACCAGATAGTCGAGGTCGCGTGTTGTTTAGCCAAATGGAGGCAAGCGTCAAGATTCCATCCCATCCCATCAAGCGTGGCTCCTTCCCAGAGTCGCAGACGCACGCTCATTGGCCGCCCTCCCAGCATCGTATGTACCATTTCGTCAATTTTCATTATGTATTGAGTCCTGGCATAATGGCATTTTGCCCGCCCGACAGTCCTCTCAACACGCCGGAAGGTCTTGAGTGGTGCCTGATTCCCTGTAAATTCCCTCTTGTGACTCCTAACAGTGGACACGCACGGACTATTCAGGGGTCCGTTGTAGAGGAACTCGGCAGTGGGGCATGTATATTTGCAAAAATAATACAGAGGGGGACATTATAATACTCCGTACAGTGCTTCACGTGTTTCAACTATGATCATGCTAATATCTTGGGGCTGGTCAATGTTTGCCCTTGCCAAGCCACTTGCATGACTCCGGGAGACATGATCCATCGTCGAAGACATTTTCTACTCCATCCATTGTGGAATGGTTAAACTGATTTTACATATGTACATATTGTTAATTTGGTATCGACTCATGACATCTCCATACGCTCGAAGTAAAGAATTTAACAAAAGCGAGAAAAAAAGAAGAAAAAAAGAGCAGAGGCCCATCGTGTCAGTCTGGTGTTCGAGGCAGGCAGGGCAATATTAATTAGTGCATCGACACAAAAAGGCCACTACGCAGCTGTTGCCAATCCTGTGCCGGACCGCGTGCAATGCAGTCGTCGTTCACGAGAGCAAGTCGGCATGCCCGTTGACTGCATATTTGGTCGCAAATCAAGTTGGCTACTTTGGTACGTGACGTGACAGCAATTCTAATAACTTCGGCCACAGCATGCCACACTGCGTCATTGGTCTCTTTACTGGAATACTGCGGTTCTCCCATCATACATGTAGGAATGAGACATGACTGCTAAACTACTAATTGTACGACTGTTGTGATGGCGAAGGGTCTTTCGTGTTATGTTGTACATGATATGGCGGCTTATTACATGGGATGACGAGAGTTCCCTCGGGGAAAATCTGCAGGAGCAGTGGCATCATCGTCCCACCCTTTCACCAACAAATAGGTCTGGCCGACGCCTCTGGGGCTAATCGTCAGAGGGCGTCCTGTCCCGAGGTGCTGGAATGCACGCAGCACAATAATATCGCAGGTGCTCCTTTTACTATTAGAGGCGGCTTGAGGCGGCTCGAGGTTGTGTGGCACAGATCCTTGCTAGCCTCGTCAGCGTTTTCACCTTCTCACAGTCCTGTTGGATGCCCACCCCGCCCTACGTACCCTTTCAGAACTGTTCGGGTACAAGATAGCGCCGCGCCAATTGTTCGTATTGAGCTGAGCACTCGAGGGAGATGGGATGAGCTAGATGGTTGCGTGAGCTTGGCCGATTGATTGGGGGTCTTGCCCTTCCTGCTTGCTCGTAATCATGGGGCATGTATCTGCATCTTCAGAGGTTTTCCCGGCGAGGGTTTTATCTTCAGAGGCGAGGTCCGGGCGCGGATTGTACAAAAGGAAAAATTGCTGGTGCTCGTCCCAACAAGCGCGCCCAACTGTCGGATGTCGTGGAATTGTCAGGGCTTGGTTCGTCTGTCGTTGACTCGTTGGGGCAGGGGCGGCTAGAGACCGCGCGAAACAGGAATAACAACACAACATCGTACGTCGAATCCTTGACCCCGTTATACAAGTATTATGTATGTATGTATGTACTGATCACAGTGCCATTACAGTGCCATTACAGTGCCATTACAGTGCCATCGCTTTGAACACGAGTCATGGCATTTTGCCAGAACAGTGCTAGAACAAGTGTTCAGCATGACCGCGGGCGGGCGGATAAGCTTGGGAGAGGTGGGGCCAATGATACATATGTACAACATGTACAGGCACAAGGACACAAAGCGAGAATGCGCCCCCTCTAAAAAAGGGCATGAATTCGGCACATCATCTCACATCATCTCACATCATCTCAGTGCTCGTGTGACCTGGGCCACTGGGAGCCCTGTGGGCGGGAAAGAGGAATTTTCAAGTTGGTACACAGACGGCAGTGGAATGCGAACGCTTTGCTTCGTTGTCCAATGCTGAGAAAGGGTAGCGCAAGTCGGCGCGCGTGCACAACAATAAAACAGAAAACGCGAAGATTCCAATCGTCGTCTGGCGGAACTTACATATTGAATGATACTAGATTTGATGATTGAACTGCCCATGCAGCGCTATGTATGTATGTACACACGGATCACTCCGTACGGATTACAGAGAGATTACGGCAGATCAGACATTGTTAATATTGTTAATATTCCCACTCCCTCCCTCCAATTCTCTTACCCTCCAACCACTCTCCACCTGCCCTGGCCCATCGTCGCCTCCTTCATACCCTCCTTTGTCTCTTGTCTCTGCGGCCACCTTGCCTTGGATCCGCGTTTTCTTTTTCTTTCCGGCTTTCCGCCCCCTCCCCCTTTCCTTTCTCCCCATCGAAATCGTCACATCTCACTCACGACCTCGAACCACACGCGACCCTTTCTTGTGCCCGGCTGTCCGTAAGCGTTTTGCAGATCGCCTGCCAGCATGATCATCATTCTGGGCAGTAAACCTGTTACTTTGCCTTCATGATGGATTCGAATCACAATAATGCTGGCAGCTCGATTGCCTCACGCTTTGCCAGCAGACGATGCGTTCTAACGAACAGACGTCTGTGCCTGGCCGTGGCCTCACGTTTCGCGAATCGCCGACTGGTGTACTCCATTGCTGCCGTGTCGATACTCGGCGCCAAATGCATTCATATCTACGCCAACATCACCGCCCTTCCGCCGGCTGACATGGCTCGATGGGGTCTGTCATTTTTGCACAGGATACAGCACTCCTACTTATACTTCGACTATTGCTCGATGCCGAGCTACCCCTGTTTGCAGCTATAAGTTGCCTGCGATTGTCGGCTACTGCTTTGGCCTGCTTGATTACGCTTGTGCAACATATGCTGGCATCCATCAACATCTCGTTCTTTGTTGTGGCTGGCTCCGAGCTTCATTGGCGAAACATCGGCCTGGCCGCGGACTCTTCGTCATGGTCGCTTCTCTTGACTGGATTAGTGTCTTGCTCGATTGCTTTTGGTGTCATTCTTGTGCTTGGTTGGCTCCTCCAGGATATTCTCTATACGCTGGCCGGTATGGCCATGGACATCGTCAAGTTGCCCTTGAGCTTTTGTTTAGCAAAATGTCTTGCTTTCGACAAAACAGGGCATCTGCCGTCAAATACGACCACGTCCCCAGAAGGAGCTCGATTTGGAAGATGGATCAGATGAAGGTGACGAAGAGTATCGCAACGAAGGCAAGACTCATATTCTTGCTCCAATCCCGGCGGCTCTCACCGAGAACAAAATGACATGGCTTTTATACACGGCGATTGGGATTCTCATGGTTGTGCAACTTGTCTTGTCCATTGTGCGACCCATCGAGAGCTCGCTCACATTCATGTCCTGGACTCCCATCCTGCTGCCATTCATCGACTTTGCGCACTCTTCAGCAACTCTTGCCAGCTTAAACCCTTCTCACGGCCAGGGCATAGGATGGGGCTGGGATAACCATACTGCTCTGGCAGATCCCATTCGCTGGGATTGGCTTCCCAAGCTCGACAAGCCCCTTGCCGGATTCGAAGATTGGTACGAGCCCGACGCCCAGCACTACAACGCAGCCCGCGACCCTCTCAGGATCTCCAACCTGGACGATGACGTGCTGGCCCCGTTGAGAGGAAAGCTGGGCGATGTCGATATTCGCCACGTCGTCTTGATCAAACTCGAGAGCACTCGCAAAGACGTCTTTCCAATCAAGAAGGATGGGCTGATTTGGAAGAAATTTGCCGAGACTTGGAAGAATGGCACCCTCCTGACGAGGTACAGCAGCGACTGGCCAGCCTCACCAAGACGGCCAACTTTCTCACCGGTGACTACGACGATGGGTTTGAACACAACGAGACGAGGCGGCGCGGTGGAATTAATGTCAACAACGACCACACCACCAGCACCTACACACTCAAGAGTATTCCGGGTACTCTCTGCGGGATTACTCCTTTGGTCGCCGACTTCAACGTGGAGTACAATCATCACGTGTACCAGCCTTGTTTACCACACATCTTCAACGCCCTCAATGCCTTGCACCGTACTGACGACAAGCCGGCCGGCAGTGGGGAGGACTTCACCAAATACAAGTGGAGCAACAGCTTTATGATGTCGGTGACAAACACGTACGACAAGCAGGATCTTTTAATGCCCGTGCTCGGATACAAGAATGAGGAGCTCATTACCAAGGAATACCTGCAGAGCGATGATGCCAAGTTTGGAAAGGTGACACTTCCGGAAATCAACTACTACGGTATGCGCGAGTCTGCAATCGAGGACTATATCAAGGACGCTTTCAAAGTGGCCAAGGAGACCAACGAGCGCGTGTTCCTCACACACCTGACCAGCACCGCCCACCATCCTTTCAAGATGCCGGATGAAGAGGTTTATGTCCCTCTTGCTTCCGGAAATAAGCTCGAAGACCTCTCTCACTATGTCAACACGGTTGGATTCGTCGATAGATGGCTCGGCAGAATTCTCGAGGTTCTCGAGGAGCAGGGCGTCAGCAACGAGACGCTGGTTGTTCTCGTCGGTGACCACGGCCTATCTCTCGCTGAAACTGGCGCAGTCACCCCTACTACCAGCCCAACGTCGGCAACTTCCACGTTCCTCTGGTTCTGTCGCACCCGAAGCTGCCAGTCATCGACATCAACTCGCCTGTAAACTCGATATCCATCTTGCCCACGATTCTGGACTTGCTCATCGAGACAGGCTCATTGTCACCGTCTGATCGCAAAGCAGCTCGCGACCTCGTGCGCAATTACGAAGGCCAGTCTCTCATTAGGCCACTGCGCAAGAAGTCGAAGCTTACTGGCCAGGCGGATTGGCAATTCACCGTGATGAATACCGGTCGCGCGCAGGTTGCCACGCGAAGCGCTTCGAATCCCAAGTGGCGCCTGGTTGTGCCAGTGATCAACGACATTGCCTGGCGTTTCACCAACCTTGAGGAGGATCCGCATGAAAAGAACGGCATCTTGTCATTCGACTTTAAGACTTTCCTCCACACAATTGAGAAGAAGCACGGGCCAGGCGCCGCCAAGTGGACAGAAGAAGCTTCCTTCATAACGCGGTGGTGGGTTGATGAAAATGCGAAACGATGGCGTTTTACCCCTAAATTTGCATGAAATCAACAAGCATCTCGTCAGTCTGCGTCCTGTTGTCGAACCGGCCCCCAGGAGCGTGGGCCCGTCCTTGTTGCCCTGCAACTATTATTATTTGATATTGTCTATTCGACTTTTTTTTTTCAATAACGGTTTTGTGAAGAAAGGGGAGAGGAAGAGGAAGAACAGCATTTGGTTGCGATGAATTTTGGCTACCTGTTTCCTGCATATACATGCGTCTTGGCTTAGAGGCAATCCTTGGTTCTTTTACTCTCTTGATCATTTCTCTGTCCCCCTCAAGGGTCCTTTGGTCTCCTTTCTTTTTATCGTCTCTCTCTTAGAGGGCTTAACTTTGCCCACTTTTTTTTTTTTTTTTGTCTCTGGTTCAACAACAGCATGATGCTCATGTTGGATTCTGCTTAGGATTGAAGACGATTTTGACCTGGATTAGGGTGTGGAATACACCTTTATCATCTGTACCATAGCGTTTTATTAGGGGTTGGCAGGAGTCGAGGTTGATGAAAATACCATGCATAGACAGATTTGCAGCTTGGTGTGCTTGGTTTCCATTTTACAATCAGCTGTCTAACGTGCATGTTTATGTCATTTGGATGGGGACCATTGTGTTGGGAGATTTTCCCACGTGGCAAATGTATGGATTATGCATGCAGGTACTCCGTAGTCTGTAGTACTGAGTATATTGTGTGCAACGTGAGAGGTGCGAGGCAGAGGCAGAGGCAGGGGAAGACAGGTGACAGAGGCGGCTGCTGGACAGAAATGGAAAAAGGCATGGAAAGTAACTTGCTTGCAAAGAAGAATGCGCCATGGCACCATTAGAGCTTAGAGCGTGTGGGTTCTCTTTTTTATATACTTATCATACCATCATTCCTTTGTTGGCGTGTCATTGCCGCGCAGACTGGGAGAGTACGTAAGTGCTCGCTTCAAGGCAAAGCCATCATGATATAGAATGAATGTACCGGTTGCTTGATTACTCATAATCCCAAGATGGAGTGGAAGCCTGTTGGTCGAGACGAGAAGCCATGGCACAAGCCAAGTCTGCCGCCAAGTCCCCATTCTTCCTCAGAAGTTCCTTGAAGCCGGAAACAGGGAACACTGCTTCTGCATAATGGGCTAGGTAGGATGCAAGAAGCCCCTTTAGCTTTTCGGGAGCAGGATTGTCGTAGCAAAATCTCACCAGAGCCAGGACGTCCAGGATTCTCTCGGGGACGGCCTGAAGCCACATAATGCTTGGTGGAGTTTGCGCATCGAAAGCTTCATGAGGTCCTCCACAGCGTAACAGTCGGCGAAGATGAAGACCTTTGCGTGCGAGATGAAGAAGTCGGAATAGTTCATGTCCATTTTCTCCGTTGAGTGTCGGAGCAGCTGGCAAGTAGGGGATGTATCCGTACGCCACGTCCTCAGTGAAAGCTTTCCAGCATTTGGACTGCAGCTTCGCCCACTTGGCGGTTTCGCTTTGCTTTTGCGCATCGGCTCGGCGAGTCCAAGAACGATCTTCTTTTTTTCCCCTTTTTCGCACAGTCTCCTTCCTTTCACTGACTTTGGGACTCTCAGGCTGGACTCGCCTTCTTGATTACATGTCTTGGACAATGGCTTGGCGTTCATCTGTCCGGATATCGCAATCGAGCATGGCTCGGCACCTTCATCTTCTTCGACATCATCTGCCTTGGGCTCTAGATACCGTCCGTCGTCGTCCTTGCTGTAGCCGGCCTTCCGAGGAGCTGCCACGGAGTGGCCAGAGGTAGCGACGGCAGTATCTGTAGGTTGAGATTGACATTTTCTTCCAAACATGGTGGGTGCATACATGACTCTCAGGTTGCTTGACTGACTCTCCCTTGTAGTTGATCCGTCTGGACAGACACTGTTGCCCAAGTACTGCGCCATTCCACAGTCTGTGTTCTGGCTTTCCATCATCTCCATGTAGGCGGGCTATTTCCCACCATCCCAACGCATGCATGTCTGGCACGACTGACTCCGCTGTGTAGGTTCCTTTATGTTTACAGCCTTGGCATCATTGTACGACAAATCATGGCCGTCAGTCGCCACGTGAGGGCTCTCGAAGCCGGACAGGGATTCGCTCGGGATCGCGCAGGAACAGACGAGGGGGCTGCGGCTCATTGCCCGTCGCGACGATGTCGTCGGAGACAAAGGAATGATGAACGTTATACTGACGAGGGGTCGATCCGGTGACGGTATCGAATGAAGCCTGCCCAGCTCATGAGCCAGTATGTGCATCAATGAGTGGCCCGGTGGCGGGAGACGAGCCCCGGTGTATATTCCGAAGGAGGAGCCCAGCCTGGGTAGCAGCTACTCAAGGAAGAGATGAGGGATTCTGAGATTCTGAGATTCTGAGATTCTGTGATTCTGTGATTCTGTGATTCTGTGATTCTGTGATTCTGTGATTCTGTGATTCTGTGATTCTGTGATTCTGTGATTTTATATAATTCGAGAATAGACTAAAAGAAAAAAAGAGGAAATCCAATGCGATACGGTCTTGATCTGCAAGTGACATCGGGCGTAAGCGTCACCCCGCATCGAAAAGTAGTGTAAAAATAAAAATAAAGGAAATGCCATCAATCTAGGCGATTTTCCCAAACAGCCCGTCACGCCAGAGCCGCCGTCCTCGAACAGGATCCGTCTATAATTAGCACGGCGGTAATGATTCCCACAGAGGCAATTTCTTCTAAACGTAGGCCCAAAAAGAGTCCAAGACCCGGGGTATCACATGGAATCATGCGAGGGGCGGCGACACAGTCATCTGTGTGTGCGTCGCACGGAGAAGGTGTCGTGGCGCGTGAGGCTGGCGATGGCGATGGCGACGGCGACGGCGGATCTGGTGCATGAGAGGGGGCGTGATGAATGTTGCACGACTTACTTGTACTTGTCTGGTCCGTCTTCGTGGTTCCTAGACGTTGACAGTGACACCCGATCGCCGATAACGGCCGGTGAAATTTGCTCTGGTCAAGTGCCGAACAAATGATGTGTTATCCACAGTCAGTCTGATGATGCAAAACATTCTCACACCACCACCACACCAACACACCACACACACCACCACAATGGGGGTGCAGCGACTCCACGGATCATACCGTCCTCCTCAACGGACAAATCTACCAATCTCCGCCAGATAACTCTCTCTCACCGGTGCTTGCCTCCTGCATGGTCATCAAGGACGGGTACATTTCTCACATTGGTTCCGAGCAAGACGAGTTCGTCGCCTCAGCCAAACGATCCGGCGCCACTGTGAGAAACCTCGACGGCCAGACTGTACTGCCCGGCTTCATCGACGGCCATTTGCATCTCCTGCTCGTCGGGCAGGCCCTCACCAAAGTCGCTCTCGACCACTGCAAGGGCTTGGACGACATCAAGAGCGAGATCAAGAGCTACGCCGTGGCCAATCCGGACGTATCTAGAATCTTTTGCAAGGGATGGACGCACTCCATGACGCCCGACGGCGTGAACGCGCGCTTGCTAGACGACATTGATCCGAGGCCAATCTTTGTAGACACCAAGGATTTGCACTCTTCGTGGTGCAACTCAAGGGGTCTGGAGGAGATATGCCATGTCATGGGGCTTGGAACAGACTCCCCCGATCCGCCCGGTGGTACGATCCAGAGGGACGCAGACGGCAAGCCGAACGGGGTCTTTCACGAGGGGGCCGTCTTCCGAACCATCTGGCCGTTCATGGCGAGGGTGGCATCCATGGAGGAGAAGAAGGAGGCTATCCGGTCGGCGTTGAACGCGTTCAACGCCGCCGGGTACACGGGCATGATTGACATGGCTATGGACGAGACTATCTGGGAACCGCTCGTCGAATTGAGAAACGAGACAAGCGGGCTACGGGGATGAGGGTCGCAGCATACTGGCTCATGAAGCCCGACGACTCCTTGGACAACGTTCTGGCCCAGGTCGATCGAGCTGCCGAGCTGGCAGGGAGTACAATGCCGAGACTACGCCAGACTGTCGCCTCGTCGGTGTCAAGGTGATTTGCGACGGCATCATCGACGCGTGCACGGCGTCCTTGACAGAGCCTTACTCCAACGGGGAAGACCCGGACTCCCTCTGGCCAGAGCATGTCCTCCATGCGCTCGTTGCCAAAGTCCACGCTGCTGGACTCCAGGTCGCTCTGCACGCCATCGGCGACAAGACCATCCGGATGGCCGTTGACGTGCTCGAGAAGAACACGGACAAATCGCGGCGGCCGCGCATCGAGCATCTCGAACTGGCGTCCGCTCACGACGCCCGACGCCTGGGCAGGCTCGGCATCACCGCGTCCATCCAGCCCGTTCACTCCGACCCGGCCATTCTACGCGCATGGCCGCGCCTCATCGGCGAGGGCCGCTGCAGGAGAGCATTTGCCTATCGCGAGTTCGCCGACGGCGGCGCCCCTTGGCACTCGGCTCGGATGCTCCCACGGCTCCGCATCAGCCGCTGCCCAACCTGTACGTTGCTACCACGAGGCGGTCGTACAGAGAACCCGAGTTGCACGCCGTGGTCAATCCAGAGTTTGCACTTACCGTCTGTCAAGCCGTGGCGGGGCTACGCACGGATCCGCATATTCTTGTTTTGCTGAGGGATGGTGTGGGAGCTTGGAGGTTGGGCTCAAGGCAGATTTTGTGGTTTGCGATGTTGTGCTTACACCGGGGAGATTGTGAAGGGGTTGTGAAGGAGACGTGGTTTGAAGGGAGAAAGGTGTTTGAAGCTTGATGGAATATATATATGTATATATCAAATGACATGTTATTGAGCTGTGACGGGTCTGATTTGCGCCCCGTCACAAAAAGCCCGGAAAAACGTTTCCCCACCTCGAAGTTTCCGCAGCTGTATCCCACCCACCAAAACTCCATCGCCGAATCGATCATCACGACAACCTGATTGTCGCGATCTCCGGCATCCAACCCTCCCTACCACCTACTCACCCTCTTCTACCAACTTCGCCCATCATGACTGGCCGTGGTGGTGGTGGCGGCGGTCGCCGCGTTCTTCTACCCCATGTATGTGTTCCAGAGATGTTTCCTATGCCGCTCTTGGCGGGGCATGTCTGGAGACGAAAGCTGACGTGGTGTTAGTAATATGATCTTCAAGCTGCTTCAGTCTGTGAGTCGACTCAATGTGTACCTCTCAAACGATGCGATCATCTCGTGGCATACGGCCGGGGATCGTGGACGGAGACGAGACGGCTAGTCGCGGGCGCTGGTGTGTTGACGGCGTTGAAATTAAGCAATTTGCCGCACCGCGCATGTCAATCGTCGTCGTTGCACTGAAGCGGTGGCTCTTAGGATCGGCGATGGCATGATGCCGAATCGTTCGCGAGCCTCCGTTGCCCACAGTCGTGTCTTCTGCATCGAGCCTTTCTCAGACCCTTTTCGCCCCCGAGATGATCGCAGCAACAGGTGCGGGACAGCATGCTAACAGAAGTAGAATGCTACTGTCAGTGTTTGGCTGTATGAACAGCTCTCTATCCGCATCGAGGAAAGATTCGGGTAAGCACAGCGCACAATCGCGTACAAATTATCAGCATGTCTAACTAGCGGAATAGGGCTTTGACGAGTTCATGAACCTTGTTATCGATGATGCCGTGGAGGTGGCGCAGGTCACGAAGACGAACGACAAGGAGACCAGAAGGCCGCTGGGTACGTTGCCTCCATCAAGAATTGGCTTTGGTACGCAGACTAACCCTCCACGATAGGCCAGATCCTCCTCAAGGGAGACAATGTTTCATTGATCCAGAACTTGTCAAGCTAAGCGTCGATATAAGAGAGATGAACGCAAAGGGAAACTCTGTGGAAAACAAACTTAGTCTGTGGGGAACTTGGGGTCAAGGGAATACAACATTCGATTGGAGAGTGGACAGACTTAGGGAGGTAGTTTCTGGATGGCGTTTATTTTCATCCCCAAAGAGGGGGTATATTTGGTCTTTATTTGAGGCGCAATGTATCGCCGTTTTGCCATCGCATCGCACGGGTTGTTTTGCCATGGACTCACCTGTGAGCACTGAGAAAGCGAATAAATGTCTGCAGACGACTAGTACGGGCTATCGGTGTGGTCAAACCTCGCATCTGCTTGATCACGAGACTGTTTGGAAGGTGACCTGCTCTTTATCATGTGGCATAGAAATGACATCCAAACCACAATTTGAGTCTCATTTCATCGTCGCTTCATGCTACGGCGACGTCCATAGCACCGCATCTCGTGTAGGGTAGTGAGTGCATTTAAACACCCACAGTCCTGCTTGACCAGACCCACCAACCAAACTTATTTGTGACACTCGTCGACTCTCAAATCGTCTTCCAGCTCTTCCAAACCACACCTCCCTTGGAGCATGCATAAGGCGCGCTGAGATGCGCGAGTTCATGGACTATGTCCACAGCGCATTCTACGAGGCGACTGGCTGGAGTCGCGACAACTCGTACGCCGCGCTGAACAGCACATCAGATGGTACATGACCTCTCTCCATTTCGCAAACCCTCATCGCCCGTGTCCCACGCGCCGTCACGATATTCTATGCAAACCCATGCTAACATGAGCGCCCTCTTTTTCGTACACCATCCAGCCCTGTTGAACTTTCAGACCCCGCGTGGTCTTCGTCTGACCCTCTCAGCCCTCTCGAGCGCCAACTTTGCAACTTCGTACCAGCTCGGCTCAGTAGGCGTCGTCGACGGCTCGATATCATACTTGTTCTCCTCGACCCCCTGCGAATCCACCTCACGCCCCAGTCGGAAAATGTGCCACTCCCCGAATTACTACGATCCTATCGGCCGTTGACGCCGTTGTCGAAACGCGGCGAGAACCCCCAGACGATACCCGACAGCATCATCCCCTCGTCCCCACCGTCCCTATTCTACGGCAGATTGTATCTACCGAAATCGCAGCTCGAAGCCCTAGTCGTCAAGAGGATATCGCCCGCCCTGCAACTACAACTAAGTGCTGTTTCGGCAAAACATCTCCGTGACGGCGGGACGATGCTTGGTCTCGCGCAGTACGACGTTGGCAACTATGCTTTCGAGGGCCTAGCCTCGTCAGATGGCGGTCTTCTCGGCCTCCGAGGCATTTACAATTTCGGCGGTGATGCAAAATCTTCGGCCAAGACCAAGCACGAAGGGAGCATCGGCGGCGGACACGGAGAACGGGAGCGCATCTACGGACGGTTCAGTACCGGTGGAGAAGTATACTACGGCACGCTGAACAAGTCGGGCGGCATCAGCTTGGGAGGGCGGTTTGCGACGCTGCCCGCGCACAATGGGACGCCCCTGTCGGCGACGCTGACGATGAATCCGCTGATGGGCAGCATCGCCGCGAGTTATGCTGTGGTGGCGGGCAGGCATTGCAGCTTAGCATCGCGCATGGAGTTCAATGTGTTTAGCTACGAGAGCGCATGGGCCGTGGGCATGGAGCTGTGGAGGAAGCCGCTTCGGCGACTGGGTGTGGAGGATGAGTCTCCACGGCGTGGCGGCCTGCTAGGGATAGGAGCTTCCAGGCGAAGCTTGAATGGAGACTCGATGAGCCAGAGCCGGAGTCGGAGTCGGAGCCGAAGTCCGTGCCGTTACCCCAACCACAGCCACAGCCAGAAAAGATGCTGTCGCTCGCAGAGACAAGATCCGATGGGGAAGCATACGCAGGGGTTCTCAAGGCTCGATTGGACCAGAACTTGAGAATCGGTGTTCTATGGGAAGGACGCGTCAAGTCGTTGTTGTTCAGCCTGGGAAGCGGGATTGACCTGAAGAAGCTGGATAAGCCGTTCCGGACTTTGGGGCTAGAGATACAATTCTCGTCTTGACGAGTATAGTGGTCCGAATGATTGCACGAAAATGGTTCGATGCAAGTATTGTATGAATGTAGCTATACAACATTCCATTGCATGTTCTGGACGGTACGTGTTTGTGCCGACTGCTAGTTGATGACGAGGGCTGAGGCACAAGTCCGAGTTTTATGATGAATATTAATTGAATCATACCCGACCCGACGCTCGAGGTCGGAGGTCGCCGTCATGCCTGTCCTGCTGCGCTTCGTCGCAAATCTGCCAGTAAAACAATTCGACACGCCCTTGCTAGATTGACTTGCAAGAATCGACAGTCTAGAAGGGCTAAAAACAGGTCTTATTTACAACACCCTCTATGAAAGTACTTTGTCAAAGCAATTAGAAACGTACAAGTAATAAAAGCAATACAAGCAATAACTTTTAGATGAAAACAAGAAAAGGAAAAAAAACCCCAGAAAAAGCCCCTATTTGAATTCCTTGCTATAGTGAAATAAATATAGCTTCCCTTTTCAATGATGTTTTTGGTTCCCTATTAACGGAAATTTTAAGTCATCTTCCTTTGACACAAGTAAAATCGAGGAAGCAGACGAACCAATTCGAAGGCGCAAGGCTTCTTTCTCTCCTACGAGGATATCGTGCTGTGCATCGTGCAAGACCCCTAACGGCGGCCGAGATGTTTTGGCAATGGTAAAATATTTCTTCCGAGATAATAAAGGGGTGCCTCCGCGTTGTATGCGCAAGGTTTGCGGGCCATTAACCTAGATAATTTGTTTGACTAGAGCCACTATTTCAAAGACAGAGGGCGCCCTGGCCTCAATCAACCCCCAGCTTCGGAGGAATCTCCGCCGCGCGTATACATGTACGCCATCAGACCGGTCCCTGGTACGGGACAAGGTATGAGTTCCCTTCTAGAGACGGGTGGGTGGGAGTTCGATGACTGGCCTTGGAGAAGGGAACAATCCGGCCACCTTGAGAGCCACTGTTTGCTCGGAGGTTTTCGATGAAGATCTGCCGGCATAGATGCAGCCAGGATCTAGGTGATACATGTAAAATGGTCAGAGAGCTTGAACTCTTTGAGTACTCGTTCAATTACGGCAGCGTTAACATGGCATGAACCAATATCAAGGACGAAAGTAGATCAGGTTGGAAAGCGCCGAGTTCTGCGGCGAGTGGCCCCCTGGGCGTACTGGCCTATGCTAAAGGCGCCATTCCGTAACTCCCTGCGTTCACTAGCAGAACAGTTCATTGACGTCTAGCTTCTCGAGATCCTGGGAGCTACGTACTCCGAGCCCTCGCGAACAGTGTGGGCTTTGATTTGTCATCCAAACAGGAGGAGCTAGATTGGGCACAGCGTGGCGCCCGACATCACCATATCATCATGTCCTTCCTTGCCTTTTTGGGTGCATATCGTCCCGGTTTCAGGCATCGCATGAGATGGCAAAAGGTGATGAGGTGGCGAATTGTTTTGAGGCCCTCCTGTCCCCAGCATAGAATGTAACCCCTGTGTCACCAGTTGTTTTCTTCACATTCATGTGTAACACAACGCTTCTGCTGGATCTGGAAGAGAAGAATGATCGGCGCGCAAAGCACTAGGTATTGGAAGGACTGCTTGGTCAAATATTGAACATTGCGCGGGAGGATCGAAAATTTTTGTACAAGCAAAGTCGACATTGGTGCAGGTAAAGAAATATAAAAACCCGCCTTGTTTTCCTCCCAAATTTCCAGATGCTCATCATCAAGCGATACATTTCAACTTTTTTACACACTCATCAATCTTATACAACTCATCAATCTTCTTCTGCTTATCAGGCACATTACCACATAAAGTTCATCAATATAAAGCTTCTCGCCTCTATCGTCGCTGTTATCGCTTAGGTTTCCTCTGTGGAAGCCTGCAAGTGTTTAGATTCCAAAGGCAACAACAACGTTATTAACACCAACAAATGTTGCGATGATATCGGCGGAACTCCTAACAACGGCGATTGCCCTGCCAGACAGATAAGCGATAAACTCAGCAGCTTTGCTACTTGCTGTCGGGTACACCATTCCGTCAAGTCAGACTGCCGCTGGCCCTGGGGCTGTGCTCGCATGGAGCTTGATGCCAAGGCCAAGAAGGAGGGCACGGCACCACTTACTGACGAGGAGGTTGAGGCCTATGTTGCCTCTTACGAGGGATAAGGGAGGGAATAGAGAAACTGGACGCGAAATTGAGTCTCGCGACGGCCGGGCTGCCGCGGACCGTTTCTCTCAAGAAGGGCTGATGGTCTGGATCCTTGTCCATAAGTATGCATCATGTTATGCAAGATAACCAGGGAATATTTTGTGGTGTCTTGTATGATGCAAAATTATTGGATAGCTTGTTCACTTGGTACACTTTCCTTGACACAAACAAAGACGAGAATTGAGATGAAATCCTCAATGTATTCCATTTTAGCCGGGAAGGCACCGGGCTTTATGTGACAATGGTTTCTTCCGTGCATCAGGTGGCAAGGTCACGAGCTCAAAGCCTGGGAAATGAAACAGTCTTGATTTTCCGTTTTGTGTTCAGTAGTGACACCGGAAACGAACCGTTCAAATGGCTTCGTCTAAAAGCACTGACTGCTACCTGGTTGGCTCATGGAATAAAAGTTTTGCGGTTAGGGTTGGCGTGGTAGTGCTCAGTCCCTGGCAGTTGCAACGCTTTTGCATGTGAGTGCTCGAAGTAAGTGTTCCGGCTCCTTCCCTTCCGTGTTTGAGTTACAAGAAGCGTAGATATCGCAGCACAAGCCACCGGATAACGCAAGTTCTCGATATCTGAAGAATAGTCGGGAAGTTTGCGCACAAGAAAGAGGTCTTTGGACGAGGTCCCTGAACGAGGACTTGGGCGTTGACGGACTAGAGACTGTGTTTACCAACATGAAGTTGTCCCAAAAGGCGGCTGACTTATTATTACCCGAAGTGTGGAGCGGGCACCACTTATCGGAAAAACTCTGATAGCGCCGCATAACTCTTCGGGTTTCTAGCCGGAGTAATGAATACAACCAACCAACCAACCAACCAGGTGGATGATGTCCGAGACATGTGGGGTAGGGGAGGGGGCTGGCAAGAAAACGATCGGCACTGGGTTAATCCATACTTCCTATTTGGGTTATGCACGAGCACAATGCAACCCTTGACGTATTTTACTAATCTACATGACAGGGGGTAGCGAGCCAATCAGGCGTCAAACGGGAGATAGGGCAGACAAGGGCTAGGATTGACAAATACCTTGAATCATGAGTGATTTACGAAGAAAAATATGTATCTTTTAGTAGCGTTTAATACCCCATGTATTCCCCTTGTAACTCTCTAACAGCAGCTCGTGCCACGCCCTACCCTAGGTGTGACGCAGCTGCGGGCAGCTGTTATTTTGTAGATTCTCAGGGTAGTAATTTTAGGGTAGTATAGGCACTGATTTATAGTAAAATTAGGATTTTTTTCCTAATGGTTATGTAGAAGTTCTTGCATTATGCTAAGGCGTTGGCAAAAGGATCGTTGTACAGCACGAGCGGGATCTTCAGCCTTGTGCAGGTTCTTGTGCAGGTTCTTGTGCAGAAAGCATGGCATCTCTTGCAGCGTTGCACAGCGACGCGTGACCTGATCAAATTCCCGACAGAAATGAGACCGTCTTCGCATCAGCACGACCGCCTTGGGAAATCTTGGTCTATGCGAGCCGGCCAGTTGTTTTTCGTCCACAAGATTGCTTCGTCGCGCGGCAATCAATGTATATCCACTCGCTCTCAATACCGACGCTATAAACGCTATAAATTGGAGCTTATAAACATAACATACATAGTCTGGCCTGGTTCTTTTCCTAGGACGCTTCGTGCCACGAAGCTGGACCAAGCTGGAATTTTTCCGTGAAGGAGCGGGCGTCTTGTGCAGTCATGACTGGAAGAGAACCTGGGTCACAGATCTCTTTGGCCGGCTTGTTGTTGGCAAACTACAAGCAAATGGGTGGAGCCGGTTCACCATTTTGCCGTTTTCGGGCGTGCCTGCACTTTCGAGTTGTGCATGTCCATCAATCAGGTGAAGTACATTCGAGAATGTCATCTGGCAATAAGTTTGCTAAAAAAATGGCATCAGAACACAAACGAACTCGTCCGTGATGGCAAAGGGAAAAAGTCGGGTTGACTAAGCAATATACTATTTGAATCGCTAGTTAATTAGTCCAACTTGCACCGCGATACGGAGTACTACTAGATTGGCATTAGCAGAACTTTGGCACGGACCCAGTGTGAACCTCGACTTGGCCATCAAGGTTCGCGACGGTCCGTCTGCGATGTCCTCGCATCGCCCTCCGCCCATTCTCCCGGATGCGGCAAGTTCTTCTAGCACGTCTCCAAGCTCCACTCGACCCTTTGTCAGACCAACGTCCCATACTTGCAGAGAACGACAGGAGCTTTTCATTCGAAAAGTTGTGGTTCACTGCTTCCCCAGCGCCACCAGTCTATGTATGCTGGCAATCAAAGTGTCGCCCGTTGCCTTCTTGTCGTTGCTGCCGGAAGTTCGGCCAACCATTTCTCTCTCTTGATCTACATATTTTAAGCGACCAGCATCACTCGCTGCAAGTTCAAAGAACCGCTTGTTCGAGTGGCAGTTCCGTCCGCAGACCGGACCTCATTCATATCATCAGAGCCGCATCGAGGGCCACGCTCGGCAACATTCTGCCGATTGCTCCAATTAAGCTGCTCGAGAAGAGTTGGGATTCGGTGGACCACACCCCTGGCTCGGAAGTGTCCATCAAGGTATTGCGTGCCTTATTTGTGTGCGCCTATTACTCCTTAGTCCAAACTTGGTCGAACGACGCCCGGCCCAAGACCCTCGAGTCACAGAAAAAGTTTTATAAGACCTGTTTTCGCGCTCACTATTGTACTACACCTCTGTACCAACCCCCGTTGTCTCGAAAGTCGAAAGAAACGAAGCTTGTTGCCGCCGCCGTCGTTGTTGCTGCTGTTCGTTGCGCGAAGAAGTTGAAGCAGACGAATCTGAGAGAAAAGACTTGAGTTTTTATAAGCTGTTGGAGTGGTGAGAGAAGAGCAAAGACCGCAAACATATTTGCGGCTGCCATAAACGTGGACCATTCTCATCAGCATTTTACCATTTCCAAGTTGCAGCAAACACCAATCATGGCTGACGCAGATACGAAAAACTGCGATGGGGAACCCGTTGATCTCGGCATGCAGGGCCTTCGCATTGGGTCCATCTTCATCATTCTTGTAGCCTCTCTCGTGGGAGCTCTCACTCCGGTGCTCTTGGCTCGACAGAGCAAGATGCACGTTCCCAAATTCACCTTTTTCGTTTGCAAATACATAGGTACAGGCGTCATCATAGCAACGGCGTGGATGCATCTGTTAGATCCGGCGATAGATCAACTCGGCGACGACTGTGTGAAGGAGCGGTGGCTGGGAAAATACCCTGGGCGCTTTGCATTGCGCTAATGACTGTCATGGTCATGTTCTTCATTGAGTTGATGGTGGCACGGTTTGATGACGACGACTCCTCGCACAGCCACGGCGCCGGTTCCGACTCCAACTCTGACCTGAATGAAGTCCTGGCGCTCAAGAAGCGAACCACGTCTCCAAAGGGGAAGACCGTTGATGCTGAGCCTTGCTCGCACGACGTCGAGAGTCGCGGAGCTCTTCGTGGCCCCGACCAGACCACCATTCCTGGACGACCGGACGACGTGAGCTACCCGCCTGGTGGTGAAGATCATCTTGCACACCGCAAGGACCACAAGGAGGGCGACTCGCACACCTCGCTCTCGTCTCAGCTGACGGCAATCTTCATTCTCGAATTCGGTGTCATCTTCCACAGCGTCTTTATTGGCCTGACGCTCGGTACTACTGGCTCAGACGATCTCAGGATTCTCCTTGTCGTCTTGGTCTTCCACCAAATGTTTGAAGGTCTCGGTCTGGGATCTCGAATTGCCGTTGCCGACTGGCCGTCTAGCAAGCAGTGGCTGCCGTTTGTTTTGGCAATTGGATTTGCCTTGTCCACCCCCGTTGGTATTGCCGCCGGTATAGGTGCCAAGCCTCAGAACGCTGCCACTCAGAAGCTTATCAACGGCATCTTCGACTCCATCTCCGCCGGTATCCTTATGTACACCGGTCTCGTCGAGCTGCTCGCTCACGAGTTCATGTTCAACCCCACATGCGCCGCGCGCCGCTCAAGATCCAGCTGTTTGCTTTTGGTTGCGTTTCCTTTGGTGTGGCAGTCATGGCACTGTTGGCTAAATGGGCATAAATTTGAATATTGAGGATATGTCACAGAAGATGATGTGAGTTTTGATGGGTTCACGGGAGCACACCGGCATTAATTGTGTTGGGAAGGCAACGGATGTTTAGATTCAAGATAATGTGTACCTACTTAAATGGACCAATCTGATGATATTGCAAACAACGGCGAATAATCGTCCAAGCGGTTCCAGCTGTTCAGCGACAACATGATACCTTTGCTACAGTATTGCCCCTCTTACACAATTTCGTGTGTAGTTACGCGTTCATGAAGAACGTTGCTTGTCATTCAAGTTGGATGGATCCACTTATCCGAGCGTGCCCACCGTGCGGGAATGAACTTGCATCGATCGCACGGCTGATTGACACTGTCCTTAGTCATACGATCAGTCCATCTCCACTAGGGTCTCGAAACCCTAGCACCAATCGAAGAAAGTTCACTCACCTGAGCGAAACACCACCACGAACTGTCATTTGATACGGCACCTGACGCTTCAACGCAACCTTCAATAACCATTCCATCACCCGCTTCCCCTCAACACCGACAAAATGGCTGGCGGAATCACTGTTCGCGATGTTGATGTAGGTCCTCCCTGAACCAAAACCCATGATGCATTGAGAAGGCAGAAAAATTTCCCCATCGGCAACTATGCCTTGCGCGAAACGCGGACGAGAGTTTTTCTGCTTTTGTCGATGACAACTTCTTGTTCACTCTCCAACGAACAACCGCCCCTCTCGACTTGAAACCCACAAACTCCGTGATCGGCAAACGAGCCCCCTCCGACCTCTACAATTCCTAATTATCAACCACGGCCGACGATGTGCGACACCGACGCAATGAGTCGGGATCTTGAAATATCTACGAAATAAACCTCGTGACATGATGGAGACTGATCTTGCGAGCGGACAACGTCAGAAGTCGCATCGCGATCCAGCAGTATTCGAGGGCTCGCGGCACGATCTGGAAATTTGAGGAGCAGGCGCGAGGGAGTCGAAAGACTTCTGAAGACGGAATGATGCTAATGGGTTCCTTTGTCTCCAGGCGCAAAAGTTCATCAACTCCTATGCTGCGTTCTTGAAGCGTCAGGGCAAGCTGCCCATCCCTGGTATGTACTGAAAATTTCTCGACCTCTTTCCCCCTTCCCCCTGGACCTTTCAGAACGAACGGACGGACGTCTCTGGTACTAACGAAGCATATAGGTTGGGTTGATACCGTCAAGACTGGTCCCGCCAAGGAGCTCCCCCAGAACATCGACTGGTTCTACGTCCGCGCCGCCTCCGTGGCCCGCCACGTCTACCTGCGCAAGACCGTCGGTGTTGGCCGTCTCCGCAAGGTCCATGGCACTGCCAAGAACCGCGGCGCCCGCCCCTCTCACCACGTCGACGCCTCTGGCTCCGTCGACCGCAAGATAATGCAGGCCCTCGAGAAGATTGGCGTCCTTGAGCAGGACGAGGAGAAGGGCGGCCGCCGTATCACCCAGTCCGGCCAGCGTGACTTGGACCGTATTGCCCAGACCACTGCTGAGGCTGAGGAGGAGGATGATGATGAGGATGACGAGTAAATTCTCCTTTTTGATACTGGGAACGAAAAAAAAAAAAAAAAGGGTTAGGACAGGAAATGATTTCATTTAAAATAGATCATGACCATGACTTTTGAGAAAGAAAAGAACTTGCACGCCTAGGGGTCATGTTTTGTTTTGTACTTGGTCTCCGGGAAAACAAAATATGGCACGGCAAGGAGCTTTTTTTTTTTTTTTACTTGGGCGTCTGGGTCTTAGAATTTGACATGTATGAATGAGATTTCCCCGACTTGGGTCATTCGGTTTGATCAATTGGACCCGTCCACTGCTCGTATAAAAGTGCTGCTCTCTAGGTTTTTTTTTTTTTTTTTTTTTTTTCTTGCAGATATGTACCATCGGCCTGATGAATTCGAAACAGCCCACAGCTGGCAGATTATCACTCAACACCAGGTCTCACTCGTCATCTCAACAGCGATGACTTACACGCAGCTGTACATGCAGCTGTACACGCAACTGTACGCGCAACTGTATGGTCTTCTCTACTCAACATCCCGCCTCTTTTGCACTCAGAGCCTCCCAAAGCCATTCTGCCCGCGCAAGCACGGCCGTGAATCTGTCATGACCCTTCTTCACACTCGTCACCGACAGACTAACTATAGCGCACCACTTACTCGAGCAAGCCTCTGGTCACGGATCTTTTCATTTGGAATTTACCACTTGTCTACTGGTGCAGCCGAGAGGGGAAGAAGAAACTTGAACTCGTCAAACCCTCGAACTCGTCTACAGCCTCGTTTTCCCGCAACCTCGATTTCTAGAAGCGCCCGATCAACTCTAATAGTAGCTATTTCTGTAAGATAACCTCACACAGACTGGACTTGCTTCTCTCAACCTTGCAAGTCTCGCATTCCCTCTCCATTTTTAACATACATGTCAACCCTCGGAATATCACAATGGACGTCAACCCGGGCACACCACTTGCGACACCCGCCCACGCAAACCCTGGCCAACAGACACCGTCAAGGCCGTCAACACCACGATTCGACTCGACATTCTCGGTCCCCACAGACATCTACTTCCACAATACTGTTGACCCAGCCACGGGCTCCCTTACCACCTGCATCCTCGGGCCCAACCTTGCCGCAACGTTCACCCACTCCCGCGCCCCCTCGCTCTTCCCCGCCGCCACCATCCTCACCGGCCTCACCAAGAAGACGACGGGCTTCCTCGCCCTCATCCCCGGGGCGCATCATGCCCGCACCGTCCTCGCGTGGGCGGAGAGCGGCCACGGCCACGGCCCAGAGGGCGACCTCCTCGACAGGCAGCCGTCGGTGCTGGCCAACAACCTCTGGGCGAGACGGGTCATCAAGCTCTCCTCCATCATGGGCATCAGCCTCGGCCACCCTTTGACCGGCTCACGCGCGGCGGCCGGCCGGGCATCTTCCGCGCAAGCCACGTAGAAGTCAAGCTCGCCACGCACGCCATCTACACTCTCCTCAAGATATTCCGCATCAGCGGGGCCGTCATGACGACGGAGACGCTGGCGAGACTACGCCGCAGGACGAAGTGGCAGGACGGGTCAAGGCCCCGGTTCGAGATTTACTTCTCCAAGAAGAACTGCCAGGCGTGTGCGGCCTACGTCCGCCGGCTAGGCGAGCTGACGGGGTGGAAATCACGCTCTGCTGGAAGAGCAGGCTGGTCGAGATGGAGTACCAGGTCGCGAGGATGGGGGAGGCGAGGCCGGCGCAGGGCGTCATCACGGTCGAGGACGACGAGGACGACGACCACGTCCGGCCCGTCGACACGGTCGACTTGACGGGGACGCGGACAGGAGAGGGAGACGACGCCCCAGCCGCTGGGGACGTTTCTCGACGGCCTGGCCTACTGCGTTGGTCAGGGTCGACGGACAGGGTGGCGAGGGCCGTGGTGGGGTTGGCGAGGATTCGCAAGCGGCAGCGTAGGTCGTCGTCTCTTGCGCACCACCGCCACCATCATCATCATCAAAGGACGCCCGTGGGAGAGACGGGAGACGCGCAGGATTGGTTGGCTACGCCGCCTTCGTCTTCGAGGCGACGATGTGGGCGGGCGAGGAGGGGGTGGTGAGGCGGGGTGTCGAGGACATGGACGTGGCCGAGGGTGCATTCGTCTATGGTGGGGGGTTGATTGTGTGAATTTGGATTCGGATGTATTTGTGCGTTAGGAGTTGGACCATCATTGTGAGTTTGGGGGCTCGAGAGCGAGGATTGCTCAAAGGCGGGCTGAAACGAGAACACAAAAGGGGCGTGTCTGTCCATTGAGGGGGCAGAATAACACATGGTTTATGTTGCTGGACGCCTGTAGCAAATCTGTAATTTAAATTAAGAGCAGCATATTTACAAAAATGAACCATGGCAGAGATTGTCATTTATTTTGCGGACACTTTGCAGCATGTGTCCATCCATTTCACGTCCACTTCTCCGCTTGCCCTTGATCCTCGCATTTCCAAGCGCAACGTATCCAAACTCCCAAGTCATTCTTCTTTATCGTACAAGAACACCTACCTACCTCACATTGATACCTGAGCCGCCAACTCCCGCACCTCGCGTCTAAACGAATCCGCCAGAGCGTCCACCACGACCCTGACATCAGGCGCCTCCTCCTCGGCCGGACTGCTCTGCGCCGCTCCGCCGACCTCGACCTCGACCTTCTTGCCGCCGACGCCCGTCTTCCCCATGGTGGTCGTGTGCTTGACGTCCCTGCCGCGCCGCACGTGGCCCCTTGGCTGGGACGGCGTGATGGGCGTCTCGTCCAGCAATGCCTGCCATCGCGACAGGTACGCTCCCGGACCGCCGGCCGTGCTTCCTCCGCCCGACGACGAGTCCGACGCGGCGACGACGAGGTGCTGCAACCTTGCTCTGGAGGCACGGTGCAGAGCAGACAGGTGCGTTGCGTGGCTATCTATGGCGGCGCCAACCTTTGTCTGCGTCTCTGCCTCGAGGCCCGCGTAGAGCCGGTTGAGAATGTCGGGCACCGTCTCGCAGGAGGAGGAGGAGGAAGCCCTCTTCTGGAACTTGGCCAGCGTCTGGTTCCCCAGATGCGGAAGCTCTCCCACAGATCCGGGCATCGACTCGCCAGAGCATGGATCCATTTGTACAGCAAGCCCTGTGCCGCATCAGCAGGTCGACGTAGTCTTGTACGCCGGGCAGCCGCTGCTCGCCCGAGGAGCGGCCGAACGCCGACGACGAGCCCTTCTTGGGCCTGCTGGTCTTGATGAACTCCTCGATGAAGCCCTGCAGCGAATCAAAGTGTTCCCGCAGGTCGACGTTGGCGTGGACGGTCCGGATCATGGGTTCGTACGCGGCCACGACGTCCCTGATGGCCTGGGTGAAGACGTCGGGCGACTGGCGGCAAAAGGCCGAGGTGATGCGCTCCCTGTCCCTGACGGACAGCAGAGAGGAGTAGTACTCGAGACACTGGGCGTGCTGCGACTCGGTCAGCCTAGAGTTGAGCTGCTGCGGGTTGTTCGACGACGCGTCAAAGATGCTCGTGATGATGGACCGCGAATCCTGCTCGCTGGCCGACCTCGCCGCCTCGTGGTCCGACCTCGCGCCTTGCATGTGCTCCCTTATGAGGCGCAGCATCTCGTCGCCGGGCCCCCGCCCTTTGCCTTCTCGACCTTTTCCGCGCCCTTCCTGAACTCGTTCGAGTCCCAGGACAGCACGAGCGATATGATGCGCTGCAAGAGGTTCATGCCGTCGTCGGCGTTCTGGGTCAGCCCGAACCAGTTGGTCACGCTGGCCACGCTCAGCTTGGCGAGGAGGATGCGCATCATGCCGTTGATCATGGTCGCTGCGTTTCCTATGCGGAGCGTCTGCTTGATCATCTTGTAGGGGATGAGGGAGTGGACGTTTTCAATGAGCTTCAGCAGGTACTGCCCTTCTGGGGAGAGCACGAATATCTGGTGAATCAACGTGGCAAGACTTTAATTGTTTTGCGTCGGACTTTTGATTAGAAAAAAAAAAAAAAAAAACTCTTGTCGTTGTGAAATCATCTTGAGAGGGGGCGACGCAAAAAAAAAAAAGAAAAAAACATACTGGAATACGACGTGTCTCGCGGCCGCTTCCACCATGGGAGACAGGGCCTCCAAATCGTCCGACTTGGCGAAATGGTCAAACACCTGATTGCAAAAGTCGCCGTAGACCAGGCCCTGGATGACATTGTCCCAGGCCCTTTCGAGATCATCGGCCTTGGCGTGGTCGTAATATCTGCTCTCCGTATCCGTTCCGGACTCTTTCCTGTCGACACCGCCCAGCATGCCCCGTCCCAGCATCTCAAGGACGGCACTCGATCCCGTCGCCAGCACTTTCCGCGTCCCCATGGCGCCCTTGTCGTAGCTCTCGGACAGCTCGGCCTCTCCCAGTCTCGCCATGAGGCTCTGCACGCGAACGTTCCAGAACTCCGGGGCAACTGGCTCACGCCCGGCAGCGGGAGGACCGTCCTCGTGAGAAGCAGTTGCAGGATGGGTGCGGAGGAGGAGGAGGACGTTGGCGCCTCGTCGCCTTCCTGGGTCTGATTGTGAAGACTGGGAGTACTGGAACCGCTCGCGGTCGGTGCCGAGGACGAATGCTTGAAAGGAAACCCGTAGTTGGAGATGGTGTCTGGGAATTTGAAGCTCGCGATCTCGTGGTAAGTCTCGTAGTGAGTCAAAATGTCAAACAGGGCCCGCGTCTGTTCGGGGATAATAAAGAGGGCGTTGGAGCCGCCTCGTTGTTGGCCATGACGAGCAGAGTTGAGTTGAGTTGAGTGAAATGAAGAAGATTTGAGTTGAGTTAATGAAGTAGATTTGAGTTGAGTTAAGTTGAGTAGAGTAGAGTAGAGTAGAGTAAGTTGAGTTAATGAAGTAGATTTAAGTTGAATTGAGTTGAGTAAGTTGAGTTGAGTTGAATTGAGTTGAGCAAGTTGAATTGAGTCGAGTCGAGTTGAATTGAGTTGAGTAAGTTGAGTTCAGTTGACTAAGTTGACCAAGTCAAGTCAAGATAAGTAGACTTGTTAAGCCGTCGGCAAGGAACAAGAAAACTAGCAAAGTCAGACACTCAGGTCTCGTAGCAACAAACCAACACGACGCAGCAAGACTTGAAAGGGGCCAGCTCGTTTAAGTAGAGGACTCGACAATTCTACAATACAATACAATACAATACAATACAATGCTCAAATTGTCTAGAGTACATCGTACTGCTCGCTGCTACCACTAGCGCAGCCAGGAGTCCCAGGAGTCAGTCAGGACCCCAGGTTCGTGACGTCGCCCACTTAATTACCTATGGATGTATCCACTCAGGGCCCCACCTCTCGACTCTCGACTCTCGACCCTCAACACCCACTGATTCATCCCCTGAAAACCAAACCCCGTTTCCCCGTTTCCCCGTTTCCGTTTGCATCAACCGCGCATCAACCGCGCATCAACCGCGCATCAACCGCGCATCAACCGCGCCTTCCACTTTTTGCATCTTGCAATTGGCCGCCTCGCCTTGTTTCCAACCCGAGGCAAGCACGTGCATCGGTGCGACCGTGAAACCAACCACCATGTTTCATACCTCCCGCTGAACATGTTACACGGGCCCAGAACGGCAATTGGGGCCCAGCGTCTATCTAGACGAGCAAGAATAATCCAAGTCATTAATTATACGGCACAATAGCTGGTCTACAAAAAGTACTCAAGGAAAATCGGTGACTGGTCCAAGTCGGTATCAATGTCCTGTCTTATCCATCCGTCCATCCAATTCCTCCTTTTCCCCGTCTCAAATGAAATCCACCCTCGCATTAGTCCAGGAAAAAAAAAAAAACGACTCGTGGTATCGCCAAGCAACAAAATCATTGAATCCCCGAACCGACATGACAGCAGCCGCGTCTGCACAAATCATTCGCCCGGCAATGGGTATAGCAACCTTACTTCCCCTGCCTCATCTCCCGCCTCCTCGTTATTCTTCATAAACAATATAGACTCATCGGCGCACACCTAGCGTCCACCGATGGACTTATTGACGATCGAGCCGTTCACCTCCAGGGGGCAGCCAAAGGAGTCTTGCTGTTGAGAGAAGTCCCATGCCCGTTGGTGTAGCCGTTGGTGCTGTGGCCGGTGCTGTGGCCGTTGCTGTGGCCGTTGGCCGTGGCAGTGGAAGAGGGCGCCTTGTTCTCAACCTTGGGAGCGGCAGGGATATCAGTGCTCTTCTTGGCACTGCCAATCGAGAAAACGGGACTCTCCCACTTCTCGCCCTTGCGTGACAGCTCCTTGTATTCAGAGGCCTTGCTACTGATGCCGCCCTGGAGCTTGACATCGGGGAAAATGCTGTCCTCAGTCGTCATGGCAATGTTGACCTTCTTGTCAGAGGCCACCTCCTGGGTCTTTTCCTTGCCCTCCATGAATCGCTTTTGAGCAGAGTCGTAGTAGCGCTTGAAGAAGCTGGCCTTGTCTTCCGCATTACCCTGGCTGGCAGCGTCGGCATCCTTCTTGATCTGCCAGAGGAGGGCGTCGAGCTTGTTGCACTCGTCCTTGATGGCCTTCTCCACAGCCTTCTGGATGGGTGCTCGGAGAAGCTTCAGGGCAAGAGGCTTGACAATGGCAAACAGCAGTTTGTGGTTCGACTCCTTGACCTTGATGTTGAGACCCTTGAAGTCAATGTCGACCTTGTCAACCTTGAAGATGTGCTGGCGGTCTGACTTGTCGGCAGTGGCAACCTTCATTCGGAAGGAAAGGCCATTGCCGGGCAGGATGATGTCGGCAACGCCAGTGTCCTTCAGGGCTGGGAACCCCTTCTTGCGGTTAACGTAGAAACTAACATCACGAAGATCCATCTGGATACCGGCAACCTTGACATCCACCATGTTGTGGTTCTTGTTGGCAACCTTCTTGCGACCCCATCGGAAGTAGTGTTCGCTGGCGACCTCGGCGACATTGGGCATGAAGTTATCGCTCTCGAGGACCAGGTTCTCGATGATGGCGTCAACCTGGGAATCAGAGTACTCGATGCGAGGGATGGGGATGTAGTTGATGTTGACAAGAAGGGCGGGGAGAATAGTCTCAGTGAGGTCCTTTACGAGGTGAGGTTTGAAGACAGACTTGCCGCTGGAATCGTTGCCGAGGTGGGTGAAGAGTCTCTGAACAGCGTCTCCGAAAGCCTTGTTCTGCGGATCCTTGTCGAATTGGTCGACAATGAACTTGGTCTCGTCAATCACACGGTCAGTGTGGGTGCGGTACTTCTCTCGAAGCAGGAACCTGCCCTTCTCGTAAATGCGGTTCCACTCCTTGTTGGAGGACTCGTCTAGGATGTATCCCTGCTCCAGGAGGCAGCGGCGGATGAAGCTATCAAACTGCCTGAACCAATCCTTGAGCTCGGGGTCCTTGTCGGCATCCTTGTAAATATGGCCAATCGACTCCCAGAGGTTCGAAGTAGACGTGCCGTTGGCAAATCGCTCAACCAAGGTGCGCAGGTCAGCCTCGGCGGCAGCGAAACCGCTGCGGGCTTGCTTGACAGTGCCCTGTGAGTCCTTACCAAGGCTCTTGCCGTGCTTGCCGTAGCTCTGGGCGAGGCCAAGCAGGGCTTGGATGGCTCTGGAGTAGTCAGGGTGCTGCTGGCACTCCAGTACCATCTTCTTGAGGCGGAAGATGATCTGGTCCTTGCGTTCCTCGGGCATCTTCTTGTTGAAGTACTCCTTCGTCTTTCGACGATATTCCTCATTGCGCTTCTTGATGCTCTCCTTTGTTTCAGGGTCCAAGTTCTGATCAATCTTTTGATGAGCAGCCGTCTTCAGGACATTCTGAGCCGCGGCGTGGTCCGGCTTCTCAGTCTGGCTACCATGAGGAGAGCGGCATTCTGAGTAGCGTCGGCGATTTCTTTGGCGTCCTTCTTGGCGTCTCCGCCATAAATGCCCTTGACCTGCTTCTGGAGATGCTCCTTGGAGAAGTCGGGCTTGTCGTGCCAGGTGTTATCCTCGGCAGCGCGGTCAAGCTGAGACAGCTGTTCTTCCGAGGGGCGGATGTGACCAGCTGCGTTGGTGGCAGCGTCGCCAATCATGTCGCGGAAAAGAACACTGGAGTCATTGACTAAGTGGCAAGAGTTAGCGAGCAAATCCACATCGATTTTTCTGATTGGCTGGCAACACGCGACGACGTACGGAGCTTGCGGAACTGGCCATTTGTGATGAGCAGAGTTCCCAGCGTTCTCAGGCCTTGTAGGGCCTCGTCTCCGTCGCGCTGGGCTTGGTCCTTCTTCACTGGGGTATTGGGTCCTTCTATGCTCTTGGGATCAAAGTGGGTTGTTTGCCAAATGAAATCCTGGATCAGGTTGCCGTCGTTCTTTGAGAGAAGGAGATTTTTCGCCTGCTTGACAACCTCTCTGGCGTCGGCGACGAGCGTCTGGCCATCCTGGGAGAGGTCCTTTGGAGGATTGGTCAGTGCTTTTGAGGCGAGAAAGCTGTTGATGGCAATATCAATTTGATCGTTCTGGAAGCAAGGTTTTGTTAGCGCTCATTCGTTTATTGAAGGCGTGGGGACGTGATACATACCGAAGGGACCTTGCCCGCCTTGAAGGCACTGAAAATTCCATATACTTGCAATTTTCTGTTGATATCCGCCTCCTTCTGTTTCACATCGGTGGGCTTGTTGACGTTGGCGGCCATGTTGGACGGTGATTCGACGGCGAGTTTCGAATACCTGCGATGAGTAGAGTGGGGGTTTGAAGTGGTCGTCTTTATCGCTTCTGATTGGGTGGTGAAGCTGGTGTTAGGTTGGTGGGCAATAGAAAACAATGAACAGATCGAGACGTCGATTTCGTCTCGGGGTATCAAAGGATGGATTCGATTTGTGATTACGGTGGGTATAAGGTGTAGAATAAGACGTGAGGTGAGGGTATAGTATAGAGAGAAGAAGAAAGGCCAAGGAACAGGAGAAGCGCTGCGACGTGGAAGGGGAGCATGAAAGTGCTTATAAGCCAGGAGCTGGGAGCAAAACAGGGCAGGCAGATGCATCGGGCAAATCGAGTTGTCGAGGGCGGCTCCAGGATGCAGCACGAAATTGGCCATACATACCTCCCAAGCCCCTCGTAGCTGGGCCGACAGTTGGCAAAACCTTGATTTTCGCAGGGAGCGTGAACCGGACCACTACGGGCTAGTGACGTTGAGCAGAGCTGGCCAGTACGTCATTGCCAAAGCAGCACCAATGATGTGCCAAACGGAGCTCCGTAGCCAGGGGAAGGGAAGGTTCGCAATGCCAGCACAGTACGGAGTACATAGCCGCGAGACTAGCGGTCCCCAGTCGTCCACAGTCATGGCCATGTACATGCTACATTGTACATACTCAGTGGGTGTACTCCTAGCTCGTTGGAGACATTATGTAGGTGCCACGAGTGCCCTTTGGGAATCACCTTTGCACCTTTCACCACCACAAGCGGCGTCCAATGTCTGGGCTTGGGTCTTGCTGGCTGGGTGCGCGACGGTCGTGGCGCCAGAGCTCAATCGGCTTTGAGCGAAAACGGCAAGGCTTGTCGAGGACGAGAAAATGGTTCGGCAAGAATACAATGTCCCCAAGGGGTGTGCAGAGCTTTTCGAGAGATGGCCCGGCCGATCGGTGATCTACATGTATGTACATACATACAAGCAGCAAGCAGTGAAGAAATAGGAGTGCATCACCAGGGTTTAGCCTAATAATTGCGAGCTCCCTACACGTACATAGCTAGCAATCAAAGGACAGTACTCCGTAATTGGGCGTATGTATGGGGCGTATGTATGGGGCGTATGTATTGGGCGTGTGTATTACATTGGGCCGCGCCTTCCGTAAACCGTGACAATTGACCCAACAAGCTTCTCAAGCTTTTCACAAAGACCATTGAACACACCAATTGGCAAATGTGCTGTGCATCTTTCGATTCCATGGAACCATCATGGGCGCAAATGCCAGGATCGGAGTACATACGTGTTAGTTATTACATGTACTGCATAATAATAGCACAAGTTGGTCATTCAGACATCATCAGCCCTGCCTCCAGAGCAACAGCGCTCAATGTCTCGGCTCTTGGTGGGCCGACCCACGACAAGCTTGGAATCTTGGAATCAACTCCATGTATGTATGTACATGTTACCAGGAGAAATGCTCCCCATGCGGTCCCCGCTGTCTCGGCTTTCGATGGACTGATTTTAGGTTGGCCATTACAATGTACAGTATCATGTGTACAGTATCATGATTCCAAAAGCTCGATATGCTTGACTCTTCGTGCCCATTCGAGGCAGCCTCGATCCCATTGAAGCAACTTGCCTTTTGCAGCCGGTAATCAGCATCCTGTCATCAACCTTCAATCAAACTCGGCATCGCCCTACGTGTTTCGTCAAACGTGCGGCAGGATTCTACGGGAGGTTGTACTGCATGCGACGGGGCCCGATCGAGCTGGAATGGAGTCACCGGCAACCACCGTGTTGTTGCTTGACGGCGGGCCACTTGTGCTTCCCACGGTGGTCCAGAGTTTTGCGAAGACGGCTTTTCACATGCCAACAATGTTTTCCTTTTGCCCAACGTTTCACCATTGACGAGTTTTCCTTTTCTTCTCTGGGGGTGTTCATGTCATCCCAACTTTATCACGTTGTATGCTCAACAAGATGCTCCCGTGTCCGAGGTCCAAGTGCTGACATTCACGACTTGTTAGCGCGAACGTGTTTTTGGTTTTAAGATTGCAAGTTGTTCCGGAAGAGCAGACAAGACGGACGGATTGTTTCCAAACGAACGTCCATGACGTCATGGACTAGTATAGCTAAGCTCATCCTGGTCCAGCTAAAACAACCCCGTCCAGTGGCGCAGGTCACAACTAGTTTTTCCTTTCCTGCTTGTGGTGGGTGGGTCGATATGCCTTCTCAAGATCCCTGGAGAGCTTTGGAAGTGCGAACCTGGACTGTGAGAGAGATGTTTCGATACGGAAACTTGCTGCGAATTCTGCAGGTCTCTGTTAGTACGGAGTCCTGTTTCGCACACGCATGGAGAAACCGGCATACGTCGTCATCTCACCGCAAAGGAACTTCTCAATGGCTGGCTGTCTTCGTTGCGAAATGCATGTGGAAAGGGAAAATGGCCAGCAGACGTCATGATCGCGTGCAGTACTCTGAAACCATACGCGCAGTTGCTAACTTGGCGTCTCAACATGAAAAAGCCCCAGGGAATGTTTCCTTGATCTACGGAAGTACCTGAGCCGGACCCAAAAAGACTTACCAATGAATTAGCAGTGGAACGTGGTTGTTCTGCATCTCCGAGGCTATGATTCCGTGTGTACATGTACATGTATTACGAGCAGAACCTGCTACTGCTATTCTTGCAGGTTTGCGTCATCACGTCAAATCCAATCGCCGCAGTGGGGCTCTCAGGATGTATGTATGTATGTATGTATGTATGTATGGCGGTACTGTAATTACTTATGGCATCATACCTTGATCATCGCTTGTGCAACCACAAGTTCCACCGAAACAAGACAATGCCCGTCCGTCGCTGCATGCGATGACGAACCACTGTTTTGGTTGTATTACATGTACATACATTATGCTTTCTTCAGAATTGAACGTGCGCCGCATGGCTTGCCATTCTTTGGGTTCGATCCCACGCAAGCTGATGCCGGCACTGAGTCAGTCTGATCCACTTCCGACCGACCCAACGCGCTTGGTAGATGCCGTTTCTCATCGATGCATCTTGACGGTTGACTACAAAAGCTTGTCTTGCTCGTGTCACGGTTGTTGATGCGCCTTGGCATGCCCGCAGAAAACTCCCGGCATGCCTGACCATGTCTCGTGATTTCCCATCCGGTCGGGTTCGACACATGAAATTTCATTCATTGATACCATCTACATTTCATCCCGATTATTAGGTTGCGTCTTTGTAAATCCAAGCGCTACGATCCTATTCGCCAGCGTCTCATCACAGCGTCGTGTATATTGTCGCTTTGCTCTGAGGCTTGGGAACAGTTTGTTGTGTTCATAGAAGCAATTTAAAGCATCATCTGCGAATCTCTGCGAATCACTGCAACAAACACTACCTCGGAAATACATTCGCGATTCTGTACATCATAAAGTCGTATCATCTCGTATCTTTGCCAACGCCGCCTCTAATGTAATCAATCCTTTTTCGTTCTCTTGGGCAAAGGGAAAAAAAAAAAAAGTTCAAGACAGCAGTTACAGAGGAACTTGTCGGTCGCTCCAATTCCAATGCTCTAACCCGTCTTAGTCCCCAAGTCGTTGAAAATCTTGGCCTTAATCTCTCCCGCCATCAGCCCAGACCTCTCCTTCGTCGCGATCAGGTTCGTATCATTTGCCAACTTCTCCAGGGCCTTGTCCCTGCACACGCTGGCCTGGCTCTGCCCCAGACTCTGCGCACCCCTGGTCCGCGCCAGATTCGTCGTCATCTCCTTGATCTTGGAGCTCAGGTCGAGCATCTGCTTGCTTCCGTAGTCGCGGTTCGTCAGGAGAGGACTCTGGCTGAGCGTCTGCACCCAGTACTTGTGCCACAGCAGCTCCAGCAGGTGAGTGTCGAGGGTGCTCTTGAAATGAGAAACCTCCAGACTGTAGTACCTACTCGCATGGGCACCAAACTCGGCAGCTTTGGCCAGCGGGACGGCCTGGAACCCGTCCGACGACTCGGAGCCCGACTCCAGCTTATGGGAGCCAGGGTACGTGCGGAACGCTCCGATCTCGACCTTGCCGGCGCTGACCGTGCGATGGGGATCAATGACAACTGCCAGGAAGGGATCCTGGAACTGCTGCTGCATGGCTTCGGTCTCGACGTCGATGCCGCTGAGCCAGCACCCGTAGCCAGGGTGGCTGTGGTACCATCCCACCACGTTCTCCTGCCTCCCCTGCGCGCGGCACAGGTCGAGGTATTCGACGATGTATTCGTTCGCCTCGTCCTGTACGTTGACACGCGTCTCGGTTCCCTCGACGGGCAGCCTGAAGGCGTCGGTGACGATGAACGTATCGCCGTCGACGTAGCCTTGCATGAGGCCCATGATTTCCAGGTTGCCTCCTGACCGGGCGTGCATCGTCATCTTGATGAGAGCCACGGCGCTGATTCGAACATGCTTGAAGTAGTTGGGGTTTGGGCCCATGGCCGAGCTTGTGCCGCTGCCTTTTGGGCTTCCGGGTCGTAGTTGTAGAGTGCGTCGCGTTTCGGGTCGACTAGTTTGACGTGGTTGTCGAGCTCTGCAAAGATGATTAGATTGGGAACGGAACTCGCGGCACGGGCTGGTTGGTCTGGTCTTACCCCAGGACCGGAAAGCCGTCTCCATGCTGATTTCTTTCCCTCGAGACCAATCGTCGAGGTAACCTCTTATTGATGGAAGTTGGACCAAGTTCTGGTGGTTCCGAGCATTCACTCGAAATGCCCCCGCGTTTCACTTGGCAGGATGATGGCAGGATGGTGGCAGCTTATCGATAAGAGCTTCTTCACTTGCCTGCCTTGCCTTGTCTGGTGTCGTCCAGAGCCTTTTAGGAAAAACCCACGCCCGCACAGCTCGACTAAGTTGTACACGATATATAGGGCATTTTGAAATGTCGATATCCGATTCGCACAGAACTTTGGACGTAACCCAGATTTCGAGAATGACTTGAGCAAAAGTTCCTGCCGGGTAGGTATGGAGGAACAACTCTTTGAACAGGACAAAAGAGGTCGAGAAATGTCATACACAAAGTCAAGTACCTGTATCCGGAGCAGTCTGAATTCTTGCGGCCTATTTTATTCTGACTGGGCCCTTCCTATGCTACATGTCTGGGCCATGACACATGTCTTGCCCAGAAGGGGGAACGCAAATGCCCATCTTCGGGGCGGATATACCAAACCAAGCAGGGGATCATGATTCATGACTTGCTCTACTGGTCAAAATTCTCATAGCCAGTACAAAAGCCCAGTGATACCCCAGCTGCCTCTGCAACACGGCCCCCAACAGATTGAGGATGACGGGCCTTGGAAGTCGGAGCCAGAGCCAGAGCCGTAGCTAATACTCCATTGGCCTTATTGTGGTTGAGAAACTCGTAATGTGAGTTCAAATGCCGATCGCGACATTCCAAGTCGTTGGTCCGATATACGATGTACCGAGTCTAAAAGCAGGCAAGCCCACGAAACACTTTCCCAAAGCCTTGCTTCTTACTTTGTCGTGTGGTTCTTGCACTCGCGCCAGGATAGCCTAGGAGCGGCTAAGGTACGTAAGCCACATGGTCGGTCGTTTCGCCCAGAGATACATACACTTTGTTCTCGGGGATGTGCAGCAGAGCTGGGTCCGCAAGTAGAAGCTGAGTGTGAGGCCGGTTGGGGCTGCCCGCCCTTTTTCGAAGAGCCTCTTGTGTCGGATTCACTTGATCTGGCTGACTACGTTGTTAAACTCAAAGCCGTCATATCAAATGCCTTGGCCAAAAAAAAAAACAAGAAAAAAACATACCGATTTGGATTCTGGATTCCCACCTTGCGGATGAACCGGACGCTGCTTACGATCAGTACACGCTGCTTCGATGGACAAAATCAGGTGGGAAGAGGGGTTCGACACTTGTTATTACTGCAGTGCGATATTGGGGGCGCCAAAACCCCCGTGGCGGGAGTAGCTGCGGAGGACCATATCGAACGCAACGCTTTCGAACGCAACGCTTTCCCAATGAGACGTCTTGATAACGAAACTTGCGACTTGTTGGTTCCAGAGACGAAGTTGCTGCGAAAACAAGTTGATTGGGGTCCGTCATGGGCCTGTGCGTCTCTTGTCAAAGGAGACCCCGGGCTGAACTGAACCGTGGGACCAGCGAGGCATGAAGCTTCAGGGAGCTTCGGGCGGGAGCTAGCTGGTTGTCCCGTCCCGATGATAGCACATGTACTCCGCATGTACTCCGCATGTACTCCGTATAAGCACAGATTGCGTCCGACGTTCTTGGCGCTCTATTCGGGACCGGAAATGTCCTGTTGCAGATTGAGTCAGAGTGCCGTATTTCGCCTTTGTCAAATCAATGATCCCGCGAGGCCACGCCACCGTTTCTACCGTTGCAGCCACACGAAAGAAGAACGATTTACTCCGTAAAGACAGCCAAGTATGTACGTACATACGGAATGGGCCCCCACCTACCGCACCGACACCGGCCCACCATGCGAGTTTATGCGAAAAACGACAACAACTGGCTCGACTACGAGATGCGCAGTTTTTAAATGCAGTGCGACGTTTTCAAAGTTGGAAAGGTAAGGAGTATAGCAGGACCTCGCATGCATGTCACGGTGGAGTCTCATCGTTCAGCCAAATCACGTTATTTTATTGAAACACACGATTGAGCAAAGGAGGCCTCGATCAAGAATTCTCCCTTTGAAGACGCCACGTCCACCGGCCGGCCATGCATTGTGAAATCCTCCCGGCCCCGGTCCCGGTCCCGGTCCCGGTCCAATGTCGTTCCGTTGAAGGAACCTTGCTCGATGGCCGATTTACGATTTTCTTCCTTCCCATTCTCCATCGTGGAGTGGCCGAGGTTTCTTGAAGTTTCCAGAGAAGCAGCAGAGGTTCGCGATGATGTGGAGTGACAGTTCGGCTTCGTGCGGATAGTCCGTACTCGGTGCTAGTTTGACAAAAAGTCATTGATATATCCAACATTGAAGTTGCAGCTCACCCGACCACTGGGTGGGAATCCATCCATCTTGGGCAACACACTCTTTTCCCTCACTACATTTAGTAGACGCGTTAAGATTCATGTCGTCACATTCTTTTTTTGCATAATTTCGCATGTCGTGAGCCTGGTATCCTGGGATTTCATCGAATACAAGTCCAACGGGATTATCAGAATCAAGAATCAAAAAAAGGGTATACACAATGACAGATATAGGCACATATATTAGTTGCTAGTAGCAAAAAACATGAGTTCAATTGGGCCGTTCATACTTGCGAATAATCGTCATCGCATTGAAGCGACATATCTAGGACTGCAAGTACGCCATTGCAAACTAGATTTAACTGCATACACACGCACACGCACACGCACACAGGATGGCATTCATTTGTGGCTTGCGAATCATCAAGTCGGGAGAAAATCAAGAATTCGCCCTTTATTCTGATTGACAGCCAGCCTGTGATTCACCAGCGCGCCACTATGACGTTCACTACTTGTGAGACTCACAAGTGAGACTACGCAGCTGCGCATCACCCAGAATGCGGGCGGCAAGATGATGCAAATGGCTTTTGTCAATCTTAAAAAGTATTCCATTGACAGGATACATCATTTTTATTTCCAAGCGTTCATTTGCGTTGTGTCCGGACCAGATCACACGGCAATAAACCCAATCTGCATCTCGTACAGTGGTTGTGAGACAAAGAGGAGTTGTAAATATGGCACTGCCGCAAGACACAGACGCGACCGAAGCTCTTCTGCCCATCACGGAACCTGACATCATTGAAGACGTAAACACCGGTCCGGCTCCAGCTCCGTCCACGTTCAGTCATGCCCTGGCACAAGACAGCATCTCGAAGTCGGAGGAACAAGTTGGAGATGGCACTTCGGCCTGGAACACGGATGCTTCTGCCGCGCAAACATGGTACATCCTGGATAACTTGACGAACCAGCATGCGTGGGCTTTGATACGCAGATTCAATCGACAGATATTCTGTGTGAGGAGCATCGACAACCGTCCCTTTACAACCCTGGATATGAACGCTGCCCTCGTGGATGACCTTTCACCCGAAAGGCTGCGAGCGCACGTGGAACGACTGTACATGACAGTCTTCGTTGCCATGTACTCTTTCTACAAGCAAATTGTTCGTCTTCGATCGTGGAGAGAAAAACAGAGAACACTCGTTCCTAGCAGTCTACGCGCTGGCGTGGCATATCAACTTCTTGATGCCCGCTCTCACGGCCTTCCTGATGGTTCTGATTGTACACCCACCGGCCAGGGAGAAATGCTTCCCACCAGCGCCGCCATCTCTCATAGATTCCGATACCGGGGGCGTCAAGAGCCCTCTTTCGGGACAGTTGGCTTCCGACTCAGTCACGGCAGCTGCCGAAAACCACCCTGGTGAAGCCGTCGAGCTAGAAGCTCATGATTTTATGAAGAGCATCAGCAAGGTGTGTAGCGGTGGTGCACTTTCCCAACCATTCCCAAAACATGAATCTTGTGTTCACAGTATCTCTGACCAGCAATGCTCTTCAAGTTGGTCATGACCATGAGCTCAGGGCAGCACCCGCAGGGAGACACTCATGGAACAGACAGGGATGACGCCCTCAATCCGTCATCCATAGTGGAATGCGTTACAAACGCGAGAGACAAGGCGGAGGGTATAGCAACCAAGGAAGAGGTTTATGGGACCAAAAGCCCAATCTCGAATGCGGTGGAGAGATTCGGGATCCATCCCGCCATGCAGATGCTCCTGAACTACTGAACAACTGGGAGCGATTCGAGAACGCGCTGAGCCCGACTCCGCCGTTCCCGCGTCATCGACACAGGCTCATCTTGGCAGCCTGCTTGCTCCGTTACTGATTGTATTCTGCTCTGCATCATGGCAGACGATTATGCATGGCGCGGGGTTCATCAACGGATTCGTCTTCTTTGGCGATCCGATCATCCAATTCTTTATCGGCTTGCTGGACAAGAACTATCCTCGCTGGCGAGCGTACCTTGAGCCGCGACATACGATTATGCGCGGCGTCCCGACCAATGCGCAGCTGACAGTTACCATTCTGCGCATCGGAGAGGGCAATAATAGCCCGTTGCCTCCTCCTCCTTCCAAGTACCAGCCTGCAAGTGCGCATAACGACATCAACGACATCAACACACAGGAGCTCGATAATATCGGTACGTATCCATCCGGTGAAGGCCAATACTGATCCACTTCCCTTTCACCTCCAAGACTAACATGTCTTTATAGGGGCACCCCGGAACGAAGTTCAAGCAGCTGTCGAGCCCTCCTCAGACACCGACTCCTATGCAAGCCACAACGGCTCTGAGTCTGACGGCCAATCCAAAACCGTCCGCCACGTAGCCGATGCCATCAAGCGGACCACCAAAGGCGGCGTCAAAGTCATCTTGAAAATCGACAAGGCCAAAGCTTCTGCTGGAGAGAAAAGGCTACAGAGCGTCTGGGTGCGCTTGAAGTCCCTGGTGAAATGGAAGACGCAGGCCCCATTCGGTTCCCCGCGCGTTACCACGGAGAGAAGGGGTACGCGTACGTTACCACCACGGCTACGAGCCCGGCCATTAGCTGGCGATTGGCGAGCGGGGACTTAAAGTCTGCGTGGACGGTGTCGCTGGCGCACATTGGGCAGATTCGGAAAATCGGCGGCTTGGGGTGGAAGAGCAAGGCTGTTGTCGGCGCGGTGCTCGGGTGGAAGGTTGCCGATGGCATTGTGATAACGACCAGGGAAGGCGCCGAGTTTCATCTGGCTGCCATAACGAGGAGAGATGAGCTGTTCAACCGTCTTATATCTATGCGTGGACACATGTGGGAGATATGGTGATGCGGAGGAGGCTGTGCGGCAGAAAAAAATAAGAGTCAGATAGATTGATCATGGAGAATAACGATCATCTCATTTCAGCAGAAGAAGAAGAAGAAGAAGAAGATCAGTTCATGAACTGTGGACAGGCACCTGTTGGTAATGAGAGTGTCGCGCAACCAACCAAGACATGTTGTTTACTGAAGTGTTGTTACACAGACAGTGAACAAGTCAACTGCGTAGTGACAATGATGCCCGATGTCATTATTTTGGAGAATCCTAGCGAGAGTAACTGAGCTCGATGGATGGCTGGTGCTGATCTTCATGACGGAGATGGTGGCAGGTGGTGGTGGACGTGAGGAGGATCACGTAAAGACGGTTGACGATTGACGCGCTCGACACGGGATGGGCCGCATAACCGTGTGGCTTGCTGACGAATTGCTGATGCTCCAAGTGGGGCCATGGAACAGTCATGGTTGTTGAATACACTACAACCCCTGAATTATTTTACAAATCTACTTGCCCCACGTGGGGCAGCTAGCAGGTTACCTAATAATAGCTACCTATAGTTACGTTCTGCCTAGGGTAGAGTATACTATTAGTATATTATAAAAGGGATATATAGGGGTATAAATAATATATTCTTTTCCTAGTAAATTACTTATAGTTTAAGGTACCTAGCCCTCTCTGCCCTACCCCTATTTAATGCCTCATGTATATTTGTAAAATAATTCAGGGGTTGTAGTGTATGGTGTTGTTTCCAATGAGCCTGAGCCCTACCTGGTGGCAGTCGCTAACAGGTTGGTCGTTTCGTTGACCTTATCCTACTCCGTGCGGGATTTGAACGAGTGAGACGTGAAGACGTGCATGTTGTCACGCACTCTCTTGGATCGGACGCAGGGTTACATCGTCGTCTGGATGCGGACTAGCCCAAGATACGAACCAACCCCACCCAACCACACAAGGAGGGGAAACCAGGAAACTAGCACTTGGCTTGACGCTGATTTTGACTGAATGCGTGACTTGATGAAGGATGAACCAACAAACATGTGCTCGAACGTGGCAGGACCTGCCTTTCTTGGAAATAACTGGCGGCGGGCGGCTCGTGCATGGTGAGGGGAGAAGAAAGAGATTGAGAGGAGAGAGACGCTGTCCTCAACAACCTCGACGGTGAACAAACACCACGCATTCCCATCGAGTGGATAAAAACTTTCTTCCATCCCTTTTCCCACGCCTTGGTTCTTCTCATCTCATCCCGCCGTCTGCTGCCATTTCAAAACGATTGCAATCCAACCCCAGCCTCTTTCAACCAACACTTGGGCTACGATGTACTTCTGGTCTGCCACCAAATCGGCCGCCTTGGTTCTTCTGGGCGCGGCGTTGATACAAGCCAACCCTGGTGCGTTTTGCTTCGCCTCGCTTTGATACGAGTCCATGATGGCCCAGCCCTCTAATCTCTCTCGAACCACAGTTCCGCATGATGCTCAATCCAAACACTTGATTGCTAGGCAGTCCAACCGCAACGAGGTGATTTCGGATGACCTGATTGCTCGACAGTCCAACCGCAACGCGGTGGTTGCAGAGGACTTGATTGCTAGGCAGTCCAACCGCAACGCGGTGGTTGCAGAGGACTTGATTGCTCGACAGTCCAACCGCAACGAGGTGATTTCGGATGACCTGACTGCTCGACAGTCCAACCGCAACGAGGTGATTTCGGATGACCTGACTGCTCGACAGTCCAACCGCAACGAGGTGATTTCGGATGACCTGACTGCTCGACAGTCCAACCGCAACGAGGTGGTTGCAGAGGACCTGACGATTTGATAGTCCAACCGTATGATCGCGGTTCCTACTGTGTTCGGAATCGTCTGATGCAGTATGAGGAGGGGGCAGATGTGGGGATTGACTAGAGTCTTGTAGATGACACAACATGAACTGAGTGAATAATCCGTACATCAGACGCATCTGTAGGCGCCGTGTCCTGTCCCACCACTCATGTCCTTTTTCCAGCCAGTCGTTCTTTCCCTGCTGATCTGCTACTCCTCCCCGCAAACCCACATTGACTCTACACGCCGCTGTGAAAGGCCTCTTTCTTCGTTTCTCACTTGGAAGCGACGCTGATCGGGGATCAGAGCGATATGGGCGGGAACTTTTACATGTGCTGTGCCGTCTCGTCTAGACGTGCAGTGAGTGCCCCATTGAATGTGTTGGGCCTGTGTTGGGCCAACTGGTCCTCTTCTCCATCTGCATCCCGCACGCCAATGGAACCTGCCTAGTCGGGGATCGCCAGACCTGTTGGTCCGCGTCGAGTCGAGTCAAATACAGGACGGCCCAGTTTCTCGTCGTTCTGCGACCGCCGCAGTTCGCGAGCTCTCCTCGATCAAGTTTGCAGCTTTACGCATCGTCGACAACATCACCCTGCCACCAGATAAACTGAAGGCGAAGCTGAGACCCTGGCGGCAGAATGACAAGTGCGGCGGGCTTAAGCGCCGCTGGGCATGGCGACGATTCGTTCGGGCCTCAGCTGGGGCATGAATTCGACTTTACTCTGTTATTCGACCACACAATTCTGACAATTCTGCCCGCGGCCCTCATGATCGCTGCATCACCTCTGTACTTGTTCCACTACTTCAGGTCTCCGGTGTACGTCTCCGGCAGCATTCTTTCATGGATCAAGTTGGTAAGTGAGAAAACAACAAGTGTCTCTACGTTCATTGCCAGCGGGCACTAACCCCGTCATCTTGCTTCACATTTCAGGCAACAACGGGCGCTCTCCTTGGCGTGGAGATGGCGAGCTTGATACTATGGGCAACATTATCAGGTCCTCATCGGTCTGGGGCTTCTTTGGGTGCTGCCGCGCTGGACTGCGTTAGTGCCATGTGCATATTGGCTCTCATTAACCTGGAGCATCGACATTCCCTCCGCTCCTCAGCATTCATAAGCCTATACCTTGGCATAACACTATTAGTAGACATTGTCAAGTCTCGATCTTATCTTTCTCGGTCTGGCTTACAAGTGGTTGGCGGGCTATCAGCAACCGCGGCTGCTGTGAAGTTGGTGATTCTATTGTTGGAAGAAGTACCAAAGAGAAAACAGGTTAAGAATCTGGAGCTTCGCGCGTCGCTGAATAAGGAGGCGACCAGTGGATTCTGGAATCGTTCCTTCTTCCTCTGGCTAAACTCGACTTTCTTGCTAGGCTTTCGAAACATAATTCAGGTCAAGGACCTTGGAATGTTGGGACCAGAGTTCTCCTCAGAGTCTCTCTCAGCTAAATTTGGGCCCATCTGGCTCAAACGTAGGTTTTATTCTGCACGTTCCTGTCTTCAACACGATCCCCTAATCTTGCATTAGGAAAACACGAAAAGCGATCTCTGGTTCGGTCCTCATTTCTCACCTTGACGTGGCCCTTTTTCGCCGTGGTTTTTCCCAGACTTCTAAACATAGGCTTCACGTTTAGCCAGCCATTCTTGATCCAGCGGATTGTCGGCTTTATCGGAGAAGACAACCCTTCCATCAGCGTTCGGAACGGTTTGATATGGGCCACGGTCCTAATATATCTTGGCAAAGCGGTATGTCATCGGCGCCCCTCTTCTACCTTTACTTGCATGATTGCCGCTTACAGGTTACTCCAGATCACTACTGCGAGCTACAACCACATGAACTACCGTCTGGTAACTCTGCTTAGAGGGGTGCTCATCTCAGAGATCTTCAAAAAGACTCTGGTAATAGAGGAGAGTTTGGCGAAGAACTCAGCAGCTATTACCCTTATGAGTACCGACGTGGAGGGCCTCGCGGTCGGCTTGCCCAAATTCCATGACATCTGGGCCTGTGTGATTGAATTCGGGCTCGGCGTGTACTTTCTCACAACGGTCGTGGGAGCAGCATCGGCCTTTATTGTGATACCTGGACTGAGTGAGTCGCACGTTGGAATCCTAGAATTTTCGCAGCCCCATTGACACACTATGTGTTCTAGTTACCATGGGGACTGCATTTGTGCTCGGAAAGCGCATGGCTCCTGCACAAGCCAATTGGAATCGAGGAATCGAGAAACGTGTTGCCGCCACCTCAAGCGTTCTTGCACAAATCAAGGGCATCAGGATGATGGGTTTAAAGCCCGCGATAAGCGATAAGCTGCAAGAACTGAGAGAGATTGAAATGAGCTATTCAAAGTCCTTTAGAGTTATATGGGTCATTGCGAAGACGATAGGTATGTTGAGACCACGCACAATATTAGCCTTTCAGATAGGGCAAAGGCTGATGCTACGCTCAGGTATCTTCTGTCTCATGGTTACGCCAATTATTATCGTCACAACTGCTCTATACTTGACTACGTTTATGAGCGGCCTCAGAGCTGTTGAGATCTTCACAACCCTGGCCTTTATTTCGTTGACGGGATATCCGATGCTTCGCTTGATCAACTCGTACTCTCTATTCATGTCCATTTTAGGATGTTTCCAACGCATCCAGGAATATCTTTTACTCGAAGAGCGACAGGATCGGCGCGAGACCATTAGCGATCTCGTTTTACGCAACAGCGAAAGTGTTGAGAAGGACCGTTCTCGGGGCCCGCAATCGCCATCAATTGAACTACAGTTACCCCAACCACCAATTGTTTTCGTCGATGCTTACATTTCTCCAGCGGCAGGAAAGAGACCTATTCTGAGAAATGTAAACTTTTCAGTCTTGAGATCAGAGATTGTACTGGTCATGGGCCGTACCGGTTCCGGCAAATCAACCCTTCTGAAAGCAATTCTAGGAGAGGCGCCTCTGAAGGGTCTCCTTTATGTCGAGCAGCGTCGAGTCGCTTATTGTGACCAAACTCCATGGCTGCAAGATACATCTATCCGCCAAAGTGTTGTCGGAGATGATGTATTTGAAAGAGATTGGTATGAGACTGTCCTTCATGGCTGTCTTCTTACGGAAGACCTCCAACAGCTTCCCTCTGGCGATATGACTCTGGTTGGCAATGGCGGCAATAAGCTTAGTGGTGGGCAAAGACAGCGAGTTGTAAGTCACACTGGCCTTGACACACGGAGTTCCATCAGAGAAGATATCTAACGCATGCATGGACAGGCCCTTGCTAGAGCTATATATTCCAAGGCTACGCTTTTGATTCTGGACAACGTTTTTAGTTCCTTGGATCTCCCTACAGCTAATGCTATTTCTCACCGGTTGTTCACACCAAACGGTCTCCTGAGGAGGTTTGGAAGGACAGTTGTAATGACAACTCACTCCGGTAAATCACCGTGAACCTGGGCAGATCTAAAAGTCCCAGCGTACTAATTATATCCTAGTCGATTATATGAAAGTATCTGACCGAGTTCTGATGATCGAAAGCGATGGATCTGTGAGATGTTTGTCAAACCTCTCAGATGCGTTGCATAATCACGCTGAACTGGTCGACTTGACAACAACCAAGTCGACAGACTCGAGCACCATGGATGCAAAGGGCGAAACCGCCTCTCAATTTGTGGAGGAAGTCGATCCCGAGTCCAACGAAGTGACCTGTTTGCGTCAGCGAGGAGACATGAAACTTTACTCATATTACATCTCATCAGCCAGCAAATGGAAATGGTCAATTTGGCTATTCATGGTCATGCTCGTGACAATCACTGAGAGGCTGCCCGGTACGTTGTCGCCAACGATTTCAGTTCTTGCAATCATCTAATAATCATGCCAGATATTTTCATTCGTATTTGGGTGGACAACGCGCCAACGAATAAGACGTGGCTGGCCGGATACATAGCACTTGGAAACTCTCACTTTGTCGTGTGCGCCTTGGCATTCAGGTGAGCCACGAAACTCAATACGAACTTACTTATGGCGAGTCTGCACCGAGTCTGACATGACTTGAGTATTTACTATCTACGTATCGTTCCGGACTCGGCCGAAAACTTGCACCGCAAGCTTCTGGATACCACCATGGAGTACGAGTCTCCGTCACCCACGCCTTGATTTATTGTGCGATATGCTCATCTTTATATTAGATGCTCTCTGTCGTTCCTGACTTCCACAAAATTTGGCTCGATCCTTAATTTGTGAGTTTTCCCATTTGGAACATACCTCAGACTTTGATGAAACTTACAGCAAGGCAGATTCAGTCAAGATATGACTCTAGTGAGCCAAGATTTGCCCATGTCATTCTACTTATTCGTGTATTGTGCGTTCAGACTTGGCATCGCCAACGTGTCACACCCCAACCATGCACTGACAGTGAATCCATAGCTTGCTTCTTGACTCTGACAGATATTGGCGTCATTACCTCCGGCACTGCCTATGTCGCACCGATCATCCCATTCATCTTCATCTTCCTCTATACAATTCAATACTTTTATCTCCGCACGTCCAGGCAGCTCCGATTTCTCGATTTGGAAGCCAAGACGCCGCTATACTCGCAATTTACCGAGCTAGCAGCCGGGCTTTTACATATTCGAAGTTTTGGGTGGGATACCAAGTGTCTGTCTCAAAGCCTGTCACTATTAGATTACTCACAGAGGCCGTTTTACTTCATGTTCTGCATCCAGCGGTGGCTTGGCCTTGTGATTGACCTCTCGGTCCTTGGCATTGCTACTGCTCTCGTGACCACCGCTTTGTGCACTCGGGATCAAACCACGCAGGGTGCTATTGGCCTCGCTTTACTCAATCTGATCAACTTTGGCATCGTCGTTAGCGGTCTCGTCAGCGATTGGATCGATATCGAGACATCCCTTGGTGCTATTTCGCGTATACGGGCTTTTACTGAAAACACTCCTGTTGAGAAAGACGGCCAAAATTCATCTCTGCAACCGGGCTGCCTGCGACACGGCTCGATACAGATGATGGAAGTGACGTCGACGTATAAGTCAGTAGTTGTTCACATTCTTAGTCAAACGCGGCAACGCTAATGTATTCTTATCGCAGCCCATTGTCTTCTTCGCCCAAACCGGCTCTTGACAGAATCACTCTCGACATCAAGGCCGGTCAAAAGGTCGCCGTCATCGGTCGGACGGGGAGGTACGCTGGCTTGATCAAATCATGCATCCCGTTGTTCTTCAAATCGTACTAATACGCAGTCCAGTGGAAAGAGCTCCCTCATTCTTACCCTGCTGAACTTTTAGATTACACCGGGGTCATCAAGGTTGACAATGTCGATCTTTCTGATATCCCGCGACAGGATCTGCGGACTCTTATCGCGACGATCCCACAGGATCTAGTTGAGCTTCCCGGGAGTGTTCGTGACAATCTCATGCCTACATCTAGAGCAAATCCCAGTAGCGGCGAGATTGCAAACGCAGTACTCGACGAGGTGCTTGAGAGAACAGGGCTGCTCGAATACATCAATGCCCATGGTGGCTTGGACACACCACTCAGTGACATTGGCCTCTCCACGGCCAGAGGCAGCTGCTCAGCATTGCGCGAGGGGTTTTGCACAAGATGGAGAACCACAGCAGAATTGTACTGGTTGACGAGGCGACAAGCGCAGTGGATGTTGAGACAAGCCACATCATGCACCAGGTCATGGGCGACGCATTCAGCGACTGCACCACAGTCTCTGTATCACACCAGCATGAGAGCGTGAAGAATGCAGACGTCGTGGTGAAAATTGAAGGTGGACGATTGGTTTCTGTTGTAGAAAGATCATCTAGAGAAAGCACGTAGTTTTAGAGCCTCGGGCAATTGTCACCAATGTGCGCTCACATACACTCACTATACGTGACACTGTCAAAGCCACGTAAATGCTAACTAACATGGAGGCCAGCTACCGAAACAATCGAGCAAGAAGGGTTGGCGGAACCTACGCCCGGGAATATGGAACCATCATCGCTTCTTCCTATTCCGCAAAGTTGAAGCACATGGATAGTATGCCGTTTCGGCCTTTGCGCCATCATCGACAAGATCAACTAGATGGATGCTCTGTCGAGCGACTTTGCCCACCCACCCATACTCGACAGTTGGCTGATTTTTGCCATTTCGTTCCTTAACAGGACCAAGTCGACAGGAGGTATGACTTCGCCGACAACCTCGGGCGGCACTTGGTTCGGCGAAGCGCTCCGGGACAGAAGACGACCCATCCGGGGGCCGTGCAGGAGATCCGGCGCAGCAACGGAGACGGAGGACGGAGACGGATTATGTTTCTGGTTTCTGGTTTCTGGCTATTTGTGCCGATCAAAGAGGCGGACACGCATGGACGCAAGACAAAGGGTTCGCGCATCATGACAGCGTTCGTGGTGTATTGTATTTGCGAATTAAAGCGCAGTCTTGTAGTCAAGAGAATCGAATGGGCCCAGCTTACTTCCAACAACGTATTGTTCACATTCATCATCCAAATTAGCTTCAGACAGATGTTTGTTTTTGTTTTTGGTGCGATCCCGGCACCGGCACGGCACCACCTAGTAGACGACTTCATTTCTGCTATATACAATAATTGCCACCGTACCTTGCTCAAGACTGTCCCACTCATTCCTCCATCTCCTCATCTTCCTGCGCCGCAGCCTCGGCCTGCTTCCTGGCCTTGAACAGCGCGGCCCAGTCTTGAGCCTTGGCCATGACCTTGTCTTTGCCTTTGGGATCTAGCTTCTCCTCCCATGCCGCCCATCTGCGGAACCACTTCTCTGCTTGTTGGGGCTTCAGACCCTTCACACGAGTGCGGCGCTCAAACACATCTCTGACGGCGGTGACATTTGCTTCGGAGCCGGCTACGCCCATCTCCAGGTCCAGCAGCTGGCTCCAGAGGTCACCCTTCTTGGGGTACGCGGCTAATAAGCCTTCAAACATTGTGCGGCCGCGTTCTGGCTCACCGTTGGACGACCGGAACTCGAGGGCCGCAAACCGGCTGACGATGCTCTGGTGATGATGCTTGTCAAGTTGTTGCATGGCCCGTGGGAGAAGTGCTCTTGCACGAGGTGGCTGGCCCAGGGTGACAAAGAGGAAGTGCGCGCAGTTTGTCCACACATTGGGGGCTTTGGCACCAAACTTCTTCAGCATCGTTTCGAATAACTCATCGGCGAGCTTTTGCGTCTCAAGTTAGCATGTGTCGTTTTCTGTGCAGTGCGTTCCGCCAGGGTAGACACAAAAAAAAAAAAAAAAAAAAAACTCACCTTTAGCTTTTCAGATTGGATGTAGATACTGGCCAAGCGCTCATGAACTTCCTGCTCATCGTTATACTGACAGGCTCTTTTGAAAACTTCTTCAACGGTTTGTTTGGTTCCGTAAGCAACTTCCAAGTTGAGGTAAGCAACCCAGACATTGAGCTTTTCGGTTTCTTCCCGAATGTTGATGCTCTTGATGGCGCGCTCAGCTACCTCTCTCGCTTTGAGCAATTCGCTCACTTGCATCTGGAAGGCCATATACGCAATCCATAGCTCGGAAGAGTCGGGTTGACCTAACAAAAGCCGCTCATAGTCGCTAGACGTTCGAGGGCCGTGGGCGTCAAGTTCGGCAGTGCGATCGAGTTCGATGTCGTCCTTTCTCCGCTTCCTCTTCGTCTTCTTTTTGTCACCTTCGTTCTGGTCTGGTTCCTCCTCGTCTTCTGAATCAGGTCCTGCTTCATCAAACGGATCGACAGACCATGCGCTCTTCTTCCCAAGACCCAAGCCACTGGACTTCTTTGTCGAGGCGTCCTTCATTTCCTCATCTTCTTCCTCGCCCTCGTCCTCTTCCTCTTCCTCTTCCTCGTCTTTGTCCGAATCGTTGCCACTGTCATTAGCCAAAAGCTTCTCTAGCAAGGCTTTTGCTCGTCATCCATTTCTTCGTCGTCACTGCCCTCATCTTCCTCCTCCTCCTCCTCCTCCTCCACCTCCTCCTCCTCATCATCATCATCATCACCACCACCATTCAGGGCTACATCGGCGTCTGAATCATCCGAATCCATGGCTGTGTCTTCGTCGAAGAGAGAAGGCTTCAGACCGAAACTGATCTTACGCTCTGCAGCCTTCACTTCGAGAACGAGGGCCTTGACAGCGTCGCCCTCCTTGTAGAGCTTGGTGGCATCTTTGACCGCTTGATCTGCCATTTGACTTCGGTGGCACAAGCCACTAACGTTGGTGGAATTGTCCACAAGAATGAAAGCACCAAACTCTTCGACCTTTCGTACCTTACCGGTAACAATTTGGCCCTCCTTGATGTCATTGTAAGTAATGAGCGGAACAAAGTCCTCGTCCACGACAGAAGACTTCAAGCTTAGTTCGACTTGCTTAAGCGCATAGTCAACGCGAAGAACGCGGCCCCTCACAAGCTGGTCAATTTGAAATTGATCTTTCCACTCCTTCAAGAATCGATCGGAAAGGTTGGAAATTTTGACCAGAGCGGCGATGTACCCTCCCAGTAAAACAAACAGGCCCTTGTCTGATACGTTCTTGACAAACCCGCGGACAACATCGCCCTCGGTAATCTGTGACACGCTCGTGATCTCCTTGTCCGCAACGGGGAGTGTGGAACTCATGATGCGGGACGGGCGCATGGACAGTCTGAGCCTCTTATTGCTGACGTCCACGTCAACAATGGACACCCGTACAATCTGGTTCTTCTTATAATTCAAGGTGTTGATATCGTCGTAGTCGTCGGCCATATCAGGCAGGTGGACAGGGCCAGACACATTTTCACTGAGCTTGACCATAACTTGCCTTTCATTGACTTTGGTAATCTTGCCAGGCAGAACCATGTTCTGCTTCAACGACGTCCACTCAATTCCCTTGGACTCAGCGGAAGGGCGCGCCGATAAGTCGAGATGGTTTTTCCGAGTGTCGACTGACGTGATTCTGACCCTGAGCGCTGATCCAATGGGGAAGTTTGCCTCCAGATCGTTGAGAAGAGAGAGATCGTCAGACGCCTCCATCGTTGATACTCGACCTCGAACATCTGGTGACAGGTTGACCCAGAGGAATTGCGGCGTCACATTGTTGACGTAGGCGACGTGAGAGTCGCCGACCTTCAGAGATTCGAGCGAGAGAGGAGTAGGGTTGTTGTCTGCTTCGACTTCGCTTCGCTTCGCCGTCAACTCAAGGACAGAATGAGCTGAACGGTGAGTAAAGGGTAGGAATCGGTGATCCTTGGCATCGTGAACACCGATGATTTTCACCCTGATCTCCTGTCTCCTGCGGAACTTCTCGAGGGGTCCTTGGGGTTTGTGATGTCTTCCCAGCTGTCGAAGACTTGGGAAACATCCACTCGGCCCTGAACCTGGCTGTCCACGAGCTGAACGTTGAGTTGGGTGTCCTTGATGGAAGTAATCTTTGCCAAGACAACGGCGCCGAAGCCTAGGCCATCAGCAGGGGCTGCCGACTTTTCTTTCGGCTGCTTGGCTGATGGACCGTGGAGGCTCCAGCGGCGGGGGCAACCATGATTCGGCGCAGGTCGTTGATCACTGAGATGACCTTGACCTCAATTGACTCGTACTTGTGCATACCAAAGTCCGGTTTGGATTGCATTTCGGAAGATAGTCGGGATTTTGGCAAGAGGGCATTCAGACGACCAGCGAACTCGACAAAAACAGCGGTTTGGGTGACATTTCTCACAAATCCGGGCACAACGGCGCCTTCCTTGGCGTCGTCGAAAACTGCAAGTAATTTTCCTTCCTTGGAGGCATCGACGAGACTTGGCTTCTGGGTCAAAATGATGGCCCTTCGCTGCTCGTTCTTATCCAGAACCATGAGGTTGGACAGAGTCTGGCCGGCGAAAATACGCTTCATGGCATACTGGTTCTTCGAGGCCGACTTGTCGGTGAGGTGCCCAACGGGCAGGATAGCCTTCAATTGACTGTCGGAGAGTTCGACGAAGACTTGGTCCTCCGTCTTTTGGGTGACTTTTGCGGTGACCAAATCGCCAATCTTTAGGTTTTTAAGGGCAGTTTGCCTGTCCAACCCAAAAGCCCCAGGATCCTTGCAGGACACAATGAGCCGGCGTTGTTCAGGATTCACGTCAAGAACGTGAACACTGACGACCTGGCCAACGCGGAAATGCTCAGTAGGGTCACGAATGTAGGCTTCACTCATCTCGGAGATGGGCAAGAAGCCCTTGAGGGAGCCATAGAACTGAAGGTGGGCACCATTTGACTGAAGCTTGATGATGGTTCCGGGGCTTGCATGCCAACGACTGCATCTTCATAAAATTTGATGACTGGCGCGTCAGAGTTGACGAGTGTCTTCTTGAGGGTAAATCGGATCTGCTTTCTTGATGGGTTGCTGGAGAGAACTCGCGCCTTTACCTTCATGCCCTCTCGGAACTTCTTCTCGGGGTGTTGTAGCTTAATGTCAGAGAGGTGACGCTCGGCAACAAAGCCAGTTATTCCTTCGGCAATCTTCAAAATCAATCCACTAACACCTTCCTCTTTGATGACCAGCTTCTCGATCTCGCATGTGATGACTGCACCCACAGGAACATCTTCAAGACGAATGTACTCCTGTTCGAGAATGCTTTTTCAAAGGACAAATGGAAAACACCATCCATCTCACTGTAGCCAATAACGCGGCCCTTGTGAACTGAGTCCACCTGATATGGCCCACTGGCATCATACAGAGCGTCGATTTTGCCATCCTTGACTCGTGAAATGTGAACGAATCCAGAAAGCCCTGCAATGCCGACATCGACGAAAAGACCAATCTCAGACTCGACGTGCTTAATGGTACACTTTTCGACCAATGATGATATGGGCAGCACTTCGGTAGGAAGCTTCTTGGTCTCCCTGGCAGGGTGTTTTCGCGAGAGCGATGTGATGTGTGTGAGCAGGGAGATGCCAAGTTTGGGCTCCTTTGCGGCGGGGAAATTGCAAATTACTCTTGCTTTGACCTTGGACCCTATCTTGTAGGCAGACTCGAGGTTGGTGTTGTTGGGGCCAACCCCGAGTGAACCAGGTCGGCAGTGACATCTAGGTGGCCGAGAACCTTACCTGCAAGGCCACGTCTATCCATGTGGGTGACAATGACGTTGACTGTTGTACCCGGCAGGAAGGTGTTGATCGTGGTAGCCTCCGCAGGCACATTATTGAGGTTGCCGAGCTTCTTCTGTAGCAACGATAGCTGGGCTACATTACCATTGGAACCTTTGCTGGTGACGTGGCAGAGAAAAACAGCACCTTCTTGGAGGCCAGCCTGGTCAATCGAGGAATCGATCTCGCCATTAGGTAAGAAAGCACGGAGATCAGGAATTCCGACATCCATGACACAACCACGATCTTCGACACTGATGATGGATGCCATGACGGTGCTGTTGGCAACCACATCATCTTTGGTCAAGCCCGAGTTTGTCTCAGACGGCCTGAGAGACAGCTCGATCTTTCGCCTGTGTTTGCCTATAGCTGACTCGTCCATGGTAGAAACGACGTATGCTCGCAAGTACTGGCCAATCGAAAACATGGCTTTGAGATCGACATCGGTTTCGTCATGGTCGTCGTCTTGGTCTTCGTCGTCGTTATCGTCTTGCTGCGCGGCATCTTCTTGCAGTCGGTCGGTCAATTGCTCGGAAACGGCAACTATCGATACATGGCCAGTAAGGTTGTTTGGCAGGGCAACTTCAAGGTCCAAATTGTTTATCCTGGTGACCTGTCCGAGGACGAGGGACCCTTTGACGAGTTTCTGTGCGGCAGCGTTAGTGGTATATTTAAGGACCGGTGCGATGACCGTTCTCGATGTTAAATCTACCTTGAAGCTGAGACTTTCGACTTTTACGGAATCCTCGGTATCTTTCTTTTCGGAGCCCTTCTTGTCTCCCTTTGTGGATGCCTTCGTCTTCTTCTGTAGCGGCTTCTTTTGTGTCTTGCCACTGCTCGTCTCAAACTCTTCTTCACGACGTGCGTCGGCCTTGGCTTCCAACTGAATTTGCTTTTGTTCCAATGGCGTGAGAACACTTCCACCCCTCGAGGGAAGATGGGCTCTTCATCCTTCAACAAGGAGACGACTGGGGCTTTGGGGCGGTCGTCGCTGGACTCGGCAGTCTTGTTGGATTGCTTGCCGGCCTTTACGGCTTTGTTCGCTGCAGGAGCGCCTGGTTTTGAAGGTCGACCCTCTTTGGAATTTCTAGCGGATTTTGCAGGAGGTTGGCCTCCAGGCGCACCCTTGCGCTTGAGATTGCTCATGGTGAGGAATGGCGGCGAAAACTGTGACGCCGTACCTTGAATCCTAAACTGCAGAAATTCCTGACCATCAAGCACTCTGTATGTTGCTGGGGTTGGATGGATTTTTTTCTTGCGGGGCGCTGATAAGCGATAACGATAAAGATGGGCAATCAGGGGACTGGAGTACTACTGGGGCGCGCAGACACCAACTTGCAAGGTGTGGCGCAGGCTGGTGGGACGGTGGGACGCTGCACATGTTATCGAAGCTGTGACAGGAACTTAGTGGTGATCAGCACTCGACTTCAGCACTAATAGTAACGAGGCACTGTTCTTTGCATGCCAGTCCAGTGGCACTCATGTCACTCACCACATTGATTCCAAACCACCACCCAGCCCAAAGCATTGTTTTCTTTTCTCGCAACATCTCTAACAGACGTCGTGAACAAGATGCTCTTTCCGCGGAAGAGACAGCGTCATAATCCGCCCGCGGCGACAACGGCCGTGAGTCGGGAGCTGGCCACGCAGATCAGGTCGCATGCACAACCACAACCACAACCACAACCACAACCACAAGGTCCACAAGGTCCACAACCACCACAACCACCACAACCACAAGCGGGCTTCTACGGCTTCGCTACGTCACAGTCACAGGCGTCACCACAACTGGCGTCCACCGCGTCCCTCCCCTTCCCCTTCCGTTGCCCTTGCCCTTGCCCAGCGTGCCCAGGTCCACTCTCACGCCCGCATCCAGCCGCGATGGTGAAAAGACTACATGTACATGCAAGACGACTAGCATCGCCAATAATACATGTACAGACCCATCCCACCAGCATGTTGCCTCGGAAGCAGCTGTTGCAGTCAACCTCCAGCTCCCTCTTCTCCCATCTCGAATCCCTCCGATCCCGCCAATGCCACCGTCCGTTCCCACGAACCCTCATGCTACGGCCCTTCCCGACACCATAAACCAGAAACAGGTACGCGTCATGCTCTATGCCACGAGAATCACAACAATCACAAAAATACGAGAGCCGGACAAGGAAGAAGAAAATGGCAATCTTTCGACAGCCTGCTTTGATCGTTTTTGCTAATCCCCATGTTCTCATCACAGGTCCGCAAGGCCAAGAGCTGGTACGGCTCGTGGCCCAAAACACCAAGGAAAGCCTCCGCCTCGACTTCGGTTGCACGTGAGAACATTCTAGGTGGAACTGTCCGCTCCAGAGCAGCCCCAGATTTAGGGCGTTTCGAATCAACTAAAAGGAACGCGGCCGAGACTGCGAGTGTTCGCAGCAATTCGCGGTCCATATCTTTAGCAAAGGTCCCCGAAGAAGGTGGAATGAGTGTCGGAATCACTACAACCAATGGCACTATTAACGACATAACCCACGACAAGAAACAAGACACGACAAAATCAGAAGATCTTGCAGAAAGCAACAAAGATACACTTGCAGCCGATGCAGCAAACCCTCCGCGGGACACATCTTCCGAATCCAACACACCTACAGCACAACAAGGTGCAGCACCTGCGTCAGGTTGGCTCGGATGGTGGTCCAAAACACCGCAGACCACAGAACAACAAGGCGCTACGACAATTGCTGAGCCCGACGAGACGGCAGAGCAAACAACAGACAATCGGCCGGTCACTCCTCCCGCTCAGGTTGCAGCTCCAGACTTCGTGCCTCGGGATCCTCCTCCGAGCGCACCTACTACGTCATCGACTTGGTTCGGATTTTGGTCCTCTACAGACGACAAGATGAGGGCACCCGATGCCGAGAAGCATGGCAAGAACAGAGCCCAAGGGGGATTGTGACGCAGGATGCTCCCGAGGCGACTGCGACTGCGACTGCGACTGTTCCGAAAACCTCGGAACAAGCAACCATACCCAAGGCTGGCTCAACATGGGCGTTCTGGTCAAGGGCATCACCCAGCAGAACCGGTATAAAAGGTTCAACTTCGGAGACGGGTGAGATGGCCATCATGGGAGACGGGTCTGAAGCGCAACCGAGGAGAATGAACGAAGGCGACGTTTCTGGTCCTCAGAACAAGGGCCCCAAACGAGACACCTCGTCACGGGATGTTCGGCCAGAGACGAAATCAACGTGGCGGAAAAAGAAGAGAGTACGGCCACCGTCTCTGAATACGGCTGGGGACTCGGAGGACGCATCGACAGTCGCCAGTGCTACTGTGCACGAACCTCAGGGACTTCCCTTCCTCCAAGCAGGGAGCAAAAGCTATCGGCGCCATCAACAAAAGCCGAGTCATCGAGCAATTCCATAGCAGAGTCGGAGTCAGCTTCGAAGCGTTCTCCCAACCTGCTACTGCCTTCGTTCTCGGGTACATACCGGATGAAGGAGAATCCATCCATACTGCAGCAAATCACCCAGCTGCTGCTACGCACTTCGCAGCCGGCCGCGAACCACGTATTCCGAACCAAAGATCCGCCCAAGATTCGCAAGGCCATCGCTATTGGCGTACACGGGCTGTTTCCGCGACCTACCTCCGCCCCATGATCGGCCAACCGACGGGAACATCGTTGCGGTTCGCCAATCTTTGTGCGGAGGCCATACGCCGATGGACTGATGCCCACGGTTCGCCAGACTGCGAGATCGAGAAGGTTGCCCTGGAGGGCGAGGGAAGAATCAGCGATCGCGTAGATAACCTGTGGAAGCTCATGCTCAACTGGATAGACCACATCCGCAAGGCTGACTTCATCATCCTGGCGTGTCATTCACAGGGGTGCCCGTGAGCATCATGTTGCTAGAGAAGCTCATCGACATGGGTATCATCACAGACGCAAAGCTTGGTGTCTGCGCCATGGCAGGGGTCGCCCTGGGGCCTTTTCCAGAGTACAAGTCGAGTATACTCATGGGGTCAGCCGCGGAATTATGGGATTTCGGAAACCCCAGAGCGCCAACTCGCAGCGTTTCGAGGCGTCCCTCAAGCGTGTGCTGGAACACGGAGCTAGGGTGACGTTTATCGGCAGCATCGACGATCAACTTGTGCCCATGGAGGTCAGTCACACCGACAGCCCGTCGTGAAATACAGATGAGCAAATCAAATGACGGAACGGGAAGTGCTAATATGAAATACCCACATTAGTCCGCCGTATATTCTCCCGCCAGCCATCCATACATCTACCGCGCCGTCTTCATCGACGGACGCATCCACGCACCAGACTTCATAGCCCACCTCGTCGGGTTTGCCCTCAAGATACGAAACCTCGGCATCACCGACCACGGTCTGGTCCGCGAGTTGTCCATCGCGCTAGCCGGATCGTTGTACTCTGGCGAGGGCCACTCACGTCTCTACTACGACCCAGCAGTTTACGATCTCGCCATTTCGCATGCCCTCGAGACAACATCCACGCCCAGCCCTGTTCCCTGTGTGGTGGGAAAACCCCGAGAAGGAGGTCTTGCCTCGACGAATCCGTATGTTTTGCCGTGGATCATGCGCGGCATGCTCGAGGAAGACTTTGTGAAGACGGAACTGAGCAGCGAGACGGAAGAGCTGCTACGGCAGTTTGACGATTGGAAGCCGTCCAACAAGGCGTTGAAGGATGTCAAGTACCGATTGGAGGCGGTCCGCTCGAAGCTGTAAGTCCACGTGTCATCAATGGCATGTGCCGACTCACAATTGTGTCCTCCCGTATCATTTTGCATTTGTCCTTTATTGTCAAGTTGTTGAATAAATACCCTTTTGGAGGTCAGGACAGGCACTTCTCTTACATGATGGTTTGCATCGAGGACCACGGCAGATGCGATGAATGGCGTTGGGATATGGCATTACGGAGTACATAGATTAGGTAGCGACTAGACGACGCACGAGCTACGTACGCAAATTCACTTGTCGGGCACGACATGGATGGCATGAATAGCATGAATGGCATGAACTACCTCCGTGCCATGCATGCATCCGACCTGAACCCACGAGGTAATGAATTCTCTTGACCCCTCGCGTCTACGTCCATAGTCCATGACCCCGAGTCAACGTCGGAGCGTGATGTCGTGATCGTGTAATAGTGTGCTCATGACGGAACACATACCATGTAGATAGAGGGTACATACTTACCACAAGGGCGCTCGTTCAAGAACACTGGAGTCTCGGCAATTTACACACGAATACAACCCAAAGTATACATATAGTCCGTCCCACCAAGACCATCAAGCCAAATCATACAAGACGAGCAACAACCCCCTCTTTTCTCTCTCTCTCTAGCTCCCCTCCCCAGCTTCCACCCGTCGATGCGATCCTGGATCTGATCCCACGTCATGCCATGGCTCGTCAACCCATATGCCTGCGCCTCCTGCACCACGACGGTCGGCGCGCCGCTCCCGAGACCGGCGTTCTGCACGGATCCGCCCACGACCATGGAGGCTACTCTCCGCAGATCCCGGACGGTAAGGGACGCAATCTTGGCGCACATTTCTCGGACGGGGACCTTGTGCCCGTGGACCTGGACGGAGCGTCCTAGGTCCTCGAGCTCGACCATCCTTGACTCGAGGTTCATGAGGAGGCTGGAGCGGAGCTGGTTCTTTGCGCGCGAGACCTCGCCGTCCTGGAGGCGGGAGAAGCCCGTGTCGAGGGTCAGGGATCGAAGTTCCTGGCACATGACGTCGAGCATGGCCGAGGTATGGCCCGGCAGGCACGAGGCCGAGATGCCGAAGAGGCCCGAGTCCGTGTACGAGTGGTTGAAGGACGTGCATGACTCGACCCAGCCGTACTGGTTGAGCACGTTGGTGTACAGGCGGGAGTACATGCCTTTTCCGGGCCGCCGGCGGAGAAGGAGCCGCCTCCGCCGAGGAGGGTCTGCAGCGTGGCGAGCGCGTAGATGTCGTCTGAGCCGACGGGGAGGCCTTCAAAGGCAACGTGGATGTGTGTGAAGTTTGTGTTGTTGAGGGAGGGGGCTGGGGGAGGAGAGAAATCCGCCTGTGTAGTGGGACGGGAGGGACGTCGTCGGGCCAGGAGGGCCAGAGGGGCGGACGGAGGCGTTTCGCGGGGCGGACGTGGAAATGGTCTTGAAAAAGGGATTCTGGACTTGAGACTGGAGGGGAGGACGGTGGGGAGATATGGATGTCGGTGGTGCCGCGGAGGAGTAGTAGGATGATGATGATGATGATGATGATGATGTTGTTGTTGTTGTTGTTGTTGTTGTTGTTGACGCGGAGGATTCGGCATCAGAGAGCCCCCTCGCCATCGCTTGTTTCTGAACCCGTCGTCGACGACGTACGAGGCAGGCTCTTCATATCTCCGAAGAACTGCTCCGCCAATCCCACCGCCACGCCGTGATCGACACCCGCAAACGCCAGCACCATTCTCTCGGGTCGATAGAACCTCTCCCGGTAGCGCATCACGCTATCTCTCCCAATCTCCGCCAGTCTCTCCTCCGGGCACAGCAACGGGTTCCCCAGGGTGTTGTCCTTGAACGCAGCCGTGTGCACGAGCTCCGGCAGGATAAGCTCGGGCTTGCCCCAGATCTCGGCGATTTCGTACCGCGCCGTCTCAATCTGCTCGGCGACCTCGTCCTCCGTCATGCTCGGGTCGCGAATCGTTTCGGCAAGGAGCCCCACCGTCTCAGGCACGGCGTTGTTGAACGTGGCCGCCTGGTACATCATGGACTCGCGAGACGACGCGCACTGGATATTGCCCCCAGCTTCTCTACCCGCTCGAGCATCGAGTCGGCTGTGTGGGACGACGTGGACTTGAACGCGAGCCGGTCCATGATGTGCGATACGCCACGCAGAGAGGGCGTCTCGAAGCGCGACCCAGCTTCTATGTAGACGCCCACGCCGGCAAACGACCCTGGAAGCGCTTCTGACGCTACGCGCAGGCCGTTGGGCAGCGTGGTGATGTGGTCGAGATCGGTGGGTTCCTGCATAGTGATTGAACGTTAGCATCCATCCATCGTCTCTCCTCCGTGGTGTTTATTTTTTTGGGGGAAACACACCTTTGGTATCCCCTCCACCTTGATGGTTGCCATCCCTCTCTTCTGCCTATACCCGTTTGGCATCCATAGTCTCGTTCTCCCTGGCACGCGCTGCCCCAGCCGCGTGGTAAGCTGTCGCAACATGATGCTCTGTTTGTTCTCTTCGTAGTAGACGTGGCTGTCCAGCAGACAAGAAGCGAGGGCTCGGAAAAAACTTCAATGCGGATTATGAAGCTGGCATGTGGACAAGGTTCGAAAGACGAAAAGATCCAATGGGTACTAATGAAGTGAAATGAAATGGCGGAAATACTAAAAATCTTGTAACGAACGTTGAAAGGGAGGCCCTGGGACTTTGTCGTTGGGCGAGAGTTTGGACAAAATTTCTGGAACAAGTCAAGTTGCTTGCTTCCTTGATTGGGTAGATCAATCATTATAGTGGGGCAGGGCGGGTGCGTCACTGCCAACTGGGCGAATTGGGCGGAACTGGCGGCCATGGGCTCGGCGATAAATCGGACCACTCCGGACGGAGATGAACAAAGTGTGGAGGTGTGTCCGAAAGTCGCCACGCCATTCAATCATCAGCACCGATAGATAGATAGTACAGCAGTCACATGTGACACAGGACATACAGACTCTCTCAATGCCGGCAGCAGGCGGCAGAAGCCGCATCGTACAATGAATACTACCAAGTAAGCTGAGATACCCAGCGCCAATATGCAACGCATGCTGTTTCACCCTCATCGCCGAGTAACATGATATAGTCCAAATAGCCAACCTACCCAAGAGCCCGCATGTTGACGACAAAATGAAACATTAAGAGATAATGGTATAGAGAGAGAGAGGCGTAAATAAGTCATGTCATAGACATGGAACAACAAAAGGCAGACTGGCCTACCGATGCAGAAGCAGGGACGCCGTCTATGAACCAGGCAGAGAAGACAAAAGATAGTTTTCGGCACTGTTGCTTGCTATGCTCTCTTTGCATTGGGATGTTCATCAACCTCTGGAAAAGAGAGAGAGAGAGAATCCTTTTTCTTTTCTTCATCGACCTTTGGATTGGTATGGACTTCAAGTGGAAGTCCAGTTACTTGTAGTCAAGCCAGATAATGGAATGGCTTGCCGTCCATCTTTCGTTTCGTCAACGACTTGAGTCGTCACTTTGGTTGGCGCTGCTCACGTCGATTCCTGCTGCGGCATCGAGACTTCGCATTTCGGAATTACCCTCTACCACGCGACGGCCTGCGCTGCCGTCAAACACCCATGGTCCGGCATTATTTCTCGGTGTGATTGGACCTTCGGCTCCGCTTGATGAGGGTGATGGAGATCGATTCTCTCGCAGACGACCAACTCGGCCTGAGCCCGATGTTGGGTTTCGTATGGGCAACGGCTCCGAGGCCGCATGGTGGGATGTAGCGCCTGCGGGTCGTCCACTCGGGCTGTCAGACGCATTGACATTGACTGTGACGTCCATGGCATCTACATCTGGACTCGGTACATCCGCTGCCTCGGGAGCAGAAGCCTCCTCTTCCTCTGACCCCTTCTTGTCCGTGTCCATCTTGTCTTCGTCAAGGACGTCCCAATCTTCCGTTGGCTCATCCACGTCTGCCTCCAGATCTGCGCCTGCGCGGCAGTTGGGGCAGACGAAGATGGGATACTGAGGCGACGTCAATAGCGATCGCACACATTTGAAATGCCATGTGTGAGAGCACGGTGCAACAAAGAGCGACTGGCACGGCTGTATAATAGTATTCGGTCAGTACACACAAAACGTATCACTTGAAGCATGCACAGGTCAGCGGGGTCCAAGTAACTGACAGCAATTGAGTTGAGACAGATTGAGCAGTCTTGCGAGCTGGAACCAGTGGCTCCGGCAGCATTGTTACTCGATGCCATAGTTCGGAGTCGCTTGTGAGCGGCAACACTGAGAAAGGTTGATCGGTCAGTTTTCGTTGCCCATATCGACCGCTCCAAGGAGAGAGCACTGAAGTGGCATGTCGACTTACTTGAAGGTATTGAGCTTGTTTTGCCAGCCCCGGTTCAATTCCAATCTCATCTTGACGCAGCGGAAGATCATCTCTTCGCCCCCTTGAAATCAATTCCGAGCTGAACGATATCGCCATCGTTCACGGGGTACGCCTTGCTCTCTTGCGATGGAGGACTCAGTCGAATGTGATTTAGGAAAGTTCCGGATGAGCTCTTGACGTCCTTGACGAACCACTTGCCGTCCTCGCACCAGAACTCGCAGTGCCGTCGGCTCACAACCTTGCTCTTGTAGCCCACAGGAGCAGCGGATGGCTGGTTGCTGTTCATGTTGGCGCCCTGGCCGTCTCGTTCTGAATATCGCCCCACACGAATCACCTCGGTGCCGTTGGGAAGTGTTCTTGTGATGGGCGGGAAGGAGAGCGATGGTCTGGTTGATCGAGGATCGTAGTAGGCGGAGAAGCGTATCGACGGGACAAAGTCGGCGGTGCTGTTGGCAGCACCACCATTCGTCGCAGCAGACGATGTGGCCGTACTGGGGAGGCATCACCGCTGCTCACAGCCCGCGGTCGAGTGGCAGTCATGTCGAAGGAGTCGGGGGCACTTGATGTTGCCTCTGGCAGGCCGCTGAGGGTGGCAGACTGAGTTATGGGAGAAACGACTTCGGGAATCGTTGGTGGGGGCTGGCCGAGGTAGCGCGGAATGATGCGACGCCGTTGCTGTCTCGTGACGGGGTGGCGTCTGGCAAGGAGCCAACAAGAGTGAGGCGGTTGGGATTTTGCGATGCGACAGACAGACTCGACGAAGGAGTGTAGCTGACGGATCGTGTCAGATTACCTGTTTGGCCTTGGGCGGTGCGGGGAGATGAGTTGTTGCTGCTGTTGCTGGAGGAGTGGTGCGAATCCCGCGATAGGAGATGGTTGTGCGTGTAGTTGCGTAGATAATTCAAGCCGCGCAGTCGGCTAGGCCGAGAGGACGACACTGGACTTGATGTTTGCGGTCCCGGAGGAGGCGACGATACTGGTTGCGTGAACATGTTAGGGTTGCGAGAGAGCCGCTGGGAGGAGCCAAGACGGGGGGGAGAAAAAAAGTCGAAGGATCGAGTCAGGCCGTTTTGAAACTCTCACAGGCTGAGGTAAGTAAGATCAGGCAGGCGGTCGAGAAATGCCCAGCGCGGTATTATTATGTATTGTCAGAGAGCCAGCGGCTGGAGCACAGAGCGCGAGAGGCACTAAGAGCGCAAAAACAAGCCCCTGGAGACTGGAGCCGCGGCAGCTTTGGCGCGAAAATGGCCCTGTAAATTGTCGAGACCTGGAAGACTGGAGGCAAAGGCCAAAGGGCAAAGGGAAAAGAGAAAGAGGGAGGGGCTGGAAAGTGTTGGCGCTTTCCGCATCAATCTCTGCCCTTTCTCGAGGTCCCCTTGTGCACGAGGAGGGCGGGCCGTAATCCGTAAATGGGGAACAATTATGAAAGGGGTGAAAAATGATGCGCCGAGTGTCCGTCTCTTTCCTGGTTTTCCTGGTTTTCCTGGTTTTCCTGGTTTTCCTGGTTTTCCTGGTTTTCCTGGTTTTCCTGGTTTTCCTGGTTTTCCTGGTAACGCGCTGGTCGGTCGGTCTGGCTGATTTGTTGTCTGTCTCCGTGTTGGGGAAAATTCCGTGGCTGGTGATGTCCAGTCTGCGCTGCATGCAGCCAAGGTCGGCGAACGGTGGGCGAGGTCGAGTTCCGAGACGACTTCAAAGTTGTGCGTGGTGTTTCTCTCAGTTCCACGTTAATTAGTTTCTTTTTTTCTTTCTTTTTTTCTTTTTTTTTTGGAACCAGATTAGATGAAGGAACCGAAGACAGGCTTGATAGTGATCAATGGGCAGCGGAGAAACGGCAAATGCTTCCTGTGGAGGGTGACGACCCTTCTTTATTCTGAACGGGCTGAACACCTGAGGTCGTCCCTCTCTGTCTGTAGGTGTATTAGGTGTATGTACGTATTTACGTACATACATACGGAGTATGTAGGGTCTCTCTCTCACGACAACATCGAGGCAGCACGCCCCACACCTTTCCACACACCCTTGCCTGGGGCACGCACACGTGGGGGTGGCTGTTCGGGTTGTGTGATGCCTCCGCTTCTTCTTCAACTGGTTGCCGCAACAGGCCTCGACTCAGGCGGAGGGAATCAAATGCTTGCCCCAACCCCCAGCTGTCGAACGGTCGAGATCACGATGCGGCCGCAGTGCCTGTCTGTCTGTCTGTCCGTCTGTCTGTCTGTCTGTCTGTCTGTCAAAGAGGAAAAATGACTTCTTCAATTTCATCCAAGCAGGCAGAGTCCATCATCCTCTCTCTATTTATGTTACACCCAGCTTCTCCTTCTCGATCCGCGCCCGTCACCTCTTTCGTTCGTTCGCACCCACCAGACCAGACTAGACCAGACCAGACCAGACCCAGATCAGGCGCGCTCGCCGTCACCGTCGCTAGCTTCGCTCGAGGGCCCCTAGGCCAGCCCGTTAATGGCCTCCTGGGGCTTTCTGGGCCCAGTCGCAGGCCGTCGCAGGCCGTCGCAGGGTCAAGGCTCAAGGCACCTGAACAATGTTTGATACAACGCAGGGCGTGTGGCGCACGACTGTGGACAGATGCAGCACATACCGCTGAAAATAGCATGTACTGCGTACGTTATTGCTGAATACATACAGGCAGGCAGGCAGACAGGCAGACAGACAGGCAGGCAGACAGGCAGGCAGACAGGCAGGCAGACGGCTGCAACTGGGCTATTCCCACACGCCGCACACACTGTCTGTCTCGGGAAATCCTCCTTCGAGTGAGACACTGATCCGAGACGCGCCAACGTAGAGCGGCGTCAACGACGACAAGGTAAGAAATGCCAAGTCGAAATGGAAGAACCTGGCAGTCATGACGCTGCCGGCTCGTGATTGCCGCCGAGGGGGTCATCACAAATTGGAGAGCCAAGAGAGTCGACCTCGACAGGCCCCCATTGTCTATGTACGGAGGAGGAGAACCCCCCTCCCTCCTCCCCTCTTCCATCAATCAATAATGCGTCCTACTCGATTTGGCGCATCAGCCCGGACCAGCAAGTACATAATGTACGCCGCCGACTTTGACGCCGGCTGGTCTCCGTCTCCAGGTCTCCAGCTGGTCCTTGTCACGGCCAGAAGAGGCGGTTGCCGACATCCATCCATGCCCGGGGCCATCAATTGTCGACTGCAAACCACTAGTCGGTACATACATACATCGTACATACATATGTACGGGTGGGTTATCGTTACATTGCGGGAATCAGACCAGAAATCAGCAATCACCCCGCCTGCATTCGATCAGAACTTCTGATTGATCGCCAAACATCAGACAGGGCTTCTCCGGGCCATGTGTGGAACTGCCTGCCCACCGCGATGACGCCACCATCCTGGGTTATTTTGTGAGGGATTGCCGTTGCGCACCCTGAGCCAGTGAGTGGCCCGTAGTGACGCCGTGCCCCGATGTCTCGACTCGATGGGCCAAAAAAGAGTCAAGGACCAGACTGCATCGAGTGCCTGGTGCAGCTATTACAGTGCACACACAGCGTGGGCAGTACATAGCTGAGCAAGGAATAACCAGCTGCAAGTCAGTCAGCATCGGTTATTTCCGTGCAAGGTTGGTTCTTCCAGGGAGAATAACATGCAGCATTCTGGTGCTCGGTACAAAGCACGGGTCTACAGTGGGGGTGTACAGGAGTAGACAGGTTGCGCTCACTCACTGGTTCATCATGTACATATTTATGTATTTATGTATTCATGTATTCATGTATTCATGTATTCATGTATTTATGTATTTACCTTTCTTTGACCAACCACTCCACCACGACGAGATACGACGGCCATCAACCAACATTCAAATGTACGGATTCTCAAATCATATAATCATGAATAGCAAACATGCGCCTCCCTTCTCTTCAAACCCAACAATCAATTCCCCTCCCATCCTTCCTTCCTTTCTTCCTTCCTCCCTACCCGCCCCCGTCCCCGTCCCCTTGCCAGTGACGCCGTCAGCCATTTCATTCCAGCTCATGTCGCGCTGTCTCAGACCATCCGGCCACGCGTCTCGGCCTTCATCTCCTTCATCTGTATTAATAGCACCGCGTCGTGCGCCAACAGCGGATTCCAGCCATCGCAGATCCCGGGCCTATTCGTCTTTCCCCATACTCATCCTCGCGTTGTCTTGCCTTCTCGGCCGCTACCTGGGCATGAACCTGGCGCTGACGCCATGTGAGTCCAATTCGTCTCAAACCGCCGTGCCTGGATAAATAGCGTGATTTCGAAGCGCACGGTGTAGGGTAGATGTACCATGTATCTATCTATTCGTGTTTGATGCAGGCTGCTACCTCTGGGAGTACTTGCTGTCAACAAGTCAAGTCATCAATAACTACTACGTCACACTGACTGGCATTACTTGATTTGTGGCCAGAAAATATCTGTTTTCATCAACCCACGAGGCAAAGGGAAACATCGCAGTAAGGACACCAAGTTATACCAATTCTCTATCAAATTCTTTCTGCACACAATCACGCCATGGCCATAAAACGTGCGCAGACCCAGGAAAGTAAATTGACAGCCAAAGCGGTTGGATTCGGAGCGTGCAAGACACCTTCATGTCGACACTGTCTCTAATCTAGATCTGCCATCGCCGAGTGCGCAGCCTGTTCTCACCACCTTGAACCATTCTTATGCGGTGCTGTGATGCAATGCCGAGGGGGTACTCGGGGTGAGAAACACATGATATAATACAGTTCCATCGCTCTACATCACCTTTTAGCATCCTTCTGCCTCTCAGGTTCACTTCTTGAAAGCCGCATTCCCCAGTCGCTCAATCTCTCGTCCTTCTTGAGATCCTCGCCCTGCTGCTTCCAGTAAACGTTCCCATGCTTCCACGTTTTTGAAACGGACTGCTTCTTCTGCTGCTTTTATTCGCATCCCGCATTTCTCATACATCTTGATCGTCTCGCCGGGCTCCAAGCCCGTACACTTGGGCACAAATGTCGCGGCAACGCGAGGGCTGCCTGCTTGCAACGTGAGGTTGAAGAAGGGCTTCAGCACAAGTTGAGTGTTAGCACTTGTAATTTCACAAGGGTGAAAAGCAGTCATCCGTCTCGTGACACATACCTCCCAGCCAATGGGGCTCTTTTTGTTCTTGGCGATTTCTTCGATTTCTGTCCAATCTCGTTTTGCGACCAGTGCGCGAAGTCTGACATGTTGGGAAAAGCCCATGTTAGTGACGAGTTGACCGAGATTACTGCGATGCCTCAAAAAATTAATCGGCATTCAGTGGACCAGGTGCATCAACCTACCGAATCCACCATGCCACCTTCTCTGGGACTTTGAACTCGCTCTGTATTTTCTTTGCGCGGCCATGGTATCCTAGTCGTATAAGCTTGAACATGGTTTCATTTACACTGAGACCAGTAAAAGAGTCCGTCAAATCCCGATCCAGCGATTCTTGCATCCGAAGAAGTGTAGTCGTTTCTTTGAGAGCATGAAGCTCCGTCACATGTTCTTTCGAGTCGGAAAGCAGCTTGGCTGCCAATGCCAGCTTGTCCGCAGAAGTGCGAGCATTCGGCTGCTGCAAAGACTCCCGGATGAATACATTGGCTCCGTCAACCCTGCGGTCGTCTTGATAATACAGGTCTTTCAGCAGCGTATTGTCGCCTTCAGCAAGGGCCGCAGATTCTATCATGGCCGTTGCCGTCGGGCGGGAGTTGATGACTCGGAAGAAGGATGCCAGGGGCAACTTCTTCTTAAGCTTGACCAGGACTGACAGGATCAAGTCGCTATCGCTGCTCTCGATCGCTTTGTCAAGAGCCAGCTCATCTTCTTCCATGTCTAACAAGAGAGGCACCTGTCTTCCACCACGGGGTTCGTGATTGAGCAGTTCTGTAGCCAGACGGCGGCGGCCTTCGTGATAGGCAGCGCGTGCAATCTCCTCAAACGAAATACCTGGCTTGCCCGAAAGTCTTTCCACAACTCGTTTGCACGTTGTATCATCGTCCTCGGCACCGACACGAACCTTGGTAGACGCCCAATGCACGTAAATTCGGTCTGTAGGCAGCTTCAGGTATCTGGCGATCTTTAAAGCTAATAGATACTCGTGCCGTTGAAGCAGGCGCCGAATCAATCTCTCTGGTGAGAGACGATGAAATTGCTCAAACGACAAGGGTATGCCAATGTTGAAGTCCCGTGCGGCATTCAACACGCGCAAAGTTTCGCACATGTCCACAAAGTCGTCGCTGTTGTATATATCAAGCACTGATTTTCCGAATGAGGCTGCTTTCAGGAGCCTTTTTGCCATTTAGTCTCGAACTCACGGCCCGCTGCGTTGACGCACGTGTCAACAGCCTCGGTAAGGTTAGCTCGAATCAACTGGATATAATCATCCGCCTTTGGCGACTCCAGTTCAAGCTGCCCGACGGCATCCAGTAAAATAGACGCCGGTGAGGACTCGGATGCATGGCCAAACACCTCTAGCGTTTCCGTCGGTACCCTCTCGAGAAACTCACAAAAGTCGTTCGTGATGAGCCGGGCTCCGTCATATTCTAGTAAATGAAAACAAAATTAGCACACCTTATTCATCAGATATATTCACTCAAGTGAGAAAAGAGAAATATCATACCAGATATCACGTGTACTCTGGTACTGTCGTATATGTAAGACAATGACTGATCGCCGGGTCCAATAATATGAACTTCGTCTTCCCAAGCAATCAGCGCATCGCTTCCACACCATTCGACATATTTTGGTGGTGTTTGAGAATCGAATTGTGTTCGAACATTTTCTCCTGGAAATCGCTCGAAATTATGTGTGCTATGCCGGTCTTGGAGTACAGGTTGATAAACCGACCGTCTGGCGACACGCTTAAGTGGCTAAAGGGACCGCTGTCCACATATTTGTCCTCGCAATCTGTGGCATCCACGATGCACACTGTTGAACCAATGCTTAACAAGACCTCGACGGACCGAGAGAGTGTGTTATCCGGTGATATGATTGCCCAAGAATGAACTTTCCCTTCAGGAATTGAGGCCAGACGTCGCGGCCGCGGCTCAGCGTATGAGGAAACGGTCACTAGAGTGTTGTTGCCCAGGAGAGCCACCATGCCGCCGTCATAAAAGCTTTTTCAAAAGAAAGAAAGAAGAATAGGATATTAGCGACTTCCGAAACGTCTGCTCGCAGTTGCATGCGTACCGGCAAGATTCAACCCCATAGTTGTCCGCACCATTGCCGAGTGTGAAGTTGCTGAAATCACCTTGCAAGTCATAGCAGCGGACATTTCCGTCAGCCGTTACGACTAAGAGAGACTCATCTTCCGACCAACCTAAGCTTTTGATGTGGCCATTGTCCCAGGCAATGGACCGGAGCTTCTTCCCCGCCAAGCTATAGATATCAATGGTGGGATTGGAAGATCGCCCAGCTTGAGTGAGCTTGCAGTTTGGAGCTGTCACGCCACAGAGCTAGGGGCAAGCCAGAGATTAGTTTTCGTATGAAAATATTAAATGTAAAGAAAATAGAGAGAGCCAAGAGGGCGAAAAAAAAAAATGAGGGCTGACAGCTCACAAGTTGCCTATATGCTGCAGCCCATAAAAACTTCCGTCTCAGTGAGCACCCATCGCGCAGTATACCAGCAATAGACATAGCTCCATCCGATCGATGATGGGATGATTCCCACCGTGAGGGGAGACTCTTACCTAACGCACCAGCATATGGTGCCCCGGCTACGACGTAGTTGTCGAGGTCCAAATCCTGGTCAAACACTTGGGTGTATTGCTGTGTCTTGCGAAAAGACTTGTCCCCTACGCTCTCCCAGTCCGCTCTTGCATGTAGAGTGTCCATCATAAGTTGTGGCACATTCTGAATCGCGTCACCTCATAAGCGTAGGCAAGCAGTGAGGCGGAATGGAGAGAAACGCGGGCGAAAACGGTGTGCGATGGGCGCGAGCTATTGCGAAGGACGGACTCGAGCTTTCCCAAGATGCGTCGGCCTGGTGGGAGCTGGGAGCTGGGAGCTGGGAGAGAGGGAAAGCTGCTAGCGCCCAGATCTGGTTGCTCTACTCCGTACGCCATGGGGATATTCCTCGGATAAAGCGTGGCATCGATGGGGACTCGGCATGACGCACGCCCGGGACGCACCTGCCCCGCCAATAGTCAGTCCTCTTACCCTGTCTCCCTGTCAGTGAGTGATCTCATTGATCTCATTGATCTCATTGATCTCATTGCAGAAGTAGTTTACTCGAAACTTGATCACCAAAGATTGCTCATTCGTCGCCTCCTCTCAACAGTAGTCCTGGTAATTCAATCGCCATGCCTAGCTGGAGAGAAGAATATCTCACGTCCCTCAAGGACGCTGAGCTCCAAAACCCCGTCAATATGGAGCTCGTGCAGACATGTCTGTCCCTACCTGCTTGAATGATGGGCAGCCGAACTAACCAGCTAGGCAGGCTCACAGATGGCCGATCGCATATCTGCGCTGGAGGCAGAGAAGGCAGCCTTGGAATCCCGTGTCTTGAATGTTCATGCTGGCACCGACGTTGCGGCATTAAGACCTGGGGCTTTGCCAGCTTCAGACGATGCGGGCGTCGCCCAACTACGCCTAGACTTGGCCGAGTGTCTCCGGTCAAAGGGCGTTTCGGAAGCTCAGGTGCGAACAGCAGAGGAGGAGTTGAACAAGCTGCGCACCAGGTTAAAGGATGATTCACGTTCAATCAGGAATCTCACCACCGAGAAGACGATGCTCACAACCAGGTTGAAAGACAGGGAGCATGAACTACGTGAGAAGCGGAAGTTGCTAGAGGTATGGTATTGCTTGCTTTCATTGTGAAGGTGACCCTGGCTGTGCGAAGAAGAACAGAACAGAAAGTGACTGACACTAAGAATGAACCCCAAAAAAAAATAGCAAGTACAAGACGAAATGATCACATTAAATCTTCAAATGTCCGTGGCCGAAAGGGAAAGGGACAAGGTTAAGAAGGAGAACAAGGAGCTTGTCGAAAGATGGATGAAACGCATGGCCCAAGAAGCCGACGCCATGAACCTCGCCAACGAACCTCTGTTCGATAAATGAGGCGAGATGACGACAAATGAATATTCACTGCGCAAGTCCCAAACCACAAGGTGGAACCCCTTCTTCGTGACGACTCGTAAGCGGAGAGAAGATGCGCACAAAGCGATGCTGTATTGGGTATATATGTATGTATATACACGCATGGATTTGCTAACCTCTCTGTTTCCCCAACTTATGACCGGAAAGAAATGAACTAGCTCTTTCTTCCTTGCATGATATCCAAAAGCTGTGGTACATCATGTGCTGACGAAGAAATTCCTACTCTATAGTCCATACTACTTGCGAGTGGATATAAAATACGGTCCACCGGCATTCGTCCAGCTCACGAATCCTTCCGGATATGTGCATTCTTCCACGTCAAGAATGGTGCTGCCCACATCGTTGATATTGTGGCTGCTCTTGAAATCAGCAACGAATGATTTCAGCGATATGATCTTGCATCCCGGTTTCAAGTCCAAAAACATGCGCACCAGGTCGTCATTCAACTGCGACGTGAACGCTTTATTGTTGACAAGCACGACGTCTGCTCGTTTTAAAGCCTCGTGTATAACGGGGTTCTTGCGGAAGTCACCCGCTCGAGCTGCACCTTGCCAGGCTTGATTCCCCATAGCATACACCTCGCGTCGAATTCCTTGATCTGAAGCTCGGCGAGATTGCAGGCATTGTCCATCATTTCGCAACCCCAGCTTTCGCAACCAATCTCCAGTGCAGCCTGCAAACACACGTTGCCCACGCCAGAACCGAGGTCGACAAAGACTTGGTCTAGCGTCATTTTGATCTGCTCGACGAGAATTTTGGAAATGAAGGGATGTAGCAGCTCTCCATAGACATAGTCGGTGCCATTTTCATATTTTGACAGCAGTTCCACGCTCGGAGCTACTGTTCGGTCATAAACCTGGTCCAGAATAAAAGCCACCAGCTGCTGTGGGAGTTCGTGCATAGCATCGAGGTTTTTGCGATGATTCCATCTTCAACCAGTCCTAATAACGTCTCGTTGTACTCGTGCAGAGCGGCTTTGAAGCCAGCTAAATCCTGAATGTTCCGATTCGATGCCTTCTCCAGTCGTCGGATCAGCCCAGTATTGATGTTCGTGAATGGCTCGGCTTCCTCATCGGTGAGATATGTCTCGGCGACGTGGCGAACGATTCTTATGCTGGCTTCGACAGCGTCTATCTTATCTTTACCCCAGACAAGTTCAAATCTGTACCAAAATAGGGGAAAAATTGTTAGCACTTAAGAAGAAGAAAGGCAGACCGACATCCCCGGCGCCCGGGATCCAGTGGCATATATAGTACGTACTTTTCTCTAGGCTGCATACTAGGATACTGCAACTCTATCGCAACGTCTTCTTTCTGCGCGCCCATGACAGGCACGCACTTGGCCTCGAGCGACGCCACCTCCACGGCATGTATAAACTCGAGGTCATGGTTGCGACCCTCAAACGCGCGCGAGTGTCTCAAGTCGCGGTTCGAGAGCAAGTGCTTATCCTCGGACGTGCCTCTGCGCTGCCTCTTCCTCGTATCCAGGCTCATCCACCCATCGTCTTCGTTGTCGCTATCCTTGTCGAAGGCGATGATGCGTTCCGTACCCGGCGATCGCTTCACCGATGCGGGGCCGCCGCTCTTGCGCTTCCGCTCCCGCTCCAGCCGCTTCTCGTCCGACGACGAAGGATACGGCGAGTGACTCTTGTGACGACCCGACGGGGCTTCGGCGACGGTCGCACCGCGGCGGCGGGCGAGGATCGCGACGACGACACACCCGTTGACGCTGGGCCGGGAGGGCCGGGACGATGTTTCGGCTTGGGCTTGCTTGGCGGCGGCGCGCGTTCCACGAGCACCTTTTCGATCCGGATCTTGGGCGGATCAACCTTGAACTTGTTCCCTTTGCCGCCGAGAAGAGGCATGGCAACAAGGATACCTCAGGTGAGGAAAAAAAAAAGTTTGACTTCTTCGTATAGCCTGCGTGAAAAAAAGTAAATGGAGAAGAAAGATCCAAAAACGTATTCTCGCAAGAAAGAAAAAAAGAAAAGGTCCAATCTAAGAAGGAGAGAAACCGAAACGGGGTTGGCGCTCTGGTCCAAACAGAAAAAATAAAAAGTCTGTGTCTAGTGTTCTTGTGAGCAAGTGAGTCTAACCCTCATCGCAAGACGACCAGCGACCGCGGCGGGCAAAGGGGCGTCTCGAGGGGGAGCCTATCTGCCGAAGAAAGAATTGCCGAAGAATAAAATCAAATCAATAAGGCGATGATAGTCGGACGAAATCTAATGATGGTAAAGAATCGGAGTGATGAACTCGGCCTTTCTTATGGATGGCGATTGATTACCCATCCAGACGCGTTTGTCAACGTGAAAAGTGCGTGACACCCGGGGGGGCAAAGCGCCGTGCGCTTTCCTGCCGGAGTACCGGAGTAGAATAAGCTAAGTTGGCCTTTTTAGCTGAGTCCCTGAGATTTCCGAGCCCCCGTTGTCCTGGTGGGATTGGTTCACGGGAGGCCCCACGCCCCCTCTGCAAGGAAAAGTGGGGGTGAAGTCGCTGTGGCTCCGTACTCGGACCTCGTCGCGCTCTGATTGCGCGTCCAGCTATCACCACGAGTCAAACGGGTCAAACGAGTCAAATTGAGTACACATATCAGTTTCGGACGTAATCTGGTGCTTCTTCTCGCATATTGTCTGCCACTGTACATTTGTTCACAGAGGAAGGTGTGGCTGCTCACTTGGAAGCATGCCGGATCACGAGTATTGACAACGAGCTCTCCCGGTAAACTGTGTCGATTGATATTCTACATGTATGTTTGAAATGAACTGGAATATCCCCGAATCACTTGAAACCAGCCAAGTAATACCATGCGCAATGTGAGGCCTTGTGGCACCACGCCCTCTCTAGCTGTACCCGTGCTGTAGGTGAAACAGACATGCTGACTGAAATGTAGACATGCAAAGCCTTTGTAGCAAATCCGTACCAAGATACGCCTGATGGATGGAACCCAAACCAGATCAATCCAGAGAAGAAAAAAAGGAAAGGAAAGGAAACTCCTTTCCCCTAATACAAGTTGATATTGCAGCTGAAGACCGAATCTTTCGAGACACTAGACACTAGATCCACTCCCATGTCCCTCTACATAAGCTATGCGATGTACGAAAAAAACAAAAAGAAGAAGAAGAAGAAGAAACCGCTCCTGGTTGAAAATCAAGCTTTGCTATTGTAAGCACTTTGATGAATATGATCCCCGAAATATCGGCTCCTCGTTTGGATAACCGAGCTGCAGGTGTTTCCAGCCCAAACCCCAGTATAATTGCCGAGCTGCAGGGCGTATCGATCGTCCTCAACAACACAGTAGTCGACGCGACGCTCGATAGATCTCTGATATTTCGTGCCCTTGCCCATCTCTTGCCTCTGCTTCCGGGACGTGGCCGATGATGTGGACAGCTGCCGTTGTCGTTGTTCCTGGTCCATGCCGTAAGAGTGCATGTCCTCGATTTCCAGAGAACCGACCAGTGTTCTTTCGCTATCGTTCACGTCCATGTTCGAGATGGATGTCTCGGAGATGCGCCGAATGTACGAATCGGCAATTGGAGCTCGTCGACGACAGGAGGAGTCTCTAGAGTTGGGCTTCGCGAGAGAGGAGGCCCAATCTTTGACAAATGGCATGGTGCGCGTGCAAAAGATGGACCGTGAGAATGGCTGCAACCAAGGTTGATTGAGCGCAAAAGACCGGCACTGGCACCCGAGTCGTCGAAGAAGTTTGCGATGGCGAGCGGGATTAAATGTTGCAGACTGGAAATTGACAACCCGGCAAGTGTAATGGATTCGAAGTGAACCTCGGTATTGTTTCGGCGCGAAGGGGGATGGACGGACTAGTCCGAGTAGAATTTATAGAACGAGAGAAAACCCCGGAAGAGGAAGAGGATGGACATGGAGAGTAGAAGGCAGAGGTCGAGGCTGTCCTGTAGTAATATATCCATCTACTTCAAGCACGGAGTACTCCGTCGTAGTAACGGAGTAACTAGTAAGGTATTATCACAAGGGCGACGAACCGACTGCCGAGCAAAAAAGCACCACCAACTCCCCAACTGTCCAACTTCGAGGACCAGCTCCACCAACAGGGGGTGTGGGAATGGTGGAAATGGTGAGGTGGGGTGAGGTGGGGTGTGGTGGGGTGTGGTGGGGTGTGGTGGGTGCGTTGCTGCTGGATGCTGGATGCTGAATGCTGGATGCTCAAAGCTGAAGAGGACCAGGACAAGGACCAGGGTCAGGGTGAGCCGGCTCGAGTGAATCGAGTGGGCCATCACATCAGGACGAACCGGAAGGGCGGGAAGGGCAGCCATGTCCCAGGGGTACCTCTTTTCGGCGAGTACCTAAACGCGCAGTGGTGAAAAACCAAATACGTAGTAGTAACTAGGCCTAAAACGGAAGGGTACCCCTACACCCTGTAATATAAGAAAAGGTATATCCTGCGTTTTTCGCGTTCTATCACGCATTACGCTGCTTGCTACTAGTAACATAGACAAAACCCTTAAGATATTAATGATCTTATAAATCTATAACTATATCTTTAAATTAGTAGTATAAGCACTTAATATAAGATATTAGCTTAATATACTATATTAGGGGCGTTTCTAATGCCATAGCGAGAGCCTAAGTTATAATATATGTGTGATAATTCGCGTGCGTTTAAAAGTAAGCAAAGCATGAGTTATAGTGTAAAACGCGAAAAAAACGCAAGATGTACCTTTTCTTATATTGCAGGGTGTAGGGGTACTCCTTCCGTTTTAGGCCTAGTTACTACTACGTATTTGGTTTTTCACCACTGCGCGTTTAGGTACTCCTTTTTGGCCTTTAGGGTAGGCATGTCTTGCGCGGCCATGTTGCCAGCTTTCCCCGGCTGTCATGTCTCGCGTGATGCGTCCCTATTCGTCCTTGTAGCCTGTCATGGCCCTGGACCTGCAGTCGACTGCAGCGGTGTCTGGCAAGTGCAAGTCCAGGTGAAAGAAAAGCAGGGACCAGCCAACACCAGCCTCCTCCCGCCCTAGCAAGGATTCGTACCTGCCTTGGAGTCTAGAGCCAAGGCCAGGCGAGGGAGGGGATGGTCGGTCCATGGACGACGACGACAAGCAGGGATTTGGACTCCATCCGACTCCATCCCCAATAAAACAAGAAACAAAGCTATCACGCTGTCCACCGCCACCACCGCCACCACCGCCACCATCGCCACCACCACGACTTGGCATCTTGACATGTCGATAATAATAAGAGCCAATGTCCGTTTGGGGTCTGCTACTCGCTCCGACAAGGAGGCGCCCAGATTTTAGGTTGGTCCCCTTTCCGCAAGATTTACATGTACTGGTGCTGTCGTCAGGGGTCAATCCCACCCTAGTAGCCCAGTCAAGGTTCTTATCGTGATAGAATACTCCGTACGTACAAGACTCCAGGACGGTATGCACGGAGCACATGTCAATTGTATGCAATTGTATGCTTGATTCGCCAATTCCAACATGATGGGGTTGACGGTCGCTTGTTCATGCCAGGAAAGCTCAATTGACCCATCCCGCAGACGAGACAAGTAGCTGCCATGGGCTGACGAAAACTTCAACGCCTCGGTACGATGGATTTGCGAGGACCATGACACATGAAAAGCGCGTTGGATCGATCCCAAAAGCATGCACGACATCAACAAACAGATTGGGACAGTATTCGGCGCCACACTGTTATATCAGTACAAAACACTAAACGCATTGTTGTATGTACTGTCGCCGTTCCATGCATCCTGCCAAGACACCACATGTCACTCTTTCTTGGGCATGTCAATTCCCAAAAAAAAAAAAAAAAAAATGTACATACGTCTTGACGACAACCTCGGCCATCGGCTGACAAGGGAGGACAGCCAAGGCTGTCAATTTACGGAGTACCTTACTACAGCAGTTACGTAGATGAATGAATTTGGCTGGGTGGCTCAATTCAAGGTCTCGACTTAACCCCAGCAGGAGGCCGTTGAATTTGTTGCTCAGAGATTCTCAACACCCCATCTTTGCGCCTTGCCTATCCTGGCCTATCCTGGCCTATCCATCTTGCTACCATGTACATAAGGCGGAGAAAAGTCTACAGGAGAGGCTCAATGACCCCCATCTTGGTGTCGAGGCACGAATGCCAGTCTTTATCACCATAATTATTAGATACGGCAAGCGGATGATGATGTGGGCTGAGAGAGCTCGGCCATGTTGGTCTCCATGACTTGTGAGAGAGCAACTAAAGTGATTGGTTGAAGCTTGGTAACTTATCCGCTGTGGGATCATGATCGACTCCAGTCTTCTCAATCAATCACGGAGTGGTGCCCAAGTGGACATACATATATTTTGAGATGATGGCTGGCGTTGATCTCACCAGTGCGTGCTACAGCTTTGGGCGGTCACTGCCGAGGAGAGCCTTTCAATCCGACATTGAATTAACAAAAGGCAGCATTGGACAATAACATTCTTCGCTCAGGTCTTACTTGCACTGGATTGAATCCACGGAGCCAGCTCCGGTCAATGACAGGAACACGCTTGCTACCAACTGCGCTACTTGAAAAAAAAAAAAAAAAATTCCTCCACGAACGCAAAACCTGCCGGTGCTGCGGTGGAACGCCCAACAAATCAGATGGAGACGTCGCCATCCAAGGATCGAGATCCTGCATCAAGTCCACGTCACATTGCCATGAAATGGGTCCTGATGAATGATGCATGCACACTGCATGGTGTGCTAAAGAAAATGTGGGAGAGCACGGAGTAGACAGGGCCTTTGTACAGGTTCGATTTTTCGCAGGAGCCCAAGTCTGTTGGGTGAGTGAGTGAATATGTACGGAGAACGGAGTAGTCGCAAGATGATAACGTAAGCAATCAAGATATGTCAAGATATAATATATCGCTCAAATTGTAAATTGTGTCTGGACACTTGGCATCATCAGTCATCACGGAGGCTTCCGGCCGAGATCGGCGAACCTTTGGCGAGGCGGTCCTACCACGCGTTGTACATGTAAGCCCAACCGGCCGGCCAGGAAATTGAAGTCAATCCAGGCTCACTCTTTACAATCGACACCCGATTAATACCATCGTCTCCCGCGCACTTCTGGGCACTTGCACTCCGCACAAACGTACGTACAGGGTAGGTCCGGAACGTCTGCGCTGCTTCCTCACGAACGAAAAATCGCCTGTACACTCCGTACATGACATGACGTAATGAGTGAATCCACGTACAACCTTGGCTGCTGAATCTCCATGCCGGACTGTGGATATATATTATGGACACGGGACGAGATTTTTCATCGTTTTGCCTCGCGTGTGCCTGGCCCGGGTTTGAACCTTGGTCTCATCACCAACGCACGCTTGCAGGTGGAGACGGAACCGGAACCTGGGCGATATCACCAATTCAACTACATAGCGTACTCCGTACGGAGTAGGGCAAGTCATGGCGGTCATTCGTGCCCCATTTGAACTCGATTCGGAACCTGTTGCATGTCCTCTCCGGTTCCCCTCTCGACGACTAACCCCAAGTACCGACTACCCCCGTACCAAACACTTTCGTCTGCACCAATTACCGCTTCAAGGTTCTCTGTTTCTCTGCGTTGGTAGCCACATTCCTGCCTTCCACCAACAAGCCCTTCTTCCTCCTCACGCCATCCATGTACCTCTTGGCCACGTTTTCCTTGTCCGCTAGCTCGCCCAGATCTTCCAAGTCGTCTTCCGTGAAGGGCACCCAGAATGGATCCTCGTCAAGGATTTCGAATCCGGCAAACACCAGTTGGGGCTGTGCTGCACCGCTGCTTCTCTTGCGCATTTCGTCGGCAAATCCGAAACTCTCGGCAACGGGGAGCACTGCTTGGATGGTGAAGAAGGGCGTACCTTCTTTCATTGTTTCAGCGACTACTCGTCCGCGACGACGGGTGAGGACGTCGTAGACGCGGCCGAGGACCTCGGTGGACGCTTGGATCTCAACGCTATACATGGCAAGCATGAGGCGAGGAGACCAGTCGAGGAAGGCTGATCGCAGGGAGGCCTGGAAGGTTTTGATAATTTCGCTGGTAAGTCGGCTGAGCTTGTCAGGGGCCGGTGTGTCGTCCTCGGTGAGGTCGAGCGTGATGTCTTCGATGAATACTGCCACGCCTTGCACTGGCTCATGGCAGAGCGGCCCTTGGGCCATGGCCAGTTGAAAGGCATGTGCGATCTTGTCTGCTAGGTGGCCTGGGTGAAGAGTCTCACCAGCACGTGGAGCTGTCGTGTCCTTGTCTTGGTTGGAACCAAATACCTTTGTGAGTATGTCATCTTTCGTAGAATCGATGAGCAAGTTGGGACCTGTTCTTCTAGGACCAAAGGCAGCGATGCGATCGATGAGGTTTTTCCACACATCGCGACCCTTGCCCGTCTCCAACTGCCTTTGCAGCTGCTTCTTAAGCTCATCGACAGAAAGTGCGTGGGCTGCGGTGGCTGTTGTATCAGGAGCGATGCTGTTGGCTCCGTCCACTTGTTCTTGTTCGTCTCCCGACTCAGCGCTTTTAGTTTCCGCGTAGAGATGTTTGATCGCATCGCCGCCGTGTTTGAGCAAGAATTCCGTGACATCAGACGGTAATGGACGAAGACGCAATGACATGGTGACTTGTTTAGAGCTTGTCGTCCCCACAACGGCACCTCTGCCGAGCTCCTTATTCGCAGGAGGACGCATCTCCCCTGCCCTGACAATGGTCTCTCTGTACGGGACGATGGGCGCACCAGCCTGGATGTCACACCTTGCAAATCTCTCCTTGAGGTCCGTGAGACACCGCTCTAGATGCAACTCACCTGCTGTGAGCAGCACATGCTCACCACTTCCAAACTGTTCGTATTCTGCGCACGGGTCGCTCTGAACTAGCAGTTCGAGACCACGGATCATTTGTCGAGATCAGCCGGGTTGACTGGCTCCAAGGCAACGCGGACAATGGGTTTCCCAACCATGCTGACGCCCGCCAAGTTGACAGCACCCTCGAGCTTGCTACATAGAGTCCCGGATTTGAGTATTTTGCCCTCGAGACCCCCGATGCCGAACACCACACCGGCGGGAACCGAATCCAGGGACTCTAGGTTTCGGCCCATGAGCATGTATAGGGCGGAAACTGTCACTTGTTGTGGCTGAGGGTCTGCGGTGGGATCAGCAGGTGACCACTTGGGCGGGATGACGTAGAGTTTGTCGCCGACTGAAAGCGTTCCAGAGTAGATGCGTGCAAATCCCATCAAATGTTCAGGATCCGCTTTTGGTCCTCCTGCTCCGTGTTGTTGAGGTCATCGATGTGAGCGTTGTCCAGCGCCTCTGTGATACTGCCCATGGCATTCTCGCTTGCGTCCTGGGCCGCCTTGGCAACTTCAGCTCGTTTTTACGAGCAAGCTCACGAGCCTCTTCTCCGCTCATCTGACCACCAGGCTTTCTCTTGTTCTCAGGCAATTCGCTCTCCGGGACTGACACCATTTTGCTGACATAGGCGACTACAGGGTCTGTTTTCATGCTTGAACGTAACCATGGCCTCTTTGATGGCCTCATCCACAACTTCGGATCCGGGAGATTGTTCAATGAGATCGGGGATTCGCTCGGCTTGAGCAGCAGGTGGTGATGGGAGGGATTCAATGACGGATACCAACAGCGCTGTGGAGAGGGGCAGCCAAGAGGCAAATACAGTTGTCAGAAGGAGTCGCGGATCACGCGCTCTAACAACATGAGGCGGTATAGAGAGATTCAAGGATTTTGTGACCTTTTCCAACATTGCCGGATCGCCGTTGCCGTTGCCCCCACCACAGGTTGCCTGATATACTGTCCACACGGGTTCCAGGACTAGCTGGACGAACATGGGCTTTAGATTTCGACCCTTGAGGTGTTTTGGCCCGAGAACCTTTTTTGTCTTGGGATCCAAGTAAAAATTCCCCACAGAACCTTTTCCATTAGTCCACGCTTGATGCCCAGTTTCTTCTCGTATAAACTGGAAAACTGGCGACAAGTGAATGCCCAACCGTCAATGGCACTGCTAAAGATGACATTGTTCTTCTCGGAGCAAAGTAAATATCCTCATCGTCCCGCTCCTCAAATTGTAGCTCTCCAGCGTCTGAAACGTCGTCATCTACGGAGGCTTTAGCAGCAGCCGCTGCGTTGACTCGATCCTCCATCTTCTCTCTCCAGTTGAGGTCCTCTTCCATTCGTTCGCCTTGGAAGAAACTGCCCAACACGGCATTGACTTGCTCGAGCAATTTGCTCAAATGAACGTAGGCCTCGGCGGGAGTCATCTTCAGCTCTGTGATCAAGCGGTCCATCTTGTTGATGACGAGCAGGGGCTTCAGCTTTTCTGTCCATGTTTGTCGTAAAACCGTGACGGTTTGGCTACAGACGCCTTCTACGGCATCGACGAGCACAACGGCGCCGTCGCAGAGCCGCGAGGCTGTTGACACCTCGCTGCTGAAGTCAATGTGTCCTGGCGAGTCGATCAGGTTGATGAGGTACTCCTTAGGTTGGGGAGCTGCCTCTGGCGCGAATCGTCTGAGCATGGAGAAGTATAATGAGATGGCTGACGATTGCATGGTGATGCCTCTTAGTTGTTCGTCAGGGCGGGAGTCGAGATATCGAATCTTGCCGGCGAGCTTGGGTGAAATAATGCCATTTGTAGCAAGAAGGGCATCTGTGAGTGATGTTTTGCCATGGTCAACGTGAGCTAGAATACATATCTATAGTCCGCGGTCAGTCATCAATTCCGTCGAGGTGGGATTGACATGTTGGACATACGTTTCTTATGTCGTCAGATTGCCTTTGCAGGCTTGCCAGCTTCTCTGCTGTTACAACAGGCATGATGAACACAGTTCACTTGTCTGAGCTACCTGGGAGCCTTACACGAAGGCTACTCCGATTTTGCAAGGTTCAAAGTCACGAAAAAGGTTTGCGCAGCGTTGACTGTGTGTGTGAAAGTGAAGCTGGGACCTCAGAAGCAGACCTCCGCAGCTCACGGGATGCGCAGTGTACCAGTCTTGGATTATACCACGTCCTTCTCTCTCTCTTTTTTTTTCTTGTGAAGCCCTTTGGAGATGTGCTCAGAAGAGCTCTTTTTCTTTCTCTTTTTAATAGTGGTGCTCACAGGCTCGGCCTGATTGGATCATGGTGCGTGACTCCTTCAATCCAAGTTTTGCTCCACAGTCTGTGACACCACTGGGTCCTTTGGCAAGACGATGGGCCATGCCAATACAGGAGCTCCTAGTGGTTAAAATGAATATGTGAAGAAAAGTGATGATGAGTCAAGATAGCCATATGCATCTCTTGGGTGAAGAATCATGAATGGGGAGATGTTATTGGGTGCTTGCTTACAGTGAAGCTCAAATTGCGTCCCGTTGTCACTTCCTCGCTCTCATCACTGTCACTGTCATCATTGCCGTTGCCGCTGCATGATATCTTTGTGCTGCCCCGCTTCGATTACATACTCACTCTGTCGCTCAGTAATTTCGGAGTACCTGCAAGCGATATGCACAAAGCCCGCATTCATTTCGCGATAGACGCATATCTGCACCACAAGCCCTAACAGCACGAAAATTCCGCGAGAGCTTCTCAAGCCCCTCAGTCTAAGCGCAAAATTTCGGTTGGTCCCTTGTGCCCCTCACTCCCGCGCCTTCGACTCCTCACGAGACGAACGACGACGACGACAGTCAAGACGAGCGGCGCGAACCACCCAGAACCACCCAAAATGTCGACGTACCAGAATGGCGTGGCTCCGGCCCGCGCGATTGATGATGACAGCGATGTCGAGGAAGAAGCCCTAGTAGCCGACTACAAGGAGCAAGTCCGATACGAGGACGGAGATGAGCTCAGCCAGACGACATCACTGACCATGGCGCAACAAACCGACGACATTCAGGCCCGCCTCGTCCAGGCTGCCCAGCCTCTTGACTTTTCAGCACCTCTGGAAGTCAAGTTCCAGAGCTATGACTCTTACTGCAGCTTGTTTCACTTCATCTTGAACTCAGAGGGACCAGTGGATCTGGAGCCTCCTTCGGTTCGTGCCTCATCTTTCCGATTTATAGACCTACATGGATGAATAAGGGTGAAAAGCCCGACTCAGAGAATGATGGGGAGAAGTCATGTGAAGAGATTGAACGAAAGCTAACTTATTTCATCATTGTCTAGTACTACTGGGCCTGGGATGTAATTGATGAATTCATCTACCAGTTCAACTCCTTCTCCTCATATCGACTGCGAATTGCTCGTCAAGCATCTAACGAGGAAGAGATTCAGATCCTACGGGAGAATCCCAACACATGGGGCTCGTACAGCGTTCTCAACGTCCTGTACTCGCTGATCCAGCGATCCCAGATCACCGAGCAGCTTGCTGCCATGAAGAGAAACGAGGACCCTGCAGCTGTCGCTGGCGAGTATGGGTCGAAGAACCTGTATAAGATGCTGGGCTACTTCTCCATCATCGGTCTGCTCCGAGTGCACTGCCTTCTGGGAGACTTCAGCCTGGCCCTCAAGACGCTCGACGACATTGAACTTAACAAGAAGGCCATGTTTGCGCGTGTTATGGCGGCCCACTTCACCACGTACTACTACGTGGGATTCTCCTACATGATGATGCACCGCTACGCCGATGCCATCCGCATGTTCAGCCACATCCTCATCTACGTGTCGAGAACCAAGAACTTCCAAAAGAATGCGCAGTACGATTCCATCACCAAGAAGAACGAGCAGATGTATGCTCTGATCGCCATTTGCGTGGCCTTCCAGCCCACGCGATTGGATGACACCATCCACAGCGCCCTTCGTGAGAAGTACGGCGACCAGCTGCTCAGGCTGCAGCGTGGCGGCCCAGAATCGCTGCCCATCTTCGAGGAGCTCTTCCGAACTGCCTGCCCCAAGTTCATCACCCCCACGCCTCCGGACTTTGACAACCCCGAGTCCAACATTGACCCTATGGAGCACCACCTCGCCGTGTTCATGGATGAAGTCAAGACCAACATGTGGAGCCCTACCATCAAGTCATACCTGAGACTCTACACTAGCATGGACCTGAACAAGCTGGCTGGCTTCCTCGAGGTCAAGCCCGAGGAGCTGCGATCATGGCTCCTGGTGACCAAGCAGCGTACCAAGCAGCTGCGATACCAAGATCAAGGTCTTCTTGATGGCGAGCTGGTCAATGTCAGCGACCTTGACTATGCCTTACAAGGAGTATGTGGCCCCGTTGCCCCGTTGCCCCGTTGCCCCGTTGCATCATTTCAACCCATCAACCACAACATTTTGACTAATATTTGTAACGCAGGACCTGATTCACATCTCGGAAGCCAAGGTTGGACGCAAGCTTGTCGACTGGTATCTCCGCAACTTAGCCCGTACATACAATTAAAAAAAAACATGGACAACGAAACTCTGTCTTAGAACACGGTGCAAGGAACTTGATATTTTGAAGCAAAAGAAGCTCCTTGAAAGACAAGAAAAAAATCAAACTCGGCAAATGAGAAGACAACGCCCCCACCCATCACTCTCGCAGACACTTGGTATTTCACTGGGACCAGGTCATCATTTGTTGTTGTGTAGGGATGGGATCTAAGGCGACGAAAACAAGCCTGGGTTATGTTATGTATGCAGGCCATCCCGGTCAATTGCATGGCATTGGCGTCTCGGAGTTGGGGATCAGCTCTTGCACGAAAGCATCAAGGCAAAGCTAAGGGGGCGCTGTGGGCAGATGATGTTGACGCAGGTCTGTAGAGGGGATAGAAAATATTCATTCGTCTCTGGTCTGGAGCAAGTCTTCCATAATCTAGATAATGTAAGGAGTAGGTATTATGGGTCAATATAAATTCACCAATTTTGAAAGGTCAGCGTTCGAGGCACCTTACGTGAACTTTTTCCATCTTTTCCACCTTGGTGTCTTCCTCAGAAAACCCCTTCTCATGCCATTTCATGCTCAACTCGCAAAGGACCACCCACAACACCCGCCTGCCCTCCGCATCCCCCGCCCCGGCCGCGCATCTTGGCCCCTCCCCCAAAAAAAGCCAAGGATCAGACATTGCGTGCTGCGCTTGAAAATGGGAAAGCAAATACCGCAATTCTCCAAGAAACGACATGAAATGTTCATGAAATGAACGAAATGGATGTAACGCTATCAATAATTCAGTACAGATTACAGTTTTCGACAGACGGATTCCAAAAACCAGGACAGTACATGCTCCGTACCTCGTAGCCGAACGTATCAATCTATGTAATCTGAAGGAACAGTACCTAACCCCAGGCGCTACATGGTCCATGATATTCTTGGCAACGCGGCTGAATGGGCAGCCACGTGCAGGGGTTTGGCGCAGTGTGTTGCTACGGGTTTTGTTTCTTATTAAAACAACTGCCGTGTTAAATTGGGTCTTACTCCGTACTTTGTATGGGAATGTGAACACGCTCAATCATAAACGTCAAGGGAGAAGACATTTAGTTTTAGTTTGGACATGGGACGGAACGGGCGGACGAAGTATGTAGACGGACGTTGGGCTGAGAGAGAGGAGGCGGAATCTGCAGGTTGGGAGACGGACTTGTTGGAGGCGGTCAAAGGAAAGCATTCATATGTAGATGATTCGATATCTATGTACGGAGGAGGCACTGGCTGATAGATGGGGGCACGACACGGGTTTGCTAGCTAGCTTATGTACAGCCTTTGCCCGTGCGGAGTAACCCTCTTCTGCTCACAATCACATGATTGCTGACGAGGGAAGGAATGTTCATTCCAATATTTCAAGCAAGCAGAGCAGCAGAGCAGCAGAGCAGCAGAGCAGCAGAACATCCGACAGCATGACAGCATGACAGCATGACAGCATGACAGCTATGTACATGCATGTATGTACCTGCCCCTCCCATGCCCATGTCATTCATTACCCTGTCCGTAATGTCAGCCCTCTGTCTCGGAGGTAGCGTCTTGGCAGCCAGGAGAGTGAGTGACTCGGATGATGCGACAGTATTTTATTGGAAAGGTGTGTGTGGCCGGCGTGCTTGGCAGTGGATGCACCGATGGGGTGATGGGATGTCACGATGCGGATGTGAGCTTCTTCTCGTGGACGCGAATGTGAAGGGGTGGCTGAGGGGCCAGAGCAGGCAGGCAGGCAGGCAGGGGCGACGGGGCTTCGTGGCTTCCTGGTCTGGTCGTCGTCTGGTCCCCACCCTCCGTCTCGCCCTGCTGGCCATTGCTGAACTAAGCAGCGTGCATTGTATGTACATGTACAGGATACCGCCCCATCTACGGGTACATACATCCATCGGACGTGTTCAAGATGCGACGGAGAAGGGCGGAAAGATGCAGAGCCAGAGCCGGAAGCCAGAGGGAAGGAATGAGATTGTGATTGTGATTGTGACTGTGACTGGGAGGTGCTTCATTCATGTCACGCTGCTCGCGTCTTATCCCCCGAATTAGTGCTTGCTGTGGTCTTGGGATGTGTGCACGGAGAAATATATCTTCGTTACTCCGTACACATGTTCGGTATTAGGTCGACAAGCCTTAGCGGTTGGGGCTGGTGTCCTTTCATTCCATGCCATGAACGTCATGTGTCCTGGACTCCATTGCTTGCTTGCTTGCTGTTGACTGATTAAGGTTGGATTTTAGCTTCCATAACAATTTTGTGGGCCACCCGTTGACCGGGGATGCTCCCCACTATAAAGGGCACAAGCACAGTACATATATGTAGGTAGGTAAGCGAAATTGTATATATGTATGTACATAACAAGAAGCAATGGTGTGGCGGTCAACAAGTTATCGGATACACGGGCTGAAGCCGATCATGCATAGGTCACGGAGTTACGGAGTACTGAAAGATAGTTCAATGTGATAGTTGATTCTATCCAACGAAACGGCGGCAGCCCCCGCCCCCAAACTCCCGATGCCTTCATTATTCCCAGCGAGAAGGCTTACATGTAGATAGCTAATAATGGACCATCGGCTGCTCATCGGCTTGCGGTGCAGTACGGAGTAACTACCATACAATGGCAGGCACAGGCACAGTTCTGCACGTACCGGGGTCACTTTTTATACAGAATCGGCAGCGTCATTGACTTTTCTGCGTTGGCATGTGCCTACTAGCGAGCCAGCCGAACAACAAGTACTCCGTAGTCAATATGTATGCTCATTAGCGCAGAGGCTACCTACTCGATGGCACGTTGATTGGCATTCCCGTCTGGCGTGAGTGGCTCGGTCCCAAGTCATGAGACGTCGTCCGTCAGGTACTTCCGTAAGAATAAGTAGGACAACTAAACGCGCATCCGTTGCGGGACTGCTAGGAGGAAATTAACGTGGCGTCAGTGAGAATACAGGCGTTCTAGTGGTCCGCGTGGCTATGTATGCGGCGGATGCACGCACATTCAATTTTGACGGAAAACGAGCAACCACACAAGTCGTGACAGCCATTCCCCTCATCTTGTACTGAATCAGGTCTGGTCATCATCAGCCCAGGACCCTCAAAACAGAGTTGACAGGCAAGCAAGCTCCCGCCCAAGGTTGTTGCGCCACATCAGACTACATGTATGTACATACACGCTCTCTCGCTCGCCCTTTGCTCACACCCGCCCGAAAGTCTATATGTACGTATGTACTAAAGCAACCTCTCTCACCTTTCCATCTCACTCCTTTTCCCTTCATTCGATTTTGCGGGTTGCCCCATCGCTTGCACGACACGAGTACATAATAATCCCAAGTGTTGGTTGCCAGGGACAGCCATCCTGCTTATTTGCTTATTTGCCATCCTTGTTCCTTTTGTCGCCCAATTACAGGGTGAACGTCTGCCTCGTGCCCATACATAATAAGCTGACCAGGAGAGGTCGTCTTTTTCTCCCTGGGACAAAGGTGAAGGAAGAGTATAAAAACTATAAAAAAAAAACAACAGGCCACGCAGGCCAAGACGGCAACCTACACCAGACACGCGGACGGCACCCGGCACCCGGCACCAGACCGATCCGAGCAGGTTTCCTTGTTGACAATAAAAATTGATACGTACATACCATACATATCGGTGGGCATACGGAAGTCTGGTACGGTACGAAATTATCATCAGTTGGCCCTGGCCCGCTTTGGTCCAGAGCTCCTCCTGCCACCACGCCATCGCCGCTCTTCCTGTCTGACCTTGGTGTGGTCCAAGCTCCCAGCCAGGTCAAGCTCTGAGACGAAAGACTGACAGAACTTTCAGCTGACAGAGACACAGAGGGAGGTGGACAGACAGACTGTTGTCCGAGTCGGATCTACGCACACCAAGCTAATAGGTAGCTTGCCATTTTGAAGTAGCCAGACGTCTTGCACTGTTGATTTTTCATTCCCCATCTCATGCTTGTTGTTCATCATATCATCGTCGTCATCACCATCATCATCGTTTCGTTTCATCCAGCCTCCCCCTTCCCCCCTTTTCCCTCCCCTCCCCACCATCTTCCCACCACTTACTTGGCGGCCCGTGTCCCCGCTGGATATTGCCGTGCAAATCTGGGGGTGAAAAAGTGAAGTGACATCAGCAAGAAACAGAGAAAGGAAGCGCAAAGCACCCTTCAAATACCACCGACAACTGCATGCATTGCAACGCTGCTGCATCGTATCGAAGCTCACAGCCCTTATCCATCTACCGCATCGCATCTCCCTCCGGTTGGATCTGCGCATTTGTGCATCTGCTCCATCACACTGCTCGGGCGAGCGAGCAAAAAAAAAAAAAAAAAAAAAAAACGCTATCGCGCCATTCATTGCCTTGTCTCTCTCTGTGCGAATCCAGTCCAGTCGAAATCGTGTCGCATCGCCTCGCCTCGCTTCGCACAACACAAGCAAAACTGACAGCCAATCCAAATCGACCGCATCTTTTCAACACTCCAAGTCATTGACTCCTGCTCCGCTGCACCTTCCCGATTGTGGTCATTTCGTGTCTCCTTGCTCGGCACAGCCGTGCCGAAAAAAAGTGAAGCAGACCAGAGTGGTCTCGCTGCAGAATTGCTGTCTTAGATTGTCCATGCTTACCCCCAGCAAGACACAAATATCCCTTGCCTCTTTTTGGCCCGTTTTTCCCCTTTCTCTTCTTGACCCTGGACACGTTTCATTCAGATCAACACGCGAAACGACCTTGCTGAAATTTGCCCAACCTATCCGAGTCTTTCGGTTGTCGACAGAGCCAACAGACAAGATTCGAAGAAGGCAAGACTAGACAGACAGGCCCCGAGATTCGAATTCGAGCTGCGTTCTTGCTTACTTGCTGCCTGATCGAATGACCGTTTTATTTCGTCGATCAGCCTTTCTCTCTCTTCTTCTTCATTATTCATCTTCATCACTGGCCCTCTGTTGCACCCCGTCCCGTCCTTCCGTCTCTGCTCTCTCTAGCCACCAATGCTCACCTTTGCTGGTCGTCCGAAATCTTCCGTGTTTGGCAGCCATCGCACCGAAACTAAAACCGGCGGCTCGAGTCCCACGATGGGCCAGGGAGGGGAGGAGCATCCCGGCTCAAGAGGCTATCCTGGATCATGCATCCATCGCGAACAGCCAAGAGCCCCATCTCGGACGTATCGCCGGTATTTTCGTCGCAGCCATCACCCAAGGCGGCATCCCAGGGGCCGCCCGCGCAGGCGCGGAAAAATGTCAAGCTTGATTCGCGCGACTCTCCGCAGCCAGAAGCGGTCAAAGTCCCGCCCAATGCCACCTCCAACGCCACCTCCAACGTCAACACCGACATCAGCATCGTTGCCAGTGTCAATACGCCAGCGTCGATAATACCGACGACTGTAAATACCAGTGTCACCGCTGGCGCCAACGCCAACACCGACACCAACACCAACGCCGACACCAGCACCGACACCAGCATCGACACTGACACAAACGCCAGCACCAGCGCGAATGTTGCCCTAGTTTCCAGCCCTCAACTTGCCACAGCGGTTGCTATATCAGCATCTCCGTCGGCGGCCACTTCGACGTCCACGTTCGCACTCGGATCCAACCAGAGCTCCAATGCGAGCGTGGAGGTTTCGCCAATGGACGCCAGAAAATCGTGCATTACCTTCCCCGATGAGCTGCCGAAGCCCGGGCATTCACCTTGCATCCCAACGCCCGTCGATGCCCCATCGCCATCGGAGAGTTCGTTTGGTCGAAAATCGTCCGTTTCGTCTGCCTCGTTACGACGCTCGAGGAACCCTTCCATCGCTCCCAGCCTCCACAAGCAAATATCAAACGGGCTGCCCATTCGAGCCGCGTCGCCGCCGCCGCAAAGGTAGGGCTATTCTTGTTTCCTCCTGTTATGCTTCTTCCTCCCTTCTGGTTCTATGATTTTTGCTCGTCTCGCGTCCCTTGCTACACGAATCAACCTATCGTTTGTTGCATCGCCCATACTTGCTCGCGTGGGAAGTCCCGCATTTCGTCGCATGGATTGGAATTGGAAAGAGAAACAACCGTGGTGCAACAGCATTACATTATGAGGCAATCGGGGTGTGCAAATACTGCGACTTATATGTGAGCGCGGGCCCTTGCTCTCTTGTCTCTCTCCACCTCGGACAGACTCTTCAGCTCGTCCTGTCGTGCACACCAATTCGGCATTCCCATCCCGAGTCTACAGCTAGCTGGTTGCAGAAGGTGCTTTCTCATCATTCCGTTCCGCGCATCGATTTCAAGTGGCATCCCCTTTTGGCTTGCATCCGACTACATGTAGACAGCGACAGTTCCTACATGATACGTTGCCGATATCCCGGCACACTGCACGGCACGCCCATCAGTCGAGTGATTGATGAATTTGGTTTAAAGGATGGGTTTTCCGCAGCCCCGCCCTTCTCTGTTCTGCCCACTTGATCTGCCCCCTGCTGTGCCCACTAATATACGCCCAATGCATCAATGCATCAATTCACCAGCCAGTGCACCAGCCAGTGCACCAGCCAGTGCACCCACCCACCCACACTTGCAAATAATCCCGCCGCAAGCCAAGAAACCTTCCTTCCAGGCTGTGATGCTGCCGTGCCACCACCACCACCACCACCACCACCACCGAGTGCTCGCGGGGAGGGCCGGACCCTCCTTGGTACGAGTGCGGAGTAACGCTTACTCCGTAGCAACTCATTCACACACTATTTGCTTGGGTGAGGGTGGCAGAGTGGCAGACAGGTGGATAGCAGTTGCCTACAGCTGTCTGCTGGTCTGCAGGAATCCTTTACGGTTGGGAAGTCGCATCCAGAAGTAACTTGTCCTTCCTAGGTGGAGTCGCAAGAGTCATCGTCAGAGACCAAACTCTTCTCATTCTGCACTGACCACTCACATGTCTGTCGTGAGGCTGCCTTAGCTCCTGTTTTTGTTTTCTCTCCCTTTCGTCGTCTCGTCGTCTCGTCGTCTCGTCGCATTCAATCCTTCTTCATTCTCTCTCTCTTCGTCTTGTGACGCCTTGTTCTGTCCACACCAACGGCGTCGAGGCTGCGTTGCATAACTATTCATCCTACCCATCATGGCGACGCTGACGGAGCCACAAAATGACAGATTCCAACACCACGTTGGGTTCGACAATGTGCCCAGCGGCGAGGCCACGAAGAACAACACATTGTCTCTGACGCTCAATGTCCGACACAAAGGCTATCAAGCTCGGCGACGATCTCGCAGCTTCATGGTCGGCGTGGATGAGCACTCTTATTCCGACTATGCGATCCAATGGCTATTGGATGAGCTGGTAGATGACGGCGACGAGGTTATCTGCGTTCGAGTCATCGAGAAGGAAATTCGATACAATGACAAGCAATATCAAGATGACGCTCAGAACGTCATGCAGAGCATACTGGCCAAGAATGGTGCCAATCGCGCCATCAGCTTCGTGCTAGAATATGCGGTTGGCAAGCTGCATGCAACTTTCCAGAAGCTGGTAAGTGATGCGATATTTTCTATCCATGTTTGCAATTTATGTTTCCGGTGAGAGAGACTGACTCGCGACCGTGTTGGCTTGCCTGTTGTATAGATTCAAATGTACCAGCCAGCAATGCTCATTGTTGGCACGAGAGGTCGCTCGTTGGGTGGCATTCAGGGCCTGGTCAACTCCCGCAACTCCTTCTCCAAATACTGCCTGCAATACTCCCCGTCCCCGTTGTCGTCGTGCGACCGACGGAGAAGCGGATCAAGAAGAAGGTCAAGCGCGCCAATGACACGACCCGTCAAACGTACCTGTCAATGCTTGCCTCCAACAATGGTCTTCACGAGGCCGATAGCGAAACGAGCAGCACGTACGAACTTGAGCCCCAGAACTCCCCAGACGAGGAAGCCCATCAAGTCGCCAAGGTCCTTGGGTTGCCAGCAGCCTTTGACCCGACTATCAAACCACTACGAGATAGTCTGGCCCCCGATCTCGTCCCTCGAGCCCCGGCCCGGCAGCCAACGGAACCCCCCACAACAACTACTTCACAGGTCCTCGGGCAGTGCTGGAGGAGATACCGAGGAGGACGAGGAGGACGAGGAGGAGGAAGAGGAGGAGGAATTTGACGTCGTGGATGGGAGGAATGCTCTCAACCAACAAGAGAAGCTGGAACAATTACACAAGATGGAAGTCGGAGAAGCTGCTGCTCTTAAAATGGGCGTCGATGACGAGGAAGAAGAGTCTGACGAAGCCCACTCCACGAAAGAGGCGTCATAGAATGCTCCAATTCGTGCAATTCCGGGCTGTAATAACAATGTAGATGACACCTCTTTAAGCATGATGGACGGATGCAGCGATAGCACGGCGCAGCATGGCCAGTTTCCTACCGAACGGCGACGTATCAAGCAGGTCGGCGGCCCAAATGTGTGCCACGAGTTGCCCGCAGATAAACTGAAAGAATCGATTCATGCCACACGAACTCCGCAGGACCCGCGAGACAGCAAACCCATAGATGACGATGAAGACAGGCGGCAGGATTCAGACAACAATGGACCCTCTTCTCAGTTACCAGTTCCATCAGGATCCTTTCTGGGATACGAGGAGGATGGTACCCTTGCATTGAGAAGGGCACTAGGTCTCGATGAGTTCAAGGAAATTGATCAAAATCGGTTCAGAAGTATGCGCGTCAACGTTGCCACAACTGACGAGACAAACGTGAGCGAAAGCGTGCCTTTTAACGGCTTGCTGTTGCGTCCAGCGTCTGACAAATCGTATTACCAGACGCCCATGGACGACTTTGCAACACTTCAGCGGGCAATGTCAGCTCCTTCTGCCTACTTACGAGAGGACCCTTTGTGTCTTTTGCTAGCAATCGGGACCCTATGGAGGCCGGGTTGCGTCGAAGTCGATTATTTTTGGCTCATCTAGGCAACGGTATCCGAAAGGACGTTCTGGCCGCAGACGCAATCCAAAAGCAGCAGGACCTTGCAGCAGAACGCATATTGTCCAGAGATTTCGCACTTGACAATACGTCACCCACCGAGGCGGAGCATACTTTGGAAAGGGAGGTTGTAACGCGGCCAAAGGCACCAGATGGGTCTCATAAGCCGTCGGTTGCCGCAGATGCTGAGTCTGGGCCCGGGCCCTGCTGCGAACAGGCCGTGGTGCAGGGCGCAGTGCGACAAGCACGAAATGACACTTCTACCGGCTACTAGAGACGACGGTTTGGGGCATTGGGTCGATTCTGGCAAATGTGGTGTAGATGCGGTGCATGATGGGGATTTTGTTTGAAATTATTATCAGGAGGCGGTAGATGGATATTCAAAGCGAGTATGATGGCAGAAATACTAGGTAGATGCAGCTTTTGCAATTAAAGCGATTTGTCCAGTTGACCAGCAGCGGCATCATTACATACATTTGATGAGTTGTTGAAGGTTGGATGCAGCACAAATGGTGCCATGTCCATGGATGCCCCGTCATGCAGTCGTTGTAGTAGCGTCCGACAGCTTCTATCTTCTATACATAGATTGACCTGAATCCTACGAAGAGTATGCATTTGACCCGAGCCGAGCAGCGTAAAGGACGCTAAAACGAACAGGGAAGAAGTGGTCAATCAGGAGCCAACGGGTAATTGTAGCATGAGTAATAAGTAGCATGAGTAGCATGAGTAGCATGCATGCATGACATGAGAGGTGGTTTGAAGACACGCGGCAGTTGATTGAAACGCCCCGTCCGACCCTTGGCGGCTCCACTTTCATCATGGATATGTCACTTGGGCAGTACTAGTACATGTACATTCGGAGTACGGAGTATCATATGTACGGGACGAACACCCAACTTGCCAACTTGCCAACTTGCCAACTCTTGACTTGTTCTCTTGCACCTCACCTGACCTCGCTCCTGAGGTTGGTTGCCTTGTCCTATTATTACCAGACCCGAAACTTCCATCATACTGACATGCGTGCCTCTCATTGCCCGGCCTTGATTCTCACCGGCGGCCACCTTTTCTTCCCTCCTTCTCTCCCACGACGAGATAGATGATCGGGCAAAAATATGTGGCCGTTTTCGAATTGCAGCTCCGACTCCGGCTCGGACTCGTGCACGGTCCGAGACCCCAACAAGCTCGACTCGGAGGCGTTGGTCGCCCTGCTACCCTTCGTCGCCGCCTTCGTCATAGTCGACGCGGTCGCCGCCAGACACGTTTTCCCCAGGCTGAGTCGCGCTCACAATCAAGACCGCGACGGCGAAGATCATTGCCTCCCGGCGCATGCGCCCGCCGCTTTGCGACAGGCCCACGCCGAGCACGGGGCGAAGAGCTGGAGACGACGCGGCGCAGCCTGGGCTTTCGGCACAACCGTCTCGCTGGCCGTGACGCTCGGTCTGCTCATCCTGGGAGAGATCCTGGAGGTCGTGGACCCAGTGGCCAAGAACCTCGCCCTGCACGCCACTGTGCCGTCGTTGCTGTTTCTGCTGGTGGCATTGGTCCCCTGGCTGCAGTGCCGTGCCATCGTCACCAGCGCGGGATGGAGCTTCCGCCGCAACGCCAGGGGCCGTCTCCAAGGTGGCCTGGGGCCTGCAGCTCGCCCTCTTTGGCGCATGGCTCTTCGGGTTCTGGACCGTCGGCAACACTGTGCTGCCGGATTCGGGTCCGGCGAGTCGAGGGACAGGCCGGACCAACGGGCCGCCACCAGACCCAGCGTGTCCGAGACATTGACGAGGAGTGCCTCGAGAGAGTCGGCGTCGTGGGCATCTGCCTCATGGCTCTGCTGGCCGGCTTCGCGTCCGTGTCCACGCCGTGGCACACGCTGGTGGATGGCCCGTCGCGCAAGAAGCGGCCCGTCACAGAAGCCGATATCAACAGGAAGCAGGCTGGGCTGGATGCCACCAGCGAGATGCTCACCACCAAGCGCCATCAGCTGCGGCAGCTGGAAAGAAAGGCACTCGGCGGCCCCGCGGCAGCGGCGGCAGCGGCAGCGGCAAGGGTCGGGGGCGGGGGCGGCCGGGAAGGGCCCGGGCGGCCTTGTCGGCAAGATGATGGGCATGACCTTTGGAGCAATGTCGGGCGACGGAGGAGCCGAGATGCGCGCGCTGCGGATGGAGATTGCCGGCCTCGAAACAATGGAGGCCAATCTCGCCTCCAACCTCTCCCTCATGCGAAACCACCGCGCCGCCAGGGCCGGGCATCCACCGTCCGCGGCCGCATCATGCTGGTGCCGTCGTACGTCTTCGCCACGTACTGCGTCTACCGCGTCCTCGCCACGACGCTCACGACGCTGCGGCGGCGAGTGCACCACTCCCCATCGGCCAGCTTCGCCAACGCCGACCCCGTCAACCGCTTCCTCGGCCTCATGGCGCGCCACTGGGATCCCAAGCTAGACCAGCTGGCCTGGGCGCGGATCATCAGCTTCGCCCTCAGCGGCGTCATCCTCGTCGCCAGCGCAAACAGCGTCGTGCAGACCTTCCACCTCTTTGCCAAGTGGACGCCGGGCCTCCTGCGCCACGCCCGGGCCAACCTGGCCTTGGCCGTGGGCCAAGTCACCGCAACCTACGTCATCTCGGCATCTCTCCTCCTCCGAAGCCAGCTACCCGCCAAGGCGGGCGGCGCGGTAACCGGTCTCCTCCAGGGCGCCCCGAGTCCCGGCTTCGTGGACCACTGGTTCGAGACGTGGTTCCTGCTGGGCAGTGCTTTGACGGCCCTGGGCATCTGGATGGGGCGCAAGCTGTCGAGGTTCGACCACGACTGGGATGACTACGGGACAGAAGAGATGGGGTCCAAAAGGAGGTCGTAGGGCAAAGTAAAGGGAACACATGTTGGCCTTCTCTCTCTCTCCCCCTCTCTCTTTTGTTTGTTGGGGAAAACTTGTCTGCCAGGTAGACCTTTTCTTTCACGTAATCGTACTTTTCTTCCTTCCTTCCACCTTACTTTAAACTCGATGGCCATGAAAGCCAGTCCCCCTTCCCTCTCACATCAAGCAACTCAACCCCTCAACCGCCCCAGGATGAGCAGCAAATTCAATAGGTTTGGGCGAGCAACAATGGTGCAAGGTAGGACCTTGACAAACCATGGAAGACACGTGGGCAAAACGTAACACCATCCACTCGAGTTCCCAACTCTCAAGACAACCCTATTTTAATCATTGTATTACCATCTTAGAACTCAACGAAAAAGCACCGCAAGAGCCCCCATTCACCCCCTTTTCTCCCCCTTCCGTCTCAAAGCTTTTCGTTTCATGATTCATGCAGCATGTATGCGTGACAACGTGTTCCAAGATGACAGGAAAAAAAAAAAAAGGAACGGAACCAGCCTGGTACCCTTGCTATGTGGACAAACTGATTTCAAGTTCCCGTCCTTTTCAACGTCGCGACACAGCATCTATCTGTACCTTTTTATCAAAAGAAAATGGCATCAGATCAGGTAGAACTTTTCGTTTTCATCTTGCCTTGCAGAGAAAGAGCACGGGAAAAAGGGAAAAGGTGAAAAAGTGTAGTTACCCTTCTCCATCCCCTCCCGCGCTAGGACCGTGGAGATCAGAAGAGGCAATATGTGAGAGTGGAAGAACGTGAAGCAGGTCTGGAATCCATGGGCGCTATCTTGCGACGGCATCTATAGGTCGTGAAAAATGAGAACGGAAAGGAAAGGAGAAGAAAAAAGAAGTACGACGTATAGGAAGAAAAGGAAGGAAAAAAAAAAATTCAACCTGTCGTGTAAATAAAAAAAACCAGGAAAGGGGACAATTAGACTAGAATGTACAATCTCATTGCTTTTTTTCTCCCTAAGACGCCAGGGGCGTCCCGGACGCCCCTTCTTGTTTGGCACAGTCGTCCATCCGTCATTGTCAGCTGACGTAGCTTCTCCTTCGCCTGCCCCTGGGCAGAAGTCTGCTCTCGAGATGATGCTCCGTTGGCACGCGGTCCTCGGCCTTCGTTGCGAGCTCCTCGGGGAGCACCACTACGTCCGCCTCGGGCATTGCCATGGGCTCCACGAGAGGCGCGTTGATCGTTGGAGGCGGATCTCCAGTTGGAGGCTTCCGTCGCCTTTGATTTGGGGGCCTCCTTGGGCTCTCGCGCTTCTTGGCTTCGGGCACCATTTTTTTCTTCGGCGCCTTCTTGCGCCGGATCAGCCTCGCCATCCTTGGTCTCCGTGGTAGTGGCTTTTTCTTGCTTGGCCTCCTCTGCCTGCTCCGCCTCTTCCCTTTCGGCAGCAGCCTGCTTGGCAAGTCGTCGCTCGTCCTTGGCCTTTTCGTCGGCCTCCTTCTTCTCGCGCAGAGCCTGTTCTCGCTTCTCCCCAATCTCCTGCTCTCGGGCAGCCGTGTTGATAGGACGGGCAGCACCAAAGGACTGGTCTTGGCATCACCGCTGGGGGCAGCAGCAGTGTCAGGAGCCTCGGTTACGGTTCGTTTCTGCAGGTTGAGGCGAGGGCGGCTGGCGGGAACGGCAGCCGCCGTCGAGGAGAAGCAGGAGTTTCGGTCTCCTCCTGAGCCTTGACAGAGTCAGCCTTCATGTTGCTGCGCCATTGGAAGTCCTTCTCGGCGGCCGTGACAACCCGCTCGGGCTGCTGTTCACGTCGAGGAGGGCGAGAACCTTCCTGTCGAGCGTCTCCCCAAGAGGCGGAGCCTTGGCGGCTTCCGCGGTGAGACTCGCCACGTTCACCTAGGCTTTCAGGTCCGGGACGAGGTCGGCTGCCATCACGAGGTCCAGAGCGGCCTTCCTGAGGCGACAGAGGAGCCAGGGGTCCGCGCCGCTCCCAGTTGATTTCACGGGGAGCACGGGATTCGGCAGCCGGGTCACGGGAGGGCGACGCTCACGGTCGCCACCAAAGTCGGAGCCGGGACGGCCACCACGTCCAGGAAGATCGGGGAGAGGTCCTTGCGAGTCCAGTCGCTGAGGTCGCGTGAGGAATCGCCACGGCTGTCACCGCCACGGGCTATTCGTTCATCGAGTCAGTTTAGTCTAGCATTTCAACCAAACCACGCGCAGGAGAATCACTCACGAGGATCGGCAACCTTGATTTTAATCATACGACCCTGGAAGGACTCTCCATCAAGGGTCAAGGCCTTCTTCAGTCCTTCAGCGTCGGTGAATTCGACGTATCCAAAACCCTTGGGGCGCATCATCTCACGATCCTCGATGATGCGAACGCTGACAATATCACAGCCCTCGAAAAACTCGGTAACGGTTTCGGTAGTTGCGTCATAGGACAGATTGCCAAGATGAGCAGTGAACGGAGGCTTATCTGGGAACTGCGCAGGGGCGGTTTCACGAACAGAGTAGCCTTGTCCCGAATTAGCCATGGCCCACACGTCAACCCAGCACTATGACTCTCGGCAATGCTTACCACGATCCTGCCAAGACGACGTGCCAGTGTTACTGCTGCCACCTCCGTAGCGAGGTCGGTCACTAGGGGCAAAGGCTGCGTGCCTATTATTCACATATTAGTGGCGAGCGACATGGTGCGCGTTTTATTCATGACACATGATTGATATCGCATACCAGTCACTGTAAGGGAAAAATAGTTAGCTTTTGATTGTTGCTGCACCATATATTCCAGGAAAAAAAACAACTCACCATAGGTTTCCTCAACTTCATCAGCCCAGGAGCCACCTCCAAATCCTGTTCAAGGTATTAGCAATCCATCGAACCGTCGAGACCGCGAGTTGGCGGCGGGGTTCACGACAGCCCCGCGACTAGGACGAAGGACGCACCACCATCAGTCAGAAAGTCCCCAGGGACATCTTCTGCTGTTCCTTCTTCTTGGGAGCTAAACGCCAAAAAAAAACCGTCAGCCATGTTCTGAATTGATTCAAGAGGACGCTCGTCTTGGTTCGGGGCAAAGCGTACCCATGATTGCGGTTTAGGCGAGCACGCGCAACGAGATCCGATGCGCGCAGAATCAAACGTTGAGAGGCGAAGGCTGGACCAGGCAGCTCTCTCCTCCTGACGCGGCGGGAGCAGAAGACAAGGCGACAGGGTATAGTCGCTTGATGGAAGATTATAGAGTGCGAGTCGAAAGTCGGGATTGGGGAGGGATCGGGACGATCGCGATAGTTGACAAAATAGACCCCGACGAGCGTTGCCGTGTCTGGGGTTGTTTCGAGACGAATTTTGCTCGAGCGTGGAAAAATGCTGGAGTATGTGAGGTTGCCTCAATTTTCGCCAGGCAGGGAGTGGGATGCGCTAGTCTGGATTAGGACTAGGCGCTCTGGGCCAATATATATGTATGTATGTACAATGTACCGATGCGCGGCTTGACGTGGGCCGACGAGGTGGAACAGTTCTTGGTACAGTGGGTTGTAGGTCACACGATGCAATGAGGATGAAGAAGACGTGTTTTGCACGTTTTTCTTCTTCTTCTACATCTGTTTGTTCTGCACGGAGCGATTCTCCCTGCACAGCCATTCGGTGTTTGTGCGTTCGGCCAGCGGGACCCACTTTGGACCACAAGTCATGGACTTTTCGAAGGTGGCGTACTCCGTATGATTGCACCTGAATAACGCGATTCTTCATATCGCAAGCTTGATGGACTAACAAACACTGTGGTTGCGGCAGAACTTATTCCACAGCTTTCATTTTGCAAAGGTCTTTCTAGTACCGCGCCATCGCCTTCAGAGGTTGGCTTCCCCCTCAACGCCATCGCCGGCGCTCAGTCTCAGTCTCAGTCTCAGTCTCAGTCTCAGTCTCAGTCTCAGGAGTTGTGCCCCTGGCTCTTGACGACACAAGTTCCTCAAGAGCTTTCACTTCACCATGGCGGCAAACGGCGATGATGTGCCTTCCAGCAACTCGGGGCTTCGGCAACGGAGACAGGGATTATTGCCTCCCAGCTCGTAGAGCTTGTTGCACCACCACTCAAAGTTGGGCTTTACTCTGGTACGTTTGCCCACATCCCATGCTCCCAGGACAACTGGCTCATCACTCCACAGAAGCAGCATCTAACTTCGACAACAGGCACAGTAGGAATTCTGGCTGGAGTCGGAGGAGCAATTGCAAGGGACACTAGTCCGGTTGCCGGTGGATTCTTCGCCGGCGTACAATGGTTTATGCTTGGAAGCAGTTACTGGTGTACGTCACAGCCTGCATCTTTGGGGTCTATCTTCAAGGCATTCAATTCATGTTAACACATGACCATGCAGTCACACGCAGCGTGGGTATTCGTGCGTACGGCGGCGAAGAGAAGATGCAGCCCATGGACAAAGTTGCAGTTAGCGGCGTAGCTGGCTCCACGGCCGGTGCTGTAGCTGGTTTGGCACGTAAGTAGTTTCGACCTCCATGTTCACTGCGTCAACTCGGCAACTCTTGACATTTTCGACGTCGTAGGTGGCCCGGCTAGACTTTGCCCGCCATTGCCATATGGGGCCTGATTGGAGCAGGCGGACAGGCTATTGCCAACAGATCATCCTCGGAAGCAAGCAAGGCAAAGGTCGACGGCACTAGCTGGCTGTCGAAATTGAGCCCCTTGAAAAAGTTGACAGATGAAGAGTACATTGACATGATGAAAGAGAAGATTTTGAAGGTGGAGGTGGATATTGCACTCATCGATGATCGGATAGCTGAGCTGAAAGCGGCTGAGGCGGCGAAAGGACAGAGCGAGACAAACGGAAACTCGAGATGACAGTCGGCAGAATCAGTGATGGAGAGGAAGGCAGCTCCCAAAACGTGGGATGACGATACTTGTACGATGGTTTGCACCCGTTGTGTATTACTGAGCGGCCGAAGCCCGCCCCCAAAAAAAAAAAAAAAAGACATTGGGCTGCACAATTTGGACCTCATTATGGATTCTATCTACGGATAGGTGCATCCGGCTATTCGATACAACACATGCCAGCAGTGAAGCGATCAGAAGATCTGCCTCCAAGAGGTTTACAGTCATTCATGCAGGCATGGCAGAAACCTCGAGAATAACGGCACCTTGGAGCCTTGGAGCTTGTGAGGAAGAATCAGTCGTATCCATCATCAAAGATTTCAGCATCTTTTCCTCAACTCGGTTCGGCAAGCTCAACACATCCTCTGGTTCGTTGAATATACCTTGACCTCTGGCCTGTTCAGTGGAAGCACCTTGACTGCACCTGTATTACTAGCACTCGTCCGCGTTTTAAAGAAAATTGACCAGTCTTTACTATTCTGCGGGTGCCCTTACAAGTAGACAGGCGCGCGGCTACCCCATCACCAATCAATCATTGACAGAGTTTGATTTGGGTGCTCGCGAGGTTTGAGCAGGTCTTCAGCGGAACAACGAACATGACGCCCTGTGGTAGGTCCAGAAATTTGGTTTACTGGACACTAATATGGCTTCGATCCATTCCATCTAGCGTCATCATCTCAGGGTTATGATACTTATCTTCTACGCCGTTTCTGCACCATTTCTAGGCCGCTCCCACGCCCATTCCTCCAACGCCTCCACCGTTGCAACCCCGACCAGACTCGGGAAACAAAAACAAAACAAAAAGACCCATCACTGCTTCCACACCAACACTGCCTTCAAGGCAACGCCTCGCTTAATATCATCAATAGCCTTCTGGAACTCCTCAAAATCGTAAAACGTGACCAGTTTATCCACGGGATAATTCCCTTGGCGTACGCCTCCATCAAATATGGAATGATCTGCACCCAGTCAGCAAATTTTCAAAAAAAAAAAATCTTTCAATAGTGGTTGGCGTAGACATACCTTGCTCGGAATGGAATCACCTTCACAGCAGCCCGAAAAGCGCTTGCCATGGATGAGATGTGAAAGACGTCGATTCCGGCTTTTTCCCCAGGCTGCGAGACCAGGTTCAGTCTCTTTGTCTTGGATCAAATTGTTGCCAACACGTGGGTGGTAAAAAAAAAAACGTACCGATGGAGCTCCAACAGATGCTGCGTGGCCACGACTCCCGAGACACTCGATCATGTCCTCGACCACGGCGGTGACTCCGGAACAGTCCACGGCATAGTCCACGCCGTTGGGAGGGCGATTTCCTTGATCTTGGACACGAGGTCGGCGTCTTTGCCGCGGAGAGTGTGGGTGGCACCGACTTCGGACGCCAGATCCAGCCGAGACTGCTGCAGGTCGACGGCGATGATGGTCCCGGCTCCTCGCATCTTGGCGGCCATGATGGCGCTCATGCCGACCGAGCCAGCTCCAAAGATGGCAACAGTCTTCCCGGCCTGCACGTCAAGCGTGTTGAGGACGGCTCCCGCGCCCGTCTGCAGGCCACAGCCGAGCGGTGCGAATAGCGCCAGATCAGTGTCATCGGGGACCTTGACGAGACACGGTGTTGACACGACGGCGTATCGAGAGAAGGAGCTTTGCCCAAAGAAGCCGCTGTGGAGGGTTTGCCGCCCTTTTCCTCATGCTGATGCATGACGCTCGATCCATCGGTTCGTTTGCCGCCGAAATTGAGAGGCACGAAGGAGTAGCAGTAGGCCGGGTGTCCGTCTTTGCACTGAGCGCAGTTCTGGCAGTGGGTGAAGGAGAGCAGGACCTTGTCGCCCGGGGCTACGTGCTTGACTTCAGAGCCGACTTCTTTGACTACGCCGGCTCCTGGAATTCCGCGTCAGCGCACGAGGATGAGAAGTAGTGTTTTTTTTTTTTTTGCCCAGCCCGTACCTTCGTGTCCCAGCACTGCGGGCGTCTTGGCGGGAAGAGTTCCTTCTGCACAGGACAGATCGGTGTGGCAGACGCCGCTTGCGTGAATCTCAACGAGTGCCTCTGTCGGGCGCAATGGATCCAACCGTATCGTCTCGAAGCTGAATGGACCCTTGATCTCGTTGAGAACCAGTGCTGTAGAGGTCGACATGGTGGCCGGATTGCCCTTTTCCAAATCTTGTAGGGGAGGTTGGAAGATGGCGGATTATGTCTTGACAAGCAGCCAGCATATATATACATATATATATATATATCCTCAACACTGACCCCCAGGCCTGCCGTGATGTAAGGGCCAAGACCTGTAAAAGAACGGAACGGAACGGAACGTAAGGCGATTGAACAGGAAGGGGGAAAACGTCCACTCGGCTCGGATGGAAGGCAACTAACTGCACTTGCTCATATACATGTCTCGTGTTGCGCTGTCGAGTGGCATTTGCCTCGGTAGTTAGTATTCGAGGGGAAGCGAGCCGATGCGGGGTGTTGAGGTGGAGGATTGCCTCATACCACCCCAAGTATGAGAGGGATTCCAATCAATGATCATGGACACTTTCGGTAGATGACTTTGGCAACCGAATTCCCGAATCCTCTTCTCGGTAGCAATGCAGGACTTCAGGGTAGCACCCGGAGCATGATTGAATCCGTGGTACGAAGTAAAGTGGGGTGGTACTATATATATAGTACATACATACTATTCTTGTGTAGATAGAAAAACCTGGTGCTGTTTCTGTTCGTCTGGTGGTGCAGGCAAGCAATAAGTCAGGTTGACGACTTGACAGGTATGATTAACATCAAACGTGGCCTTGCTACCACCATAGCAGCGCCGCATGTTGACTTGGAACCAGCGGCACACATCTTACGATTATTGTTTTGACACAGCCCGGTCACTAGGATTGGTCTTTGCGCTATGAATACCTACGTGTTGTACACCTCCGTCATGTCAACGTCAACGCCAAGAGGTTGTGCATCGTCGCAGCTACTCTGGCAAGGAACCCAGGACTGGACAGCAACAATATGGTCCAGACTTCCAGTTCGAGGGGTCTATGTACGTACATACAGACGATTTGTGGATCAATCATGGACTAGGGAGGGATGAGGGATGAGGGATGCAGAGAGTGGTCCAAGTTTGCCGCGGAGAAAGTCACAAGTTCACAAGTCACAACCCCAATCGTTGGACGAAGCGGTTCGACGGTCTCTTCTGAGGGTTTTTAAAATGGTCAGGAAAGCCCGAGGACTGACTGCATCCAGAAGGATATACTCCACCAGGTCGTAGCGTTTAGCAAAGAGAGATGGGAGGGGACGTTGGGCAGATGGACATTGAGTAAACATGTTACATGTACCCGATTGAGTACTCATCCTGTCAACATCAAAGAGATTGAGATTTGAGACTCGAGAACCAGCAGCCCTGCTGGCAATTGGTGCTACACTTGCAGCTATTCGGAGTGGGAAACTTGGGATTGCTGATTCAAGCTGACAATGTGATGCCTTGAAGTTCTGGTTGTTTAAAAAAATCCCACAGGCTGGCTTCGAAATTTGCGTGTTATTTATTGATGCGCCGAAAGTTGATCTGAGTCAAGGAAGAATGGATGGAAGACGAGTCTTGTTTTCATCGCGCACTGCTTTGGTGGAATGAAGCCATTGTGTTTGTCTTTCTTTTTCCTGCTTCGACGCGCGCAACCCCTCTCTGGAATTTCTTTGGAGGAAAAAAAAAAAAAAAAGACAAAAAGAAAAGTTGCAATCAACTTACTTGCCTATCTTGGTACTTGCTCGCGTGGTTTTGGTTGTCGATGGCGCCGCACTCGGGCCTTGTCGTCCTCCTGCATTGGTATTGGTGGCTGACAGCGTGATGACATTGGGGCAGATTACGGGAAATGTGGCGTCCGTCCGTGGCGCAGCTGGCAGGGAGTTTGATGAGTGGAGGAGGAGGGAGGCCGAGGTGACACCCAGACAGACTCGCATCCATCGTGCATGCTGGTTTCTGGCATTCTGGCATTCTGGCATTCTGCATGAGGATGACGATGACGATGACAATGACAATGACAATGATGACGGTGGAATACACCCATCCCATCCCAAACCCCCAAAATCATCACAGTGCTTGCAGTCAGTCCCGCCCGCCCGACAATAAATAGCATCGTCATCAGTCCCAGCCAACAAGCCAGTGGTTGGGCCACTCCTGTCTGTCTGCATCCACTTTCTCCTAGTGCTGGTGCTATGACCTTTCTTGCTGCTTCTCTGCCTGCCCTCACGTCTTATCGTACGTGTCTGATGTCCTCCGTCTGATTTATCAACGCACCTCGCATTTCTCTTCGCAACAGCACCAGAGCGTGCTCATCAACCTGGCTACCGAACTCTGCTCGCAGTGCTTTGCAGAACACACGCTTCCCTCGAACTTATCGTCCGACCCGACCCGCCGCGCCGCAGCTCGACTCGGTCGCTTCCTACATACGGCCTGCACAACCCGCCCGACACATACGCGCCCTATCCACGGACCTCCACCTGTTTCCCACCTTTAATAAACCCGATTCGCTCTGTTCTACGGAGAAAAACCTTAATAAATCCGGCACAGTCGGACAGTCGGACTGGTGGTCTTGTCTCGGAGGCTTTCGCCGCAGAGCAGCCCTAATCATCTCGAGCGCTGGTGCTGTCAACAATCAGCTAGGGCAGAGAGCCAAGGTTGCTTGACTTGCGCGCGCGCGCGACACCGATTGATCTGGCATCTCGACACTTACCATCTTCGAAATACGACTCAGTCGGCCGGCTATGGCGCGCCCCTCTTTTGTAAGCCAGTGACACTGCTCGGAGAGGAGATGAATACTCTCCCTGCCTGGCAAGAAGACGTATGCTTGCCCGTTCTTGCCACGATAGATAATAAGCAATGCCTTGGTGTTGTTCATTCAGGTTGAGACTGACGGGAATGGACCTTATAGAGTACCATATTCAGGGTTGTCATCTCAGGTATAAGCTGAGCTAGGAGGTCTACGCGCAACAACAGCATGGCCCTTCTCGACCCGACCTTCCTACTGGGAGTCCTCGTTCTGCTATATCTATCTTCCTTCGTCTTCTTCGCCGTTATTCGAATCCTGACCGGCGTCTCCATCCAACGAATCGGATACTTATCATTACGACGACTAGCATATACACCCCGAGATGGATGTCGTGTGGAAGTCAGAGGGCTGGGCCTCAATATACATCGTCCTACTTTTGCTCAGCCAACATGGATCAGCCTGGTATTGAGCGAGCTGGTTGTGACTGTTGACATTGCCGAACTGGATGGACACAAGTCAGCGGCAGCGAAAGAAGGCGTGGATGATGAGAAATCTGCTAATGAGGGCTCCCCGAGGAGTCTGTTCCCCTACCAAGACCCCGAAAACCTCGCCGAAAACCGAATACTCATCCTCAAAGCGAAACCTGGAAGAAGCTGGCCAAGCTCAAAGATAGGATAAAGAAATTACACACCAACATCCGATGGCTTCGAATGGTGGATGTTGTTGCTACCAACTCCACTGTCAATGTGGCAGGCGTTGGCAGGATTCAGATTGGCAGTTTTACAATCGCAGTGGACACGAGACGTAAGACAGTCGACCACGCTCGACTGTTCAAGTTCCACCGCAAGAAGAAGCAGCAGCGACAAGCTGAGTGGATCATCTCGTTGCGTAGCGTCTTGTTCACAGCCGAGGGCAATCATTCTCTGGAGGTCTTGGACCACTGCTTGCTCAATGTTCATGGCTTCTTGTACGAATCAACACAAGGCCTTCGAGATGCCACCATCGCGCTGAAGCTCGGACGAGTCCACGTGCCATACGATGACCTCCAACTCTGTGCAACTCGCTATAAGCGGTGTCGCGGGAAACACACTCTGTCGGCGCGGAGGAGCCCGTTGATATTGTACTGGCACGAGTCCCGAAGAGACTGACGTGAACGGCGTCGCAGCCGATGACCTGATGAAGACAGTCGCCAACTCCAGGGATTTTGTCAGCTCAATCCTGCGAGGCATCAAAGAGGTTCAATTTGCCGTCAGTTACGTTGGTATGACGAAAAGGTGACCTCTGTGAGACCAGAAGGCTCTCCCATGCTTCTGAATGCCTCGATGAAGGAAGTTGGTATCGACCTGCATCGGTTGGATCCCAAGTCACCCGCTCACCGCATGTATTTTTCGGCAAAGGACATCGCCCACGAAGCCCTGGCGGCTGCTCTCTCCATTTCGGTCGGAATCGACGACGGCCACGGCAGTCCCGACAGACTCTTGTACATACCAATGGCTACTACCACAGTCAGAACCACTCTACCCTCAAAAACAGTCCAGCTGGCTCAGGATGGAGCCATTGGAGAAAAGAACGCCAACATCATGTTCGCCAACTCGGTCATCACCTCCCCGTCCATCGACCTCGATCCCGCACACCTCCCTCTCCTAATTGCCATGATGCAGCCGAAACCCAAAGCAGCAAAACCTTATGATGGGAAACACAACATCATCTCTCGACTCCTCCCCAAAGCCAGTATCAAATTCTCCATGCATGAACCGGTTCTGCGCATGAAGCTCAAGCCGTTGCAAGACGCCGAAGACCCCGATGACTTTGATCTCATTATTTCATCAATTTCATCAGTGTCCCTGGATGTCGAATCTTCCCACTCGTCTGTGGAGGATATGCACTACTTTCTAGATGGTGCGATGAGAGTACAGTCCCATCATCTATACTACCAGACTTGCACAGGGGACCGATTCAATCTCATAACGACCGAATCTTTTGATCTCAAGGCGCACTTGGCCGCCAGACCCGATGTCAACGTTGAGCTCACCGGCATCATTCAATCACTTGGTATCAGCATGGTGCGACCGGAGATTACAGATGGCCTTCGTCAGATCGTTCGACAACTTCACATTGACGTGGAGCCCGAGAAGCGAGCCACTTCCAAGACAGCCTCCGACGAGAATTTCCTGCGGTCCATGCCCGAGTGGCTCGTCAGGTACCAAATCGAGGCCACAGACTTCAACATTGAAGTTGCGGGCGTGGATGAAGACATCTCGGATGATACCAGAGGCGTCTCGGTGCACCTGGACTCGTTTGGGGCGGAATATAGGGCACATCGCCTGGACGGCCTCCAGCGACGGGCTGGCACTCGACGACGAACTCATAGCAGGTCCATCACACAGTCCGACTCCGATCTGACGCCGTCACCTGCGTCGCCTCGCTTCAAGAAGAAGCCGCAAATCACCGGGGATGGCCGCAGACTCGCCCTGCATGCCAAAGGTATCGAGGCACAGATTGTTGAAGCGGCTGATCAACTCGAAGTCGAGCCCTTTGTCAGCATCCCCGCCTCGAGCTTGCGTTTTCGGCCACCAGCGACAATCATGGACCAATGTTCCACATACAGTCGACGATCAAAACCATCATGCTCCAGTATTCTCTCTATCGGCATTATGCCGTCGGAGTGGCTGTGTTGACCTTGCGACGGGCGTTTATGCGTACCGGCCGTGATGTTCCCCGACGCAGACAACGAGGCAGCCTTGATCAAGACCATTTGCCCGTTCCGATGAGCCCAGGCTTGTCCGACGCAGATACCATATCCGCAACCCCGTCGGAGCTGGTCACTGTCGATGTCAAGGCAGCATTGCTACAAATAAAGGCGGAGATGCCACATGAACCTCTCATGATGCTGCGGGTATACGGGTTAGAAACCGGACGTCACCGATGGTCGACTCCTTACCTGAGCTCAAAGGTCGTCAGGCTGTACGTTGAAACTCCTCGTATGCACAATGTCTGGTCGAGGATGATTGGCATCAAGCATGGCCGAGTTGATTTGCGACAGTCCAAACACAAGTCTTCTACCGGCGAGTTTGTTACAGAGAGGATGATCGACGTGGCCACAGAGGCAATGCGCATTGCTGTCCCGCATGAAGTCACAGTCGCCAGAATCACCGACAATTTCACCAACGTCATCAAATCAGTGCAGCAGCTCCACCATCGATTCAAGACGGGCACAAACGAGTACATCCTCGAGAAGAAGCCCGAAGGCCCCAAGAATGTCCCCAAGATGTCTTTCCGCTCTCGAAGCTTTCTATTCGAGTTGGAAGATGGTGCCTTTGAATGGAAACTCGGCATCATCTATCGTACAGGGCGGGAGGAGCAGACACAGCGACTGGCCCGAGAAGAAGCATTCCGCGTGAAGTCTCAGAAAGTTCGCGACGAGGAAGCCAGAAAGGGCGGTGGCAAGCTCCGTGCTCGATCTGCACTCCCACGCGGTCGGCCGGATGAGAAATCGTCACGTTGGTTCAGAAGCAGAAGTGCAGATGCATACAAAGCGGGCGACACCGGACACAAGATTCACGGCGGCACTATGCCTCGGTACGATCCAGACAGGGAGCATGTCGGCATACATGGGCACTCCAAGGTCTCCGAAGAAGAGGCTCGACTTGCTCTTCACGAATACAATTCGCAGGCATGGAAGAAACGAATCGACCGCGCCTACCAGGCATCGCAAAACAGCATGCGCGATTTGCGGCATCTCTTTGGGGATCCAATCATCTCCCGGATGATGTGGAAGAAACAGAAAACATACTGGAGGTTCCCCAACGACCAGCGCTCATGTCCGCGCTAATATCGGACCTCCATTTCATGATCGACAAACCAACGTTTGCGATGAGAGACCTGCCCAACTTTATCCACAAGGTGGGAAAGGGAATGCCCAAGGACATGCAATATGGCCTCCTTGTTCCAATGCATGTAGCAATCCAGATGGGCGAGGCACGAATGTCACTGCGTGACTATCCATTGCCCTTGATGCACATACCTGGGCTCAAGACTGGACAGTCCTCGAGAGTTCCATCCGTGTCTCTCAAAGCCAATTTCGTGCTGGCCGAAGAGTTCAGGGGCCATGAGTCTACCCGCAAAGTTCGCGTCAATGTTGTACCTCCACGGAGTAGCGACCCAACCGCATCCAACGAAGGTAGCTTTGCCATTGAAGTACGGCGCACCATCGGTCCCGTCAAGTCATTTTCGGAAGTCTTCATGGACATAAACACGGCTTTGCCAACACGAATAACCTGGGGACCGTGTTACCAGCCCGCCGTCCAAGACATGATGATGGTGATTGAATCCTTCACGAAACCACAAGTGGATCCGTCAGAGCGTGTCGGCTTCTGGGACAAGTTGCGTCTCAACACCCACTCGCGTGTCCATGTGGCGTGGAAGGGAGATGGCGACATGCACCTGTCACTAAAGGGCACCAGAGATCCGTACCAGGTGACGGGCAACGGTGCCGGGTTCCTGATGTGTTGGCGTAACGATGTTAGATGGCACATCAATGCAGAAGACGACCCCAAGCAATTGATGACTGTGGATAGTGGCGAATACATACTGGCCATTCCTGACTACAACCACCAAGTCCGCGACGCTGCCCGTCGTAGAGAGCAAGGCAATAGCCATGGCCATGGCCGTGGAACTGAAGATACTTTCAAGGACGGGGCCGTCTTCAAGAAAGTTGTCATGAAACTCTCTGGCAGGGTCCAGTGGATGGCCGGTCTACTGTTTGAGCGGGCCATCGAGGGTGGAGAGAGGAGTTTCTCCTTCAAGCCACACTACGAGGTTGTCCTCAAGAATCCCATGTATGCCAAGCCCACCGAAGACGGTCTGCCGTATGATGCCATGAGGGGCTTCAGAAGTCGACATGTCCATCTGTCCATCGCCGTGCGCGCCCCTGTGGATCGAGATTGGACGGCCGAAAATCCGGATCCGTCAAGAAGCTACAACACTGTTCATCTCACACCACGATTCTTCACCCATTTCTACCAATGGTGGGGGCTATTTGGCCAGCCCTTGTCCCTCCCCATTCGGCAAGGTAACCTGTGGCCAGGACGCGAGAAGAATAGCAAGAAATTCGGGAGACACCTGGCCACCGTCAAATACAGCCTTCTTCTGGCTCCCTATTCATGAGCCACATTTACAAGCACAAGGACGCCGAAGACTACGCGGCGAATGCGGTTTCCGCGACCGGTCTCAAAGTGCGCTTTGATAGCTTCATGCTTGACCTTCACCAGCGCAGAGAAGAGTTTAACACACTCGCCAAGGGCAAAAACACGCAGAGTAGGACATCCGGCATCAAGATCCACGCTTGCCAACTCGATCTGTCCAATTGTGACGTGCGGGCCGTTTCAGCTAGCTTGAAGGACACAACCGCGAGGGCAATGAAGAAGGGATCGATATCATCGCTAAACACCAACCGAGACGACAAGCCGGACCTTTCACGATTCACGATTCCGGACGACGACTTTAGCTGGATCGACATGGATGACTTTGTCGAACTCGACTGGATTCTGCCAACTGAGCCACATCCTGACACCAAAATCATGCCGCTTGCATTCGCGCCGCGCTTGACTTATTTCAGACAAACCGACATCGGTGGTGTCATTGCCGGCGATCCAACCAGGACCAGCCCCTTTGGCGACGAGCCGACGCACTCCTGCACCATGACACACGACGACGACCCGAAGCGGGTTCAGAGCCAGCTCATTCAAGAACGTCTTGGCCAACTCGCGGCTCAGATGGAAACACATTCACGTAATGTCGGCGAAGCCGAACTGAAGTCATCCAGACAAACTCGGAAGACGACGAGCTTGTTGAGCAATTTGAGGCGCTTGGAAAACACACCAATGTACTGAAAGACAAGGAGCTATTTCTGAAGACCATGTTGGATCAGATGCAGAGCAAATCACGTGCCAATGGCAATGGGAGCAGAAGACCATCAGAGCCTTCGTCGTCATCGTCAAGCACAGATGGCCAAGTTGAAATGCCCCTACATCAGAGTTCGAAAGCGACTTCAAAAACCGATTTGTCATCCACAACATGCAGTTGAAGTGGAACAATTTACTTCGGAACATTGTGCTTCGCTACATCCACCAAAACAGTCAAAGACGTGGTTTCGTCTACTACCTTTCCAGACCAGCCGTCAAATTTATCCTCGACATTGTTGAGGAACAGAGCAGAGCCAAGGCCAGCAAGTCGAACAAGGGCACCGCACCTGCTGCAACTAATGACCACACGCCATCGCCCAATCCCAGCACGAGAGAAAAGAATGGCGCTGCCGACCTGGAGGATCGCATTAAGAGTATACTCGGAGATGGCAGCCGTTTCTCCAGCACCGCGTTCGACTCTAACGGCGATGCTAGCTGCGGATCCATTGAGGATTTGGAAGGCGGTATATCAAAGGAGTTCAGCCCACAGAGCAGCTATCACGTCCGGTTGATAGCGCCGCAGATCCAATTGCAAAGCGAAAAGAACAAGAAGCACGTCGTCATGATCACCGCCAAGGGCATGGAGCTAAAGGTACTCGAAGTCATGGACAAGGAGAGGATTTCCGACACAGTCAGTGGTCTGGTGCAGCGTCGTTTCCTCGTCAACATGGACAGCACGCAGTTCTTTGTCACTCACCAGAAGTGGTTTCAAACCAACCTGGTTTCCATGTATGCGGGTAGCAAGTATGGCGCTCCCAACGGATGCGCATGGCCCCCGTGGGTTCCCATGGAGGTCATGTTCAACTTCCAAGCGGATCCTTTCGGGTTCAAACGCGTGGTCCAAAAGACGTCGGCCATGCTCCGCTACGACAAGTACAACAACTTGCGTCTCAAATACAACGATGAAGTGAATGGAATTCCCGATGGTGGCGATGGTGACGATGTTGGGTCCATCGAAAACACCGAGTGTCGGTCTGACAATCTGTGGGTTGAATTCCCCCAAGCACGAGCCCTCTGCAACAGTTCTCAGTACTACGCCATGTATGTCATCGTCTTGGACCTGCTCATGTACAGTGAGCCGTTGGAGAAGACTCGCAGCGAGCGACTGGAGAAGATCATCCTCGCATCCGATTTCAGCGACCTGAGCGGCGCACCACGAATGGTACAGAAACTCCAGGAGCGCATCAAACAGCTCGAAGAGATCAAGAGTCACTTCCAGGTGTACTCCAGCTACCTCGACAAGAAGGGATGGGAGGACCGTCTCGCCCTGGAACGAGACCTCGCCTCTTGTGAGGATGAGCTGTTCTTCATGATGAAAGCCATAACAACGTCGCAGCGCAAGTATGACACGGACAGCGATACGAGCGCACTTTTGAAATGGAGCATTTCGGCGCGGGACATTGTATGGCATCTTATTCAAGACTCATCTGAGCCGCTCGTCGAACTGCAACTGAAGGATGTCGAGTATGACCGTACAGACAACTCGGACGGCTCTCACATGAACTTGATTCGTGTTGGGAAAGTCCTGGGCCTGAATCTGCTTCCCGATGCTACATACCCGGCCATCATTGCTCCCTACAAGGATCTCGACAAGAATGCGCCGCCAGATGCTCAGCAAGACATGATTCGTGTCTACTGGCACATGTTGGAAGCCATCGCGGGGATTCCTGTCATGGATCGATTTGAAGTCAACTTGGTGCCCATGAAGATTCAGTTGGAACGGGAAGCCGGCAAACGTCTATTCAGTATATTTTCCTGGCATGGAGGGAGGAGAAAGGGCAGCAGAGACGCGCCCCCCTCCTCCTCCTCCTCCTCCTCCTCCGTGGCCAAGCATGGCGTGCCCAGTCTCGACGACGAGGAAGTCGAGTCTCTGAATAGCTCGACCAGCCGCCTGGGCACGCCAGCCCCGAGAGAGATTCGTCCTCTGGCTTCGCTACTAGGGCCGGATCGCTTGAGCTACGTCTGCGGCCAACCTTGACTTCCAACAATGGCACAGAATGGAGCCCGAAGAAGGCCCTCAGCGTTAACACCGGGAGAGCCATGCATTCAGGCTGTTCCGATCCGGCCATACCGGAAAGACGTCCCTCGCCAAAAAGGCTTCTCACGAGTCTCTTCGGAGCACCAGCGGCCCACGACCCGGTGTGATTGTGCGCTCATCGACCGGATTCTCGACCACCAAGGAAAGCAAAGAATCCGCCGAATCCAAAAGACGTCTCGTTGGCGCGGCGGAAAGTCCCAGGCCGATGACAAACAGCAGCAATCGGATGACCTCACCAAGATGATTAGTCGAGCTAGCAACTACATGACGTTTGCACACATCAGGATGCCGTCGGTAGTTCTCTGCCTGAGCTACAAAGGCAAAGACCAGCGTAACGTAGAAGACGTCCACGACTTCGTCTTCAGGCTCCCAACCATTGAGTGGCAGAACAAGACGTGGTCCAACCTGGACCTGGCACTTGCTCTGAAGAAAGCCGTGGTCAAAGCGCTCATTTCGCACACGGGCGCCATTATAGGCAACAAATTTTCCAAGCATCGTCCCAATGCCGAACAGCGCAGCAAGCTACGGAAATGGCCAACAGTTCCGTCTTGATCACTCCATCCTCTTCATCACAGCACTATGCCGGCAGTGTCAACGACAGCGACGACTCATCAAGCTTCTACGGGACTTCGCCAGTCGACTACTCGAGATCTCCGCCGCGATCCACGCGAGGCAGCACGCACAGCAGCATACCGGCCCCACGATCCGCCAGCCGTAGTAGCAGTGTGGCCAGCGGACGTAGCTACCGAACCGGGGCTCGTCACACACAAACGGGCCCAGCGCGCCGCCGACCTTCCTGTCCATGACGACTCCCCACGCCAGTGGAAGCTCGCAACGGCGGCGGCGGCGCTGGTCTCGGGATTGATCTACTACGTCCCTCATCATCAAGCGGCGGCTTCACCAACTCCAACCATCGTCAGGTTTTGCGCAACATCGGCGGAGATGAACCTCGGCCGTCCACGAGCGCTGGCAGCCACGAATCAGGCCACAGCCGGAAGAGCGGCGGAGGCCTTCGAGATCGGCTCAGCGCCTTCGCTGGCCGCAAGCGAGAAGGTGGTGGCTTTCAAGATGAAAGTCCAGATGCAGGGGCGGACGACGAAAGCACGAAGGACGGCAAGACGCCCCGTGCAAAGAGACTCAGCTGGGCCCAGGGACGCACTAAAACTGGTTAAGGGGCCCGCCCACCTGACTGACGATTCCCGCCTTGAGCACATCCGTACATGATTACATGTATATCGTCATGTTTTTCGTTCTAATTTTTTTCTTGTTTAACTTGAAATTTTGTCCTACACTTTCCGTTTGGCGGCGAGGCGTTGTGTAGCACCTTTTCTTTTGTTTGTTCTATGCAGGTAGCCGATAGGACGCGTGGAAACCCAAAAACGGGCGGTCTTTGTGTTTTCTGTTTCCCTGTCCATTTACAGCAGATATGATGGGAGCGCAATTCCTAGTTAGAGAAAGGGGCGGGTGATGGAAGAAATGGATAGACATGAGCGACGCTCTATTTTTCTTGTTTAGCTTTTCTGCACGGCTCCCGTGATTTGGCACGATCGTTGGTGATTTGTTATTACTTTATTACTCTGTAATCGCGATGCGTGTTTGACAGGCCATGAAGCGGCCCCTCGGCCAACTTGTCAGACGACTAGCCCTCATGTCGGCCACCACTATTTTCTCGAGACCAACTGTTGGATTTTCGAATACAAAAATGTTGGTGGAAGTCGCCATGTGGTGTATTCATCAATGATGTGGCTGCGGCTGCGGCTGCGGCTGCTGGGGAGTTGGTATAGCCGTTTTAGGCAGTGGATCAATGTGAAGTATTGAAGTATACGACATTGGCAGGGCGGGAAATAGTCGCTATTGCTACTTATGCACGATGCGTTCAGAGTGGAAAGTCGACAGCTTGATTGCCGTCACTCGTTGGCGAGGTGTGGTGTTCAAAGACGGGGCCCCACTCACACAACTTGGTGATTGAGGGACGGACCTACGGAGGTACATGTATGTATACATAGATCTGCTTATCATTCGTCCCCATTGTTTATCGCAACTATTATGCACAAGTCTCGCGTCTCTCTCATGGATGATGACTGGCACTTTGACCAGGTCTGAGCAGCTGCTGTCACTCCCGTTCACTCCCGTCAGACGGCGGGGCGGGGCGGGGCTCATGGAGCGCCATGGTCAATCCCGGGTCAGCTCGTCGGTCACCTGATGACGAGAATTGCGCACGCGCATGGTTTCAGAGGATGGATGGGCTGGCAGCAGACGCAGCAGACAACCTTGGGGATAGAGTTAAGTCAGCTTCCAAGCACAGAACGTTGCTTTCTTATCATTCCCTGTTCGCGGTTCCGCGGTTCTAGCCGTCCCAGACCTGCCCAGTGGAAGCGGGGTACAAAGTGTTGATCTGGTCTGGTTCTGGTTCTGGTTCTGGGGAGAGGGATCGTGGATGGCTGCTCGTCGCGAGAGTCGCTCCCAGCTTGGGAAACGATGCTTGCCACGAAACGCCTGGATATATGCATGTATGATATGCATTTGGTCCCCGATTCATGGCAGCAACATGGAGGAGCAAGTCCCGTGGTTTTCCCTCGGCAGCTCGGCCAAGTGGAAGTGGTTGCCTTTCCCCAGGCTGTTGAATGTCTTGTCCGTGTGGCGCTTTCCCCGCATTTCTTCTGCCTGCCATGTAATGTACATTTTGTTGGATTTCAAGGTTCATTTAATAGTAAGTAAACTCTGGGCAGGAACGCTGGACAAAAGGCTGATATCCACCCAGATAAGGGCAAGGCTGCGTAGGGTACGGATGTACAAGATACATACATAGAATCAGACTTGTCCCTTGGCTTACGGCGCGGCGCGACAACTTCTGCACTTGTTGCCACTGCTCGGGAGCGCCTTGCCCTGCCTTGCCTTGCATTGCATTGCATTTGCTGCATAATAATAGTACATACAAGGCCTCTTACTAATTATTGTCCGAGTCGGACAAGTCGCGCTGCCACCGAGTCTTCAGGCTGGCTTGGCTTGGCCTGACTTTTGGCCTGACCAAAGCTGACCAGTTGGGGCGCGCGTCTGGCGCTTTCTGGCCTTATCGGCTCCTCCACACACACTCACTCACTCACACACTGGGCGGAACCCACCAACCAACGGCTCAATCCGTTGGATTTGCTGATAACGCACGCACGCAGCAGAGGACCCAGACTACTCCGTACTCCGTACGTATTACATACATGCATGCACAGATAGACACCGGACAAACTCTCATCAGTGTCTGTATGTATGTACATATCGTCTCGCCTCGCCTCGCCTCGCCTCGTGTCCGATTCTCAACTTTACTTCTTCTCATTCATCCATCTTTTCTCGTCGCCAAACATTTACACTTGTGCTTGCCACGATTCGTGCTCGACTCGACCCTGCCGTCTCACCCACCCACTCACTCACTCACTGGAGTCACTGTACTCACTTCACAGTCGGCACCCGCTGCAAGGCACCTCGCCCGCCCACTTGAATCTATGTAGCGCAGCGCAGCGCTAGCGGCTGCTTATCAACGCTCGCTGCCTCCGCTGCCTGCCTGCCTCTCTCATCAGCGGGCAAGTCGGACGCTGTGCTACCAGAACGGCGTGTTTGTTGGCCCCAGTGTCGCACCCCGGCCCTGGTCCCTGGTCCCTGCCGCGGGTCCCTTTGTCGCAGCCGGCCTCAAAGCATGCCCCCCCAGTCAATCATTTGCTGTCACTTATTTCGACCAGACTGACTCCCTTTCCGGCGTCATGAGATCCTTTTTCTCAAGCTGTCCGAGACAGCCCACCTCGTCCACGCCCTCGCCCTCGCTCTCGCCATCTCTTCTGAGCGCACCATGTCATACTTCGAGTAAACGCTTGGCGCGAACCAAACTTGTTCTTTGCGATTCGTCCTGTCTTGCATCATCGACCGTAACCCAACACACCACCACCACAACACCCAGGTATGCGCTTGAGTGTGCTTCCGACGACGACGACGACGACGAAGACGAAGACGATATCGCTGTTACCGTTACGGTCAAGCCTGTTGGATCCCCTCGTCCAGCTTTTCCTCCTTTAGCTCGACTTCGACTTCATCAGACTTCCACGCAGCAATGTCGATACGCACCAAGGCAAAACGACAAGCAAAGGACTCTTTGTCTGCATCCAACCCGCCCAATGGCACCACCGCCGGACATGGCAGACCAACAACACCCACCAGCCCGGTCCAGATCCCGAAGCGAAGTCATCGTGACAACGCTCGTCACATGAAGAAGGAAAACGTGCATCGCAACCAACGACGACAACCAAGACATGTTCGCTCGCTGGACGCCGTTTCGCCTTCGGTCGCAGCTCTTCTGGCCATTACAGACATTCCACGGCCCCATAGGAGGCGGCGTCTCGCTGAATCCAACCTCTCCGTTGACGAGGTCATGACCGACCAGCATGTCTCGGGAAAAGATGCAAGCTCATCACTTTGCCGCGGGCCCTTGGACTTGCTTCTATCGCCACCGGAGGACTTGGCCGACGACGACCTCAGTGCCACGGAAAGCAACATCGGCTCGTTGCTGGCGAGGACTACATCTGCCGACTCGGTCCCTTCTCTAGGCGGAGAGTCACTTGCCACGGACTTTGGCTCTTCCATGGACACACCCGGGAGCATCAGCACATCGGCAAGACGACGCCACAGTCCCGTGCGCAAGTCGTTGGAACCCGTTCGCTCCCCGCCTGGTGCTGCTGAAGAACATCCTCTCGCCGGCGTGGACGGCATTGACTTGGAGGAGCTGCTGGAGCTGCCCTCCTCCCGGGGAGTCGGAAGAAGAAGAAGAATCTACGTCGTACCCCTTGCTGCTACAACCTTTTAAACCCCTCAGATTTGCCTTCAAATCCAACTTGACCGCCTCCTGCGCGCACTTCGATCAGCGGCCAAGTCATTCTCCAGTATCAATTTCCCTCTATTCCGACAGATGACCTTTTGACACGATCCATTTTGACGATTGACCCCAATGTTCCATACATGGACGAACGCCGACCACCAGTCACGGAGGAGATGCCGTCTGCTGAGCTGCGCCGCTATCTCAACCCCACGACGAGCAACCACCTGGATCCTCGACCAAAAGCGCGAACCAATGGAACTTTTTCGGCTTCAATTCAAATGCAAACGTACAAGGTGCAGCGTTCACGATCGGCCGCACCTTGCTCATCTCGAACGCCCCCTACGTTGCCGGCCACGCGCCGCCATCTGCATCACCGAGCAACAATGGCGGCAGCAACCACCAGCACCAGCACCAGCACCACCCAGCCAAAGCTGGCCATCAAGTTGCACATGTCCCTGGCATGCGGCAGCGAGAAATGCGGGAGAATCCGGATTTCATTCGCATTGCAGTCATGGAAATGGCCATGCGCCGCCGCGGTAAACTCGACGACCAAAAGACCGGCCGTGCTCGTTGGGCACTACCGCCTCGTCGCCCTTCAGCAAAGCCCTACGAAGTCGGCCCCAACGGTGTGCCGTCCAGGTGGATACCCGTGACATATCCCTAATAGCAGCATGCCAGCCATGTCGGGCATCACGCATCCCTCTTGAGTCACAGCTTGCGCTAATAACTGATGACGCGCACAAGGCCCCACTGTCGAAGCATTTTGGAAACTTCGTCCAAGGGTTCTTCGGAGAAAAAAAAAGGCTGAGATCAACGAAGTGGATTGCCCTTTTGGAAATCGTTTGAGAAGCGCAACCGACCATCGCAACCAGTGGCCGATCCTGCAACGGGCAAGAAGCCAAAAGAACGGTGCACGCGACTCGGCCCACACCATCATGTGTAATAATGCAAGTGAGCGTCAACACCCGCCCGATTAGGAAGGCGGGCAGAATGCTGCCTGCTTCCTTGGGTGGTTCGCCCGCGTGCTGTTCTAAAATACCCGGCAGCACTGCACCACCGCACCACTGCTTCTACATGTAAAACATTGTCTTGTATTCGGTACTCGGTACTCGGTACTCGGTACTCGCTACTACTCGAAAACCGGTATTTGGAAATTTCGCGCACTTGAATGTTATCGGCAAGGCTTCCATGAAGGACGTCTGGAATCTCGCGCATGTTCTGCGCACGGACGGCATAGCTCTGGACCGATGGATGCTTCAACGCGCGATTATTTCATGGTAATTCATGGTGCCAGATTCCTCTGGCGGGCGGGAGAGGCCGCGTCTCACTCAAATGGCTCACGACTCTCAGCGTCAGATTAGTAGACCCCTCTTTGCTTGCTTATCATAGGCGCTTGATTGGTTGAAAATACCTTTTCCTTGTTATTATTTTCTTCATCTTAATTTTTCTTTTATCGGCGTGGTGACGCGTGGCATTGGAGTAGGGCATTTGTTGCAAACAAGCGAGCGGTCTGGCATTTCAGGATACCTCTCTATTACATGACGAATCAATCTTTCTTATTTGCTTATCATTGGAATGCCTTCTCGCCTTTTGAGCTGCCATCGTCTAATACCCGTCCGTCCGTCCGTCCACTGGTGTCACCTGAAAAGCACTTGGGCACGAATGCAGCAGGCTCCCCGACGAGTCCACTGCAGATGCAAACCTGTGCAATGGCTCGGTGCACTGGAGGTGGAACATGGAGACGGAGGTCGCTTGCTGTATGGAGTACATACGGAGTACATACGGAGTACATACGGAGTACATTTCGGGTCAATGTGGGAGGCGTGGACTCTATTTTAATCTTTTTATCCAGGGAATAGTTACTAGGATCCTACGCCGCGAGGCAGACAGTAGGAGCTCCGCACGGAGTACTCGGTGTTATCATTATTAATAGCAGTTTATATGCGAATTCGGCCACCCCATGCATGGTCCAATCGTTCGAACAGACGTTACGTTGGCTTCAATTCAATTCAATTCAATAATACACACCACGCCTCCCCGGCCGTGTTCCAAGTGTTCCAAGTGACGACCTTGACATGAACTTATCACATGCCCGTGAGTAAAAATGATGACGTTGGCGGAACGCTGAGCGAACGGCAGGCGACGGCGTCCCCGTCGTCGAGGATTATTTCCTGACGCAAGTCGCTGGGGATGACGAGTGCGCAAGCGGCCGTGTTCGCCGCCATGAGGTCGAGGATGCTGCTGATTCAACGGGTGAGTTGGTTGGCGACCTGGATGCCATGCCGATGCGTTACATGTTTTAATGTACCCGAGTTGCTGGATGCTGGGCTGATTATTGGGCAAGGGAAATGTGACGGTACGTGCAATTACATTGTACAGCTTGTGTGAATTTTGTCCACTTGTGAGGCAACCACTTGTGGGGGTGTTTTGTTTATCTGATAAGATTGTGTTTTGTGGGATGAAAGTAAGTTTGCGTTAGACTTTATTAATTTTTTTCTTCTTCGGTTTCGGATTTGTGATTTTCGTAATTCATTGTAGATCCGACGATACACCCATTATGGAGTGCCCACGGCGGCATCTCCCTTTCCGCGTATCGAAAGCAGGGTCTTGACGAGCAAGATCAACCAGTACGTTTTTTTTTTTTTTTTTTTTGCGTTTCGGGTGGAAAAAAAAGCTCTCTTTCGTCCCGAGTCCTCTTTTCAGATGCAGTTGCTGATTTTGCGCTCCCGCAGACGGCCGGCTGGTCATCCAGCGGCCCAGCCGTGTCCGTGTCCGTGTCCGTGTCAGCGGGCTTCGCGCCCCTTCGCCGGCGAGCGTGAATGGGATGGGATATACGGCCTCAACCTTGTCCTTTTGGCTCCGTGCCCTTTGGACGCAGTGCAGGCTGAGCTACTTTCGAGCACATTGGCGTGTTTTGCCCGAGGTGCCGTCGATCCGAGGCCCCTCGCTGACACATTCTGATGGGCAGCGGCACGACGACTCTCGGTGTCGGAGTCCTATCGGGCTGCTGCTGATGCCGATGCCGATGCCGATGCCGATGCCGATGCGGGGGACTGCGTATTGGCGAACCTTTGCGGGCAGAACGCCGAGTTTCCGCATTTCACATCTTGCTTCCGTCCCGTCCGGGGCATCACCTGCCTTGGACATTGTTCGATGGAACCAAGGACGCGGACGTCGCGCTGCCGAAACGTGGAGCATTCTATTCTCTCGCTGGCTCGGGTTTCTCTTTTCTTTTTCATCCTTGCTTACATGTCCCCAGCCTACGCCACTAACTTGGTCCACCATGACGGGAGGAGAGGTTGCTCCGCCTTGCCGCCGCGGAAACGATGGGGCAGCATCATGGACGAGCACGCGCTGGACGTGGGTGCTGACGGCCCATGAGGGCCTGGGACGAGGTTATTTGGCCCGTGGGAGGGGGCATGATATGGCATATATTTCGCGAGTGAAGGAGGTTGAGAAGGGAGGAGGACATTTGGGTCTCTCTTCGTTTGGGGGTTCAACGGGAGCAGAACTACTTGGCGTCGTGATAGAAGGGGAGGCCCGTCATCGTCAATGAAGGCCGGTGTTCATTTTTTTCATGTGACCTATGCCGCGGTGTGCAACTCGGCGGGAAGTGAGTCACTCCCGGATGATTTCATCATCTTTTTCGGCGCTACGGAGTTGTCTGGAGGGATCAACGGGTGCAAACCCCTGTTGCGAGCGAGGCATAAGCGACGATGAACGCACAAATGAGTGGCTCGTCGGATGCGCCTCTTTTTGGTTTCGTGCGTTAGAAATACAATGCTGACAAAAGAGTCTATTACCTCGGACAATTAACTTGTGCCGCTTCGCCGCTCAATGGGGGTTTTCCAATATAAGTTCGTACATCGCTTTTGCCATTGCTTTCACGTCCATCTACCCACCCCGGCCTCAGACATCTTGAACGGTGGCAGAAGGGGAATATATAATATCAATTGAATCCACCATGGCATCTCCGGAGATGACCATCACAGGCTCGACGAGGGTATTTCCTCGTTCCAAGACGAACTCGTCACAGGCCGTCCCGCTGTCCCTGCTCGACGCAACCACTGTCAACTTTTCGCTCACCAGCGCAACTTGGATATTTGACCGGCCTCGATCGCACCGGCTCGATGCCGCGGACCTTTTCGACCATCTCCGCCATACTCTGGGCGCTACTCTCGATGCTTACCCGCACTTTGCAGGTACCATCAAGGCCGTCACCACCGCGGACGGCACGGTTCCCGAGGAAGCCGCTGCCTTTCCTCCGCATGCTCGACGTTTTGGTCGCGTCTATGTCCATTTCGGGACCGTCCGCGATCCCGGCGTCGGCTTCACGGCGGCGACTAGCTCCGTCACCGTGGATGATTTGTACAATGTGCCGACAAGGAGGGATGATCCCTTGTGGGATCGAGAGAGCTGCAAAATCAGCTCCTTTACTCCGGCAGACGCGATTGCGAACCCGTTTGACGACGTCGGAACATGTCCGGCGGACGAGAATGGAAAACCCGTCATGGCCGTTCAGGTCACGAAACTGGCGGCCGGAGGAGGCTTCGTCCTCGCCGCCAAAGCAGCCCACCCGCTTGTCGACATCACTGGCCTGACGAGATTCGTGAGAGACTGGGGCAGCATCAGCCACGCTCTCCTCTTCGACTTGGCCGTGCCCGTGCCGCGACCGTGTTTCGATCCGTCAAAGGTCGACCAACTGGCTGCGGAGACATCAACTCGTCCGAGCCGGAAGGGAGATACCTCGAAGCCGCCAAACGATTGCCGCTGCACAGATACGACTGGTGGGCTCCGGCGGCTTCGTGTCCTTGGACGATGCGCGTGCCCGAGCCGTTCCGGCAAGGCGCGAAAGACGACCTGCCACTGCCGCCGGCAGGAGACGTGCTGCCATGGCCGGAATGGAACGTCGAGGACCCGGTCCATCACTACGTTCTTCACTTCACTCGGGACCAGGCCGAGCTCCTCTACAGAGCTGCATCGGAGGGATCCGACCAGAAAGTAAGTCGCCATGACGCAATACTAGCCCACGTCTGGTCTCGTGTCGTTCGGGCCCGAGGTCTCGGCGGCTCCGACCTCGTCCACTGCGACTTGGTCTACAGTGTACGGCGACAGCTCCGGGTCAACTGCGGCGACTACTTTGTTGGATCCCCAATGCTCATGATCAACGTGGAAATGAGCGCCGCCGAGGTCCTCGATCAGTCGTCGTCGCCGGCCACCACCACCACCACCACCACCAATAACAACAACAAGAAGAAGCTCGGTGGGCTCGGCGCGGCGGTGCCAACTCGAATCAGGGATACGATCAACAAGGTGGCGCAGCCAGACAGCATAGCCGCTCATCTGCACGGCCTGGCTTACGAAAAGTCACCGCAGCGCATATGGCAGGCGTTTCTGGGGAGGAGGCATATCGTCGTCACGAGCTGGGCACGGGCCGGCGTTTACGACGTAGACTTTGGCCTGGGGCCCGTGAGATACGTCGACAGCGTGATGCCCAATCTGGACGGCATCGTGGTTATCAAAGAAGCGCCTCCGCCTCCGCGGACCGATGGTGCTGCGCAACAAGAGAAGGGTGCGTCGTCTTGGACAGAGGCTGGCGTGGACGTGTCGGTGCATCTAGAGGCGGAGACCATGAAGCGGTTTCTGCAAGACCCCTTGTTGCTGCCCAGTTGTTTGTGACAGAGGTAATACATACATATATATGTATGTATACATGTGATGAATGAATGAGTGAATGACGCCTTGCAGAGGTCTCGCCACAATCACACCACTGCTGCTTTGATCAGTCCTGAATCCAATCAAGCCGCCTTGTGACTCTCTCTTTTTTTTTTTTTTTTTTTTTTTGTCAACGTTGATCACGCCACCTGGACCATCGCTAGCGTCACCCATGCAGCCAGCCCATTTCACATCGGCTCCTCGGCTGCTTTCTGCTTTCCCTTATCTCGCCCAATCACCTCCCGAGAACCCCTTCTCGGCCGGGTCGCTCTTGCTGCGTTTTGCTCTTCTGACGATGACTTTTTCCACGAAAACATGTCAGTCAGGCCAGCTGTCGCAGTAGCAGTGCTCTGCGGAGTAGGAATCTGTGGTTTTTGGTTTTGGTTTTGATTTTGGCTTCGGATTTGGCTTAATACACCATTTAATGCTGGGTCGTCGTTTGGAGACAAAATGGGCTGTCGAGTGTGTCGGGCGCGCAAGGTAAGCAAGCCAGCAACCACCCAACCAACCAATCAACCAACCAACCAACCAGCAGAGTGAGTTTCATGTGTGCATCTCATTCTCATCCGGTGACTGACTGCCAGGTACTGAAATGAAACTACGACGAACAGGTCAAATGCGATGGCCGCCCGCACGGCTGCCGCAACTGCGAGCGGCTACAGCTTGAGTGTGTCGCCGATGATGGATCGACTCAGAGCGGGAGCCGGGTCCCTCCGTCGCCCATGTCATTGCGGAAGATGCGCACATATCGCTCGTGCCAGAGCTGCCGCTTGTCAAAGACCAAGTGCAACGGCCATCGCCCCAAGTGTTCGCGATGCTCCGCAAAGCTGATCCAGTGTGTCTACGATGGGGTGCGGCGCCGAGGTGGACTCGCAACATGGACAAGTTGCGGGCCATGTCGGTTGATGAGGAGGAGGAGGACAGCAGTCCGACTGAACGCGACGAGACCACGACTGAGACCGCGACTGAAACTTTGCAGACTGCACCGACTGAGATGGAGGACAGTGCTTCCAAGTTCATGCACGAGGTCAACGACAAGTCATCTGTCTTGTCCGAGGCAGTATCCACCACTTCGGCTTCGCATAATGGCTCAAGTGAACAACAACTGGCCTCGCACCCGTTGGCATGGTAAGTTCAAAGCTTCTGTACCTACTACCACTTGTGGAGGAATTCCGAGCCTGTCAGTCTGTCGTACTTTTTTTCCTTATATCTCACCTGCAAATAGGCTATTGTCCCCGAATCTGCCGACGAGCAGGAACCTTCGCCGGGTTGTCGAGCAGTATTTCTCCAATCTCCATCCTCTTCGTTGCTTCGCATTCGTGCATAAGCCGTCGTTTATGAGACAGCTGGACAAGGGAGTCAGCTCTGACGATGAGTCGGCTCTCCTGCATATCACCTGCGCCCATGGAGCCAAGTATGTTTATCATGGTTCTGGTTCGGGTGCTGGCGTGGTTTTTTTTTTTTTTTTCCTTCTCTTCTTCCATTTCTAACAACTTTCCAGATTCCTTGTATTGACCGCTGGTCAGGGAGACTCTACTGCTCCTCCATCTTGGTTGAAAAATGCTGGCAACCAGTGGGCCAAGAGAGCCGAGTATCTCATGCTGGCAAATTTTGGCAAAATCTCTGTACAACGATTAATGGTATGGCCGTATGATGGATTTGGTGGGAATCATCAAGGAACGTATGCTGACCTGACCTACCTACTCCCAGACTGCCATACTCCTTCATGACTTCCATTTCCGACTCGGTGAGTATGGTCAGGCTTTGATGATCAGTGGCTTAGCTGTACGAATGGCGCATGCCCTAAAGATCAATGTCGAGTACAATTCCGATATTCTCTGCGCGCAAGAGGACAGCGCTGCGCCATCCGTAGCATCCAGAGAGAGCCGTCGACGTCTCATGTGGGCCTGCTATGTTCTGGATGCTTGGGCCGGCAGCGGAGTTGATCAGTTGACTCTGCTGCGAGAAAATGATATCAAAATTCAGCTGCCGTCCAACGAGCGAAATTTCGGGTTGCGAATCCCGTCCGTCACCGAAACGCTTGGCGTGGGTCACGTCTTGCAGTTCCTCCCTCCCGCGATTGTCCCTCGGCGGCCTGCTGCCAATATGGGCATCATGGCATACTATATTCGAGTTGTTGCTCTCTGGAAGCGCATCGTTCGATATGTCAATCATTTGCATGCTGGGCCGCCTCCTTGGCAGCCAGACTCCTATTCGCTGCCCTGGATGCCGACCTGAACTTGTGGCGCCGAGAGCTGCCAGACTTTGTCGAGTATACCACCGAGACCATTTACGCCCGCCTCGACTCCAATCAGCTGGGAGCGCTGGTTCTCATACATTGTACTTATCATCACAATTACCTCGAGCTCTACAAACTCACCATGCCTGACCTTTTCAAACTGCCGAAACCATTCACGTTCCCACAGGAGCATCAGGAATTCCTCCAAACTGCGCAGGCCAACTGCTACTATCATGCCCAGCAGATTGCGGATATTCTGGCCGAAGCCGCTGAGCATGGCTCTCGTCTTTTATCGGACAGCCTGTTGCCTTTCTTCGTGTATGACAGCAGTCGTGTCATGCTATACTACGTGGCACGTTTACTGGACCCGAATCGGCCTGATGCAGAAGCCAAGATGAGAGATGCTGTCAAGGCCGTTGAGAGCAACAACCGCGTTCTTCGCATGATGTCCACTCTTTTCCCCATTGCGCATTCATTGGTAAATGTCATCTCTCGGAGTAAGCTCGTGTGATTGGCTGGAAAACTGATCTTTTCAACTCTGTAGTCTGCAACAATCGGGCGATGGTTGTCCAAGGTTCAGCAAACTGTTGCCCGCGATGATTTACTCAATAGTTTAGAGTCGGACGATCAACTTGAAGCTCACAGAACGGCCATGTAAGTATTACGAATGAAGGCGATGCCAAGGAAAGGCGAAGCCCTAACTTTATCAGGTCAAACGGCACAAACAAAACTCAAGACCCGAAAACACCGGATTTTGTTCTTCCCCACTCTCTCTTCCTTCATTAGCCCGCCCTGCGGCCGGCGAGCTGGGGTCCCCGACGGCGGCGAAGTAGCCTCGGGGGCTTCAAGCTTTAGCACACGGAACCCACATGCAGGAGGCCCGGCGTCATGGGACGGGACCAGTGTAGCGGCTCACCAACTCGTGGGCCTAAGCCAACAGGTGTCAGTCAAATCGAGCCTGCAGCACGAGCGACCAGTGCCAAACCCGCTCCGGAAAGTGCTTGTTCCCACGCTGCCCATGTGTGATGCTCTAGATCTCGACGACTTGCAAAACTTCCTATCTTGGGATATGTACGGAATAATGGAAATGGGTGGCTCCGTCTCTAATGAGGACATGGACGACACTGTATCACAATCTTGGGCAGGCGCAATTTAGAGCAAACGAATATCTCGCCTGGATCTACAAAGAGTAAGACGGGAGGTTTGCGGAATGCTACCAATTCATTTCGAATAGATCAGGGCATCGGTGGTTCTGAACTATCTCTCTACATCGCAATAGGGTGTTTCGTTGGATTTCACCCCGCAGCTCAAGCCCGTGGACCGCGGCATCAACCGCAACCTCGAGGCCAAGAACAGCGGTGTCCGCATGCCCACCCTGGCAGGGGGTCGGGCGTCGGGCGTCGGGCTGTTCCGGTGCGGCTAGAGAATAGGCCCGACGGAGTAGGTTAAATTGACATGTTTCATCATTAATATACAAAACTCCCACCTCGAAGATATAGCTGAGAAAACAGTGAACCTTGAAGTTGAATATAGGCATCCGTCGCTTGAACTCTGCTCGAATAGACTAATCGGCAACCACCCACTTCACTCCATCTAAGTTGCCAGCACAATTGCCTGCCGAGCATACGTATTGACGCCCTCCTTGGCCAAGTCATCATCTTCCACATTATCCAAGATCCAATGGGCGGGAACATCATCTTCATCCGCTCCAACCACGACATGAGCACATCAGTCGCCTTGTCCACAATCTCGTCTCCCCAGTACCACGAGACGGCCATGCACAGCAAGGCAACGGGGATGGAGACGAAGCAGGGGACCAGGACCGCGGGCTCGGGCCAGCGCGTGACGATGAAGTAGATGGCGACGGCGACGGCGCCCATCCAGACCCCAAAGGTGATGATGAAGACGGATGTCAGCATCGTGAAGAGCATCAGGAGCACGCTGCTCACGACGACGCAGAAGAAGAAGAGAAACTTGGCAATGGCCCTGTTTCCGACCGAGTTGAGACGGCGCGAGGCAGATGCGGATCGAGAGGGGAGAAGCGGTTGATGATGGTGGCGCGACAGTGGATGATGGAGATGCGGACGGACGGCGATCGGAGAGATATGCGCACGAGGTACGTCGCGAGGGCGACGACGGAGAGCGCGAGCCCCACGTCCAGATGCGGGGGCGAGGAGGTGATTTCGCGGACTTGCATGGAGAAGATGGAGGTGATGAAGGAGATGGGGATGAAGAAGAATGCCAGCTCGGTGAGCTTGTTGATGCCAGAGGTTTGCTCGATGACGGTGGAGGACTGGGCCAGCGCCATGGACGACACGAGCAGGCTCATGGTCTGCTCGCTGCGCGCCTGGAGACTCTGCAGCCCGGCATTCAGCCCGGCGATCTCGTCGGCCGTCTGCCGCGGCGGCCGCAGGACGGCCTCGCTCTGCTCGAGGTGCCTCGCCCAGTCGCGCAGGTCCTGGAGCGTGCACCGCATCCACGTGAGGTTCTGCCTCGTCGAGTTCCCGATGGACTCGACGAGCTGCTCGTACAGCGTGGCCGTCAGGTCGTTGTCCAGGTGGTCTAGCCGGAGGCGCATCTCGGCGAGCAGCTGCCAGAAGTCGTCGAGGACGAGGCGGCTCAGCATGGACGGGATGAAGGAGCCGCCGTCTCGCACGAGATGCTCCGTGGCGACGGCGCCGAGCAGACGGCCCAGCAGCTCGTGCGTGGACAGGGCGTATTTGCGGGCAAAGTCGCGGTCGCGAGAGTGCGGCTTCGGATTCTGGTACTCTGCCCGCAAATCTCTCTCGTATTCTTCGTCGTACTCGTCGTCGCTGGTGAAGTCGAACTCGGAGTCGGAGTCGGAGTCGGAGCTGGGGCCGGGGCCGGGGCCGGAGTCGCGGTCGGGATCGATGCCGAGCTCCTTGTCATTGTCCACGGGGGTCTGTTTCGTCCGAATGGTTTGGCGCGCCTGACTCGCTTGGCTATCCGCTCCTTCTTCTGCCGCTTCAGCTCCTTCTTGGTGGGCAACGGCGGGGAGGGTCGAGGTAGGTTTCTTCCACAGAGGCTGTGCGCCAGAGCTGTTCGTCGTCGTACGAGTCTATTTCCATGGCGCGCGGCATGAATGTGAGGGACGGGGTTGTTTCCCCCGTTGCGGTGTGCTTCATGCAGCGGGATGGATCACAGACGATGATGTCTGCATGATGTTTTGTCGGTGGTCTTGTTAGCAGCCGGTTTCTGGAGTCAAGGTTGGTTGTTGACTGTTGACCTTGGCTTGATCTGCGCAGGCTCTTCTTTCTCCGGCTCTCTCTATTCTTTTTCTCTCTTTAAAGAAGAAGAAGAAGAAGAAGACTCGCCAGAAGTAAGGGACGTACCTATCCTTTGGCCGTGCTCATCTTGCCCAGACCAGTAGCTCGCGCCTTCGGGTGCCACGACTCGCAGGTCCCTGTTACGCCACGAGGATATATTCTTAGGAAGGCCGTCAAAGGTGCTGTATGCGCGGTAGATGTTGGACCCCTTGCATCTCATGTACGTGGTGGCTTCCTGTTCCTTGCCCTTGCCCTTGCCCTTGCCGTTTTGCTGGTCCCGGGCCTTCTTCATCATCCTCTCGCGCGTCACGAGGTGACCATACTTGTTCAGCTGGACATCTCGCTCGACGAGCCACCTCCCGTCGCCGAGTCTGTATTCGATCTCGTCTTCTCGGAACCCCTTCTTCCCCAAGTAGTGGAGGAGACCCAGCCGACCCCATCGGACGTGTGCCCAGTTCCGCCGCCCGGTCCGACCAGGCGTGTTCCACTGCGTCGTCTGCCCGATGCCCGGCAGTGCGCGATGTCGGAACCGGGTCTCTCGCTCTGCCCAGTTCATCCACACTGCGTTGGACACCTTGAGCTGGCTGTCGCTTGCGGCGTAGCCCGAGTCGGTGAGGTGCTCGAACCAGAACTCGGGGTCCACGGCGTAGATCTGGCCCAGCGCGCCCATGGTGAAGCGACTCAGGTCGTTGACCAGGATGACGCGCACCGCCGAGTTCCGGGGCCTGGTCTGCAGCGCCACGCCGAGATGGCCTCTGCTGGTATCACAGGTGGTTGTCTGCGGGCGCGGTTCCCCATCGAGGTAGTCCATGACGGTGACGGAGCTACGCGAGAGGCCGCCGTATCGCTCGCGGCGCGTGATGCTGAGCCATCGGGGTCCCATCGAGCCCGGTTCTCCAGATTGTTCATGTAGATCTCGGAGAGTGTCTCGACCCAGTGCGACAGATCTGCCAGCTGGGTTTGTTGCGCTTCGGCCGGCCCCTGGCCTTGCCGGCGGCAATCGTCTGCGCCGGCTTGTTCTCCTCCCGGGAAGACGGAGCGCCCTTGCGTCTTGCTGCGGCGGGCAACGTTTGAGCTCGTTGGAAGCCGCCGGCTGCTGCGTTGTCGAGCGAGTTGCGCGGCACATTGTATTCGGGGTTCCAGCGCTGCGACGGCGGCCAGTCCAGGTCGTATGTCTGCCATTTGTCGTCCTTGTCATCTTTGTCACCTTTGCCGGGCAGCTTGGAGCCAGATGGCCTGAACATGGTAGCTGGTGGCTGGTAGCTGGTAGCTGGTGGCTGGCGGATTGCACAAGATGAGATGCGTTTTCTGATCTGGAGATGGAAGCTTCGAGCTACCCCTTATTCCCTTGTCCCCTTGTCCAAACACCGAGCTGAGAGAGTGAGATTGCTGACTGCATCGTGTTGCACGAAAAAGAGGCGCAGCCGACTGGCCACTAATTTCGTGTGTTAATCCCCTTGTATGCTATGCAACAGGTTGTTGCTCCACTCTATGCCTCACTCGGGACGGGACGGGCTAGTTCCAATTCCAATTTTCAATTCCAATTCTAATTATGGCTATATGGCTTATGGTTTTGGCTGGGGCTGATTCTCCGGATCCTTGCCCTTGTTGGCCGGGGAGTCGGGGACGCAAGAATGCCGAGGCTCAAAACTCAAGAGAGGATTGTTAATTGCTAGTACAGAGTGTACTCCGCATTTACTAGTCACACATGAAAGAGCCCCGCAAAAAGATGAAGAAGTTTAAATCATCCGTCGCGGCCCGTCCCGCGCGATTGCACTATTTGTCTCGTGGTACACTGGTAATGAAACAGATTATCCTCGGCCAGAGTCTTATCATTCCGTCGGTTCTGCTTATTGCGCTACATACGGAGTAGATGGACATGAGACTGACTAGACTAGACACACCCCAGACACGCCCCAGACACATCCTGTACTTGAAGTGATTTGAAAAGCATCGAACCAGTTGACCAGCCATTCAATCCCCTAAACATGTCCGTCGCAAAGTTTGACACCCTCGGTCGCGGCATCGTTGTCAATCACTGTAATGTTCGCATCCTTGATACCAGTGTCTGGCCGAGTTCCAAGATCGAACTGAAGTGCAGACTGGTCGTCGGCCTTGCCCGTCGTGGGCGAGTTGTCGCGATGCATGTCGCAGGTGCCTTCGGGAAGGAGCATGTTCCCAAGATAGTACTGATACGATGTGTACTGGTTCACAACCGTCTCCCAACTGGGGTTGATGGATTTAAAGCCTCCCGGGACGAGCTTGTCATATACGGCATCCGGCGCAGTGTCCGCAAAGTTCTCGGCCCAGTTGCTTCGTCCGTATCCAGTAATCGTGGCCGAGTCCTTTGCATAGCTAGACTGCCATTCGTTCGAGTCGCTGAACGGCTGGGTGAAATCGGGAAGGGCAGATCGATCCAAGTGGTGCGAGACCTCGTGGAGAAAGGTCGAGAGGGAAACCTTCTTCTCCCATATGATGTCTCCGCCGCCGACGGCATAGGCGATGGCGCCGCCTGTTTCGGGCATGCAGATAACATGCCTTTTCGTAGCGTTCGCGTCAGCGTCGGACCACGAGATGATTTTGGGGGTAGAAATGTTTTTACCTGACCCATTGCCGCATATGAATAGGCACGCGGCCAAAGTATTCCGTCAGCTCGTCCTCGGAGGACAAACAGTCTTTGTGTCGACACATGGTCCACGGGGCGCTGCAGTCGTCATAATGGGCGTCCCACACGGTGACATCGGTAGGATCCTGGTGGTATTCCTTCGTCTTCTCCTTACAAGACGTGGGAATCCACCTCGGCCCAGTAGTCCCGCCTGGAGCGAACAGGAGACATGTTGTCGAGAAGTCCAGTCTCACGCGTCTGCCAGTCAGTCCCAGGGTTGATGGCGGGCTTGTCTGGATTCGCTGCCAGAGCGAGAGAACCGAGGGTAGCCAAGATGGAAATGTTGAGATACATTTTTCTTTGAAAAACAAAGTTGTGTTGCGATTTTCTGGAAGGGGTTGAAAGTCTTTGGACTGTGAAATTGTATTGTGATTGTGTTCTGTATTGGATGAAGGACTTGGGACAGACGACTTCCTTTATAGTTCACAATATGTCGAGTATACCGGAGGACCAAGAGTTGGATAGTCCCTACTGAGCCTTGTAAGTTGCAACAGAACACATGCGGACTCAGCAGTTGCTCAAAGCGCGCCTTGGATGAAGTCATCGTTGGTAACTATTATGCCACAAAGTAGGAATCGAGATCATCACGATACATCACGATGTGAATGCTCATTACTACTAACTAGTCTGTCCTTCTCCGATCCAACACATGCGGGCCCGGCAGGTTTCTCTCGACGGCGCCGTGTATAAAGCGACTTGTCGGTGGTTCTCATGTCACATGTCATGCCTAAAAGTGTGAATTGACAGCATCACATCGCAACAACAACACGCAGAAAGTTTCCTTTGAATTCCTCTCGAAAGCGGGTGTTGGGGTCAGCGAGGCCTGACGCCACTGCGTCTTGGCGCTTGTTATCGTCTTTACCACTTCAAGTCAAGAGCCGAGAATATCAGAAGGAAAACTGCGTCATTGGAGATGCGGCAGAGGAAGAATCAACGTGATCCCACCACCAGGCGGGTTTACCTGTCCGCCGGATTTGCTACGGACCGGCCATTTGGCCGAAGCTTCTGATTCGCCTTGGTACGGTGTTGAAGAGCTTGAAGAATCAAAGCTTCCTTCTTTCGAGCTTCAAGCTATATACTCCCAACTTGCTCACGGCATCCCCTTTTCCCCTGTGGACATATCTCACTGTAGCCCAAACTCTATTCACAAGAGCGTTGGTGTAACCCCCGAGGAGCAACGTCGTAGCCGTTCTTCTTAACCCACATTGTCTTTGTCCTCCGTTATTATTTCTTATTTTAGCTAATGTTCATCCCAACCCCCATTGGTGGTAGTTACGCCCTGATGACTTCATATGGCTACATTCTAGGATACTGTCACGATCGCAGCCCGTAGGCTACAAGGACCAGGCCGGCGGCACGAGTTGACTTGCACTACAGACGAGTTGATATCGGCTGAACCTCGATGACAAAGGCCAACGACATGGGTGATTGGCTGAAATACGTACTGTTTTCGCTCAGGCACTAGCACAGGTCGTAAGTATATCGGTGCTCTTCCCCGTATTCGTGCCCTCGAAGCTTGTTCCCACATCGGGCCGCTTTTTTATCACTGCGGTACTGTCAATCGGTCGTTAATTGTTGCACTGGCTGGCGTTACGCGCTCACGCGGCAATCGGGCTAGTCTTGCCGAACAAACCCGGGACGTGTTATTTGATTGGTAGAGATACGCTCGCGACAACTGACTTATTGTATGTAGAACTCGCACGGCAGCTCTTGGGCATGATTGGTCAACTCGAAAGCGGGAAAAACTCTAAAATAACGGTTAAGGTTTCTCAACGGTCTCACGTGCAAAAGCGAGTGCGGCAAGATGATTGGACGGGCGTCCGGCCGGTGTGACACGAGTCGATCAGACTCTTGCCGCGCACATCGACAGACAAAAGAAAACGTGGCTTCCAGAACTTTAACTTTTCTGTCTGATCACAAAAAGCCAACGCTCACAATCCTCGAAAGCGACGGGCCGTTTCTTCCAAGACCAGAAGGTCATCGGCCCGTGTATGACGACAACTTTGAGCGGCACCTACCGAGTAACTTTGCACCTGCACCACGCCCCAGACTTGTGTCCAACTAAAAGTCACGTGCAGCTGTACAGATTGAGAAATCATGTGGAACTGACACTGATTCACTCTACTCCGTACATTACACTGTATACTCGCTGTCGGTTAAAATCCTATAATAATAGCGTCAACATTTATTCCGTCTGATACGCTGATTGACGAAGAGAACATTACCGGATATGGCAGGGACATTCCATCACCCTAACCCCAGGGACGTTCTGAACCACAGGTACGAGCTCAAGGCAAAGATCCCGGGGGAGGTCATCTTCGACGGTCTGGCTTGCGCAAGACGTGACTAGGTAAAGCTAAGCTCCTCATTGACAGCGGACTCGACATAATCAGCTGAACTCTCACAGCAGGTGGCTTAGGCCCAAGAACTACTGCGCTATCAAGATCAATACGAACAACTACAATGAAGGAGATGCTAGACATGAACTTGACATATCCGGGCATATTGCCAAGACAAACCCGAACCACCAGGGCCACGATGTTCTAGTCACAGCCGTTGATCACTCTGCGAGTGGTTCAACAAAAGGAAGTCATCTTTGCTTGGGTTCTTGAGCCTAGGGAAACGCTTCTTATTCATCCGATTCGGCCACCTCACTGCCACGCTCCGGAGGTTATACTTGGCATTGGCTGGTCATACAGCGCCGATATTCGGAATTCTGGGATTATGGTAAGCCACTCGGACTCATGTTGAATTGATGGCGACAGGTAGCGGCTAAATTGACTGTAGATATGTTTATGCATCATGAATTGATGGCGTTCAATAGAAATCTACGGAGTGAGGTGCCCAAATTATACTACTAGCGGGGACGAGGACGTCTTCTTGAGATTTATAAGAATGTTGCACTGTATTCCAGAGGAGCGGGCAACAGCGAAGGAGTTGTTACAAGACCCATGGCTTGCCGCATAATACTATCAAATGGGGTGTTTCGTCCGTGAAATTGGGGTTTTCGGTGCCATAGAGACAAGACGTGGACGTCGCACATCGGATCCAACCCTCCCAATGCTCCAACCATCGGGCCCTGATTGGAAGCAGGATCGGCACAGCAGTTCAACAGCAAAAATTCATCCATAGCGGCAATTCGCAGCAACGGATTTTTATCCATCCAATCTGCCACCATCCTATCCAAAACAACACCCCTCTTTAGGCAATGCCGGATCTGCCAATTCCGTCGTGGTCAACACAATCAGTCAGCCTGGTCATGCCACTCTAGACAGGGCTGCAGTACTCATCTGACACAGCAACATTGGTCGAAAGCGGCATTACTCATTTTGGGGCGTCGTAGTATTATCTTTCAGACTGTGTGCCAATTCCCATGAGACTAAATCCTAAAGAACCTCTAGACCAGTAACCACAGGCCAAGATTCAATTCGATGAAAGATGGTCAACCTTGGTTCGTGGGTGGAAGGGAAGTAAGTCTGGGAATGAGCCTGATTCCGGCAGCTCAGTTACAACATAATCTCACAAACTGATTGTACTTGGGTACCTTGGATCAATCAATATACTTCTAACCCCGACTACTCGAAGTAACGATTCATGTTGTTCGTTTAATCCCCCGCCCCGGGGCTCAAACTTGACGCTGTTCTAAAGACAACCAGTCGCAGATCCAGCCGGCCATCCACTCGGGACGCAGAGGCTCGCAAGTCCGAAGACGAGGAATCAGCTTCTCTGTCTGGTCAGTGCTCAGGCGAGCCATACTGCCGCCTTCGTGGGCAAGACCGGCGTAGAAATCTAATAGCTTGAGCCCGGGTACCTTTGCCTTGGTCTCCGAGGAGAGCCATTTCTTTGTCCCCGGGCGCTGATCTCGCGCGCAACAAGGCAACCCATTCTGTGTAAGGGACTACCTGAATCTCATCCGATGGGGAGTCGCTCGATGGATCTGAAAGACTGCTCTTCACCGTGGGCAATAGAGCTGTCCACGTTGTGCTCGAAGGATTTGCCGCGTGAAGAACAAGTGGCTCTCCGCCAGTCTCTCTCGTTGCCAAAACCTTGAAACTGTCCACTATAAAGCTATCCAGGCGATCGATTGGAATCCAATCCATGTCGCCCAGCAGGCCAGCCGGATGCTGATGGTCAGCATACCCAAGCGTTTCTGGTAGCGCACCAATCTGCTTCGAGGTCAGCACAAGAGTTGGGAACCACTCATGTCGATTCCAGCCCCGACGTAGGTCTGCCGATCCAGCTGCTTGTGTAACGCGTATGACGGCAGTCTCCAGACCAAGGTTCTTGGAAGCGTACTCTAGGAGCAACTCGCCGAGGAGTTTGCTCTCCCGCAGCCCGTCGTTGCAGGAGATGCCAGATCAGATAGGATGGTCTCGGGCACGGTGGTCTGGGATCCAGAAGAAGCTGGGGAGGGGAGCAGTAGTTGGATGTGGCGCTGATGCTGGACAGGAAGAGCACCGATGGACGGCTGGCTGAATGAGCGGCTAGCGAGAGCAAATTCACGAGTCCACCCAGGCTGGACTGGAAGGAGATGAGGGACAGGTTGAAGTCCACGGGCCAAGCATTGTGGACGACTGTCGTCACTTCGGATTGAAGACGATGCACCACAGAGGTTGGCAGACCCAGGTCCGTCTCATCCAATTGACCTGTCAAAAAGGTAACCCGAGCTGGCGGGAATTCGACCCCAAGACCCCGTTCCCTGTTCCGTCTCACTTGGACCGCCTGTGAGTCTTGCGATCTGTTCAGGCAGTAGACATGACTGATGCTGTCGTCTTGAAGGAGCTTGTCCAGGAGAAATGACCCGACACCACCGGTCGATCCAGTCAGAAGAACAACATGTCTGGAGCGCGGAGCAGCCTTTCTGGTTGCTTGCAGATCCACTACATCTTTGCAAAGCTGTGAAAGTGCTGCTGTCTGCTCTTCATAAATCCGGGACATTTGCTCGAGCCGGCTCTTGCTCTTGCTCTTTGCGACATTTCCGCTTGTCCCGTTGTTGATTGGAGGAGACGACATGGACATGTATTCCACAATTGAACGAGTCAGCAGACTAACCGAAGGGTTCTCGTAGATTGCTTTTGGATCAATCCAAGAGAGTTGAGAATGACGTTGAAGCTCTTGACTGAGTCTTGTAACGAGGAGAGAATCCATCCCGAGCGCAAAGAAGTCGGCATCGTGTACGACATGACTCCAACCCGTCAAATGTTTGACAACGGCTTCCAAAACCCTCGCGACAGATTCTGCGCTCCTCACATCAAAGCCTGATGGGAAAACGAAGCCCGAGACAACCTTGTTCCGGGAATACAAGTCATCGATTGCTTCCTGGTACAGCGCAATGGTAGCTCTCCTCTGCACGGTTCCCTTGCCGGTGCGAGCCATGGGAACCGACGGCTTAGTGAACAATATTTTGGAACGAGAGACGCGTGCATATCCTGGATAGGCCGAATTGGCTTCCTCAACAGCAGGCCAGATGCTGTCAATGGCCGCCAGCACGGACTGCTCATCGGAAAGCTCTTTGCTGTCCACGAGCTCAACCAGAAGCGACGATTCGAATCTCCCCTCGCCAATCATGACCGCACCACGCACGAGCGCATGTCCACAAACGTTGTTCTCAAACGTGACCGGGTTGGTCTTCTCACCGGTACAATACACCAAGACGTCGTCGGCGCGATTCTCGTACACCCACGAGTTTGGCTTTTCTGGATGCGGCGAGAATAAATCACCCGTTTTATACTCGTCCAAGTCTGGAAATAGTGTAAACACAGGCTCCGATCGCCCGTGAAGGGACTTGTTGACGAGAACGAGCTCATGCAGATTGCCAAAGCGATGGCGCAGTTGAGCCTTTGATTGGGGGTGGAACTCGACGGTTCGCCAGTCGGTAACGTCGGAAAGACTGTCTCGATAGACCAGCGGCAACGATCCAGATTCACTCGAGGCGAATATCTGGTAGAGTGGAACACGGGCGCGAACTACGTCGCCCGCGTGCTTGGATGGGCTTCCGCCAATGTAGATGAGTTTCTCAACCTTTTCCGATAGTACAGCCAGCGCCTGGGTGTCATGAGCCATGGAGTGAAGCATTACGGGAGCTACTAGGACCCAGTTGACTTCGGTGTTGCAGACAGCCTCGACCAAGCTTTGGAGCGTAGGCGGAGGTCCTGGTAGGGGATAGATGGGTACATTGCTGTGGAAGATTGGCACAAAGAGTGTGAAAGCCAGACCGGCCATCTGAAAGTGCGCGGTGAAGTAAGTTGGTTAGTACTTGAATAACACCGTCCACGGAAAAAGAACCAAAACTATTAACTTACATGGAAAGGCGGCAGCGTGACCAGGGACGTATCCCTGACCAAGTACCTATTCGGACTGTCAAAGCCGTCGGGCGGCTCAAGGGAAGTGTTCGACGCCACCGCGGCAATGAACTCATTAGTAAACACAAATGGCTTCGGGATGCCTTGTCGTCGTCAGGGTCATTGAGATTCGGAGCCTCGGCTGAACACACCTCGCACTCACTCACCTGTTGAGCCCGACGTATGGAGAACACACACCGGGTCATTCTTGGCTTCTTCATACGTCTTTGAATACGGATAATCCGGGCCATCTTGAGCATCAAGGAGCTCTTGTAAGGAAGGCATGTGCAGCTTTCGCGAGACTCCACACTCGGAAAGAAGCGAGACCGGCGCGGGCTCTGGCCATGTTGTGACTACCGTGGTACAGTTGACTCGACGAAATAAAGCCTCAAATGCAACTTTACTGTTTCGTGGGGATGGGAAAAACACCTTTTTTTTTTTTTTTTTTTTTTTTTTTAACAAAAAGAGGCAAGATGGGATGAACACCAGTTACGCTGTTGCGAGACTCGAGAATCTCAAGAAACTCAAAAGAAAAAGACGCGACTCTCACACACCTTGTGGCCCGTCTTCATGGCGGCGAGTAAAATGATGGAGTAACGCAGATCTCCTGGACCAAGGTATGCAATTGTGTCAAATGCATCAGTCCTGCCGAGATTCTCTTCCAACCACCAAGCTACGTGGCTCACAGCCTTTGATACCTCTGGATATGTGACTGAGCGGAAGCCACCGACATACTTGGTAGGGGATACGGGCAGCTTGGCAAACACTCTCTCCGGCTCAGACTGCGTCCGGATCTCGAGCATCTCCAGCATAGTCTGCCGAACCTCGTTTGCCGGCAAGGCGGAGCTGGGGACGGACGCCATTGTCAACCGAAGCCTTGAAGCCTTGATCCGACAGATAGATGGGTAGATTGGAGGCGTGTTCCAACAACACTGAAGTGGCGGGGAATCTTGGAGGAGGTGAATTGGCGGAGCATGGTGTCAATGAGCAAGCAAGCAAGGAAGCAAGCAAGCAAGCAAAAGACTGACTAAGAAAACTAGTTCTTCATGTTTGCCCAAAACTCTACCTGTCGAAAGTGGTCATATGCCAACATACATACGGAGTTAGTCTGCGCATCAAGAGAGGAGGAGTGGACGCGGAGTCTGTCCTATCCCGGGGCTGCTTCAACCCTTGCTAAGTCTTGTCTTGTTCTTGCATAAGCCGCTACTCCTTTTCTTCATGCCATTCTCGCTCGCTATTGTGTCAAATCCTAAATGGGCTCAGCCGGCTCTTGTCGACGCTTTCGTGCATGTCTTGTGACCAAGATTTTCTCCCAAAACAGAACCTTTGCGATTCGTGAAAGAAGCGTCGTCGGGCCTGAGCGCATTAGTTAGGACCATCGCTGCGGGTTTTCCCGTTCATGTCAATACCGCCCACGGCTGGGGAGCGACTTGCCCGAATTCTTCAGCCGTTACGAAGCGACGAAGCCTAATCCGTACATAACATATATGTGTATGCAAGGGGGGAGGATTGACGAACCTGAGCCATTTCCCACCATCATGAGACTGCCTTGTTAAAAGTCCACCAATGGCGAAAGAAAAGACTCTCTGCTCCCATGACATGACAGGAGCCTTTGGTGAGGAGTCGGGACACTGACATCAGTGACATGTGAAATGCCCATCCATGCCGTTCAGTTGTCACCCCCCGCAGGCCACGATTTTGGTGTGAAAGAACGGGGTGGAATTACGACAAGGATTCATCATGAATCCCTGCAAGCTGGCGGGCCCTTGCTCAACCCTTAGTTTGTTTGTTTCTTCTCTTGGTGATCCACCACTTAGCTGGCTGTATATGCAGGCAAAATCTCCCCATGACCCCCTTGTCCCGTCGATAACGGCGTTTGGTATCTCCATTGTCCAAGTCCTCGTTTTCTCAAGCGAGCACAGTCCCTATGCCACTGTGAAAATGAAGATAAAAATGAAATAAAATAAACGTCGGGATATAATGCCTAAAATGGAGCCACTTCCCCAGTTCCACGACCCGCCCGTGAGGGGCACAATGGAAGAGCCATCGAATTCTGGGTAATATGGGTGAGTGGCCTCCTCCACTCGGTCGGAGATTTTTGGCAGCCATTCTCCCCAGAAGACGCTGGACAGAAATTCCACCCCGGTCTCGAAAAGAGAGAACAAGTTGAGAAACACAAACTTCTGTGTCTCACTGAATGGATTGTAGGATGCCTGATGAGAAGATACTGCCAGCAGGAGAAGAAGGGGGGGCCGTAGAATCGTGGCATAAAGATAGAGATGCTCGCCTACCTTTATTCTGCTCAAGAAGAGGTTGAGCCAGGAAACAAGTCCAACATCCTGTTCTTGTCAGCCAAAACTCAACAGACTTGCCGGTGAATCTTTTCCATCTTTTCCGTCATCGCCGTATTCGCAATGGAGACCGAGACCGAGATCGAGAGAACTGGGTTTCAGACGCAGCAAGAACCTCACCCAACTGAGCTTGTGAAAGGCGGCGTACGTTTTCTATCCCCTCCGTCCGCGCTGCCCAGAAACCTTTCTTTGTTTCTTACCAAGTTACCCGAAGCATTATTGACCAGTCTAACCTATTTGATAGCATGTCAACCAGAAAGTGAGCATCAGCGAGCTCAGGAAAGCCGTCCCGGATTACTGCTTCCAGCCGTCCCTGGCGCGCTCGTTCTTCTACCTGGCCCGAGACTTGACCTATTCGACCATGCTCCTCTGCGCGCTGTACTGCTCGCTTCACACGAGCCTCGTCCGAAACTCGTCCGTCCTGTACTATGCCGTCGTCGGCACCTACGGCTTCTGCCAAGGCATCGTGTGGACGGGGCTGTGGGTGATTGCCCACGACTGCGGCCACAGCGGCTTCTCGACGTCGAGCACGCTCAACGACGCGGTCGGCTTCGTGTTGCACTCGAGTCTGCTGGCGCCGTACTTCTCGTGGAAGTCGACGCATCGCCGCCACCACATCTACACCAACCACGTGGAGAAGGACCTCAACTACGTCCCGCCCAGCCGCTCCGAGTACGCGGCCAAGATCGGCCGCGCCATCGATACGCTCGACGAGGTTGGTCAGGATGCCCCGTCGTCTTGTTCGCGAGGATCCTGCTGCAGCAGGTGATTGGGTGGAATTGGTACATCATCTCCAACATTACGTGTCCTCCCTCGGCCGTGGTCAAGAAGGGCATGTCTGCATGGAGACATTCCCACTTTGATCCCTGGGGAGCAATGTTCCGCGAGTCAGAGGTGGCGGCCATTGTGCTGTCTGATCTGGGATGCATCGCCACCATTTCGGCCCTTTACAAGCTCTGCCAGGTGTTCGGATCCTTCGAGACGCTCTTCTGGGTATACATTGTTCCCTGGTCGTGGGTCAACCACTAGATAGGTATGTAACATATGTACATGCTCCGTACAATGAATGGCTTGCTATCATTAGACGGAGCAACCTGCGCTCTTTTGGGGAGGGGCGAGATGGCCAGACAGCTAATTGCTCACGGGATCGAACAAAACGTTATACGGATCCGTAGTCATGATCACATATCTCCACCACACACATCCCGACTTGCCCAAGTACACGGCGGAATCGTGGACTTTTCTGCGGGAGCAACGTCCACGATGGACCGCGACTTTGGCATCATCGGCACTCACTTCCTACACCACATCTCCTCGGACCATGTGACGCACCACCTCTTCTCTCGCATCCCACACTACCACACGCGTGCGGCAAGCGAGGCCATCATTCCATTGCTCGGCAACCACTACCACGGCCGCGGCCAGTTCCGTTACGAAGATCTTCAAATCGCTTTCCGCGACTGCCAGTGGGTGGAGAGGGATGAGGAGAAGGACAACAGTGAGGTGAGCCCGCGCGACCAGGCTCTATGGTACCGAAGCGGTGTCAGCCCGACGCCCGAGTATAAGATGCGTGGGGCATGGTTCATGTCGAAATTGGCGCCGGTTGCATGATGAAACAAACAAACTGGGCGAAGAAGATGACAATGATGTAGGTTGCATTGGTAAAACCGTTTGACCTCGTGGCAAGGGCGTATCCATAAAGCAAGCCGCTACTATTATCACGATTTCATGTACGCATCTTCTTGAATCTACCCTCCCTCCCTTCCCCTTCCCCTTCCCCTTCCCCTTTCTCCTTTTTGTCTTGCGGTATAATGGTTGGTATCATCTAGTTACTAGTTGGTGTCGGAATGCGTCATGTTTCATTTTCTCTTCATGATAGTGCTCCTAACAGATTGAATGGATACGGAGTTGAGAGAACAAACAATATGCACTTTGCTGAATGTGAAGTGCTTGGTATTCATGGAACCATGGTAGACACACAAGTTCTTGTCTTCATTCTCGTCCTCTTCCCACAGACAGCCCCTCGCGAGTCACGTATCAACTTGTCCAGATATATCAGCTATCAGCCTAAAGACCTTGCTCTGCAACTCGCGCGTCGTTTGGCGGAGGGCCTCGTTGACCATCGTGCCGCTGTGCCCGGCGATGAGTCCCTCCACCAACAGCATGACGATACGTGTCGACCCGTCTGGTTGCTCGACGAAGCCGCAGTCCAACGGGACATGGAGCGTGGCCTCGACGCTCTCCCGGATCATATCTATCGCAACGAGCGGGTTGCCGAAAATGAATCGATGAGCACCGAGTGGCCCTCTGCCACGCCCAGAATCATGCTCATGCTCATGTACGGCAGTGGGCCCCTGAGTTGTTGTTAACTCGGGTCGACTCGACTGAGAATAGGGGAAATGGCGAATCCACCTCCCGTGATCGAACTCGGCAAATAGAACAAAGCCGCTATTGGTTCCCGTCTCCTGTATGACCCGCGCGATTCCCTCCGCACTAGTCTGCTCGCGAAGCACGCCCGCCTTGATTGGCGGAACGTGGTGGCGGAAACGCTCGACAAGCTCGGCATACGGTGAGGCCACGTCGAGTATTGCTATTCGTGCGGCCAGAAATTGCTATCGGTGCGGCCGCCCCACTTACTTCCTGATTTGTAATTTTTTTTTTTACTAGATACCCCCGCTATTTTACACTACCGTGTATAGATGCTTCTAAATTATTAAAGTAATTAATTAAGGCACTAGGATACTGCGAATTTAACTATAGCTATAAGGCCTCTTAAGCTAATTCGCTTAAAAACGTAATTTCTAGTGTTTTCTTTAAAAGTATACACTTTACCTAGCCTAACTAGTTATTCTAGGGTATTAGAGACTACTAAGGAGCTTACTAATATAATTTAATGCCTCTTACTACCTACTATATTATAGGAATAACCTCTATAACGTTAAGAGATAATAAGGCTATTAAATTCCTATAACCCTAACCTCCTTATATTAACTCTACTATGCTATTCCTATTATTACTTAATTAGCTAGCTATATGCTATATAGATTATTAATAACGCTATATTACGCGGGCTATTCCTACCTTATCTTATAAGAGGGTTTGTCAAATGCTTGAATTAAGCCACCTTATGCTATTATTGCGAGATCTTCCTAGCTACAAGGATTAAAGCTGCTACCTAAAAATATAGGTCTAAAGCGGGGTAAGAGTGGGGAGGTCGCACCGATAGCAATTTCTGGCCGCACGAATAGCAATACTCGCCACGTCAACGGTAAGTCGCTGGATCGGGACGGTCTCGACGGATGCGTTCTGAGGAAGTGCCAAATTCATCTTGTCGCCTTGTATTGTGTTGTTCGATTCGTCGATGAAGCATCGCCGAGAGTCTGTGTGTGTGTGTGTGTGTGCGTGAGACTACCGACGGACAGACAAGGGCAGGTAGATGTATAGTTGGATGGCGGTAGCAAACTCGGAGCTGCCGCTAGTGTCTTTTCCAAAAGAGTACACATGTTCATCTACTAATAGCTAATAGAGTAAGACACGCAGACACGCAGACACGCAGACACGCAGACACAATGCGTCAAGTTGGCGGTGTATACATATGTAAGTCGGGCATTGGTGGAGAAGCCAAGTCGCGGTCGAAAAGGCACCCCTTATAGTAGCAAACATGTACTCCGTATTCGGGCGGTGATTACGTACGCCCAGGCATAAAATGTATCCATACATATACTCCTTTGTTCTTTGAAAGGTACAAATTGTCTACTCTGCTGCAGGTTGCGGGAAAACACGTTCCTCATGCAAACATGGCGCGCGGTTCCCGTGCAATGCCCCTGCTGCAGTGCGAGTCTCGCTTCGATATCGTTGTACATACATGTACGGAGTATGTCACTTGTTTGGGACCCGTGACGCCGTTCCGGGAATACCCAACAGCTTTCGCCTGTATCGAGCCGGGATTCGATCCCGATTCCCAGCATGGCCGGCAGTGATCACCATGTTATGTACCGTTGGGCGCTTCAGACACTCGGGCAGAAAGATTCGCTTTCCACGCGGGAGGAAGCAGAGAGGGTGAGTTCATACTCATACTGCGCGTTTAGTTTCTCGTTCTGGATAGTAACCCTGGTTCTCACAAACTCGGTACGTTCCACCGCCATGGGTCTTGTATCGGGCATGCCCATTGCCGAAACTCGCGGAAAGAGACAACTTCTCGCAGGAACTGGAATTGCAGGCCGAGAGCACTGCATGGAGTTTGATCACACTCTGGGCTCGGGATCGCAAGAAAACATGGGCATGACTGGCTCAAGAAGAGCGATGGGGAGAAGTGACGAGCGGGAAACGACTCTGTGAATGCCAGGGCTAGGCTGTACTCAAACTGCATTGCATTGATGAATCTACATGTAAAGGGTACGAAGCAGTGGTAGCTTCCTATATATACTATATGCCCCTGATGGTTACTCTGCGCTAGGAACCTTATTAATACTCTCTTAGGGAATATACTAGCTAGCTGTCTAACTCTGCAAATCGACAATAATAATGACAATGACAATGCCGACGGAAAGTCGAGTGGCGCCAGCAACGGCTGCTGGGACATACCTGACGGCCGTGACTTGTGTGACAACCCTTCTCGTAAGTTCACCCGAAGAGCAGAGAATGAGAAGAGCAAGAGGAAGTCCCATCACCACTTCGCACGACCGACTGACCGACTGTATGTACTCCGCAGGTCACCGCCATCATCTACCACAGACTATGGCTACACAAGCTCGCGAGGTATCCAGGCCCGTTCCTCGCCCGACTCTGCTCCGTTGCAAACTGGTATCATGCAGCCAACGGAGACAGACACGAGTGGCTATACCGCCTTCACACACGCCATGGTTCGCAAAATCTTCCTCTCAAGTTGTCCCCCCTCAAAAGTCTGGCAAGGAAAAAGAAAAGAAAGAGAAGGCAATCTCTGACGGCACAACACAAGGTCCTGTAGTGCGCTTCGCGCCAAACTCCCTGTCGTTCAACACAGCAGAGGCATTCGATACCATTTACAAATCGTCAAAGACAAACGTCATCAAGTCGGACTGGTACCAATGCGTGCGCGACTCTGCAGGCGGTTTCGAGAGCACCTTTACCGCTCGACAGACGGCCCGCCATGCCGCGAAGCGCCGCCTCCTCTCGCATGCGTTTTCGGAACGCGCTCTGAGAGATTACGAGCCCAGGATCTGCGCCCACATTGAGGCCTGGATCGAGGCTATCCGGGACGAGATTGGCGATGGCGGTCTTGTTGACATCGACTTGGGACAATGGTCCAACTATCTAATATTTGATATCCTCGGCGATGTAGGCTACGGGGCTTCCTTTGGACTCGTTACGACGGCAAAGAATCGCTCCATCGTGGATTTGATTCCCAAGGCAACAGGTGGTTGGTACTCTGTAGGTCAATCATGTCCACGCTGTTCTGTTCTGTTCTGTTCTATTCTGGTTTCCCATATCCTCATCCACTTTTCAACAACAAAATTCCCCCTTCGTGTACAGAAATAAAAATACCCCAAGTGATAGCAACTCCAACACAGAGACAGAAGAAGCTGACCAACCCCCAACCCCCAACCCCCAACCCCTCTCTCTTACCCCCTACAGCTGGGCTACCACCCCTTCACCAAGCCCCTTCGCCACATACTCTTTCAAACGCCCCTGGGTACATATCTCGGCGGCCCATCCTATCACCACAACATCCAATTCCGGACTTTCTGTCTCAGCAAACTCAAGGAACGTCGTCAAAAGGATGCCGAAGCCGAAGCCGAAGCCGAAGCCGTACTCGCCTCACGCCCTCCCAGCCCGCTCCCCCGCGTCATGTTCGCGCACCTCCTCCACGGCCGGGACCCCGAGACAGGCAAGGGCTACTCCACCGGTGATCTTGCCTGCGAGAGCGTTCTTCTCATGGTAGCAGGATCGCAATCCACGGCCGGCGGTCTCGCCGCCATCTTCTTCTACCTGGCGCACCACCCCGCGAAGCTGGCGCGCCTACGGGCCGAGATCCACGGCACGTTCTCAAAGGAACAGGATATCCGGTACGAGTACGCGTCGTGTGCGCTGGCGACGCTGCCCTACTTGCGCGCCTGCATCCACGAGTCCCTGCGCTTGTCCCCTCCCACGCCCGGCCATCTGCCACGCGACGTGGTGGGCCCGGACGTCGTCGCGGCGATAGATGGACATGCCGTCCCGCGAGGCACAACAGTCGGGGTGAGTCCCTACGCCGTTCACAGAAACCCATCCTACTTCCGAGACCCGCTGGGTTTCGTGCCAGAGAGGTGGCTGGCGCCAAGAGACAGAGACGGACGCGGCGGTCCGATGGTGGGATTCGCAGCCTTCAGCGCCGGGCCGACGGGCTGCATTGGGCAGCAGCTGGCCATGGTGGAAATGTCGTTGGCTGTGGCGAGGCTGCTCTGGCGATTCGATCTGCGGCTGCTGCGTCGAGGTCGAGGTCGAGGTCGAGGTCGAGGTCGAGGTCGAGGCGCGGACACGAGTCAAGAAAAACCCGTCGAGTTCATCGCCAAGGATCGGTTTGTGGGGCAAGCCGAGGGTCCGAGGGTGCGGCTTGTGTCCTGCTCGCCCAGGGAGGATGCTTGAATGAACTGAACTCACTTTCATTGTACAAAAAACAAAAAAAAAGACTGCCTGAATATTTTCTTCTCTTTTTTTCTTTTCTTTTCTTTATTTCTTTTCTTTTTTGGCTACGATTCGTGTTGAATCAACGTCCCATTCAGATCCACATGAATAAACCTCCTCCCTCCACACCGTCATCCTCATCCTCATATCTCACATCTCACCGTCCAGTCCAATTCAAGCAATCTCCGCCTCAATCACACTCTCTACCGACTGCGCAGGTCTCCAAATCTTGACGACCCTCAAGCCAGCCCTCTCAATCAGTTTCCGCCATTCGCCCTCGTCTCTCTCCTGCGCCGACAAACACGCCATCATGGTCATGTCCGAAGTCGTCACTCTCGCCGACGGCTTGACCGCACTAATCAAGCTCTCGTGAATCAGTAACCGGGAGTAGCCTTTTTCCATGGCCTTGGCGACATGCTCCAGAATCGTCACGGCCTTTTCATCGGCCCAATCGTGAAGCACATTGTGCATCAAGTACGCTCTCGCGCCCTTGACGGGCTGCTCTGTGAAGAAGTCATGTCCCTGAGGCTGAATCGCCTTGGATAGCTGCAAATCCTTGACCACCTCTGGCAGATCTTGTAGAATGAGACTCCCGTCCGGAATGTCCACATGGCGAGCGCAGAATTTCTCCAAGTCATGCCCTTTGCTGCCGCCGATATCCACGACGAGCGCACGATCAGGCTTCTCCTGCCCGCTTCGACAATCGTATCCGTGGGATAGACCTCTGGCCACGGCGTCAGGTTGTACTTGGAATGGCACTGCATCGCGTCATGAAAGTGACTAGCCAGCTCAGGCTCCATCATAAGATCATGGAAGAAGTCGTTTGGGGTGCCCTTCCAAAATTGCCAATTGCCATCCGTCACATCCGTAGGGTTCTTGTACCCCTTCTCCTTCAAAAACGACGGCAAGCTGACGCACATGGGGTTGTTCAGCCCGCTGTAGACCTTGCCATATGTAGACGGCAAGGCGGGGTCCTCGGCCAGGGCTTTGGCCCAAGCCGTCGGCGCGAATGTGTCCTCGGCTGTCTCTGTGACGAGGTTCTGACCCGAAATCTGCCTCAACATGCGCCGGATGACGAGAACATCGGCACCGACAAGCTCGGCGAGCTGGGCAGAAGTCTGGGGAATGTGGCCCTGCTCCGCCCATTTGGTGAAGATGCCGACGTCGATGAGCGTCTTGATGGAGGCATTGGTGACTGGGTTGACCCAGTTGTGATCCCAGACAATGTCCCAGGGCGACTGGACCCTTCGCAGGGCTTCAAACAGGCCATCTCTTGCTCGAGTGCGCTCTGCCTCGTTTGCGAATGAAGATGCACATGTCCCCGGAGAGTGTCCAAGAGCTGGTCTGCGGATGCCATGGTCTTATCAGTTCCTTTTCTGTCTTTCTCGATGTGACTGATATGTACGCGGGGAGAGCGCAGGAAAAGAGAGAGAGAGAAAATATCAGGTAACAAGAAGTACAGCGAATCCTTCCAAGGAATTGTTTGATGAGAAAATCAGGGCTTCAAGTTGCTCGATGCGGCCCTTTCCGTATCGCAGATGCGCAGATGCGCAAAACTCCGTAAAAGGTCCCTTGCGGACTAATTGTACATTAATACCATCCTGTTCCAGCTGCATGCAGTCCAACAAGCCGGTCTGATTGGAAGGAGATCTGCGAATGAACATTCACTTGCTCCTTCCCCGCCGTGAACTACAGGCCGATGGGGATCTCGAGTGAGTGGGTCACGGAATTAATTAGTCCTGTTTGGGATGTCATCTGCGACTCAGTGCGGAGAACTCCTTCCTTTTGACCAGGAGCCAACAGCCACCGAGCAAGCCCGCCGATGAGTTATTACCTCAACGGCATAAAATTATCCGTGCGCCATGTCAACCAGCCAAGGCGCCATACCATATACTAAAGAAGCAAGCAGACGACAAAAGGCTTAATTGTGCACATTGTCCGGAACAAGACAACAGGGCTTGCCTTGGGTCTGTGGTTTTTCAGGGTCCAAACCCCGTACTGCATGTATGCTGTGCGGAGTACATACCAGGGAACGTCCAAGGAAATGGGGAAGCTCTTGCTAATAATACTGCGACGTGCATGCTTAGTGTATTGGTGGCTGCGTGCCTGCCACGCGGGGACAGATTATCTGCGCCATCGTGTGCCATCGTGGCCCCCTGTTGGTCTTGCAGCTAGGGAATTGAAAGCTCTCTGAATGTGGCACACATACCATGTATCTTACTCCGTACTTTAATCGAGGTATTAGTAACATCAAATTAATCTATCAGACGATCAACACCACAGTGCAGATGGCCCGAGAAATGTCCATCATTAATTTATCAGTCTAGGCCTTCCTTGCTTTCCCAACCGCCGAAGAAGTCCCATGAGTCATGACATTGATTCATGTACATACTTCAACACCCAATCGGCGTAAAAGGCGAAGGCAAAGGAAAAGGAAAAAATTCATGTTGGGAATCCACAACGGCACCAGGCTGGGTCTGCCAGACACATCCCGTCCTGGCCTGCTGCCCCTAGTACGTAGGTATATATGTACGTATAGCTCGGCGAAAGGACCGGTAAGCTCTCGGGCCAAAAAAACAATGTCTCGATTTATGCTCCATAAGTGATACCTAGTTTTCTTTCCGGGGCCCTTAGGCCGTTGTAGTCTCGGCTAGCAAAACAGGCCAGACAAGTGCCCCAACCTCAAAACAAGATCATTCCAATGAAAAATACTTTTCTTCGTGTTCAGAATGTAATAACATACAACAGTGATAAAATTGAACAAATAGATCAAATTGAACAAATAGATTAGAATGATATTCGCTATCGCCGTAATCTAAGCAATTTCAGATTCCGCAAACCTTCCAGCCCGGCTCATGTAAATATCCTACTGGGAACCAAAGTGGTCTCCAAGCTCAATCCTCAGACGCCTAATTCGCACTCGCTGTAATACACGTGATGTCGCCTACCGACACCATGCTCCTCCGCTCACCCTCTTCCTGACGGAACCTGCATGGCCTTGTCGTTGCTCACAATGGTGATGTGGCTCGCCTCGACATCCACTGCGCTAGGTTTTGTTACAAGTGGAATATCGTCCACACTCGAATGCATGCCGTTATCGGATGTATGCTCGCCATCGTCTGGTTTTGTCCCTCGTATCCCGACCACTGCCCTACGTCTTTCCTAGAGCGTCCTTCACAGCTACCGGATGGCTTTCGAGAGCTTCGGGCTGTCGTCACTTGGTCCTTGATGAGACGGATCAATGGACCTAGAGTAGGAGTGACGCGCATATCAATAGAATCGCGCCTTCGGCAACGCCAAGAATGTCAAGATAAGGCACCGGGTCTGGGAGCAAAACGAGTCAAGTCAGTAATGTCTCGAGATGCGAGCAAGGGGACTTGGGTGGGCACTTACAAGTCGGGTCTACCGCGAGAATGGAAAAGATTTCTCCAAAAATCGCCAACTTGTAAATAGAAACAATGCAAGCCATGACGCTGAGGCCCAAGGCTATTGAGACCGCGATTCGTGACTTGAGAGGCATGTTGAGCCTCATGACAAAATATATCGGGTACAATGCAAAGAAGATGTCGAGAAATGCCGAGTAAGCAGACGTGAAGTAGCCCAGATTCGCCAAGATACTGACCGAGGCGCAGGACCCTGGAATGGTTCTGTCCCATCCTCGCTCAACGGGGTCACATTGCTTCCACCACCAAATCGACGTAGCGAGGATGCAAGCCTGTGAGGAAACCGCGAGGCCCCAGAACACAATCGTCGTTTTGATGCCATAGTTGAGAATCCTCTTCAAAATAGCAATCATGGCAAATTTTGGGAGCGAGAAGGACCAGATCAGGACGGAGCTGATGATGATATTCCATCGGTTGGCTTGGACGATTTGTTCAGGCTCCAGTGCGGCCATGTGTCTCCCTAGGCCGTGGGAGGACCCGATGGTCACCAATACGCACGTTACCAGCAGTACCACAACGCAAAAACAGTGATGTAGTCATCCAAGCCGAATCCGCCGTGCGGCCCTCGCTTCAGAAACACTCGGCAAATGACGCGCAAGGTGACAATGACTGTAGCAAGAATGGACGATTAGAACGACCGATGACTCGTTCCATTGTTCTATGGGTAGATGTGATGTACAGCATCCCCTGACGCAATACACAAAAGAAAATCATGGTCGTCACTAACCGGCAGTGACGGCGAAAAGGGCCCAGCAGGCTCTATCCGCAACATGGCCCAAATCCTCTGCTTGCCATGATGATGATGCCATATCAATTGTCGGCTACGTGCTGATGCTGGAGAAGAAATTTGAAGAAATCCGCCACTTCAGACAATCAAGGCGACAATTCGTGTGATATCGACGATGATGTCGGCATGTCGACCTTGCCTGGTGTCTCTACAGCTCAACCAGGTGGAATCACATACCTGGGGTGAAGAGGGAATGTCAGGACGCGAGGAGGGGAGACGCTTGCTTAGTCTTGAAGCACAAAAGCTTCAAGGAGGGAGAACCGACAGACAGAAGAAGAAAGAAGAAAGTCTCCGGTAGTTTCCACCAGCGGGCTGGTCCCTCATTCGTGTTAGATGGGATAAGTATGTTGCGCAAACACCAAAATAGGTAAAGAGGCTGTTTAAAAAGAAAAAAAAAAAAAAAGAAGGGTGTCACCAAAAGCAAAAGACGGGAATTAGAAGAAGCGAGCCGAGCCAGTGGTGAGTGGACAAGAAAAATGCACGAGTTACTAATCAGGAAAGCGAAGCACCCTGATTGAAGCACGTGTTGCGGAGGTCAGGGGGCAGGGAGCTCCGCGTAGCAGCTTCCCGCTTTCCCTCTATTAAAATAAGGCCGTCCTGTGGAGATGTCTCTTCTAATTAGTCACTTCCGAAATACTCTTCGGCGACTGGTTAAGAAATTTTTTCTACCTCTCTTAACCGCCTAGCTAGAGGGGGCTAAGAGCTAGAGAGGGGGTAAGTTAAGGAGGAGGCCCGCCGCAGGCGTAGCTCGCCGCAGGCACCGGCAGGGCCCCAGAGGGAATAGAAAAGCTTACATATCTAAAAATAATTAAATTTTAAGATACGTAGTATGAGTAATTATAATTCATTCGTGATCGCAGATGTGGTGTTGTGGTTAAATTGTGGTTGCAAAGAGCCCATTAATCAACTAGCCCGTCAATCATCAATCAACGAGCCCTTCAATCAATCAACGAGCCCGTCAATCAATCAACGAGCCCGTCAATCAACAAGCCCGTCAATCAATCAACGAGCCTGTCAATCATCGATCAACGAGCCCGTCAATCAACAAGCCCGTCAATCAATCAACGAGCCTGTCAATCATCGATCAACGAGCCCATCAATCATCGATCAACGAGCCTGTCAATCATCGATCAACGAGCCTGTTTTAGTGATTATCTAGCGATTTAGATAGTAGTTAGCCCCGCGGATACCGAAGCTTTCCCTGTGCCTATGATGCCGAACTTCGGGCAGCCATAAGGATCTTGTATGGCAGTACTCCATACTCCGTACATGCATATGATATGGGTGACCATCCTTATTATTAGCTGGCTTCTTCCGCTTCTTCCCAATTACTCCGCAAATTATGTCATTCTTGCAGTGCTTTGTCGCGTGGATGATTCCAGTTTATCAATCGACCCAGACGGCCGTTTGCCGAAGCTGTCGAAGCCTGGTTTCGTGTCGATAAGTGAAAGGAAACAGGCAAGAAAGCCAATTCAAGTCACAAGCCCGGGCAAGTGCGGAGTGAGTGGCTCTTGATCTCCAGTGCGGCTCGGGAGGCGCGTTGGCGCATCATGATGACTGGTCTGGTGGAGATGACACTTGAGAGCGCCTTTACTCCGTAGAGACAAAAGCAAAAAGAAAGAAGGGGGTAATGAGCTAAAACAATCACTGGCGATCGATTCCGCCTCGAGAATAGTCCAAGTCTCGTCGGAAACTTTTTCCATGTAAACTCCTCCCATCTATTTCAGCCAGTTGGAAGAAAGAGCAAAGCCTGTGCGCACTTTCCTCACGGGCCGAACGAGGCGGGATATGGGGCCCATGGTGGCTGGCAATTTGCTGGAGTATTCCGTAAGCCTTGTACATAATACACGTACATAAGCGGAATCAACGCTAAGCACGGACTTTTTTTCCTGCAGTCCCATAGTCCACGTGACTGAGTTTGAGTGCGTGCCACGGAGTCGTCGATCATGGCTCGACAAATTCCCTGTCCAATTGAACTTATCTGACGGGCTTAAATTAGCTCATCGTGCCGGAACCAGGGTTTCGATAGCCCGCAGCGCCAAATTTGGGGAGCTACAGCATAAAGAATCCCGATTGGTGAAGCCCATTGAGCGAGTTTTGTTGAGGTCATCATAATGTGGTGATGTCGTCCATCCGTCCACGAGGCGAGCAATGCTACCTTCCCCTCCCTTTTCAGGGCTTTAATATATACTGAGGACAGCTAGACTGACTGGAGCAACATAACGGACCTTTACTTTGATTTACGGGGGCAGCTGTTGGGCAAGACAAGCCTTCTTGGTCGTGGTGGTTGTTACAGGCGCCTTGGTGGTGCAAGTGCTAGAGTCCGTGACAAGTGACGACAACAAGTCTTGGCTGGTGGGCAGGTCTCGGTATTCCCAGGAGCAGGGCAGGAATAGCATTATGCCGAAGAAAATATGGCACACCCAAATGTGCGAGCCGGGCTACATACATTCAAAATGGGTCATGAGTCCGTGACGCTGGCGGCCGTTTGCTCATCTGAAAAGGATAAACTTTGCGGCTGCACTATGCCCATATCAAATTTGTCATTGGGGGTTGATCAAGGTGACTGCGTTGGTGATATTTGTCCCACAACGGAAATCACCGTCGCGACTTCGTGCAAAGGCGCAACGTTCAACGGCCTGCAACTGGTGGCGTGAAAAGTCGCTGTGCTGCACACCCAATGGCGATGCTCTGATTCAAGAAGACAAGTGCGACGAAAATCCATGCGAGGAAGACGGGACGGCTACTGTGAAGACGATCTCGGACCAGTGGTTGACGGCTGGAGTAGACGATCAGTCGAGGAGTTTCACATGCCAGTTATGAAGACCCATCTCCATAATGGTTCAATGACCTTGATGAGCAACACGCTGGGGTGCCAGACCTGGATTACCAAGAAAGCAACAATTGCCCATGAATACCAAGGCCCTCGTCTGGAATTCCGCTCCATACCCATCCGGAGACAAACGAGACTGGCTCCTCCGTTTCGGAGGAGGGTTGGCTGAGATGAGCCCAAAGGGTGCATTCATGAAAGACAGCCTCCAGTGCCAAAACATTGTCCTCACTTTCCACAAAATCGCGGGACTCGCCTCCAAGGGGCTTCAGGCGGAGCACTTTTTCGAAATCCAGATACTAAAGCAGCTGCTCGAAGCCGCCATTACTGTTATGCTTCCCAATGTTTCTCTCGGCAGCGTCAGCGTCACGCCGGTACTATCAGCCCCATGACTGGTGTTCCTTCAAACTGGGCGCCGCCCGACAACACTCTGGCTGGTCGCATAATGAGTGCCATTGACAACTGGGGTAATATGAAGAACCTGCTTCTTGTCCAAGGCAATATCAACTGGGTTAAGGGTAAACTGTTTCGCTTGCATAATCCCATTGCAGAAAAGACATTGAGCAGGAGTATCAAACAAAGCACTTGGTGGGGACGTCCCTCACTCAAGCTCAACATATCTCGAACACCTTGCAAATTGTAAGTTTTGTCTTTACAAGTTTTGTCTTCTGCCGCTTACAATCTAAATGCATTGGCGGCTACATTGGGAAATGTTAACTAATCCGCAACGGCAGGTTTTCGCCGTCTTCAGCTACATGAATGATGCCTACTCCGAGATCACTAAGCGAGAATATCTCCAACAACTCGCTGCCGAGATGTGACTCCCTGTCCCAATCGCCGTTCCGTACGACGCCATTCTCCTCCAAGCTCGAATAGGCTATCATCATGTCTCCCATCGCCCACGAAGACTCGAACAAATCCGATGAGGGCAACGGGTGATACATGCTCGAACTACTCATATCCCCTCCTATCCCTGAAGTGTACTCCATCGACATAGGATCAGTGTCCCACCTGTTCCGCGCCAACAGTTGGGTGGTGGAGACAATATATGAGGCCTCGGAACTTGACGATGAACGATCCGGTAAAGAATTGCCTGATGCTAGGAATGAATCAACGGGAGTCCGAGTCGACTCCCTTCTGAAAGGATATGATAAAGAGTGTGGTACACCTTCGGAGGTACATGTACCTGATAGAGCCCTTCCAGGGCTGTGATCGAACAGGATGCCGGACTGCAGCCTTGATGACAACCTCTCCCGTGTCTGGTCCATCAACAAGGCAAGTGGGCACTGCATTTTTCGCCGCAATTGTTCAAGAAGCAAGACTCATATTGCCGGTATGAAGTTTCTATAACTGGCCAAGCTCGATGGATCAATGGAATATCGGTGCATGTATTGCATTCGGCTATCGCAGTGGATAGCGCCAGCCACGGGATAGTAATATACCAACGAAATCCCTCGCCACGTGGATCCGAGTACATGAGCTGGGCTTTCTCGAGATTGTGCAGGGTTCTTCGTAACAAATCGGTGTCACCGCCACGCAATGGTGATGGTGAGGATGCCGGAGTTTGGACGCCTGGAGTCAATTGGTATGGAAGCAACTCGGAGAGCCGCATGGCAGATACGAGGCATTGTGTGCTATGCCATGTGAACCAAGCATATAACGATGATTCGGGGTCGCAGAGATGCACAAGCACCAGTGCCTGTTGCTGAAATTGACTGACATACTTTCGACGCTGCTCTTGATTGGGAAAATGGCCCATGCCGGCGATGAAGCACCACTGGTACTCCTGGACACACCGTCAAGCTTTTCCGGTTCAGGAAAGTTCAGCAGCCGCCCCGCTACTTGGGCGCGGTATGTCACGAGAGCAAATGTGGTCTCGGTGAGCTCCTCTTTATCAGGAAGCTGCTCTGAGGTGGAAAGATCGAAGTCGAAGTCGTTAATGTGGCGAACCCTGGAAACTGCCAATTCGGCCTCCTGGTGACTGATGAGTGGTTTGGTGGATTGTGCAAAGGAGGCTTGCAAGTCGACAAGACAGATTGTGAGCCATAATCGCAGTCTCATTTGTTGGTGGAAGAATGGCTCTGCGGCAGACCCATCGCCCGGCTCTTGGTTTAATCCCATGGCAATTGCAAGTCTGACAGCCAGAGCCGCCAATGTCCAAACCGCAGTGCTATTCTCTCCTGATCTCCTGCCGATCTAGGAGTGAACAATTCGTCAGTGGCGTCCGTGGCATTGCAGTTGTCTACAAGAACACTTGAGGACTTACCAAATAAAGAACAAAGGACTGGAGGACGATCCTGTCCCGCGTCGTCAGTAAGCCAACTCTCTCGATGGCAACTTCGCATAACCCGCGGTACGTCGAGACAAGATTGGACTTGGTCGTCTGGAACATGGCTTTGCATTGTTCCTCGGTCAATGTATTGGCAGCAGCATAGCACACAGCAGATTCGAGGGCTTGAATGGAGGTGTGGTCCTCTGGGTAGCCCAGATACCTGTCGCCATCCAACATCCACTTGCTGAGTGAAGGTCTGTGTAGGATTTTGATGATGGGATCCACGTTCCGCAGGTAGACACTGCAGAGTTGTGCTATGCTCGCTTTGTCCCGGTGAGGGCTCAAAAGTTTGATTTTTCTGGATTTATCCAACTGAAGCAAACGTAGGCAGTGTGTACCATCTCTAACGTGGTGCTTCTGTCCCAGGTCGTCCATATCGGCGTCGTTGTCGTGAGCTTCGCCGAGAGGCAGCATTTCAGGCGCTGTACTTCTGCCATCCTGCGTAGTCAAAGATCGCGTCAGTCATGTTTTCAATTGAGAAAAGAGAGTCCGAAGCCTACTTCATGCATCAAGTCTGCCCACCAGAGTTGGCTGGATTGCGGAATGAAGGCGCTCTCATCTTGGTCACTTCCAACCGAGAGCTCAGGCTTCCATGATGAGGGGCTGGGCAAGCTTGCAGCTGCAAACTGTGAATCATACGTGAGCTTAATCGAGCACGTAGCCTGTATTTGGGTATAGATGCAGTCAGCTTTTTCCCTGTCTGATTCTCAGTTCACCACATTGATCATGGTTGTTGTCTACATGTAGAATGGCGGTGTTGAATGATGGAATTTCCCAGGTTCTGCTCCGCGGTACGTACCGCGCATGGGCGCAGCTGGTCTACCCCACCTGCTGACACTGATGAGAGTGTGCCAGCCTGGCCATTGACAGACAAGCCAATTTTCTGAACGAGGCTTTCCAGCCAGCGAATTCGATCTGTCAGATCCTGATGCTAAGCATCAGCGCAAGCGATTTCATACAGATCGGTGCGTCTCGTTGATGGCCGTACATCGAATGATTATTCCTTTTGCAGTCCAACGCGCAAGAACGGACCAGACACATGGCGACAGGGAATGCAGCGTACCATTCCATTCGGCCCGCACTTGACAGACAGGTCACAGGAGGGAGTCGGAAGGGACGCGACAAAAGCGCATGATGGAACAGTCACGTAGAAGACATGGGGTATTATCAATGTTCTTCGGGCACAGCAAGCAAGCAAAGAAGAAACGGATGGCACAGTACATACAGAGTCTCTTCTTACTTCTTGGTTCAGGTCATGATTCATTTTCTCGTCGTCGCCGCCCCGTACCAGCGTCTCCAATCGACCAAGATGAGGTTCAAGATCGATGCCGCGGGCCAATTTTTCAACGAAATTCAATGGGCAGGACGTGCCTGGGCCTGAGCCTCCGCCACTGGTATTTCGTCGCCGATTTTTAGACGGAGGGCGTGTTGTTGACTTGCAAGATGACATGTTTCGAGAGCGACGAGCATGCCGGCCTCTGGGTAGTCGTGGACGGTACACGGGTACACAGGTTACTCCAGACAATGTGCAATTGGTGCAAGGGTCGAGTTTGTCGCATTTGAGCTTGCGATCCCGACACAGCGCACAGCTGAGTTGCGGAACTGCTCTGTCTTTTTGTTGCACTTGCCGTTCCTTCATTGCCACGTATGTCCAGCACTGGATGAATCGTCAAGTTGGAAGGTTGTTATTGCGCCCTTGTGGCTGTCCAGCGGACCATCAGTTTGCCAGCAGGCCTGACATTATATACTCTGCCGCAATGAGCAAAGTACAACAAGATGCTTGGACGTTCGGTGCACTCGTCCGGCGGCTATGCGGCTATATACAATTTGGTGAGAGGTATTACCTCATAGAGAATTAGGGTCTGCTCCTGCAGTGGGTGGTTAATGTCTAGGCCCTTGACCGGCCATTCTTTGGCCCGTCTTTTCTTCGTCTCGATGCCATAGGACGGTGCAAGTTCATCGACTTTGAAGCATCGCCTGTTGTAATGAATCATCAGTTCCCCGCGCCACAGCCGGCTTGCAGCAGTATGGGTAGCGTAGATACTACCCTGGATCCCAACCGAATGAACTGCATACATATGTATGCCATCTTCAGGGTCCCCTGTGCTCAGATCGTTGTTGCACCTCCCGGGTGTCCCCAACACGGGCTGCCATCCAGACATTTGAGCTACAATTCGGTTCAAAATGTACAAGGAAAAAGGCCAGCTTTTGAGGAGAGACGGCAGGGGCCGTTGTGCCAGGCCGTTCCCTTCCGAAAGGTGCTTTTATGATGAATGTCCTGGATTCGGATGCGAATCCGACAGCTCCACCATGATCACTATCTGGACACTATTGTGGCACATCCTACATCTTGGAGCTACGTATGCTATTATTATGCGCAGGACCACCATGGACAATTCGGAACACGCCGCGATGGGTGGTGCGGAAATAATTGATCAAGATTTCCCCATCTGTCACCATGCAGCTAGCTACACTAGTTGGTCTGCGGTGCACAGGCGGCCCATCCAAACGCTTTGGGCCTTTCCCCAAGACGATACGATGTACGATGATGACGACCGGATCTCTGAATAACGAGCTTCAATCTCATTCAAGCAGACTTTCACCTCAGGTTGGATTGATGAGACTGAAATGTATGCTGGGCCGAGTCTCCTGTCTCAAACTTGGCCTTGACCGAGACGGATTCCAAATTGCCGTTTTTCCGATTTTCGACAAATTACAATGCCTTTACCATCTCTTAAACCAAGCGGATAATTTTGGCTATACCTCATAAGCGCTGGATTTGCCGAAGCAATCTCAAGCCAGGGGTCTATAGTGTCTAACACTATTGACCACACGATTGCGTCTACACGATGAAAGCAAAAGATGCTACATAAATACACGTGAAGCTTATATGCAATCGGCGGAACGGAGAGTACGGAGAGATTGCGCTCACAGATGGGTATATTCGGAACAGCATTCCCAGACGGAAGCGATGGGTCCTGCCCGATTGGTGCTACGACATGTGGACGCCAATATCGACAAGACTGGTGACTGGCACAATGCCGCATCAATAAAGCCAGATACTCAGCAAGACTCCGTACCACGCACAAGTGCAGCTGTGGGCGGTCGCAGGCGTTCCCGCGGGCTGCTTTTAAGTAACAGTAACCTGGCCCAACACACGTCAGCTTCAACCTGCAGAGCCAGAGGAAATAAAATAACATTTCCGCCCTGGCGGACGTCACTTTCTACAACAGACGGGACCTCGTCGTGGCTATTTCATCTTAAGTTCCCTGCCTGCAAGGGCGGCAGTTGCTCCCGCTCATGGAAACCAGTAACCACAGCTAAACTTTACGTGCAGAGTTCCTAGATATCAATGAGTGTATCTTACAAATCTGAGCATGCATTCAGTGGAATCTGATACCGTGCCCTGCCAAGCTGGAGCACGATGTTGTTCTGCCTCGGTCACACAACATCGAATCACACGTCAGATCCGATACCGTACGTAGTTTGCGTGACACAGCTGGGAATATATACGTGACACCGCGCACGGCTCAAAACAAAGAACAAAGTTGCCAATGCACTAAAATACGACAAGTCACTAAAAATGCCAAATTCTCGACGAGAGACGCGCCAGGTGATTACGCATGTAATGATGTCCAAAACCTCGATTCAAGACAACTTGACCAGGAAATAAGGAGTCATTACCTGGCCGTAGGTGAGTGAATGTGAACCGTCTGATTCACGCCCCACGTGGCGGATCCTCCAATTGAGCCGCAAGTCTTTTTGCATTCGTCGCATCCGGAGAGCAAAACATCAACATCAACAAACCCTCTCACTAAATAAGTTAATACCACTGTGGCCCAAACAGATAAAGCGTGTTCTCAACCAGCAGGGCAGAACAGCCGTGATTCGCGACGTACCCTACCCTATGGATGGTGATTGGTCCAATGAACGGTTCCAACTTCGACAACCTACATACATGCATATAATATAATAATATGTATGCATCTACTGAGGATCCTAAATCCTCGCTGCCTTCTCGTGATAAGCTGTCCTTGTTACCGAATCGAGTCCGATTTCTATTGATCAAAACCCCATTTATATGGAGTACTCTGATAAGTGCTTCTTATCGCTTGGGCGAAACCCGGCGTTGGACCTTTGCCAGCTCGCAAATTTTGCTCCAGTATGTACTCCCGTAATGCGGTCCCAACAGGGAAGCCGATAAGAAGCGACGTTACGTTGCGCAGAGCCAGCGTCCACGTCGGCCAACTAAGCCTTTCTGGGCAAAACGCCCGCCCTCATCGCATGGTTGCCGAGGTCGACCTGCCAGGTGCTTGAATAACGACAAGTTGCTTTGGATTTTATTCTGACCGCTATCCTTTTTGCGTCCGGGAAGGAAGCTCTGGCTCCGTACATTACATGTACGTACTTTTCGTCAAGACAATTCCTTTTCCACAGCTTCTGGAAAAGTTGTGTGTGGCTTCCACTCACTTCCAACCCCCTTGGTACGTTGCATCGCGGCCCACGATTCAGCCAGGATCAAAGGCCCTCACCAGACCAGATTTCTCCGGTCATACTCGCCTGCTAAAGCGAAGAGAGACGGGGTTGATTGGCTGCACAGTGTTTGTGTTCGGAGCAGACCGGTTGACCTGACCGGTTTGCTTTGCCAATTGGTGCCGAAGTACCTATGTACTCGGTTCAGTGCCTGCCGCGGGGATTTGTATAAACGCCAGCAAGCAAGGCTTTTGTGAGGGGCGGGTGGGGGCGAAAGAGGAACCAGGAAACGAAAGGGAAAATTGCCACTGCCTACGGATTATTACGAACTTTAGAGCAAGATAAGCAAGCAAGAGACATTGCTTGAGCCGCCACCAGACCTCGCCCCATCGACTTGCCATTCAGCCATCGTGCCATTCCCGTTCACCCGTTGTCGCGTGATGGCTGACTCCACCGCAGGGAAACGGCGATTCGGAGCGGCATGCTTAATTTTAGTAAGTCTACAAACTGGTCGCGCCTTCCGTGCTTGGTCCCCTTCTCCGAGTAGTTCCCCACGTAGCTCCCCGGATAAGCCTTTCCTTGGGTTGCCATCCAAGTCTGCTACAAACTGAAAGACCATGCCAAGCTGCTTAAATATCTCCCCTCCTCATCTCCCCATCCCTTCTAGTCTTCTTGTTGCCCTGTCCTGCCCCCCCTCGTCCGCGTGAGACAGACTAACAGGGAACGGTCGCCGTCCTATCAACAAACCTCCCGGAGTTACCATGGCTCAGAATCACGAGGACATGGCCGCCGAGTAAGCTTTTTCCTCACACACCCATCGGCGCAATAAAAAATTTCTTACTAAAATTGGGTTTTTCCCCTCTTAATATAGGCTTCACGAGGAGTTCAACGAGCGGGTTCCTAACCGCGGCACTGACCTTGCAGGTGGCTACATCGGGAAGGCTTCCGTGGATGAGAAACGTGATCTCGCCATCACCGATAACGAATCTGGCCCTACTGCCGATGGCGAAGAGCCCAATGACCACGAAAAGAGCACCTTGCGTCGTGTTGGCGAGAATCTGCCCGCTTCAGCTTTCTTGATTGCCATTGTCGAACTCACTGAGCGATTCACCTACTACGGTGCACAGGGTCTATTCCAGAATTACATCAGCTACAGCAAAGATGGTCGCGATGGTCCAAAGGGTCTGGGTCTCGGATCTCAGGCCGCCTTCGGACTCAACCTGTTCTTCCAGTGGCTTTGCTACGTAACACCCATCTTAGGTGCCATCATCTCGGATCAATACCTCGGAAAGTACAAGACTATTATTGTCTTCTGTGGTGTATACTGGGTCGGTGTCGCCATTCTCTGGACCACATCTCTTCCCGTTGCCATTGAAAATGGCGCCGGCCTCGGTGGATACGTGACTGCCATTATCATCATCGGTTTCGGTACTGGTGGTATCAAGTCCAACATTGCCCCTCTCATTGCCGACCAGTACCAGCGACGCACAATGGCCATCAGGACCGAGTCAAATGGTGAACGGGTCATCATTGATCCTGCCATTACCTACCAGCGAATCTACATGGTTTTCTACTGGTGCATCAATGTTGGAGCCTTGTCATTGATGGCCACCCCTTTATGGAGCTGCACTTGGGCTTCTGGACTGCCTTTCTCATGTGTTTTTGCATGTTCAACGTTGGCATCGCAATCCTCGTCCTTCGGCGCAAGTCCTATGTCATTCGGCCACCGCAAGGCCAGATCATCACGGATGCTTTCAAGGCTATCGGCATGATGATTTCGACCCGTACCATGGATGGTGCCAAACCGTCGTGGCGCGCCCAGAATGGCAGATCCACCAATGTTGCTTGGGATGACCACTTCGTCGAGGAACTCAAGCGTGCTCTCATGGCTTGCAAGGTTTTCCTCTTCTACCCCATCTTCTGGGTGTGCTACGGACAGTTCTCCAGCAACTTTGTCACCCAGGCTGGTCAGATGAAGGTCGGTGGGATGCCCAATGATTTCATGCAGAATTTCGATCCCTCTCCATTTTGATCTTTACGCCCATTTTGGAGAAGGTTGTGTATCCCATTCTGCGAAGACGTGGCATCGAACTGCGCCCCATCGCACGTATCACTATCGGCTTCTTCTTCGCCTCGCTTTGCTTGGCTTACGCCGCCATTGTACAGCACCTCATCTACAGTGCAGGCCCCTGCTACGACGACCCTCGTGGCTGTCCAGCGGGTACCCTTGCAGATGGCAAAACGGTGCCAAATGATATTCACGTCGCCATTCAGACTCCTGCATACCTTTTCATTGGTATTGCCGAGATCTTCATTTCTGTCACGGGTCTCGAATATGCCTACACCAAGGCCCCTCCCAGCATGAAGTCTTTCGTTCAGAGTCTCTATCTCTTCACCAACGCTTTTGGCTCTGCCATTGCCGAAGGTCTCGTTCCAGTTGCCAAGAACCCCAAGTTCGTCTGGATGTACACTGGCGTTGGTGTCGCCGCCTTCATCACTGGATGTGTCTTCTTCGCTCTCTTTCGACACTACGATGCAAGAGAGGACGCTATGTATGCTCTTGACCGCGACCTCCCTGTTCTACCGCTGCCTAGTGAGACAGACCACAAGAAGGAGGAAAGTAGGCAGAGTGGTAATACTACGAAGCAAGCCAATTCAAAATGAAGCCAATGTACAAGTGTATATATGAATTTAACCCAAATGAATCTATGCCTGATGGATCTTGGAGACATAATGCCACTGTTCACCTTTTCACGAAGCATTTGTGATCATTTCTTGTGATGACTTGATGGATGGATGGTTCATTCGCGCACCGAATGGAGATGTTGTTCGTTTATTCTGTCTCGAGCCCATGTACTTTCGAATGGGGTGAACCCATGGCAAACTCATTAGAACACCCACCCGTCTGTCTGCTTGAGCCTAGGTGCACCAAATGCATCACCTTGCCAGACACGGCGCTTGCGCTAGCCGCGGACGGTCCATGATACCATATATCGAGACGGAGGATGATGCCTAACAGTCGGATATCGGGGCAACGCTACGTCATGAATGACATGGTGTGTTTTCGTACTTGATCTGGCGCTCCCGTCGAGGTATTACGCGACAGAAGAGGGTATATGACCCGACTAGTCGTGCTGGGAACAGTCCTATGGCGAGATGGCGAGATGGCGTTTCCAAGAGCTCTCGTTCTCGTCTGCTCTTGCTGTGGAGCGAGTGGTGCGCGGAAGTTGCGTCGTGTCTTGTGTTTTTGCAAATGCAGAGGTGAATTTGGGGAAAGGCCATGTTTGTGTCGTGTACTGGTCGAGGTTGGGGTGAAGGAGCGTGTGATTCAATCGATGCGATGGACGCTTAACTCGTCAACGATTATGTCTAATCTACTCAGTTGTTCCACCCTTTTTACAAGTGAAGATGTCTATTTTCCACTTCATCCATTCCCGATTTCCAAATGCCACGCCGTTCCATTCCCACCCTTGTCAAAGCGCGAGAATAACCCGTCGTTTTGACACAGACGCACGTACAGCGCGGTGTCGCACGTTCATCGAGCCAGAGATGGTTATTCTTCCGCGCCCAAGCACGGTACCGTAATGGAACGAAAATTGTATGTTTAGAACGCCTTGATGCTCTATGCTCCGTGGTTTTGAACTACATGGTCCTTGTATAAGCAAAATGTCACCCCGAATAAACTAGAAAAGGAAATGAATTAAAAAAAAAAAAAAAAAAAGTGAACAGAAATGCAGGGGACGATCCAATGTCATCATGTTTGTGAGATGGGGCTGTGGATAGGAAATTATCAAGCCAGTGAGATCACGCTTCGTCTGCCTCTCGTGCTGTCTGCTCTACGCTTCTTCGTGGAGTCTCGCATTTCATACAAACTTCTCACAAGGAGGAAATCACTTGTCACGGCCAAGTCGCTCTTCGTCATCTCGTACAAGTTCATATGCTGGTCGGAACTGGGTGCCTTCGGCATCAATGGCCAATGCTGGGTTGGGTCTCGTGTTTTTAACTCCACCAAGGGATGAATAGCCCTGCTGGTAGAGGCTACAGAATGGAACGTCCAGGCGCAGAATAAACTGTTTTCGTTTGTGGCTGGTCAGTTTCAAAGGTGCCGCGTAATTGCGCGACGTGGCGCAAAGGGACGGACACTCTTACAGTCCAGATATCTGCATAGTGCCAGTCAAGTATGGGATTGACCCGCATAAACTGCGGCCAGTCTTTATCTGTCGGGGCAAATGCGGTGAGAAACTCGCAGTATGGATCGGTCCGTCGGGTGCCCATGAAGATGGCTTTCACGGACGGCTGTTCGGCTTGGTACGCCTCGAGAGCTCGTCGCATTGGCAGCGCATAGCGTGTCAAGTCAAGATGGTACTCCTTTGTGGTCGACGTCACAAACTCCTCGACTTCGGGAAACGGATCGGGCGGTGCAATGTAGATGGCTTTAAGTGTTGGCGGCACATTCTTGAGCGCGCAGGCATCGGCGCGATTGGCAGTGGTGGACGATGGGTTGTAGATGGCTGGTAAAGAGGCTAGGATGAGAACAAGCAAAACCAAACAGTCTTTGCCACCATTGTAGGACAACGACAGCTCTGTAACCCTGGGCGTGGAACATGTTAGCGCCGGGCCGCTTGTCGCAGAGGATGTTGTTTGTTGGTTTCATTGGTAGGCAGGCTACTATGTAGGGACAGGAATTACAGGATGGCCGAGGTAATAGGAGAGAAGCTTCTGGGGGCTTGGCGGGGTTCTTTCTGTCAAGAAGGGGTTGTGTCACGTGTGACCTGGACGGGCAACGGAAGCTGAGACTCGCGACGGAGTGGCAATAACTCACCCGTAACGGCGCAATGCCTCTTGCACAAGCTCGATGGAGGCGCGTGTCTGCGCTTGTGCGCTCGTCAAGGCTCTGTCGTCGTCGGACGGCTGCTGGTCCAGGAAGGCAACGACCTTGCGACGCAGGGTAAAGCAAATGTCTGGAAGGGGGCGGGCCGCTGCCGAGGTTGCGGCTGGAGCGACGACATGGCCGTTTTGCGTCATAAGGTGCGGTGCTTCCGAGGTCTGGAGGAGCAAGCGTTGGGGCTGTCCATATGTATGTTTAAGAAGCACGGTTGCGTGTGGAAAATTCTGGATAAGAAAGGAAGTACCGGGATCGTGGTGATGCAGCGCGGGGAGGAAAGTCATCGAATCGAAAGGTTGGAATGGGCAAATGTTACAGGCGGAGGAGGGGCAGGAACGGAACTGGAACGGAACTGGAACTGGAGACTTGCCTGCCATAAGAACAACCGTTGGTGTGATCCATGCCGCGTGGACCCTTGATGACACAGTGGAGAGGCTGGGGCTCACAGTGAGTGAGCAAGTACATATATACATATTATTAATAGTAAGCATGATCACGTCTGCCAACTTGGAAAGCCACAGAAAAAAAAAAAAAAAAAAAAAAGTCAATGTTTCTTTTCGTCTGACATGCACTGAACCCACCACTTCCATCGGACAAACCCCACCTATCGTCCAGCATCTCGGAAACCGCCCTGCATTGATGCCGTGTACGGGGTACGGAGTACGGAGTACGGAGTTCATGTGCGTTCGCTCTGACAAGTGTGTGCCCGTCTGTTCAAGTTTTTCCCCCGCTTTTTCTTTTTTTTTGCAGACCCGTGTGTGAAGCATGCCATCAAGGCAAAAGCGATACAGCAACGCCTTGCGCCCGCCGTGTATCTCGCAGTCTAATATGTCGATATCGTCAAGTGGCCGATGACGACTTGGTCTACTTCAGTACCAACGCGAGCACTCCTAGTTGCGATAGCCCTTCCGCGGCTGGCTCGACATATTTACGAGGCTTGACGAGTCCCGACGCGGCCCGAAGCGGAGTCAATGATGGAGTTATTCGACAACAATACCGTACAATACCGTCAATGAACATGTTCCAGACCTAGATGTTGACTCCGAATTCTCGGGCATGTCTTATGAGTAGTAGGGCATGAGTCCCTTAGTACATTGTACGATTTCATATCCAAGCATGAGATGGGCATACTCGTTTCACTCCACTCCAGGTGTGTGGGAAATGGCTATTTTTCATGTTTCTATTTTGAGATGTGTTCCTACATTACAAGCCACCATGTCAAATTTCCCATTCATCTCCTGGCTCGGTGTTAGTACATACACACACTCTCTGCGACGTGACAGCAATAGCAAGCCGCCTAGTCGATATAAATAGCGAGACGAACAAGCACCAAAGTCGGGTCCCGAAATGGTGCCCGGACACGTAAGCAGGACGGCAATTGCTTTTTCTCGGGTTCGTTCAAGCATCTGCAATTGGCATGTGCCGAACGGTACTGTAAGCTGACTGTAATAAGCTGACTGGATGAGCATGGGGTCACTGGTCACTGGTCGGGGGCGCATGCAGGTTTCAGTTCAGTCCAGTCCAGTCCAGTCAGAATATGTACATACATATACGTCTGATGGCGATGACGATGGCGATGAAATGGGGGTTTGGGGGGTCGGGCCCGGGGCCAGTGAACGAGGAGATCCACTGGACGGACAGACGACGCCATGACAGCTACATGTACTGTATGTACCAGGCATAATATAATAATCGTCTTGAGAACGGCGCTGTCATTGTAGACGACAACTCTCCCTCTCTGTCTCTCTGTCTCTCTGTCTCTCTGTCTTGTCCGTCTCTCTGTCTCTCTGTCTTGTCCGTCTCTCTCCAGCCACCAAAGCATCACCCCATACTCCACTCCGTCCTCCTCCTTTATACCATGACGCTCCTGCCCAACTTCGGCACCTTCCTAGTTGCCTCGCTCGGCCTCTTATGCAGCGTGCAGGTGCAGGGCGCGGCCACCAAAGGCCCTTCCTCGTCGACGACGCCATCGGCAGGGTGCGGCAAGAAGCACGACTTTGTAGGCCAGACGAGAGAATTCAGCTTCCAGAGCAGCGGCGGCGAGCGGACGTACAGAATCCATCTGCCGTCCAACTATGATACCAAGACGGCAAGACCACTGCTGATTGCGTACCATGGGAAGGGGAACAATCCCAAGAAATTCGAGGGCGAGACTCGCTTCTCCGACGACAAGATTAATCCGAACATGATTGCTGTGTATCCTGCGGGTGTCAATGTATGTTGTGCCTTACTTATTTTATCACACATGCCTCTCTCTGTTCTCGGGAGAATCACACGACCCATGCTAATCCGGTTTCTACGCAGGGCTCCTGGCAAGGAGCATCCTATGCCGTCCCCAATGTCAGCGACAAGGTCTTCACCACGGATCTGGTCAAGCGCCTCAAGGCCAACTACTGCGTCGACGAGTCCCGCGTGTACGCGTCGGGCCACTCCAACGGCGCCGGCTTCAACAACGTGCTCGCCTGCTCGCCCGACCACGGCGGACAATTCGCGGCCTTTGCGCCCATCTCGGGCGCATTCTACACCAAGTACCAGAGCGATGACAAGTGCCACCCTGCGCGACGGCCTCTGCCCATCTTTGAGGTCCACGGCACGGGGACACCAGGATCCCGTACGAGGGCCGCGAATCAGGCGGCAATGGCCCCCTTCCGTCGATCCCGACCTGGGTGAGCGGATGGGCCAGGCGCAACAGGTGCGATGCGGCCAAGTCCCAAGATCTGGGCAACGGCGTTCACGACGACAGGTACAGGTGCCAGGGGTCGCCGAGGGCCTGGAGCACATCAAGGTGGACGGCATGGGTCACGGATGGCCCAAGCCTGGATCACAGCTGCAGGATGTATCGACCAAGGTGATGGAGTTCTTGAACAAGCACCGCAAGCCGTAACTTAGGCTGTGATCCAAGTCGGCGCAGTCTCGTAAAAATCGGCGCAGTCTCGTAAAATTCGTCGTTTTTAGACCCACTAGCGCGTAATAATTAGCACTTTTCTAGACGCGTTTAGTAATTTTATATTATATACCCTAGGTAATTACTATATCTCTAAAAGCCCTTATTTATAATATATCTTTTAAGTAAGGGCTAGTTAGATAGCTAAAAGAGGAAGCTATAGAAAAAAGTTATATTTTTACTACTAGTATAGTAAAAAGAGTATACTAAAAATTTTAGTGTACTCTAGTTAATTAGCGCACTCTATTAGCGCACTTAACCTCCCTTCTCTAATATATATTATTATAAAGATAAATATATAATTCTTTTCTTTAGAGTAATTCCTATTTAAATTAGTATAAGATAATAAGGATAATAATAACCTATACCTTATAATTATTATATTAACCCTTTATAATACTCTTTTATATTCTAACTTACTATAAAATAATACTTATCCTCCTATAACTAGCCTTATAAGGCATAGTTTACTAATAGCCTTAATAGCTTTTTATAAGACTATTCTTTACTCCCCTAATTTATTCTTTAGAGAGATTCTTTATATGCTAAAGCCTATGTTTTTAACCTCTATTAATAGCTTTAAAATAATATAGGAGTTAAACCTACTAAGTACTATGTTGCTTCCTTCGGATCATCATCGGATTAGTCGTGGCCAAAGACCCCGCTAATTGTGGGCCGAGTGGAGCCCTCAAAGGGATGCACGCCTTGTGATTAGCTGCCCCTTTTCGCCACCCCTCTTTGCCTTACTTACGGGTTTCACTCACTTTTTAGCTAGCTAGATTCCTCTCCCTCTCTCTCTTCTCTCTTTCCTAGATTATTATTATTAACTATTATAGACTTTAATAATAACGGTATTATTACCTACGTAGGCACCTTAGTGTTCTAACACTAATTAGTGGTTAATTATAACTATAGATAAGTTAGGTATTTGTTAGAATAAGCATGATATCAATCGCGGCACGCAGCCGCAATTACCCGGCAAAAGGTCAGGCCGCGAGGGCGCGCGCGCAACGCGCGCCCGCGAGAGGTGGCCCACATATAACTTATCGGACCGCTCCTCTAATGAGGCGAGGACCTATAAGTTATATAACCTATAAAACGCACCGCGTTTATAGCCACTTCTTATAATCTAAAAAAGCCTCTCTTTTCCTCTTTTTATATATACTTATAACTAATTAATTATAACGCCTAGAATAGAAGAATAATTCCTATTCCTAGGCTATAATCCTAACGTTAGGCACCTATAATACTAACACTAATTAGTAGTTAACTTTACAGATAATTATATGGTTTTTCCTAACTATAAATTAGTAAGGCTAAGTAAAAGAGATAGCTACACTATAAACCTGCCCTATAAAATAGGAGGGCTGCTAAAAGCGTGTGTAGTTATACTAAGGAAGTCTAAGTATTCTCTTATAATATAAAAGAAGCCTTATAACTCCTAAGATCTAATATTCTAAGACCTTATAAAGACTTTAAAGCTATTAAAGGATTAAGGCCTAGTTAGTAACTAGTCTAATGTCAAGGCTTTTGGCTTGGGAGTGAATAACAGAGTGAAGGTTAGATTGAAGTGTTATAGCTATTGATCTGCTAGCTAGGGGTGGGTGCTTAAAGGTTTAATCTCTAGCCCTTTCCCTTTGTTTATAGGAAAGCCCCTTTAAATAGCCTATAGCTCTTATGTAACTAGCCTGCAGCTAGCCCTTAGCTCTATGCCTTGCTAGGTTCTACTCTTATTAATACTATCACTACCCTTATAGATACTATTGCTATTCTGCTCTAATATAATACCCCTCTTACTATAATTATCCTTAATTATATTAAGGTGCTATCTTAGGGTTAGGTTATAGCGTAAGAGTTCCTTTATGTCAGGAGCAGAACAGCGACGGCATCCATGAGGGTGGCGACGGCATTGATGAGGGTGGAACCCAGCGGGGCACGGAGCTAAGGGCTAGCTGCGGGCTAGTTACGTGAGAGCTACGGGCTATTTAAAGGGGCTTTCCTATAAATAAAGGAAAGGGCTAGAGATTAAACCTTTAAGCACCTACCCCTAGCTAGCAGATTAATAGCTATAACACTTTAATCTAACCTTCACTCTATTATTCACTCCTAAGCTAAAAGCCTTAACAAATTAATCTCTCTTCCCTTTAGGGCAATAGACTATTAGTTAGATTAGGATATCTAGAATTCATCGCATAGTAACCTAATTAGGTAGTAGCTATAACCACGCTACGGACGAGTAGGAGAATATTATACTATTAAACCTAACTAGAGTAGTCCGCTAGTCCTTATTAGATAACTAGTAGAGCGGAATACTTATTAATAATAAGGAGGTAATACTAAATTAGTGCCTTAAAGAAGCAGTGACCTAGATATATATTATAGAAAAGAGATAGAAACTCGCTTACTTATAGTAAAACCTATAGATAATAGAAGAAGCTATGTCCTTAGGTAACTTAGACATAGGACCTATAAATACCCTCCCTTAGCACCTTAGGTAGTACCTATTATATAGCGATATAGCCTTGTAAAGATATAATTAAAAGCACCTATGTATAAAGGGAATACTTTTAAGAGTCTTTAGAATTTCCTAGCGGATTTAAACATAGCTTTTACTATAGATTATAAAACCTTTATAGATAATATAACTAAGGTTACCTATGCTAGCAGCTACCTAGCAGATAATGCAAAGTAATAATAGATACGTTATATAGCTACGGATAGTTTTGTAAATTACTAGGGTTATACCTAGGATAGATTTATAGATTAGCTAAAGATAGGAACTATAGATAAGAATGTATAGTGCTTAGAAGTAATAAGGATATTAATAGGTCTTAGGCAAGAAAATCACTAATTATTCTAGATGTTTATAAAGATCTAGGGTAAGGCAGAGGCTAAGCTACCTAAAGCAATTCCTAAACGCCTATAAATCTACATATTTATTAATAGCCTTAATAACGCTATAAAGAAGCAGGTACTTAGCTAAGAGTTCCCTAAGAGTTAGACTTACCTAGTAGGCTAAGGAAGAAAAGCAAAGGTTATAACTAAAGGAGGCTAATTAAGTAATTAAGGTAATAATAGTTAGAAAAGATAATAATATTTTACTTCGCTAGAAAGGCTATAGTAATAAAGTAGTAAGGGAAAGATAAATTCGCTATTCATATGTTTTAAGTGTAGTAAGCTAGGACATGCTTTACTAAGCTACACTAAACTAGATTGCTCTATTTATAAGAGAAGTAACTATATAATAAAGATACATAAGAGTAGCTATAACTAGGCTAGAGATAAAGACCTATTAGACTTAAATAAGACCCCTATTAGCTTAGTGTAACCCTAGGAAGACGCTCTTATTAAATTATTACCTAAAGATCTAAGACTAAGAGTTAAGGTAAAGTTATAGTAAGAACACAAATAGGTAGCTATAAAGGCGCTATTTAACCCTAGCGTAACCTATTTAATTATCTACCTAAAGTTACTAATAGTAGTTAATTAGGCTAACGTAAAAAGGATAATATAACCCTTAAGAGTGCTACCCTTACTAAAATTTGTAAGGGCTTGGGCTTTGCCCAAGCCTTAGTGTTGACATACGAGTGGGGAGTGGGGAAGGGGGCTGACATAAGCTGACTAGGGGATATAAGGGGCTTGTACGGGATCCGTAACATTCTCCTTTTCCTTCCTTCCTTTAAGTTTCTTAATATTATTATAATAGCCTATAGCTTTGCCTTAGGGCTAGTCTATAACATTTAAGAAACTTCCTTTAGCCTTAAAGAAGGCTACTAAAAACGCAATAAGTGTATTAAATGTTATAGACGCAATGGATATAACAGACGTAACAGATTCGCTATGCCCTAGAGACTAACACTCTTAGGGAAGCATAACACCACTAATAGATACCACTCTGCCTATAGAGGCCCTCTTAGCCTAACTTAAATCACTTTAACTTGTGATTAAATAATAATAAGGGAAATCGCGATGCTATATAAATAGGTTAAAATAAAGCAGCCCCTAGGGGCTTAACCTAAATAGATTCCCTTCCTAGTCCTACCTATTATGCCACTAGTTATACCCTAGATTAAACGGAAACTAATCCTAATAGGCAACCCTTATAATAGCAATAAGGCTATGTTTACTTCCTAGAAGATTCTTATAGAGTATAAACTAGTAGTAAATAAGGATTTTATTAGTACTAATAAGGACTAGTGGATGTTTGTATACTAGAACTTAGGGCCTAAGGTCTAATCCTGTATCGCAGTATTCTTTAAAGTAGGCTATAAATACGATTATAAACCTACCTCCTTTCTAGATTACTTAGAATCTATGTTTACTAACCCTTACTAATAAGAAATAGCCCTTACTAAACTTAATTATATTAAATAGGGGCTAGGGAGGCATTTACCTTATTCTTTGTTTGCTTTAAATAGAAGCTTTCCTAGTAGGAGGTAGCTTATAGGCAGGTAAGGTAAAACTAGTAAAACTTTAATATATACTTAATAAGCGTATAAGGGAGTATACTATTAGTAAAGGGGTAGACTATAAGGACTACTCTTTAGCAGTTAGCTAATTCTATAGTATTATAGTAAATATTAAGGCTAATGCCTTAGAGGAAAAGTTTTGTTCCTACTACACACCTATCCTAGTTAAGATACTAGCTCCTAAGTTAATTATAATAGTAACACACTAATAATAGGTGTTTGCGCGGCGGGAACTTAGGTAAGTAAACGTAAGAAGCTAGAGGGGAAAAAGGGTGGACTAAGGAAGATAACTAAACTATAATATGCTAAGTGAGTTATAGTAGAGGAAATAACTAGGCATTGTGAGGATAAGTATTATTTACGCTATAGCTTAAAGGATTACTAGATATAGGAGTGCCCTTTACTCCTACCTTACTAACTAAGAGTGTGTATTAATACCTATAGGGCAGAGACGGATAGCGAGGATAAAGGGTTAAGACCTACTTATTAGAAAACAAGTAGCCCCTAAGTAGAGGCTTGTATAGGGGCGTGAAGGCTAGCTAGCCTAGCTAGATAATCTTAACTATAATTAGTACATAGTATTAGAAGAGGGAGTGGAACAGTATATGGATTAACTACTATTCTTAGTCCCTATACTCTTTAATACATATAAGTATCTCTATGTTTAAATTAATTGTGATTGTGATTATTATAGCGCTATTAGCGAATTAGTAGCGCAGTAGCTAAACCTAGAGCTTATTTAATTACTAAAATAAAGATAAGTTTAAACTATAGTAGAAATAGAAAGAAAAGGAAAGCAGGTAAGGGAGGAAACCTTATCTATTACTCACATAGTATATACCTAGATTAACATGGATGGCTAGGAATCTTTAGTATACCTCTATGTTATTCTAGGTTTAACCCGTGATATAATCTTTGGGATGCTATAGTTAGAACACTGTAATGTAATAATTTACATAGCAAAGCAATAGCTAGTTATTAGGATAGCTAAGGGCCTATGCATTTTAGAATCCTTAGAGCGTACTACGGAGACACTAACATAGGGGATAATTAGTTCCTTGTTTGCTGCGGAGGCATGCTATGTATAATAATAGAAGGATATCACTATAAGGTTTATTACTATAAGCTTAAAAGAAATTATAATAGTATTATAACTTTCTACTCTAAGACTAAAACTAGAATAGCTTAATACCTTAGCACTACCTAGGAGCTTATAGACTTTACAGACCTATTTAATAAGTTAAAAGTAGACAGCCTACCCCTATATAGGGGCTTATTAGACTACTATATCTACCTTTAAAAGAACGCGAATAGATTGCAACTAGCACTCCTATAGGGACCTCTGTATAACATGCCCTAGGACTAGCTATTAGAGATTAGGCATTAAGTTACTAACCTTATAGATAAGGGATGGATCTGTGCTAGCTTCTCTTTAGCGGCGGCACCTGTTTTATTAGTTAAAAAGGCAAACAGTGGTTAGAGGTTTTGCGTTAACTACCGCGCACTTAATAAGATAATGGTATAAGACTGCTATCCCTTCCTATTAATTAAGGAAACACTCCGTTCCTTATCCTAAGCGCGTTAGTTTATAAAAGTAAATATACGCTTAGCATTTTATAAGCTATATATAGTAAAAGGATAGGAGTATCTTATAGCGTTTTACACTAGATTTAGACTGTTTAAATAGCTAGTTTGCCTATTTAGCCTAGTAAGTGCACTAGCAATGTTCTAATGTTACGTAAATAAATCCTTAGGGGATGTGTTAGGGGACTTTATTACGGCCTATTTAGATAATATTCTTATCTATTTAAGGGGTTAAAGAAGGATTATATGGCTAAGGTATAGCTAATACTAGGTAGATTAAGGGTAGCGGGCCTATATCTAGATCTAGATAAATCTGCATTCGCTATAAAGGAGGTTTAATACCTTAGCTATATTATTACAGTAGGATGCTTAATTTGCCCTAACCTTACAAAGGTAGCGGCAATTAGGGAATAGTTAGCCCCTATGAAGTTACAGGGGTCTATAGCTTCCTTAGATTTATAAACTTCTACCATAACTTTATTAGGGACTTCTCTAAAATAGCAGCCTCTCTAATCTAGCTTACTAGAAAGAATATCCCCTTTTAATAAGGCCTAGAGGAAAACAACGCTTTTAAATAACTAAAGGAGTTATTTATTAAATACCTAGTCCTTACACAATAGGACCCTAATTAGGACACGGTAGTGAAAGCTAATTGCTCTAGCATAGCGTTAGGGGTTGCCTATTATAGGAAGGCCCTAATAGTGTGTTATATCTAGTTACTTACTACTCTATAAGCTTAACGCCCCCTAAAGGAACTATACTATTTATAATAAGGAACTACTTGCTATTATATCTTGCCTTAAGGCATAGTTAGTAGAGTTATAAGGCATCTTATGCCTATTTATAATATATATGGATTATAAGAACCTAGAGTACTTTACTACTCCTTGCCTTATAACGGAATGTTAAGCACAGTAGGCAGATGTCCTCTCCCTATTTAACTTCTATTTACGTTATAGACCTAGTGCTTAGGCATAATAACTAAATACCCTTTCTTAAAGGGAGTAGGATAGGGTAGGCAAGCCTTTAAGAATAGGATATATCCTATAACCTATTACTATTATAGTGCTCTTATAACTATATATTAGGACCTAGACTAACTCTGGTTTAGGTCTATCCCTACCCTAGGTAGCTTTATTACTACTAGGGAATGCCTCTTTATAATAAAATATCTTTAGACTCTTTAGGACTAGGCAGTTTTATTAGACCTAACCTACCTTATCTGTTTATAAGCTATATAGGAAGGGGCATGGAAGTTTCCCTAGAGATAATAATAAGAGAATAGGTAGCGGATTGCACGATTAGCGCACACAGGGCGCTCTAGTTTAGGGTTAAACCTAGGTCCTAGCCTAGGAGCTATTAATAATAACCCTTATCTAGTAATCCTATAACTTACTAGTAATAGGGCACCTAGGGCATAACACCACGTTCTAGATTTTACAATAGTAATTCCACTAGGATAGGATAGCTTAGGACATAGGTAGGTTTGTCTGTAATTATTTCTGCTAGGGTAGCTATAAGAGTTAGCAATACCGCTAGGGCTTGCTAAAACCACTACTAATACCTAATAAATACTAGTTTTAAATCTCTATTAATTTTATAATAAACTTACTGATATCTTCCCTAGAGAGGCTATAGTTCCTTATAGTTATTATAGATAGGCTATCTAAGTTTATATAGCTAGAGGCAATAACTTCTATTATGGCTAAGGTATGCGTAAAACGTTTTAAAATGGTTTAGTAGTGGTTCTAGGGATTTCCTAATTAATTATTACGGATAGGGGTTCTAATTAGCTAGGAACTTTTGGATAATGTTATATTTAAGTGTTAGTATAGACTAGCTTCTTTCTACCTCTTACCACCTACAGACTAATGGCAGCACAGAGAGAATAAACTAAGAGGTGTAGGTAATACTGCGTGTATATGTTTCCTTTTGCAGTATGACTGGCCTAAATACCTTATAGCTTATTAGCTAGCGATTAATAATAGGAACTCTTTGGTTATAGGGATTAGCCTAAATAAACTCCTGCACAGTTATGACCTATAACCTATTTAAACATAGCTAGACATAGTCCCATTAGCATTTATATTAAAAGGGAGAGCTGTCTGTTTCCTAGAATACCTTTAGGAGGGTATATCTCTAGTATAGGCTGCTATTACATATACATAACAATAATAATAAGATATGTCTATAGCTTTACAATATCTAGCGGAATAATTCTATATAGGGGATAAAGTGTGGTTATTACTTAGGAACATTAAGACTAATTAGCCCTTACGAAAACTTAACTAGGTAGTGGCTAAGTACACTGTAGTTAAAGTCCTAACTCCGCTTACTATTTAACTTAATATCCTAAAGGGTATATATCCGGTTTTCCACGTGAACCTTATTAAATAAGCAGTAATAGACCCTCTCCTAAGCTAACGTCTATAAGACTCCTAGCTAGGGCTAGAATAGGTCCTAATAGAGGATAACCCTAAACTTGTAGAGGAATATTATATAGAAAGGATTTTAGCGGCTTAAAACACACTAGGTAGGGGAGGGAACCGGAATGCTCTTGTAAAGTAAGTAGGATATATGTAACTAATATAGGAACTAGTGGAAAATATAAAAGATATATAGGCACTAGATGAGTTTAAAAGGAATGGGGGATATATAATTTAATAATAGACTGGTTTAATTTAATAAAACTTATTCTTAAAAGGAGACTATATATAGGACCTAGGTTATACCCTTTTGCTTTCTACCCTTACTTATATATTAGAATACTTATACTTATCCTTACCCTCCTCCCTACTATTAGCATCTATAGTAAGGTCTTCTACCTTATTACTAGAAGGAATATTACGCGAGTTTTAGGGCTAGTAGGACCTAGTTAGGGTCTAACAGGGGTTCTAGGAGGTTAACTTATAGGCTTAATGTGTTTAATAGGAGGGGAATCTTAAGGGTTATAGGGCGCTTAGCAGGCATAATAGGATCTATAGCAACCACTACCTGTGTTCTAGGCGTAGGACTTATGCTAATAGCGAGAAGGAGTAATGTTGCTGGCTTTAATAACGCGGGATATGTTAGACAGACCCTAGGGGTCCTGCTAGGAGTGCTATTGCTATGAAGTTCTTAACGAATAGTGGCTAGGCTGCTTATGATCTAGCGGTTCTGTTAGAATAGAATACCTATAACTTATTGCATTTGATTTCCTATACTACGGCTAGTTAAGGGACTGCTATGGTTATATGGAATTATTTTATTCCTAGTTACGTTTAGGGTAGAGGAGGATATTGCTAGAGGGGGTCTAAGGGAGGACTAGATAAGGGCTGGGTTAAATTAGGCTTCTTATAGTAAAGCAGTCTAATAGGCAATGAGAGCGTAATAGCGCTAGGAGAGGACTAGTATTTTTGCTTTTAAGTTAGGGTCTAAGGGACCCTAGGGCGGATAATGTGCGTTCCTGTGGCAATCTCTTTTTAAGATCTTTTAATGCGTGTTAGAGGCAGGGATTAGCGGACAGGAACCTAGTTAACTAAACACAGGTAATATAATTTCCTAGTAAGAGGGATAAGACTTGCTAGACTTAGGAGGGCGATATTCTAGTACGCCTATGGTAAGGGCTTATTTAATACATAGCCTATAAGGATAAAAACCGCTTTAGGGTGGTATACTAATTATTATTAGAGTCTCCCTCTAGGAGAAACTCCCTAAGGGCCTAAGCTAGATACAGGGTAAAGGGGGTCTTAGGGGAACTAGACTATTGCTAGTTAGGGAAGAGTAGGTTAATAGGGATAAGGCATGATATTATTAGGTATGGTATAGATAAGGGTAGCTTAAGAGTAGGGTAATAATAGATTAAGGCAAGAGAAAGAACAGATAGTAAGATAGGTTTGTAATAGGAAGGGGATAGTTATTATTAAGGGAAGGTTTAGATTAGATAGGATTCTTAGTGGGTTATTTATATGTGCGACCGCGGGGTAAGGTAGGATATAAATAGGTGAGGGGGATAATAATAATAATAATAATAGAGGGGTATAAGTTATAGTAGGGCATAATACTTAAGATAGACGCGTGTGAACTAACTATAAGGAGGGGTTGTACTATTACCCTACCTATATATAACTTAAACACGCTATATTAACAAGGGGATTATTAAATAGTTATTTATAGTAAATGCTAGGGTAAGAGTAAGGGGAGATATAAAGGCTACTAGGATAATAAGGGAGGGGTATAGCGCTATATTAAACACAACGCGTAAACGGGTAGGCATGGATAATCACCTAGTGAGGGGCGATTTATAATAACGTTAACACGAATAGGTAAGGAAGGGGCGAGTAAGGGTATATGTAAGGGCTTGGGCTTTACCTAAGCCTTAGTGTTAATATATAAGTGGGGAGTGGGGAAGGGGGCTGATATAAGCTAACTAGGGGATATAAGGGGCTTGTACAGGATCCGTAATATTCTCCTTTTCCTTCCTTCCTTTAAGTTTCTCAATATCATCACGATAGCCTATAGCTTTGCCTTAGGGCTAGTCCATAACAAAATTAAGCATTAAGGGATCTTATTATAAACCTTATTAATTAAGGATAGCATAGGCTACGCGAGAATGTGTTAAGTTAGCTACTACATAGCTAATACTAGTAAAGACCTATTATTAGGGCATGACTAGGCAGTTATATATAAACTAGTAATTATGTCCTAGATAGATAGTTACTAGAGACACCCTATTATAAAAGAATGTCTTAGATTAGCAGTGGGGATGTAATAGGCACGCAAGGAGGCAAAACGCGCTTATATTGGATTTATCTTGTAGGGGATAATAACCGAAATTATATAAAAAGACAATAATATCTTAATAGTAAACAAAGACAGGCCCTATAATAACCTAGTAACTATAGAGATAAGCGGAGCCTATAAGTTAACCACGCAAATACCCTAAGCCTATAAGGAATTTAAGGATATCTTTTTAAACAAACTTATAGGTATCCTCCCTACACTAGGTAGCTAAACTTATGCTATTAAATTAGAAGAGGAAAACGCCCCTATAGGGACTAATATATAATTTAGTAGAAAAGGAGCTAGAAGTGCTCCGTAAGTACTTAGCAAGCGCATAGCGAAAGGGATAGATTTAAAGATCCATTAGCCTAGCTAAAGCCCTAATATTATTCGTGCTAAAGAAAGGAGGGAAATTACGCCTTTACATGAATTATAAAGCCCTTAATAGGATTACTATTAAAGACAAAGCGCTATTACTACTGATTATAGAGATCTTAAATTGATTAAAGGGAGCAAAGGTCTATATAAAATTAGACCTTAAAGATACATACTATTAGCTATATATCCGCGAGGGTAATAAGTGGAAAACAGCGTTCTAATGTAAATACGGTCACTTTGAATATCTTGTGATGCCTTTTAGGCTAGTTAATGCACCTATGACCTTCTAAGAATATATTAATAATGCCCTTAAAGGCCTTGTGGATATGATTTGCGTTATGTATTTAGATAATATCTTAATCTATAGTAGCGATATAGCCGCGCATAAGGGCATGTAAAACAAGTCCTTTAGAAGCTCTAAGAAGTAAGCCTCTTTATTAACCTAGAAAAGTGCAAATTCTTATGCAAGGAGGTTAAATTCCTAGGCTTTGTTATATCTAAAGAAGGAATCGCGATAAAGCCTACTAGAATTAAGACAATAGTAACTTAGCCAGTACCTTATAGCGTCTTTAATATCTAGTTATTCCTAGGCTTTATAGGATTTTACAGATAGTTTATTAAAGGCTATAGCAAAATAGTTATCCTATTAACTAATTAACTCTAAGGAGACTAACTAGCGAAGTTTAAGCTAGATCCTAATGAGTTAGCTGCGTTTAGGGAGCTATAAAAATAATTCTAAGAGGCGCTAATTCTAGTGCACTTTAATCCACTAGCCTTATTAAGGGTTAAGATAAATACCTTAGGACACGCACTTAGGGCTATCCTAGCGTAGTTAGTGCTAGGTTACTAGCACCTAGTAGTATATATATTAAGAAAGTTAAATAAGATAGAGCTACGCTATATAACACTAGATATAGAGTTACTAGCTATCTAAGAGGTATTCTAAACTTAGAGGCATTACCTAGTATACTTAACGTATCTAGTTATAGTAATTATAGATTACTTAAACTATAAGTACCTAGCTATAAAGCTAAAGTTAACTAGTAGATAGGTTACTACACTAGATAAACTCTATCTATTTAACTTTATAATTAAATATAGAGTAAGTAAGTTAAACCCTGCTAACGCTCTGTTAAGGAGGTTAGATTATATAAGTAAAGAGAGGAAGGTAGAGGTAGTATCCTTATAATTACTAACCTTTCTTACTAAATTTATAAATAACATGCTATAAGGACACTATAATAAAACTGCTAGCATTTAGTGCTCTAAGAAAACGCAGCGTGTTTAGTTCGTAGATAATAGGCTATAAGGATGCTATAATAAAACTATTAATGTCTAGCGCTCTATAAAATCGCCCCTTACCTATTAACTAGATAAGGATAGACTACATATAAGACTAGACCTACTAGCTAAGGAGTTGCTCCTAGTAGTAGTGTGTTAGCTAGGGTCTCCTTAATTTTAAAGAAACCTAATAGTCTAGATACACTCTAAGGATATTATTATAGCGTAAGGGGACTGCACATAAGACTAAGCCTACTAGCTAAGGAGTGGCTACCTAGTAGTAGTGTAATAGCTAGGGTTTTATTAATTTTAGAAAAGCCTAATAGTCTAGATATATTCTAAGGATATTATTATAGCGTAAGGGGACTGCACATAAGACTAAGCTTGCTAGCTAAGGAGTTACTACTTAGTAGTAATATAATAGCTAGGGTCTTATTAATTTTAGAGAAGCCTATTAGACTAAATGCGCTTAATATAGGTATTATAGTAGAGAATAGACTATATATAAGACTAAATTCACTAGCTAAGGAGTTATAACCTAGTAAATGCGTTATAGCTAGGGTCTTAGCGGTATAGAGAACCTCTTCTAAGTTAAATTCCGTTATATTTATAGAAGACATAGAATTAGAACCCTAATCTAAGTCTTACTTTTAGATATATAATAGAGGATGCCTTTATTATAAAGAAAAGGGCACTGCTATTAAGCAATAACCTAGATATGTTATAGATATAGTCTATTAGACCCTCTAAGCTATTAATATTTAAAAATTAAGTTTTTATCCTATAGGAATAAGAAAAGAAATCCTACTACTAATTTATAATAACCCTACTACTAGGCATTAAGGAGTTACTAGAACTCTTTAATAAGTTACTAACTAATATTTTTAGCTAGGAATAAAAGAGACATTAAGGTATATATATATACTTATATTAGCTATTAAGTTTTAAAACCATGAATATATAAACCTTATAGTAAGCTAGCTATGCTACTAGTGCTAGATTACCCCTTTTAAGAATTATTAATAGATTTTATTACTAGACTCCCACTAGTTAAAGATTAGCAAGGCAGAACGCATAATATAATCTTAGTAGTGGTTAATAGATTTATAAAATATAGTATTTATATCCCTATATCTATATAGTTAACTAGTAATAGACTAGTAACTATCTTCCTAGAACATATTTTTAAAGATTATAAAGCCCTAGAGGGTATTATTATAGACTAAGGTTTAATATTTACTAGTGGATTTTAGAGAATATTCTACTACCTCTTAGCGATAAAGCGGCGATTAAGCACTGCGTTTTATCTATAGATAGATGGTTAGATAAAACGCTTAAATTAAGTTTTAGAGCACTATTTAAGAGCATTTATATACGCAGAGTAGACTGATTAGGTTAATTATCTCCTAATAGTATAGTTTACTTATAATATAAGCGCGCATATAAGTCACGGTTACATACCTATGGAAGCGCTATAAGGGTATAACCTAAGGGGACTAGATTAAGCAGTTACGCTAATTCTAATAGTTAATAATTAAGCTAAAAATAGAGTTTTAGAATTAAAGCATAAGCACACAGAGATTAAGTAGCTATTAAGCCACTTATAGGCCCTATAGAAAAAGTATTATAATTAAAGAGAGTGCTAATAAAGTTTAACGTAAGTAACTATATCTTACTCTTAACTAAGAATATTAATTTATAACGCCCTAGCTAAAAGCTAGCTATAAAGTACTTAGGACTATATAAGATTAAAAAGAAGTTAGCTATTATGGTTTAGCTTATTAATTAAAGTTACCTAAAGGAACGCGCTTATATAATGTTTTTAACATTATAAGCTTAAAACCTTTAGAGGAAATCTAAGCAATACGGTTAAAATAACCTTACTATAAGATAACGTTAAAGAGGATTAAGAGGAATTTAAAGTCAAACAAATTATCGCCTATAAATATAATAGTAAACAGCGTAAATATTTAGTAAAATAGAAGAATTACAATAATTCTAAGAATTCTTAGGTGCTACGTAAAGACTTCATAATAAAAGAGGTTATTAAAGACTATAAGCAATAACTAAGTAGCTAAATCTTAACTTCCTAGCTACTTAATTAACTCCTAATTACAATCTAAAATAATCATTAGATCGCAGTAATTCAATAGGGAATAATTCACTTAATAACAATTTGGACTACTAAACAAATCTTATATTTAAAGCAAAAACTTAGCATAGACTTATAGCTATCTAATAGCTAGACTTTAGAGATATATTTAGACTGATTTTTAGCATAATTTCTAACTTTATTAGCCTTAGACTTATTATCACTAAAGGCTTAAACTTATAATTCCTTAGGGAGTTCTAAAGGTCTAACACACGTAAGGAGAGTAGCTTAAGCAGTAGTAAACTAGCAGTAAGTTAGTAAAGAATAAGTAGCGAAGCTAATAGCACTAACTATAGGGCTATAAGTGGCCATAAATTGAAGATAATTAGCAATTTTAATCTAGGTTTCTAGATTAATAATATTAATTAGCTATAAGAAAGCAGCGCGTTTATCGCACTTCGCTTCTTAAGAAGCCTTAGCTATAAGACACGCGTAATAAGCTTGCCTGCGTTTATTAGCATTTTTAAGGCTAAAAGAGTATTATAAAGTTTTTCTTAGCTTATATAAACTCCTAGTAGCGTATTAGTAATATTAAAGTAATAGAGTAAAGGGTACTTATATTACTAATATAGTATAGTTCTAGAAGATTATAAAGTATATCCTAAAGCTATTTATATAGCTTTATAATTTAAATAGAATACTAGCAAGGAGTTAGTAGTAATTAAGAGGTAATCCCTTAAGGCTTAACTTACCTAATATAAGTCTTATTGTTTTAAGTATAATAATAGCATTTTAGAGAATTACCTATAAAAAGCTAAATATTAGTAGTAATAGTAGTAAGCTAGTAGTGAGTTTATACTAGAGGAGTAACTATATTTAGTTAGAGCAGGCTTTCCCTTAGCAATATACTAAGGCTATTTATCTTTATTATTATCCCTTAGAGCTATATTCTAAATAGCTAACCACTAGGCATAACGTATATATAGAATTTTTATTAAACTAGCTCTAAGTTAGTAATAAAAAAGCAATAAAGAAGCAATAAACTTATGTAGTCTTTAATAATTATAAGGTTCTCCCCTTATAGAATAGCTTAATAGTGAAATCTTTAATAGTAATAGTATAAGATATAATAGCTTAAGCTATAATAGTTAGTAGTTAATATTATATAATAGTAGTGTTATAGTAGCTATTATGTTAGTAGGGGACTTATAAGTTAATAAGAGGCTTAAAGAAGAGAAAGAAAGAGGAAAAGAAGGAAGGAAATTACCCTTTCTTATAGGAATTTAGGCGCCTTAGATTAATCTAAGCTACTCTAACTAGAATCTTCTATGCGTTATGACTAGTGTGTTTATAGAGATTACTATAATTCATAAGTTATTACTATAAGCTTACTGCGAATTTATTAGGCTACTACTATAAGCTTAAAGGAAAACAGAAGGAGTAAGGTAATCTATGCCCTATAGAGTTAAGCTAATTAAAAATCACGCTAACTAGTCTAGTTAAGAAGAATCTCTTAGGAAGAATAACCTATAGAGAGGAAGTTAAGAAGTAACTATAACCTAGCTTCTATTAGTAAGCGGTTACTATGAAGAAGGCTAATATAGCCTAACGTTATTAACATTACTACGTCGCTTTGTAAAAATCACTATAGCAAGTAGCAATAAAGGAACTCTTACGCTATAACCTAACCCTAAGATAGCACCTTAATGCGATTAAGGATAATCGCAGTAAGAGGGGGTATTATATTAGGAGCAGAATAGTAATGGCATCTATAAGGGTAGCAATAGCATTAATAAGGGTGGAACCTAGCGAGGCACGGAGCTAAGGGCTAGCTGCAGGCTAGTTACGTAAGAGCTGCGAGCTATTTAAAGGGGCTTTCCTATAAATAAAGGGAAAGGGCTAGAGATTGAACCTTTTAAGCACCCACCCCTAGCTAGCAGATCAATAGCTATGACACTTCAATCTAACCTTCACTCTGTTATTCACTCCCAAGCCAAAAGCCTTGACACTTTATTACTACTTACTATAGTAATTTTTATAAAGCAACATAGTAATATTAATAATATTAGGCTATATTAGCCTTTTTTATAGTAACCGCCTAGTAATAGAAGCTAGGTTATAGTTACTTCTTAACTTCCTCTCTATAGGTTATTCTTCCTAAGAGATTCTTCCTAACTAGACTAGTTAGCGTGATTTTGTAATTAGCTTAACTCTATAGGGTATAGATTACCCTACCCTTCTATTTTTCTTTAAGCTTATAGTAATAGCCTAATAAATTTATAGTAAGCTTATAGTAATAACTTATAAATTATAGTAATCTCTATAAACACACTAGTTATAATATATAGAAGATTCTAGTTAGAGTAGCTTAGATTAATCTAAAGCGCTTAAATTCCTATAAGAAAAGGTAATTTCCTTTTTCTTTTCCCTTTTTCTTTCTTTTCTTTAAGCCTCTTATTAACTTATAAGTCCCTTACTAATATAATAGCTACTATAATGCTACTATTATATAATATTAATTACTAACTATTATAGCTTAAGCTATTATATCTTATACTACTACTATTAAAGATCTTACTATTAAACTATTCTATAAGAGAAAAACCTTATAATTATTAAAGACTATATAAGTTTACTACTTCTTTATTACTTTTTATTACTAACTTAGAGCTAGTTTAATAAAATTCTATATATATATTATACCTAGTGATTAGCTATTTAGAATATAGCTCTAAGGGATAATAATAAAGATAAATAGCCTTAGTATATTACTAAGGAAAGCCTACTCTAACTAAATATAGTTACTCCTCTAGTATAAACTTACTACTAGCTTACTACTATTACTACTAATATTTAGCTTTTATAAGTAATTCTCTAAAATACTATTATTATACTTAAAATAATAAGACTTATATTAGGGTAAGTTAAGCCTTAAGGGATTACCTTTAATTACTACTAACTCCTTACTAGTATTCTATTTAAATTATAAAGCTATATAAATAGCTTTAGGATATACTTTATAATCTTCTAGAACTATACTATATTAATAATATAAGTACCCTTTAGTCCGTTACTTTAATATTACTAATATACTACTAGGAGTTTATATAAGCTAAGAAGAAACTTTATAATACTCTTTTAGCCTTAAAAATACTAATAAATATAGGTAAGCTTATTATATATATCTTATAGCTAAGGCTTCTTAAGAAGTAAAGTGTAATAAATACGCTACTTTCTTATAGCTAATTAATATTATTAATCTAGAAACCTAGATTAAAATTACTAATTATCTTTAATTTATAGCTACTTATAGCCCTATAGTTAGTACTATTAGCTTTACTACTTATTCTTTACTAACTTACTACTAGTTTACTATTACTTAAGCTACTCTCCCTATATGTATTAAATCTTTAGAACTCCCTAAGGAATTATAAGTTTAAGCCTTTAGTAATAATAAGTCTAAGGCTAATAAAGTTAAAAATTATACTAAAAATACATCTAAATATATCTCTAAAGTCTAGCTATTAGATAGCTATAAGTCTATGCTAAGTTTTTGCTTTAAATATAAGATTTATTTAGTAGTTTAAATTATTATTAAGTGAATTATTCCCTAATTAAATCACTGTAATCTAATAATTATTTTAAATTATAGTTAAGAGTTAATTAAGTAGCTAAGAAGTTAAGATTTAGCTACTTAGTTACCGCTTATAGTCTTTAATAACCTCTTTTATTATAAAGTCCTCTATAGTACCTAAGAATTCTTAGAATTATTATAATTCTTCTATTTCACTAAATATTTACGCTATTTACTATTATATTTATAAGTAATAATTTATTTAACTTTAAATTCCTCTTAATTCTCTTTAATATTATCTTATAGTAAGGTTATTTTAACTACATTACTTAGATTTCCTCTAAAAGGTTCTAAGCTTATAATATTAAAAACGTTATATAAGCGCGTTCCTTTAGGTAACTTTAATTAATAAGCTAAACTATAATAGCTAACTTCTTTTTAATCTTATATAGTCCTAAGTACTTTATAGCTAGCTTTTAGCTAGGGTGTTATAGATTAATATTCTTAGTTAAGAGTAAGATATAGTTACTTATATTAAACTTTATTAGCACTCTCTTTTAGTTATAATACTTTTCTATAAGGCCTATAAGTAGCTTAATAGCTACTTAATCTTTATATACTTATGCTTTAATTCTAAAACTCTATTTTTAGCTTAATTATTAACTATTAAAATTAGTATAACTACTTAATCTAGTCCCCTTAGGTTATACCCTTATAGCACTTCTATAGGTATATAATTATAACTTATATATACACTTATATTATAAGTAAACTATGCTATTAGGAGATAATTAATCTAATTAGTCTGCTCTATGCATATAAATACTCTTAAATAGTGCTCTAAAACTTAATTAAAGCGTTTTATTTAACTATTTATTTATAGATAAAACACAGTGCTTAATCGCTACTTTATTACTAAGAGGTAGTAGAATTCTCTAAAATCCACTAGTAAATATTAAACCTTAGTCTATAATAATACCTTCTAAAGCTCTATAATCTTTAAAAATATATTCTAGGAAGATAGTTACTAGTCTATTACTAGTTAACTACGTAGATATAGGGATATAAATACTATATTTTATAAATCTATTAACTACTACTAAGATTATATTATGCGTTTTACCTTACTAATCCTTAACTAGTAGGAGTCTAGTAATAAAATCTATTAATAATTCTTAAAAGAAGTAATCTAGCACTAGTAGCATAGCTAGCTTACTATAAGGTTTATATATTTATGGTTTTAAAACTTAATAGCTAATATAAGTATATATATATACCTTAATATCTTTTTTATTCCTAGCTAAAAATATTAGTTAGTAACTTATTAAAGAGTTTTAGTAACTCCTTAATACCTAGTAGTAAGGTTATTATAAATTAGTAGTAGGATTTCTTTTCTTATTCCCTATAGGATAAAAACTTAATTTTTAAATATTAATAGCTTAGAGAGTCTAATAGATTATATCTATAATATATCTAGGTTATTACTTAATAGTAATGCCCTTTTCTTTATAATAAAGGCATCCCTCTATTATATATCTAAAAGTAAGACTTAGATTAGGGGTTTTAATTCTATGTTTTCTATAAATATAATAGAGTTTAACTTAGAAGAGATTCTCTATACCGCTAAGACCCTAGCTATAACGCATCTACTAGGTTATAACTCCTTAGCTAGCGAATTTAGTCTTATATATAGTCTATTCCTTACTATAATACCTATATTAAGCGTATTTAGTCTAATAGACTTCTCTAAAATTAATAAGACCCTAGCTATTATACTATTACTAGGTAGTAACTCCTTAGCTAGTAGGCTTAGTCTTATATATAATTCCCTTACGCTATAATAATATCCTTAGAATATATCTAGACTATTAGGCTTTTCTAAAATTAATAAGACCCTAGCTATTACACTACTACTAGGTAGTAACTCCTTAGCTAGTAGGCTTAGTCTTATATATAGTACCCTATGCTATAATAATATCCTTAGAGTATATCTAGACTATTAGGTTTCTTTAAAATTAAGAAGACCTTAGCTAACATACTACTACTAGGGAGTAACTCCTTAGCTAGTAGGTCTAGTCTTATATATAGTTTACCCTTATCTAGTTAATAGGTAAGGAGTGATTTTATAGAGCACTAGATATTAATAGTTTTATTATAGTGTCCTTATAGCCTATTATTTATAAACTAAATATACTATATTTTCTTAGAGCACTAAATACTAGTAGTTCTATTATAGTATCCTTATAGTATATTATTTATAAATTTAGTAAGAAAGGTTAGTAATTATAAGAACATTACCTTTGCCTTTCTCTCTTTACTTATATAATCTAATCTCCTTAATAGAGTATTAGTAAGGTTTAACTTACTTACTCTATATTTAATTATAAAGTTAAATAGATAGAGTTTATCTAGCATAGTACTCTATCTACTAGTTAACTTTAGCTTTATAGCTAGGTACTTATAGTTTAAGTAATTTATAATTACTATAACTAGATATATTAAGTATATAAGGTAATGCCTCTAAGTTTAGAATACCTCTTAGATAGCTAGTAACTCTATATTTAGTATTATATAGCGTAACTCTATCTTATTTAACTTTCTTAATATATATACTACTAGGTACTAGTAACCTAGCACTAACTACGCTAGGATAGCCCTAAGTGTATATCCTAAGGTATTTATCTTAACCCTTAATAAGGCTAGCGGATTAAAGTGCACTAGAATTAGCGCCTCTTAGAATTATTTTTATAGCTCCTAAACATAGCTAACTTATTAGGATCTAGCTTAAACTTTACTAGTTAGTCTCCTTAGAGTTAATTAGTTAATAGGATAACTATTTTACTATAGCCTTTAAAAACTATCTATAAAATCCTATAAAGCCTAGGAATAACTAAATATTAAAGACACTGTAAGGTACTAGCTAAGTTACTATTATCTTAATTCTAGTAGGCTCTATTATAATTCCTTCTTTAGATATAACAAAGCCTAGGAATTTAACCTCCTTATATAAGAATTTACACTTTTCTAGGTTAATAAAGAGGCTTGCTTCTTAGAGCTTCTAAAGGACTTATTTTATATGCCTCTTATACGCGGCTATATCACTGCTATAGATTAGGATATTATCTAAATATATGAAGTTCGAAGAGAGAATCACAGAGAGCGGAATAGCCACAACGATCGAACCGCTGCCGACTCGGTACAGTCGGTATTACGTCGCAGACGGAGACCCCCCTAGGAGCAACGAACCAGTGGCGGAACTACACGAGGAATAGAGACAACGCTAGGATAAATAGCATAGTAGGGAACGCCTAGGACAGCATAGATTCGCAAGAGAGCTAACTAAGGATTAACCACTAACTTATAACCCTAAGGAAATCTAAAGATTCCACACAGGCCTAGAAAAGCACATCTCCTTAACCATAGTCTAACTACGCATAGGAAAGATTAGCCTTAATAAGTTCCTCTTCTAGAGAGGCATTCCTAGGGTAAACTCGCTGCTATGCAGCTATAGCAGAGCAGTTAAGGACTAATATTATATTATAGTGAACTGCCTAAATACAATTACTAACGCCCCTAAACGCTAGCCTAGAGACACATAGGAGGCAAGGCTAGCCCTAAACTACCCCTAAAGGCAAGAGCAATAGCTAAATAGTTCCTTAGCATAAAACAACTCTAATACTACTTACTAGCATAAGAACTAGTAGCTAATATATATAGTAGAGAGGAGGAGCTAGAACCGGGTTAATTCTAGCGCGCTAGGACTAATAACTAGGATATAGATATAATAGATAACTAGGGAGAGACGCAAGATTATATGGTTTAGAGCTAGCGGTGGGCTAGCTAATAAACTATAATTCTAGAACCATTATTAGATTAATTTTAAATATATAACGCTAGGTATTATAAACCCCTCTAGTCCGCTACCGCCCTTTACTAAGCTATATTTACCTAACTAATCACTCCTTCTCTAGGACTAGAATTGCCCCCTCTATTACCTTAGCCTACCCCTTAGTGGGTAAGGCTATAGCTAGAGACAGTTTATCTCCGTGGCGCGGGCATCTAGGCGCTATAACTAAAATATTAGCTTATTATGTTAATCCCCCTAGCACTAGCCTAGCCTAGGCCTACCACAGAGGCACTTCTCTTCTTCTTGCTCTAATTACCTACATAAAGCTTCTTTATATAATCTTAATAATTATCTAGGACCTATAGAGTAGTTAGACCTAGGATAGAACTAGCAGAGGACTAATAGAGAAGCACTTACACTACCCTAGTAATAATATCCGCCTAGACCTTAACTAACCACTAGTGCTTATTACGCTACCTAGTTAAATTAGGCTAGAAGTGGGTTAGCGCTAGACTAGGCCTAGGAGAGGGCGCTAGCTACCTACCTTTAAATAACCATAGTTTTAAACCTAATAATCAAAATAGGCGTTAGTAGCAAGCCCTACGTAAAATAGTTAGCCTTGCCCCTAAGCTAGAGTAAAGCTAACCTACTAGCAATATTATAGCATTAATACCTAGGATAGTCTATAGACTAAGACTTATAGGAAACACATTAGATCCTATAGGGATCCCCTAACTATTATAGATTAGACTTAGAGTAGATTTAGTATAGGGGCAGCAGGGGTCTTACCTTAAGATCTTTAGCTATAGCCTACTTAAGTTACTTCTTAGTTAATAACTTCTAAGGGTAGCGCTTATTCTTAGGAGTTTCCTAGGCGGATTAGAGCTAGAATAGTATAGGATATAGGAATACTTATAGCTACTAGTGCTATTTTATTAAATAACTTAATAGATTTATAGTAATATTAGCATTTAGGCTAACACTAGCCTAGGAGCGCCTTAGATAGCCCTAAGGAAGAAAAGAACCTATAGGAAGTTTAATAAAAAAGAGGAAAGAAGGAAGACCCTCTAGGGGAGGAACCCTTCTTATACTTATATAGGGGGCTGAATTATAGATATTAATAAAGAAAGAAGAACACAAGACAAGAATCTAGTTAATTAACGCCTAAGAGACCTAGGCCCGGAAACGGCTAGGAATTAAACTAAACCCACACCCTTACTATAGAAGATAAATAATATTAAGTGCTCTGACTTCCCTAGACTAATAAGCTAGACCTAGGTTAGAGAAGGCTAAAAAGTGAGGCTATAGAAGAGTTAGCTAAAAAGTGAAAGAGAAGTAAATCACTACCGTAAAACCGAATCTAGCACGCTATAAGATAGTATAAGAGGCCTAGAGCAGTGCTAGAGCAGACCTGGGATAGAGATAGGCAGGGCTAGGAACCTAGGTTTTTCCTTTTTCTTTCTTTTCTTTTCTTCTTATTAGGATAAGGCTAGCGTAAGCTAGTAATAAACACCCACGATAGGCCACATACAACGCGACGCAGACCTGGCGCAGGGTTAGCGTTAGCTTGAACACAGATAAAAGGGGTTTTCTTCCTATTCAAGGGTTTTCCCTTTTGACGAAGCAGCAGGAGTACTAGTACTAGCCCTACATAGAGCTAGCTAGCGTAAATAATATATATATCTAAATATATAACGCAAATTATATTTATAAGGCTATCTAGGGCATTATTAATATATTCTTAAAAGGTTATAGGTGTATTAACTAGTCTAAAAGGTATTATAAGATATTTAAAGTAACCATATCTATATTAGAATGCTATTTTCTACTTATTGCCCTTGCGAATACGTAGCTAATAGTATATATCTTTAAGGTCTAATTTTATATAAACCTTTACTCCCTTTAATTAGTTTAAGATCTCTGTGATTAGCGGTAATAGCGCTTTATCTTTAATAGTAATCCTATTAAGGGCTTTATAATCCACATAGAGGTGTAATTTTCCTCCTTTCTTAAGCATAAATAATATTAGGGCTCTAGCTAGGCTAATAGATCTTTAAATCTATCCCTTTTGCTATATGCTTACTAAGTACTTATAGAGCACTTCTAGCTTCTTTTCTACTAAATTATATATTAGTCCCTATAGGGGCGTTTTCCTCTCTTCTAATTTAATAGCATAAGTTTAGCTACCTAGTATAGGAAGGATACCTATAAGCTTATTTAAAAGATATCCTTAAACTCCTTATAGGCTTAGGGTATTTATATAGTTAACTTATATGCTTTGCTTATCTCTATAGTTACTAGGTTATTATAGGGCCTATCTTTATTTACTATTAAGATATTATTATCTTTTTATATAATTTTAGTTATTATCCCCTATAAGATAAATCTAATATAAGCGCGTTTTACCTCTCTATATGCCTATTATATCCTTACTACTAGTCTAAGATATTCTTTTATAATAGGGTATCTCTAGTAACTATCTATCTAGGATATAATTACTAGTTAATATGTAACTATCTAGTTATGCCCTAATAATAGGTCTTTACTAGTATTAGCTATATAGTAGCTAACTTAATATATTCTTACGTAGCCTATACTATCCTTAATTAATAAGGTTTGTAATAAGATCCCTTAGTGCTTAATTTTAGTAAGGGTAGCACTCTTAAGGGTTATATTATTTATTTTTACATTAGCCTAATTAATTACTATTAGTAACTTTAGGTAGATAATTAAATAGGTTACGCTAGGGTTAAATAGTGCCTTTATAGCTGTTATGGACTAGCCCTAAGGCAAAGCTATAGGCTATCGTGATGATATTGAGAAACTTGAAGGAAGGAAGGAAAAGGAGAATGTTACGGATCCCGTACAAGCCCCTTATATCCCCTAGTTAGCTTATGTCAGCCCCTTCCCTCACTCCCTACTTATATATTAACACTAAGGCTTAGGCAAAGCCTAAGCCCTTACATATACCCTTACTTGCCCCTTCCTTACCTATTTATGTTAACATTATTATAAATCGCCCCTTACTAGGTAATTATCTATGCCTGCCCGTTTACGCGTTGTGTTTAATATAGCGCTATACCCCCTTATTATCCTAGTAGCCTTTATATCTTCCCTTACTCTTACCCTAGCATTCACTATAAATAACTATTTAATAATCCCTTATTAACATAGCGTGTTTAAGTTATATATAGGTAGGGCAATAGTATAACCCCTCCTTATGGTTAGTTTGCATGTATCTGTCTTAAGTATTATGCCTTACTATAACTTATATCCCTTTATTATTATTATTATTATTATCCCCCTTACTTATTTATATCCTACCCTGCCCTATAGTTATATATATAAATATCTTACTAAGAATCCTATCTAATCTAAACCTTCCCTTAATAATAACTATCCCTTCCTATTATAAACCTATCTTACTATCTATTCTTTCTCCTACCTTAATCTACTATTACCCTACTCTTAAGCTACCCTTATCTATACTATACCTAATAGTATTATGCCTTATCCCTATTAACCTACTCTTCCCTAACTAGTAATAGTCTAGTTCCCCTAAGACTCCTTTACCCTATATCTAGCTTAGGCCCTTAGGGAATTTCTCCTAGAGAAAGACTCTAATAATAATTAGTATACCGCCCCTAAAGCGGTTTTTATTCTTATAGGCTATGTATTAAATAAGCCCTTACTATAGGTATACTAGAATATTGCCCCCTAAGTCTAGTAAGTCTTATCCCTCTTACTAGGGAAATTATATTACCTATGTTTAGTTAACTAGGTTCCTATTTACTAATCCCTGCCTTTAACGCACGTTAAAAGATCTTAAAAAGAGATTGCCTTAGGAATACATATTATCTGCCCTAGGGTCCCTTAGACCCTAACTTAAAAGTAAAAATACTAGTTCTCTCCTAGCGCTATTACGCTCTTATTACCTGTTAGACTACTCTTCTATAAGAAGCCTAATTTAACCTAGCCCCTATCTAGTCCTCTCTTAGACCCCCTCTAGTATTATCCTTCTCTACCTTAAATATAACTAGGAATAAAGTAATTCTATATAACTATAGCAGTCTCTTAACTAGCTATAGTATAGGAAATTAAATATAATAAGTTATAGGCATTCTGTTCTAATAGAACCGCTAGATTATAAGCAGCCTAGCCGCTATCTATTAAGAACTTTATAGTAATAATACTCTAGCAGGGCCTCCTAGGGCCTATCTAGCATATCCGCGTTATTAAAGCTAGTAATATTTCTCCTTCTTACTAGTAGCGTAAGCGCCACGCCTAGAATATAGGCAGCGATTATAATAAATCCTGTTATGTTTACTATACGCCCTATAACCCTTAAGACTCCCCTCCTATTAAATAAGTTAAGCCTATAAGTTAACCCTCTAGAACCCTTATTAGACCCTAATTAGGTCCTACTAGCCCTAAAACTCGTATAGTAACCCTCCTAGAAGCAAGGTAAAAGACCTTACTATAAACACTAATAGCAGGGAGAAGGGTAAGGATAAGTATAAGTATTCTAATATATAAGTAGGAATAGAAAGCTAAAAGGGTATAACCTAGGTCCTATATATAATCTCCTTTTAAGGATAAGTTTTGTTAAATTAAACCAGTCTATTATTATATTATATATCCCCTATTCCTTTTAAACTTATCTAGTGCCTATATGTCTTTTATGTTTTCCACTAGTTCCTATGTTAGTTATATATATCCTACTTACTTTATAAAAGCGTTCTAGTTCCCTCCCTTACCTAATGCGTTTTAAGCCACTAAAATCCTTTCTATATAGTATTCCTTTACAAGTTTAGGGTTATCCTCTATTAGAACCTATTCTAGGTCTAGTTAGGAGTCCTATAACTATTAGCTTAGGAGAGGGTCTATTACTACTTATTTAATAAGATCCACGTAGAAAACTAGGTGTATGCCCTTTAGGATATTAAGTTAAATAGTAAGCAGTATTAGGACCTTAACTATAGTATACTTAGCCACTACCTAGTTAAGTTTACGTGAGGGCTAATTAGTTTTAATATTCCTAAGTAATAACTATACTTTATCCCTTATATAGAATTATTCCGCTAGACGTTATAAGGCTATAGAGGCATTCTACTATTATTACTACGCATATGTAATAGCGGCCTAGGCAAGAGATATACTCTCTTAAAGGTATTCTAGGAAATAAATAGCTCTCCCTTTTAATATAGTTGCTAATAGGACTATATCTAACTATGTTTAAATAGGTTATAAGTTATAACTATGCAGGAGTTTATTTAGGCTTACCCTTATAACTAAAGAGTTCCTATTATTAATTACTAGCTAGTAAGCTATAAGGTGTTTAGGCTAGTTATACTATAAAAGGAAACGTATACCTATAGTATTACCTATACCTCTTAGTTTATTCTCTCTATACTACTATTAGTCTATAGGTAATAAGAGGTAAAAGGAGCTAGTCTATACTAACACTTAAATATAATATTATCTAAAAGTTCCCTAGCTAATTAGAGCCCCTATCTATAATAATTAATTAGGGAAATCCCTAGAACCACTACTAAACTATTTTAAAACGTTTTACATATACCTTAGCTATAATAGAAGTTATTGCCTCTAGCTACATAAACTTAGATAGCCTATCTATAATAACTATAAGGAACTATAGTCTCTCTAGGGAAGATATTAGTAAGTTTATTATAAAATTAATAGAGATTTAAGACTAGTATCTATTAGGTATTAGTAGTAGCTTTAGTAAGCCCTAGTAGCGTTACTAACTCTTATAGCTACCCTAGTAGAAATAATTATAGATAAACTTACCTATATCCTAAGCTATCCTATCCTAGTGAAATTACTATTATAAAATCTAGAACATAGTATTATGCCCTAGGTGCCCTGCTACTAGTAAGTTATAGGATTGCTAGATAAGGGTTATTATTAATAGCTCTAGGCTAGGACCTAGGTTTAACCCTAAACTAAAGCGCTTTATATGCGCTAATTATATAATCCGCTACCTATTCTCTTATTATTACCTCTAGGGAAACTTCTATACCCCTTCCTATATAGCCTATAAATAGATAAGGTAGGTTAGGTCTAATAAAACTACCTAGTCCTAAAGAGTCTAAAGATGTTTTATTATAAAAAGGCATTCCCTAGTAGTAATAAAGCTACCTAGGGTAGGGATAAACCTAAACCGGAGTTAGTCTAGGTCCTAATATATAGTTATAAGAGCGCTGTAATAGTAATAGGTTATAGGATATGTCCTATTCTTAAAGGCTTACCTACCTTATCCTACTCCCTTTAAGAAAGGGCGTCTAGTTATTATGCCTAAGCACTAGGTCTGTAATGTAAATAGAAGTTAAATAGGGAGAGGATATTTACTTACTATACTTAACGTTCTATTATAAGGTAAGGAGTAATAAAGTACTCTAGGTTCTTATGATTTATATATATTATAAATAGGTATAAGATGCCCTATAACTCTGCTAACTATGCCTTAAGGTAAGATATAATAGCGAGTAGTTCCTTATTATAAATAGTATAGTTCCTTTAGGAGGGCGTTAAGCTTACAGAGTAATAAGCAACTAGATATAATACACTATTAGGGCCTTCCTATAATAGGTAACCCCTAACGCTATGCTAGAGTAATTAGCTTCCACTACCGTATCCTAATTAGGGTTCTATTATATAAGGACTAGGTGTTTAATAAATAACTCCTTTAGTTATTTAAAAGCATTATTTTCCTCTAGGCCTTATTAAAAGGAGATGTTCTTTCTAGTAAGCTAGATTAAAGGGGCTGCTATTTTAGAGAAGTCCCTAATAAAGTTATGGTAGAAGTTTGTAAATCTAAGGAAGCTATAGACCCCCTATAACTTTATAGGGGCTAACTATTCCTAATTACCACTACCTTTATAGGGTTAGGGCGAATTAAGCGTCCTACCGTAATAATATAGCTAAGGTATTAAACCTCCTTTATAGCAAATATAGATTTGTCTAGATCTAGATATAGGCCTGCTGCCCTTAATCTGCCTAGTATTAGCTATACCTTAGCTATATAATCCTTCTTTAACCCCCTTAAATAGATAAGAATATTATCTAAATAGGCTGTGATAAAGTCCCTTAATGCATCTCCTAAGGATTTGTTTACGTAATATTAGAATGTTACTAGTGCACCTACTAGGCTAAATAGGTAAACTAGCTATTTAAATAGTCTAAATCTAGTGTAAAACGCTATAAGATACTTCTATCCTTCTGCTATATATAGCTTATAAAATGCTAAGCGTATATTTACTTTTATAAACTAATGCGCTTAGAATAAGGAATAGAGTGTTTCCTTAATTAATAGAAGGGGATAGCAATCTTATACTATTATCTTATTAAGTGCGTAGTAGTTAACGCAAAACCTTTAACTACCGTTTGCCTTTTTAACTAATAGAACAGGTGCTACCGCTAAAGAGAAGCTAGCATAGATCTATCCCTTATCTATAAGGTTAGTAACTTAATGCCTAATCTCTAATAGCTAGTCCTAGGGTATGTTATATAGAGGTCCCTATAGGAGTGCTAGTTATAATCTATCCGCGTTCTTTTAAAGGTAGATATAGTAGTCTAATAAGCCCCTATATAGGGGTAGGCTATTTGCTTTTAACTTATTAAATAGGTCTATAAAGTCTATAAGCTCCTAGGTAATGCTAAGGTATTAAGCTATTCTAGTTTTAGTCTTAGAGTAAAAAGTTATAATACTATTATAATTTCTTTTAAGCTTATAGTAATAAACCTTATAGTAGTATTCTTCTATTATTATATATAGTATGCCTCTGTGGTAAATAAGGAACTAATTATTCCCTATATTAGTGTCTCTATAGTATACTTTAAGGATTCTAAAATGCATAGGCCCTTAGCTATCCTAATAACTAGCTATTGCTTTACTATGTGAATTACTATATTATAGTGTTCTAACTATAGTATCCTAAAGATTACATTATAGGTTAAACCTAGAATAACATAGAGGTATACTAAAGATTCCTAGCTATCTATATTAATCTAGGTATATACTATATAAGTAATAGATAAGGTTTCCTCCCTTACTTACTTTCCTTTTCTTTCCGTTTCTACTATAGTTTAAACTTATCTTTATTTTAGTAATTAAATAAGCTCTAGGTTTAGCCACCGCGCTACTAATTTGCTAATAGCGCTATAATAATCGTAATTATAATCAATTTAAATATAGAGATACTTATATGTATTAAAGAGTATAGGGACTAAGAATAGTAATTAATCTATATACTATTCCACTCCCTTTTCTAACACTATGCACTAATTATAGTTAAGATTATCTAGCTAGGCTAGCTAGCCTTCACGCCCTTATATAAGCCTTTACTTAGGGGCTACTTATTTTCTAATAAGTAGGTCTTAACCCCTTTATCCTTACTATCTATCTCTGCCCTATAGGTATTAATACGCACTCTTAGTTAGTAAGGTAGGAGTAAAGGGCACTCCTATATTTAGTAATCCTTTAAGCTATAGCGTAAATAACACTTATCCTTATAATGCCTAGTTATTTCCTTTACTATAACCTACTTAGCATATTATAGTTTAGTTATCTTCCTTAGTCTACCCTTTTTCCCTCTAGCTTCTTATATTTACCTGCCTAAGTTCCTATTACATAAATACCTATTATTAGTATATTACTATTATAATTAACTTAGGGAGCTAGTGTCTTAACTAGGATAGGCATACAGTAGGAATAAAACTTTTCCTCTAAGGCATTAGCCTTAATATCCACTATAATACTATAGAATTAGCTAACTACTAAAGAGTAATCCTTATAGTTTACCCCTTTGCTAATAGTATACTCCCTTATATACTTATTAAGTGTATATTAAAGTTTTGCTAGTTTTACCTTACCTACCTATAAGCTACCTCTTACTAGGAAAGCTTCTATTTAAAGCAAATAAAGAATAAGGTAAATACCTCCCTAGCCCCTATTTAATATAATTAAGTTTAGTAAGGGCTATTTCTTATTAGTAAGGGTTAGCGAATATAGATTCTAAGTAACCTAGAAAGGAGGTAGGTTTATAATCATATTTATAGCTTACTTTAAAGAATGCTATGATATGGGATTAGACCTTAGGCCCTAAGTTCTAGTATACAAATATCCACTAGTCCTTATTAGTACTAATAAAATCCTTATCTGCTACTAGTTTATGCTTTATAAGAATCTTCTAGGAAGTAAACATAGCCTTATTGCTATTATAAGGGTTGCCTATTAGGATTAGTTTCCGTCTAATCTAGGGTATAACCGGCGGTGTAATAGGTGGGACTAGGAAGGGAATCTATTTAGGTTAAGCCCCTAGGGGCTGCTTTGTTTTAACCTGTTTATATAGTATTATAATTTCCCCTTATTATTATTTAATTACAAGTTAAAGTAATTTAAGTTAGGCTAAGAGGGCCTCTATAGGTAGAGTGGTGTCTATTAGTGGTATTATGCTTCCCTAAGAGTATTAGTCTCTAGGGCATAGCGAATCCGTTGCGTCTGTTATGTCTATTACGTTTATAACGTTTAATGTACTTATTGCGTTTTTAGTAGCCTTCTTTAAGGCTAAAGGAAGTTTCTTAAATGTTATAGACTAGCCCTAAGGCAAAGCTATAGGCTATTGTAATAATATTAAGAAACTTAAAGGAAGGAAGGAAAAGGAGAATGTTGCGAATCCTATACAAGCCCCTTATATCCCCTGGTTAGCTTATGTTAGCCCCTTCCCCACTCCCCACTCGTATGTTAACACTAAGGCTTGGGCAAAGCCCAAGCCCTTACAATAGCTACCTATTTATATTCTTACTATAACTTTGCCTTAACTCTTAGTTTTAGATCTTTAGGTAATAATTTAATAAGAGTGTTTTCCTAGGGTTATACTAAGCTAATAGGGGTCTTATTTAAGTCTAATAGGTCTTTATCTCTAGCCTAGTTATAGCTACTCTTATATATCTCTATTATATAGTTACTTCTCTTATAAATAGAGTAATTTAGTTTAGTATAGCTTAGTAAAGCATATCCTAGCTTACTATACTTAAAATATATAAATAGCGAACTTATCTTTCTATTACTGCTTTATTACTATAGCCTTTTTAGTAAAGTGAAATATTATTATCTTTTCTAATTATTATTACCTTAATTACTTAATTAGCCTTCTTTAGTTATAACCTTTGCCTTTCTTCCTTAGCCTACTAGGTAGGTTTAACTCTTAGGGAACTCTTAGCTAAGTACTTACTTCTTTATAGTATTATTAAGGCTATTAATAAATATATAGATTTATAGGCATTTAGGAACCTTCTTATACTCGTACAGGGGGCTGAATCATAGATATCAACGAAGAAAGAAGAACACAAGACGAGAATCTAGTTAGTTAACGCCCGAGAGACCTAGGCCCGGAAACGGCTAGGAATTAAACCAAACCCACACCCCACCACAGAAGATAAATAACACTAGGTGCTCTGACTTCCCTAGACTAACAAGCTAGACCTAGGCTAGAGAAGGCTAAAAAGTAAGGCTATAGAAGAGCTAGCTAAAAAGTAAAAGAGAAGTAAATTACTACTATAAAACCAAATCTAGCACACTATAAGATAGTATAATAGGCCTAGAGCAGTGCTAGAGCAGACCTAGGATAGAGCTAGGTAAGGCTTAGAACCTAGGATTTTCCTTTTCCTTTCTTCTTTCTTTTCTTATTAGGATAAGGCTAGCGTAAGCTAGTAATAAACACCTATAATAGGCCACATATAACGCGACGCAGGCCTGGTGCAGGGTTAGCGTTAGCCTGAACATAGATATAAGGGGTTTTCTTCCTATTTAAGGGTTTTCCTTTTAACAAAGCAGTAGGAGTACTAGTACTAGCCCTACACAGAGCTAGCTAGCGTAAATAATATATATAGGCATTTAGGAATTGCTTTAGGTAGCTTAGCCTTTGCCTTACCCTAGATCTTTATAAACATCTAGAATAATTAGTGATTTTCTTATCTAAGACCTATTAATATCCTTATTACTTCTAAGCACTATATATTCTTATCTATAGTTCCTATCTTTAGCTAATCTATATATCTATCCTAGGTATAATCCTAGTAATTTACATAACTATCTATAGCTATATAATATATTTATTATTACTTTGCGTTATCTACTAGGTAGCTACTAGCATAGGTAACCTTAGTTATATTATCTATAAAGGTTTTATAATCTATAGTAAAAGTAATATTTAAATCCGCTAGGAAATTCTAAAGACTCTTAAAAGTATTCCCTTTATATATAGGTACTTTTAATTATATCTTTATAAGGCTATATTACTATATAATAAGTGCTACCTAAGGTGCTAAAGGAGGGTATTTATAAGTCCTATGTTTAAGTTACCTAAGGACATGGCTTCTTCTATTATCTATAGGTTTTGCTATAAGTAAGTAAGTTTCTATCTCTTTTCTATAATATATATCTAGGTTACTACTTCTTTAAGGCACTAGTTTAGTATTACCTCCTTATTATTAATAAGTATTTTACTCTACTAGTTATCTAATAAGGACTAGTAGACTACTCTAGTTAGGTTTAGTAGTGTAATATTCTCCTGCTTATCTATAGCGTGGTTATAGCTACTACCTAATTAGGTTACTATATAATAAATTCTAGATATCTTAATCTAACTAATAGTCTATTACCTAAAGGGAAGAGAGATTAATTTATTAAGGCTTTTAGCTTAGGAGTGAATAATAGAGTAAAGGTTAGATTAAAGTGTTATAGCTATTAATCTGCTAGCTAGGGTAGGTGCTTAAAGGTTTAATCTCTAGCCCTTTCCCTTTATTTATAAGAAAGCCCCTTTAAATAGCCTATAGCTCTTACATAACTAGCCCGTAGCTAGCCCTTAGCTCCGTGCCCCGCTAGGTTCTACCCTCATGGATGCCGTCGCTACCCTCATGGATGCCGTCGCTGTTCTGCTCCTGACATCTAACCTATCTTTAATTACTTAGTTAGCGCGTTCCACTATATACCTAACCCTTAGAAGGCACTCTCTTATAATAAGAAAGGAGCTTATTACTCCTAAGATTTAATATCCTAAGAACCCTAAGGGATAAAGATAATAGCTATGCTTATAATCCTTTAACCTACTATATAACTAATACTATACCTTTATTCTATCCTTTTATAAGAGAGATAAGAAAGTTAAAAGCTTCTTAATAAGGAGAACTATTAAAAGTCTCTCTCTCTAGCCCTAACTTTAGTAATACTAAAGAAGGTACTAAAGTTAAAAGAGACTAAAAAGGCAAAGGTCTATAAGTTAATAATCCTCTCTTAAGATATATCCCTTTAGAGATATAAGACTTTATTATACCTAAGATATTATAGATAGTAAAATTATTTAATCTTAACAAATAAGGTAATAATCCTAAGGCTATTATAGCCTATATTCTCTTTAAGATAGTGGCATATTAGTCTAAGAGCCTTATTACTAGAAGCCTCTTTACTAACTTTATTAAAGACTTTTATAGATAGATAAGGGAGGTATTTACAATTATAGACTAAGTAATTACTAAGTATCTATATAATTTCCTTCACCTCTGATACTTTTTCCGCACCGATCTAAAGGTCCGGAATCGCCTCTAAAATACAAACCACATTAATATTCGAATTCCTTACCTCTGTTTACCCCTCCTATAATATTATATTACGATAGAGCTAGAGGTAGGTATAAGGGTAAGATACTAATAGTAATTAACGCTAGAGAAAGGGGCTAGCATAAAGCTACTACTACTTAAACGTAGGAATAGGGTAATTTAATGCCTATAGACATAAGGATAACCTAATAATAGATTAGATATAATTTAAGCACCTAGATAATATAAAATTCTATAATAAGATTACTAGCCTTATCCTTAGTAATAAAGTCTCCTAAGTTTAGAGTATTATAAAGGCTATAGCCCGCTAGGTAATAAACCGTGTTTGTGCTAAAATAAGAGCTATAAATAATAATAATAGTAATAATAATAATAATATTTATATTACTAAAGAAGCCCTTAAAGTAGCTCTTAAGGAGGCTATTAGGGAAGAAGCTAAAGGAACTAATATACTAACCTAGGTAAGCATTATAGCTAGACTAGCACTAAGAAGGCTAAATAATAAAACCCTCTCCTTATAGGTCCTAGGTAAATAATATAGAGAAGTACTTATTAAAGGTAATATAATTTAGGAAATACTTTAATCCTAAGGTACTAAAGATATAATAACTATAGTAAATAGAGCTACTAGCTAAACTATAGCTATAGTAGCTAAAAGACTCCCTAGTAAAGATATAATTATTACCTTTAAAGGAAATATAGCCTAATATAAAGAGGACTAAAAATAGATTACTAAAGCATTTAGACTAGAAGTAGCCCTGTAGCCCTTTATTACTATATACTTAGCGTTATAGTTAAGGGATTCCTAATAAAGCATATATCTATAAAGAACCTTATAACTAAGATTAGAAAAGCGAATAAAGTAAATATAATTAGGGTAACTATAAGGCACCCCTAAGTAAAAAATATATAATATACTACCCTAATCCTAGGACTAGTAGAAGTAGAAGATATTAATAAGATATACTAAGATAGAATAGTCTTTAAAGTAAAGCTATTCTAAACTAAACTATATAATAAGACCTTATAACCCTAATAATACTATAACTACTTCTAAACTAGCTATATTATAAAGTTCTATAAGGTAGCCCTAAGGTATAGTAAGTATAAAGCTAGCTAATATAAGGAAGGAGAAATATTATACCTAATAATTAGTAAATAACTAAAGGAAAACTATATCTTATATTCTAGCCTATACTTAGCGTAGTTAAGGGACTACCTTATCCTAAAAGAGAAGTAAAATATAGTAAAAGTAAAATACCTAGAATAACTATTAAGATTTACTAGTAACTCCCTAGATAAAAGCCTAATACTACCTTATAAGAGAATAGGCATAGCTATAAAACCTATTATTATAGTAAGTAAAAAAAGGGATTACCTTATAAATATAAAGAGAAGTGCTAAATAGCCTTAGGTAAGGAGCATTATATAATATATATCTTAAAATAAGGCTAGAATAGAGCTAGTATAAGATAGTAAAGACTTATTACCTCTCTAATTAATATAGTAATATTATAAGTTCTCTTTTAGAATATAAATAAGAAGGATAGCTTAATATATATAGCGCTCTAGCACTAAACTAATATAGATATAATAGTAATCTAAGAGTAAGAATATATAAGGCACCTATAGCCCTAGTACTAGGCCTTACCTAATTCTAACTAGCACACTATAAGGGATAGAATATAGTATATATAAATAAGAAGTATAATATAGGGTTATAAATAGCCTAGGGAGGACCTAACTAGTTACTAGTAAAGATAAAAGGTATAAATATTTACTCCTTTACTTAGAAGGATATATAAATAACTAGAACATACCTATTTACACTTTTAACGCAAATAAGCCCTATAGCTAAAGCATTTTTATAGGAGACTTTAACTAAAAACACTCCCTTTAGGATAGCTTAGATAGAATGACTAGAGAAGTAAAGGAACTACTAGACCTTATAAGCTAGTAAAGGCTTAGTCTAGTAATACCCTAAAGGGAACCTATAAGATAATATAAAGAAGATAAAGATAGCACTATAGATCTAGTATAGGTAACTCTAAATATCTAAGTTTACTATAATAGTATAAAAGACCTTATAGGCTCTAACTATATTCTATAGCTAATTAGTATCTTTACTAAGGAGTAAGAAAGCGCCTTACCTACCCTTAAATATACCTAGACTATAATAAATAAACTATAGGTAAAGATAGAAGTAGTAGTATAACTCTAAGTAAAAACACACTAGACCTAAAAGATAAGGAAGGAATTAATATATATATAATATAGCTTATTATAAACCTCTAATAGATAGTAGAATTAGTAGCCTTATAAAAGCACTAAGGACTCCTTAGCCTAAAGGCATAATAGTTAAGGAGAATAAAAGAGGTAATTACTAAAGCTAAATAAGCTAAGAGATAATAAAGGCACTAGAAAACTAAAGCAAACTAGTAAGCTTTCTCTAAGGTAAATAATAACTAGGAATAAATAGTTAGGGAAGAAAAAGGAATATATAAAGAGAAGCCCTATAAAAGCTAATATATAGGAAAAGGATAGAGGAGTTTAGAGATTAGAGAGATAGGCCTAGCTTTAAAGCTAGGCCCCCTAAAGCTCCCTATACTCCTAGACCTAGAAAGAACTAATAATAACCTTAACCTAGTTACTACCTATAAGGATAAGGCAAATATACTTATATAAAGGTTCTTCCCTAAACCTATAGTAAACCTCTCTTATATCCTAGACCTCTCTTTCCTAAAGCTTAATAACACACTAGTTCTAGATAAAGAATAGTTTAGAGTAGAAGATATTAGAAATATCCTATTAGATATAGCTAGCTAGAAAGCCCTAGGAGATAATAAACTCCTAGTAGGCCTTATTAAGGCCTATAATAAGCTAGCTAAAGAAGCTATAGCGTGCTTACTAAATACTATTCTTATAGTAAGATATTTCCTAGCCTAGTTCTAAACTATATAAGTAGTAGTAATTAAGAAGCTAGGAAAAACCACTAAGGTAATAAGAAAGGCTAATATATAGAGACCTATCTTACTACTAAATATAGTAGGAAAGATTATAAAAGCAGTAATTATAAGGTAGCTTATAGCTTTTACTAAGGCTAAGGGCCTTCTCCTAAGCTATAAATAGGAAATAGGGTAAATAGATTAATAGAAACTATAATTAGAGTCCTTATAGAATATATAAGAGAGGCTTAGGGCAGAGGCAGTATTGCCTTATTAGCGTAAATAGATATCTTATCTACATTTAATAGAGTTAGCTACCTATATCTAATTTATATTTTAATCTAAATAGGCATACTACGCTAGCTAATAGCTATAATATATAGCTTTCTTATAAATAGAATAAGCTAGCTTAGCTTTAATAATAAACTCTTAAGACCCTTTTAGATAAAGATAAGTACCTTATAAGGCTTACCCTCTTACTAATCCTCTTCTTACTTTACTTAGCAAAGCTTTATATATACCTCTAAGCTATCCTAGGTATAGTAGTAATAGGATTTATAAATAATATAAATATAGTAGCGTTTAGAAAAACACTATATAAACCTAGAAAAGGCTTAAAGCTATATAGAAAGTATATAAAAATAGGTAAAAGAAGTAGGAGTAAAGTTTAACTTAGTAAAGACTAAACTTATATACTTTAGTAAAGCATACTAACCCCTATAGGCTAGGGTTTAACTTAGTATAGAAGAGATAGTGCTTATAGAGTTATATAGGTTCCTTAGAGTCTAGGTTAATAGGAAACTTAATTAGAGTACTTATAAGAATATCCTAAAAGGTAAACTAGCCTAGTAATAGCTTATACTCTCTTTACTAGTGGTATTAGCCTAGGGTTATAGCTTTAGAAATACCTAACTCCTATATATATAGGTAGTCTAGCCTATCCTTACCTATAGGGTAGCGCTTACTATACCCTAACTAAGAAAGGTAAAAGCTAAGAGAAGTAGTTAAAAGCTTTATAATAGACTAATTAGCCTACCTTTAAATTATAGCTAGTGTGTTTAAGGCTATACCTATTGCCTAACTAAAGGTTAAGACTTATATCCCTCCCTAGATCTATACCTAAATAAGATAAAATAGAAGTTTAAAGAGAGAATTATAAAGAGCAGAATAGCTATAATAATCTAAACCACTGCTAACTTAGTATAGTTAGTATTATACTATAGATAGAGACTCTCCCTTAGGAGTAATAAACTAGTAGTAAAACTATATAAGGAATAGAGATAATACTAGGATAAATAGTATAGTAAGAAATACCTAGGATAGCATAGACTTATAAGAGAGCTAACTAAGGATTAATTACTAACTTATAACCTAAAGGAAATCTAAAGATTTTATATAGGCCTAGAAAAGCATATCTCCTTAACTATAGTCTAACTATATATAGGAAAGATTAGTTATTGTTATGAACTGGCCTTAGGGCAGCTGCACGTAAGCGTTCTAAGAGATATTATTATCCTTAGAGAGGAAGGATCGGACTAAGCTAGGTGTCGCACAGGAACTGGCTTTATACCAGTGTGTGTGTGGGTCGCATAGGCCTGGGTAAAGCCCTAACCTTTCCGCCCACAGTCCGCGTCCTTTGCGCGCCCTTTCCGGACCCGAGACATGACCCGAGCTCCTAAGCTCGAGTCCATAACAGTTATAATAAGTTCCTCTTCTAGAGAGGCATTCCTAGGGTAAACTTACTACTATATAGCTATAGTAAAGTAGTTAAGGACTAATATTATATTATAGTAAACTACCTAAATATAATTACTAATGCCCTTAAACGCGCTAGCCTAGAGATATATAGAAGGTAAGGCTAGCCTTAAACTACCCCCTAAAGGTAAGAGTAATAGCTAAATAGTTCCTTAGTATAAAATAACTCTAATACTACTTATTAGTATAAGAACTAGTAGCTAATATATATAGTAAAGAGAAGGAGCTAGAGCTAGGGTGCTTCTAGCGCTAGGACTAATAGCTAAGATATAGATATAGTAAATAACTAGGAAAGATATAAGATTATATAGTTTAGAGCTAGTAGTAGGCTAGCTAAAGAATTATAATTCTAGAACTATTATTAGATTAATTTTAAATATATAACGCTAGGTATTATAAGCCTTACTAATCTACCTTTACCCTTTACTAAGCTATATTTACCTAACTAATTACTCCTTCTCTAGGACTAGAATTACTCTCTTTATTACCTTAGCCTACCCCTTAGTAGGTAAGGCTATAGCTAGGAGATAGTTTATCTCTATAGCGTAAGCGTCTAGGTATTATAGCTAAAAGATAACCTTATTATGTTATTCTCCACTAGCGCTAGACTAGCCTAGGCCTATAGCTAAGGCGCTACACTTCTTCTTACTTTAATTACTAGTATAAAGCTTCTTTATATAATCCTAATAGTTATCTAGGACCTATAGAATTATTAGACCTAGACTAGACTTAATATTAAACTAGAATAGTAGTACTTATACTACCCCTAGTAACTATAGCTACCTAAACTTTCACTAGCTATTAGTGCTTATTTTATTAACTACTTAAGTTAGGCTAAGAGCAAATTAGCACTAGATCTAGCCTAGAATAGAGGCACTAACTACCTTTAAATATCTATAGTTATAGACCTAATAGTTAAAATAGGCATTAGTAGCTAGCCCTATATAAAACAGTTAGCCTTACTTCTAAGCTAGGATAAATCTAACTTACTAGTAATATTATAGCACTAGTGCCTAGGGTAGTTAATTAATTAAGATTTATAAGAGATATATTAGATCCTATAGGGATCCCTAACTATAGTAAATTAGCATTAGAATAGAGGTAGGCTAGGGCTAGAGGGTTATACCTTTAAATCCTTAGCTATAGCTTACTTAAGCTACTTCTTAGTTAAAGACTTTTAAGGATATTACTTATTTTTAGAGTTTTCCTAGGCAGATTAGAGCTAGATAAGCATAAAACGCAAGAGTACTTATAGTAGCTAGTGCTATTTTATTAGATAACTTAATAGATCTATAGTAATATTAGCATTTAGGCTAACACTAGCCTAGGAGCGCCTTAGGTAGCTCTAAGGAAGAAAAGAACCTATAGGAAGTTTAATAAAAAAAGGAAAGAAGGAAGACCCCTCTAGGAGAAGGAACCCTTCTTATACTTATATAGGGGGCTAAATTATAGATATTAATAAAGAAAGAAGAACATAAGAAGAAAATCTAGTTAGTTAATGCCTAAGAGACCTAGGCCTAGAAATAGCTAGGAATTAAACTAAACCCATACCCTTACTATAGAAGACAAATAACATTAGGTGCTTTAACTTCCTAGACTAATAAGCTAGACCTAGGCTAGAGAAGGCTAAAAAGTAAGGCTATGAAAGAGTTAGCTAAAAAGTAAAGAGAAGTGAATTACTACTATAAAACTAAATCTAGCACGCTATAAGATAATATAATAGGCCTAGAGCAGTGCTAGAGCAAACCTAGGATAGAGCTAGGCAGGGCTTAGAACTTAGGATTTTCCTTTTTCTTTCTTTTCTTTTCTTCTTATTAGGATAAGGCTAGCGTAAGCTAGCAATAAACACCTACAATAGGCCACATATAACGTAACGCAGGCCTGGTGAAGGGTTAGCCTTGGCCTGAACATAGATGTAAGGGGTTTTTCTTCCTATTTAAGGGTTTTCCCTTTTAACGAAGCAGCAGGAGTACTAGTACTAGCCCTACATAGAGCTAGCTAGCGTAAATAATATATAAATATAGCATATTAGTATAGGTCCTAGTGTAAGGCTTATATATAGCCTAGTAAGCTAAAAAATTTTTCCTTATAAGTTACCCTACCCTAGCCTTTAAAATAACTAGCCCTACCTAACTCTAGCCCCTTATAATACTAGCCTACTCTATTTTCTGACCTATTACTAGCTAATATTAAGCTTTACCTACCTAGTTATTATTACTTTATTTTTATATATTACCTTTTACCTATTAAATTCCCTCTTTCTCCCTAGCTATTACTAGTCTTTCTAACCTCCTATTACTAACTATTTATAATCCCTTACTAGTCTATATCTAAAGTAAGTGTATAATTAGAACTATCCTATAGCTATATCTAAATATAAATAATCCTATATATCCCTTACTTTTTCCCTTTTCTTTCCCTTTATATACCCTTATTTCTATTATCTTATTAGTTATCTACTACTTACCTCTCTTTAAATATCCTATTAAAACCCCTTTTTATATCTAGCTTACCTCCTATTATATTTACTACTATTACCCTAAGCGCTATTACTACTACTACCTTTAGTAATACCCCTCCCTTTATTACTATCTCCTTCCCCCTAAAAGCTAAACTACCTTAGTAATTATATCTTAGAGAGTAACTCTAATAACTCTAATAATTCTAATAAAGAGAAGTAAGAGGTTCTATATATTTAATATATAAATAACCTTTATAATAAGGGGATATAAGAGTGTATCCTAGGGTCTTATTAGGCCTATCTTCCTTATTAGTATACCTATTAATTATATAGCTAGGAGCTATACTTATATTTAGGTAACCTAAAACTAAGATATATATATAAGTACCTTATAAACCTTTTAGCTACTAGAAAAGCTATTAAAATACTAGCTATAAGGCACACTATCTCTAAAAGGGACGCTATACTATCCTAATAAAAACCTTTATTTACTATTAAAAACATTTTAATACTATTTTAGCTATTACCTATATTAATCCCTCTATAGTAATACCCTTTTATTATCCCTTACTAAGGTAGTATATGCCTAAGGTATTACTAAATTATAGGCACTTATACTTACCTAGTAAATAACTCCTACCTAATATAGTAATAATATAGTAATAGAGTTCTTTTATAGTATATTTATAATAAATAATAATCTTACCTATATTACCTCTATTTAGGAGAACACTACTACTAAGTAGTATATATTTAATAAGGCCTTTACTTACTAATTAACTACTTATTACTATTCCTCCCTAGACTAAACTAGAATAACCTAGCTCTTTCTTCTTCTTCTATCCCTAAGAACTAATTACTTTCTAATATAGTAAAATACTAGCGCTAATATATATATAAAGTAAAGGAGACTAGATTTACTTATTCCTTAGTAGTTAAATAAAAATCTACTCTTTTAGGCCTATTATATATTATTATATTACCCTATTATACCTTAAATTTATCTAGTACCTCTATATCTTATATATTTTCTAGTAGTTCCTAAGTTAGCTATATATATCCTTTCTATTTAACTAGTATATTCTAGTTTAACCCTTATTTTCTTATATTCTTAGCTACTAGTATCTCTTTAATCTAATACTCTAAGAGATTAGGGTTAGTATTAGTTATTATTAGTTCTAGTAAGGATTACTTATCCGCTAATATTTAACTAGGTAATAGATTAGAAGCTACCTATTATACTAAATCTATATAGAAAATAGGGTAAAGTCCTTATAGTATATCTAACTTAATAGTTAAAGGTATAGGGACCTCTAGTACCTTATATTTAGCTATAACCTAATCTAATTTCTTATATAGTCTATTTATCTTAAAATTTTATAGGTTTAACTATATATAATTACTAAATGCAGTATACGTAAACAAGAAGCACGATATAGGGTCGTGGACGGCCTGGGGAGGACCTAACTAGTCGCTAGTAGAGATAAAAGGCGTGAACATTTACTCCCTTTACTTAGAGGGATATATAGACAACTAGAACACACCTATTCACACTTTTAACGCGGATAAGCCCTATAGCTAAAGCGTTTTTATAGGAGACTTTAACTAAAAACACCCCCTCTAGGATAGCCTAAATAGAATAACTAGAGGAGTAGAGGAACTACTAGATCTTATAAGCTAGTAAAGGCTTAGTTTAGTAATGCCCTAAGGGGAACCTATAAGATAACATAGAGAAGATAGAGATAGCACTATAGATCTAGCATAGGTAACTCTAGATATCTAAGTCTATTATAATAGTGTAGAAGACCTTATAGGTTCTAACTATATTCTATAGCTAATTAGTATCTTTACTAAGGAGTAAGAAGGCGCCTTACTTACTCTTAAATATACCTAGACCGCGATAAATAGACTATAGGCAAAGGCAGAAGTAGCGGTATAACTCTAAGCGGAAAATGCACTAAACCTAAAAGATAAGGAAGGAATTAATATATATATAATATAGCTTATTATAAACCTCTAATAGATAGCAGAGCTAGTAGCCCTATAGAAGCGCTAAGGACTCCTAGCCTAGAGGTATAGTAATTAAGAAGAATAAAAGAGGTAGTTACTAAAGCTAGATAAGCTAAGAGATAATAGAGGCACTAAAAGACTAAAGTAAACTAGTAAGCCTTCTCTAAGGCAAATAATAACTAGGAATAGATAGTTAGGGAAGAGAAAAGAAATATATAAAGAGAAGCCCTATAAAAAGCTAATATATAGGAAAAGGATAGAGGAGTTTAGAGACTAGAGAGATAGGCCTAACTCTAAAGCTAGGCCCCCTAGAGCTCCCTAGACTCCTAGACCTAGAAAGAACTAATAATAACCCTAACCTAGCTATTACCTATAAGGATAAGGTAAGTATACTTATATAAAGGTTCTTCCCTAAACCTATAGTAAACCTCTCCTATATCCTAAACCTCTCCTTTCTAGAACTTAATAACGCACTAATCCTAGATAAAAAATAGTTTAGAGTAAGGGATATTAGAAACATCCTATTAGATATAGCTAGCTAGAAAGCCCTAGGAGATAATAAACTCCTAGTAGGCCTTATTAAGGCCTGTAATAAGCTAGCTAAAAAGCTATAGTATACTTACTAAACGCTATCCTTAAAGTAGGATATTTCCTAGCCTAGTTCTAAACTATATAAGTAATAATAATTAGGAAGCTAGGAAAAACCACTAAGGAGATAAGAAGGGCTAATATATAAAGACCTATCTTACTACTAAATATAGTAAGAAAGATTATAGAAGTAGTAATTATAAGGTAGCTTATAGCCTTTACTAAGGCTAAGGGCCTCTTCCTAAGCTATAAATAGGAAATAGGGTAAATAGATTAATAGAAATTATAATTAGAGTCCTTATAGAATGTGTAAGAGAGGCTTAGGGTAGAGGTAGTATTACCTTATTAGCATAGATAGATATCTTATCTATATTTAATAGAGTTAGCTACCTATATCTAATTTACATTTTAATCTAAATAGGTATACCATGCTAGCTAATAGCTATAATCAGAGCTTTGCATGTATTGTATTTATTGTATTTTTAGCCCTTCGATGTATTGTATTGTATTGTATTGCCCTATGTATTGTATTATGTATTGTATTGTCAATACAATACAATACAATACAATACAATACATACAATACAATGTATTGTTAGGGGTAAAAAAAAGTGGGGTATTATAAAATTCTATTATATAGTAGATTTAATAACTAATCTAGTTAATATAAGCCACTTTTTTAATATAATTTATTTGCTTTTCTATAAATCTTTAAATATCTAGCTAATTTAGAATATTAACCTAATAACTACTGCTTAGTCATCTTTTATAGTATAGTTTAAATATAACTTATTAAAGAATTTTTAACTAATTTTAGAGGTCTTTCTAAGTTTATAACTTTTTCTTAGATTTATTATCTTTTTAATAGTTTTTCTTAACTTTAAGTGTAAAACTTACCCTAAGGAAAAATATTATAACTATATATAAATAAACTAAAACTCTAATAATAATATTTAGATATACTAAGAACTTATATAAGAATAAAGGAATTTTATTTTACTTTAAAAATAGTCTTATAGCTATAAACCCTTTTTATTAGAATTATAAATAATTATATTTACTTTTAAGCTTTTAAAACTAAAGTAAAAGTAAAAGAGAACAGGAAAACCTATCTAGAATTAACTTAAAAGTTAGTTAAAATTAAAAAGAAAAGGAAAGTATATAATATATTCCTCTTAAAAGTAAGTCCTAAATAGTCTTTTCTATTATAATTTAATAGCTTTAATAGCTTTAATAGCTATATAACCTAGTCTTTAGTATTATTATAAAAGTAAGTCTAAAGTAAGTCCTAATTCACTTATTAATAATAGGTTTTAAAGTGAGAAAAGCTATTATAAGAGAGTAATACTAATATAAAGTTAATAAAGACCTACTTTTATAATATTAGTAAATACTAGGTTTTAAAGTAAAAAAGCTATAATAACTAATAATAAGAAGGTAATACTTGTATAAAGTTAATAAGGACCCACTTTAAAACCCACTTTTATAAAGTTTGAACATACTACGTTTTAAAGTAAAAAAGTCATAATAACTAATAATAAGAAGGTAATACTTATATAAAGTTAATAAGGACCCACTTTAAGATCCACTTTTATAAAGTTTGAATATACTACGTTTTAAAGTAAGAAAAACGTATAAGAACTAATAATAAGAAGGTAATACTAATATAAAGTTTTAAGGCCCCACTTTGAGACCCACTTTAATAATATTTAAAAATACTAGGCTTTTAAGTAAGAAAAAGCTATAAAAACTAATAATAAGAAGGTAGTACTAAAATAAAGTTAATAAGGACCCACTTTTATAATATTTATAAATGCTAGGTTTTAAAGTAGAAAAAGTTATTATAAGAAGGTAATACTCTTATAAAAATTATATAGACCCACTTTAGACCCACTTTTATGATTTTAGTAAATACTAGGATTTAAAGTGAGAAAAAGCTATTATAGGAAAGTAATACTACTTTAAAGTTAATAGGGACTTACTTTTAGACCCACTTTTATAATATAAGTAAATACTAGGTTTTAAAGTAAGAAAAGGCTCTTAAAACTAATAATAAGAAGGTAATACTAATATTAAGTTAATAAGAACCCTCTTTAGGCCCACTTTTATAATATTAGTGAATGCTAGGTTTTAATATAAGAAAAAGCTTTTATAACTAATTATAAGAAGGTAATACTATTATAAAGTTAATAAAGACTTACTTTAGACTTACTATTATATTATTATTAGATACTAGGTTTTAAGGCAAGAAAAAGCTTATAAAACTAATAATAAGAAGGTATTACTATATAATAATATAAAAGTAAGTCTAAAGTAAACCCTTATTACTTATTATTAGATGTATATACCTTATAATGCCTTATAATTAAGGAAATCTACTTTAGCGTAGAAAAATAAAAAAATATAATTAAATACAAAATAATACATGTATTGTATTGTATTGTGAAAAAGTACTTGTATTGTATTGTGTAATGTATTGTATTGTATTGTATTGTCAATACAATACAATACAATACAATACACCAAATGTATTGTATTGTAGTGCAAAGCTCTGGCTATAATACATAGCTTCATATAGATAGAATAAGCTAGCTTAGCTTTAATAGCAAACTCTTAAGACCCTTCTAAATAAAGGTAAGCACCTTATAAGGCTTACCTCTCTTACTAATCCTCTTCTTACTTTACTTAGTAAAGCTTTATATATATCTCTAAGCTATCCTAGGTATAGTAGTAATAGGATTTATAGATAATATAAATATAGTAGCGTTTAGAAAGAATACTATATAAACCTAGAAAAGGCTTAAAGCTATATAGAAAGTATATAAAAATAGGTAAAAGAAGTAAGAGTAAAGTTTAATTTAGTAAAGACTAAACTTATATACTTTAGTAAAGCATACTAACCCCTATAGGCTAGGGTCTAACTTAGTATAGAAGAGATAGCGCCTATAAAGTTATATAGGTTCCTTAGAGTCTAGGTTAATAGAAAACTTAATTAGAGTGCTTATAAGAATATCCTAAAAGGTAAACTAGCTTAGTAGTAGCTTACACTCTCCTTACTAGTAGTATTAGCCTAGGGTTATAGCTTTAGAGATACCTAACTCCTATATATATAGGTAGTCTAGCCTATCCTTACCTATAGGGTAAGTGCTTACTATACCCTAACTAAGAAGGGTAGAAAACTAAGAGGAGTAGTTAAAAGCTTTATAATAGACTAATTAACCTATCTCTAAATTATAGCTAGTGTGTTTAAGGCTATGCCTATTACCTAACTAAAGGTTAAGACTTATATCCCCCTTAGATCTATACCTAAATAAGATAAAATAGAAGTTTAAAGAGAGAATTATAAAGAGCGAAATAACTATAATAATCTAAGCCACTACTAACTTAGTATAGACAGTATTATAGCATAGACTAAGACCCCCTAGGAATAATAAGCTAGTAGTAGAACTATATAAGGAATAGAGATAATGCTAGGATAAATAGCATAGTAAGGAATGCCTAGGGTAGTATAGACTTATAAGAGAGCTAACTAAGGACTAACCGCTAACTTATAACCTAAAGGAAATCTAAAGATTTTATATAGGACTAGAAAAATATATTTTCTTAACTATAGTCTAACTATATATAGGAAAGATTAGCCTTAATAAATTCCTTTTCTAGAGAGGTATTCCTAGGGTAAACTTACCTTTATATAGCTATAGTAAAGCAGTTAAGGACTAATATTATATTATAGTTAACTACCCTAAATATAACTACTAACGCCCCTAATTATAATAGCCTAGAGATATATAGGAGGTAAGGCTAGCCCTAAACTACTCCCTAAAGGTAAGAGCTATAGCTAAATAGTTCCTTAGCATAAAATAACTCTAATACTACTTATTAGCATAGGAACTAGTAGCTAATATATATAAGAGGAGGAAGAGCTAGAGCTAAGGCGCTTTTACTACGCTAGGACTAATAACTAGGATATAAATATAATAGATAACTAAGGAGAGGCATAAGACTATGTGGTTTAGAGCTAGTGGTAAGCTAGCTATAGGATTATAATTCTAGAACTATTATTAGATTAATCTTAACTATAAAAACGCTAGGTATTAAAATCCCTACTAGTTTACCTTTACCCCTTTACTAAGCTATAACTACCTAACTATTTATTTCTCCTCTAGGACTAGAATTACTCTCTTTATTACCTTTGCCTACCCCTTAGCAAGTAAAGCTATAGCTAGGAAATAGTTTATCTTTACTACGTGGGTATCTAAGCGCTATAACTAAAAGATAACCTTATTATACTAATCTTCCTTAGTACTAGACTAGCCTAAACCTACTATAGAAGCACTTTACTTTTTCTTACTCTAATTCCTAGTATAGAGTTTCTTAATATAATCCTAATAATTATCTAAGACCTAGAGAACTATTAGACCTAGATTAGAACTAATAATAAACTAGTGTAGTAGTACTTATATTATCCTTAGTAACTATAGCTATCTAGACCTTAACTAACTACTAGTGCTTATTTTGCTAACTAGTTAAATTAAGCTAAGAGTAAATTAGCATAGGACTAGGCCTAGGAGAGAGATACTAACTACCTACCTTTAAGTAACTATAGTTTTAAACCTAATAATTAAAATAGGTATTAGTAGTAAGCCTTATATAAGATAGTTAGCCCTACCTCTAAACTAGAATAGAGTTAACTTACTAGTAATATTATAGTATTAATACCTAGGATAGTTAATAGACTAAGACTTATAGGAAATATATTAAATCCTATAAGGATTCCCTAATTATTATAGATTAGACTTAGAGTAGACTTAGTATAGGGGTAGTAAGGGTTATACCTTAAGATCTTTAGCTATAGCTTACTTAAGTTACTTCTTAGTTAATAACTTCTAAGGGTAGTAATTATTCTTAGGAGTTTCCTAGGCAGATTAGAGCTAGAATAGCATAGGATATAGGAGTACTTATAGCTACTAGTGCTATTTTATTAAATAACTTAATAAATCTATAGTAATATTAGTATTTAGGCTAATACTAGCCTAGGAGTGCCTTAGGTAGCTCTAAGGAAGAAAAGAACCTATAGGAAGTTTAATAAAAAAGAGGAAAGAAGGAAAACCCCTTTAGGGGGAACCCTTCTTATACTTATATAGGGAGGGGGCTAAATTATAGATATTAATAAAGAAAGAAGAATATAAGATAAGAATCTAGTTAGTTAATGCCTAAGAGACCTAGGCCTAGAAATAGCTAGGAATTAAACTAAACCTATACCCTTACTATAGAAGATAAATAATATTAGGTACTCTAACTTCCCTAGACTAATAAGCTAGACCTAGGCTAGAGAAGGCTAAAAAGTAAGGCTATAGAAAAGCTAGCTAAAAAGTAAAAGAGAAGTAAATTACTACTACAAAACTAAATCTAGTATGCTATAAGATAGTATAAGAGGCCTAGAGTAGTGCTAGAGTAAACCTAGGATAGAGCTAGGTAAGGCTTAGAACCTAGGATTTTCCTTTTTCTTTCTTTTCTTTTCTTCTTATTAGGATAAGGCTAGCATAAGCTAGTAATAAACACTTATAATAGGCTATAAATAACGTAAGGCAGGCCTAGTATAGGGTTAGCGTTAGCCTGAATATAGATATAAGGGTTTTTCTTCCTATTCAAGGGTTTTCCCTTTTGACAAAGCAGTAGGAGTACTAGTACTAGCCTTACATAGAGCTAGCTAGCGTAAATAATATATATATATATATAATTACTAACCTAAAAGCATTCCACTAGACGCTAGCTACTATTTATTTCCTCCTATTACTATTACTAAATAAACACTATAGTAGCTTATATTAGGTCTAAGCCCTCCTTAAGATATTATAAGAATACCTAGGCCCTTCCCTTTAATAAGGTATAGGATATCTCCTTATCTAGTGGTTCTTAAATTATTACTAGGTTATAACTATATAGGGCTATATTCGCGCTAATCCCTATTACTAATAAGTCCTTATTATTTAAAGTAAGTTAATAAGTAAGGAGATATTCTAGCTATTTAAATTATAAAAATAATAGTATTACCCTTAGAATAGCCTAAACTTCTTAATTTACCCTTTCTATGCTACTATTTATCTATAGATAATAAGCTATTAATAGTAACTACTATATACTTACCTAGTTATAAAGTGTAGTCTAAAAATTACTTAACTAGTCTAAACTATAATCTATAATAATTTATATAGGAAAGCTATAGAACTACTACTAGCACTACTTAAACTATTTTACGCATACTTTAGCCCCTATAAATATTATAGCTTCTAGCTAGATATACTTAGAGAGTCTATCTATAATAACCATAAAAACTATAGGTTATCTAGGTATTAAGCTAGTAGGTCTATTATAAAGTTAATAGAGATCTATAATTAGTAATAGTCTAGTAAAGGGATTAGTTTTAATAAGCCTTATCTTAGCTAGTAGCTCTTCTACCCTTTATAATAGTAATAGTTTCTTATAAACTAAGCAATCCCTATAATATACTATCCTAATAGAAATCCCTCTAAAGTGTCTTAAAAGTTATATTATAGCTAGGATAGCCTAGTAAGGGTAAATTATAAACCTATTATATTAAGGTTATAGTAAGGGATTCCTAATTTAGAATCTAAGTCTAGCCCTAGAATTAAAGCATACCTTTAGCGCTAATCTAATAGTTTACTATTTACTCCCTTATATTTATAGCTTCTAGAAACTTCTAGGCCCCTTCCCTAACTACCTTAAGCTATATTCTATATATAGTATTATAAACTAAGAACTAGTCCTATAAAGGTTAGAGATATATATCTATAAATATTATTACCCCTATTAGAAGACCTATAAACCTACCTATAGTATCCTTAGCCTTACTACCCCTTAATAATAATATAGGGTTTATATTAGAGATAAGTCTAGTTCTTTTATAACTATATAGGCCTAGAGTTATTACTAATTATATAATTAGCTTCTCTAGTTTTCCTTATTCTCCTTCCCTTAGAACTATCTTAATAGTATATTTAGTCTTACTACCTATAGGCTAGGCCTATACTATAGGTAAAAATTAAATAGTAATAGCATTTCTACTTATCTTACCTATTACTCTAATATCCCTCTTAGCGCTATAAAGTATTCTAAGTTCTTATAGTCTATAAGTATTATAAATAACTTACTAATACTATATAGCTTTACTAACTAAGCCTTTAGGCATAATATAATTACTAATAGCTCCTTATTATATATAGTATAGTTCTATTAAGCTAGCTATAGTTAAGTAAAATAATAAGTAACTAGGTATAAGATACCTTTATTATTAAACTATAAGAGGTAACCCTTAGAGCTATCCCTAAATAGTTAGCTTCTACTATAGTATCCTTATTAGGGTCCTATTATATTAGGATAGGATATAATATAAAGGCTATTTTTAGTGCTTTAAAGGCTATATTATATTTATCTATTTACTAAAATAGAATACCCTTCTTTATAAGTTCTATTAAAGGGCTTATAATTATTAAGAAGTATAGTATAAAGTCCTAATTAAAGTTAGTAAACCTAAGAAATCCTTATACCTCTCTAACCCTCTTTAGCGCTTCCTAGTCCTAAATAGCTATAATCTTTTCCCTATCTAGGTAAATTTCTTTCCCTATATAAATAATAAACCCTAGGTACTTAACTTTCTTTATTATAAAAACGTATTTCTTTATATCTAAGATTAGTCCTACTTACTATAGCCTTAAAAGCATTACTTAGACCTTTTATATATAGTTTTTCTAAGACCCTCCTAAGTAGATAAGAATATTATTAAGGTAAGCAGTTATATAGTCCCCTAGGATTCTACTAAGTATACTATTAATATATCTCTAAAAGGTAGTAGGTATACTTACTAGGCTAAAAGGGCATATAAGCTACTTAAATAACCTAAAACACATTTAGAAGGTAGTTTAGTATTCTTTACCTTTAGTAATATAAATCTAGTAAAACACTACTTATATATCTAGCTTTATAAATTACTTTATCTCTAATAATAATTATAGTATCTCCTTTACTAAAGGTAAGGGATAATAGTCTTATTCTATAATCTTATTAAGGGTATAGTAGTTTACGTAAAACCGCTATCCTTTTCCTAGCTTCTTTACTAATAATACTAAAGCTATTACTAAAGAGAAGCTAGCCTATATTTATCCCTTATCTATAAGGTTAGTTACTTACTTTTAGATTTTAAGGAAGTGCTACTAGGGTATATTATATAATAAGGCCTATAGGAGTTCTAGTTTAGATCTATCTAGGTTACGCTTTAATTAAATATAGTAGTCTAATTATCCCTAGTATAGTAGTAAGGCATTTGCCTTACCTTCTAGGAAGAGATTTATAAAGTCCTATAGCGCGCTTAGTAATAAGGATAATAGGTCCTATTCTATAGCCTTAGGGGTTATATTTATCTATAGAATTAATATAATTTCCTATAGGCTAGTAGCGTATAGTTAGATATATTCTTTTGCTTCTTCGCATGCCTTATAATTCCTATAAAGGTAGAGCCTAAGATAGATATTATTAGTTACTTAACCTTCCTATTAGTTAATGCCTAAATTTATAGATTATTAGCTAATCCTACGTAGAGTTAATAGCGCGCTATATCTAAGTTAATCTTATTCTATTCTATCTATAGTATCCCTAAAATTAGCTATCTTATTAACCTAGGGATTATATAGGTAACTATAGGTATTTCCTATCTATCTAGATCCACTTAAAAACAGATAATATACATAATATATAACCTCTTTTTATAACTCTCTTTTCCCCCTTATTTTACACTAACTATAGTATAAACTAATCTCTTCTTTAAGAGTAAGAAGCGTTTTAACTAGAGTTTCTAGATAAAGCATTTGCTTATAGTAGTATAATAGTTATAGCCTATATTAATAAGAGTATCTATAAAGGTAATCTTATTAATTAATATAGGAATTAGAAAAGGTATAGAATCTATATTAGACTAGATCTATTTAAAGTCCTTATTAGTAATAACTATTTGCTATAATACCCCTCTATTTATCCTCCCCGCTACCCTAGTTAAATAACTTAATACTAGGGTTCTTCTTTATCTAATATATTTACTATCTCCTCTTCTTTAGAGTTATCTTCCTTTTCCTTTATATTATATATATTAATAGCTACCTTTCCTTACTAATATCTTAGTAAAAGTAAAGAATAGTTAGAAATAAAATACTTTTCTAAACTATACTATAAGCATTTACTCTCTATATAATATATATTATATATAGCCTAGCTAACTTACTTAGCTTACTTACCGCTAGCCTTATTACCTAGCTTTACCTTATGCTAATTTCCTAGTAACTTTTTATATCCTTTTAGGCCTATTCTAAGTATATTAATTATATATCTATTATAGGAGTGTCCTTATCCTAGGTAAGGGCTTTAGGTATATATACTTACCTTTACGTATAGTTCTTCTCCTCTAATTAATATAACTTAATATCTAATAAGATACTTTAATACTAGGCTATTACTACTAAGTAATCTATATATAATATATCCTATCTAATACTATAGTCCCTTATCTACTTATTAAGGGCTATATATAGCTTAGCTAGCTTTATAAAGTCCTTCTAATCTAATCCCTAGCTAGCGCTAATTTTTATTTAAAATAAATATAGAAGTTACTAAATTACTTATTTAGGCATTATATAATCTAGTTAAGCTTTATAATTACTAACTCCTATTAATAGGGGTTATTAAATATCTTAGTAAGGTAGTTTAAGAACTTCTATAGATTATAATATACTAAGTATTCCTTCTTAAAAAGAGAGTAACTTATACCTAAACCTTTAGTAATAGGTTTTAGTAAATAAAGTATTATTAGTCTTACTAAGACCTAATAAACCCCTTATCTATATCTAGCTTATAGGATATTAGGTTTTGCTATGCTATAAATAGGACCTTTTACTATTAAATAAGGATTCTATTAGTAAGGGTTTTTACTTAATAGGTTAACTAAAAAGTTAGATCTTTACTTACTAGTAAGGTCTTAAATTTATTTTAATTACTAAGTGATAAGCTTCTATAAGGTTATTATTTTATTAGTCTTTATCCTATTTACTAGTAGTAGTATATCTATTAGCTACTATACCTCTATAGTAAAGGATAATAAATATTATAAACTAGCCTTAGGGTAGCTATATATAAGCATTCTAAGAGATATTATTATCCTTAGAGAGGAAGGATTAAACTAAGCTAGGTATTACATAGGAACTAGCTTTATACTAGTGTGTGTATAGGTTATATAGGCCTAGGTAAAGCCCTAACCTATTTACCTATAGTTCGCGTCCTTTACGCGCCCTTTCCGGAACCTTTGCGCGCCCTTTCCGGACCTAAGACATGACCCGAGCTCCTAAGCTCGAGTCCATAACAGTTACTACCTATAAGGAATTCTAAGATTAGTAAGAAGAAGAGATATAAGAAGCTATAAGGAAGTATATACCCTTCTAAAAATATATTAAAGACTAAGACTTCCTTAATAACCTCCTTCTCATTCCCCTAATTAGGGTAAGATTATAATATCGTTAATAAAGCAATCTAGGAACCTTATAATCTCGCTAATGTTATTCCCTAAGCCTAACCCTATTAGGTTAATTATATAATAATCCTTAGGAAAGCCCTTATTAGAGGTATCCCCTATTAAGATAAGAAATCCCTCCTTCTATACCTCTAAGAGCACTTTTTCCCTCTATACCTATACTAAAGTAAATAATTAATCTTATAAAGCTTTATATAAGCGATATTTAATATAGTATAGATAACTATAAGGTCCTTAACTTAAAGTTAATAATCTTCTAAGGAAATATAAGATACTAGGCATTAAACCCTATAAAGCTAGGTATGCCCTTAAAGCTATGCTTAAAGGAAAAGCCTTAATATACTACCACAAGCATCTATGCAAGCTAGGCGATCCTTAAGACCTTAAGACTCTCGTTAGCTGCATTAAGAGAAGGTTTAAGATAGATAATACGAAACAAAGATATCTCCTCGAATAGCAGAACACCAAGCTACGCCAGATCGTGCAAGAAAACCCAGATAAGCCGAAGATTGATTGCTTTAATTGGCCGAGGCGTGTTCGAATTCATCGCTTTTGATCTAAAGAAGCACTAAGGGATTCGAATATTTAATTCCCGCATTGTTAACGAAGTGAAAGGAAGAATAAGCTAGCCGTATGAGAAATTAAGGCTTATTATCTAAGGCTTTAGCGATAAAGCAAAGCAAGTAATCCTTACGCAAGCCCTAACGATCTAAAGGGCAAGCTAATGATTAATCCTTATGACTGCCCCTTCTTTTCTTATAAAAGGATTCCTCCTTTAGATTTAAGACATTACGTAAGCATACGTATAATTAGAAACGCTACTAAATTATATAATCCTTGCCTAACTCCCTATCTAAATTTGTAACTAGTACCCTAAAGGAATCATTATAAGAGTTATTAAGCCCTTTATAGAATTATAGAGGCTAGCACACACTAGTGGGTAACTTACTATAAGCACTATAGAGAAAACCTCTAGATAATAACATTAAGCTATAATCTATGCTTACTAGTAATATCTGCTGAAAGCCCTTAATTTAGATGCATAGGAATGCAGACTAATAATACCCTTAGCTTATTAGATAAAGGGTTCTCCTAATAAGAAGAAGATTAACTAGCTACTACTAAATTTACTATAAAACTAAAGCAGTTTATTAAGCCTAATAACTCCCTTATATTTAATAGTGGAATTATTTAACTAACTAATAACACTATTAAGATACGGTAAAAGGGCAAAGTAATAAGCTATAGTTAATCCCGCTAGAAGAGCTAGAGAAGAAGTATATTAAGTAAAGGGCCTATAGTGCTTATATTGCTTTAATCTGCTAACCTAAGGCAAGTTTTAATTTATTAGTTACTGTATAATATTAAGAACTAATAACTAAGAATATTAAGGAACTTAATTATTATATTAAGTAGTAAATAGATTACCTAGATTAAGGATTAATCTTTATACCCCTTAATCTTAACTAAGTAAAGCTATTTATATTTATTAATGGATTATTCGCTAATAATAAAGACCTTACCTTATAACTAGGCTATATACTTATCCTAGCTAATAAGGAGTATAAGGATAGTATATTTACACTATAAGGTAATATTATATACTATAGCTTAATAAAGAGTAAGAGAGTTATAAGAAGTATGCTTGCTTTAAAGGTCTATAGAATAGTAGTAGGCGTTAATATAGCTTATATAATTATAATAATATTAAAGATTATTATAGATTAATTAAACCTCCTAGAAATCCTAATTATAGTCTATATAGATTTATACTTATTATATAAATGCCTTATTAAGCTTAGGACTATAAAGAAGAAGTAGCTTATAATTAATATTATAGCCCTTTAGTAATTATATAAACGCTATAAGCTTTATAAGATTAGATAGATTAATAGTAAAGATAACCTAGCTAATGTGTTTATAAATGTAATACCTAATAAAGCTCTAGAGAGGTTTATTATAGGTAATATAGTAATAATCTAGATAGAGGGATAGGTTACCTAGACCTAGCACTGCCTATAAAGAGGTAGGGGACTAGAGCCCTAAAGCCTACGCCTAAGCCTACGCTAAAGCCTATACCTAAGCCCGCACTAAAACTAGCGCTAAAGGCACTAGGCAAGCTACCCTAAGTATAGCATAGTTACGTAGGGCGCGGGCTAAGGGATTAGAGGTAGCGGAATTATAGCCTTAGAAAGGGCGCTCTCTCCTAAGTCTCTATAGTAAGGAGGGGAAGAGGAGGGAGCGTAAGGGGGCGTAGGAAGGTATAATCTAATATTATACCTTTAGAAGGGGAAGGATTATAGGTAATCTTCCCTAGGAATGTGATCTAATATTATATTATAGTTAAATAAAGGGCTATAGGGAGGGATAATCTAATATTATACCTTTAGATAGGGAAGAGATTATAGGCGACCTTTCCCTTGTAATGTAATCTAATATTATATTACACTAGTTAAATAAAGGGGTATAGGTAAGGGCAGAAGGCAAAGGCAGCCTTCTATAAGGATAAAGGATAAGCGATTAGAGAAGCTAGTTATCTAAAGCTAGTGGCGCGTAGAGGAAGGAAAGGGGACTATTATTATTGTTATTTCTTTTATTAGTTCTTTTATTTATATAATATATTTATTTAGGAACCTTTGATACTTTTTCCGCACCGATCTAAAGGTCCGGAATCGCCTCTAAAATACAAGCCACATTAATATTCGAATTCCTTACCTTTGTTTACCCCTCCTACAATGTCGCATTATAATAGAGCTAGAGGCAGGTGTAAGGGCAAGATGCTAATAGTAATTAACGCTAGAGAAAGGGGCTAGCATAGAGCTACTACTACCTAAACGTAGGACTAGGGTAATTTAACGCTTATAGACGCGAGGATAACCTAATAATAGACCAGATATAATTTAAGTATCTAGATAATATAAAATTTTATAATAAGATTACTAGCCTTATCCCTAGTAATAAAGTCTCCTAAGTATAAAGCATTATAAAGGCCATAGCCTACTAGGTAGTAAACCGTGCCCGCGCTAAAATAAGAGCTATAAACAATAGTAATAATAATAATAATAATAATATCCGCACTACTAAAGAAGCCCTTAAAGTAGCCCTTAAGGAGGCTATTAGGGAAGAATCTAAAGGAACTAACACACTAACCTAGGTAAGCATTATAGCTAGGCTAGCACTAAGAAAACTAAATAATAAAACCCCTCCCTATAGGTCCTAGGTAAATAATATAGAGAAGTACTTATTAAAGGTAATATAATCTAGGAAACACTCTAATCCTAAGGCGCTAAAGATATAATAACCATAGTAAATAGAGCCACTAGCTAAACTATAGCTATAGTAGCTAGAAGACTCCTTAGCAAAGATATAATTATTACCTTTAAAGAAAACACTACCTAATATAGAGAAGACTAAAAATAGATTATAAAAGCATTTAGACTAGAAGCAGCCCTTTATTGCTACGTGCTTAGCGTGATAGTTAAGGGATTCCTAATAAAGTATATATTTATTAAAAGCCTTATAGCTAAGATTAGAAAAGCAAATAAAGTAAATATAATTAAGGTAACTATAAGGTACCCCTAAGTAGAAAATATATAATACACTACCCTAATCCTAGGACTAGCAGAAGTAGAAGATACTAATAAGATATACTAAGATAGTATAGTCTTTAAAGCGGAGCTATTCTAAACTAAACTATATAATAAAACCCTATAACCCTAATAATACTATAACTACTTCTAAACTAGCTATATTATAAAGTTTTATAAGGCAGCCCTAAGGTATAGTAGGTATAAAGCTAGCTAATATAAAGAAAGAGAAATATTATGCCTAATAATTAGTAAATAACTAAAGGAAAACTATATCTTATGCTTTAGCTTATACCTAGCGTAGTTAAGGGACTATTCTATCCTAAAAAGAAGTAAAATATAGTAAAAGTAGGCTACCTAGAGTAACTATTATAATTTACTAGTAACTCCCTAGATAAAAGCCTAATATTACCCTATAAGAGAACTAGTATAGCTATAGAACCTATAGTTATAGTAAGTAAAAAAGGGAATACCTTATAAATATAAAGAGAAGTGCTAAATAGCCTAGGGTAGGAAGTATTATATAATATATATCTTAAAATAGGGCTAGAATAGAACTAGTATAAGATAGTAAAGACTTACTACCCCTTAATTAATATAGTAATATTATAAGTTCTCTTTTAGAATATAAATAAGAAGGATAACCTAATACACATAGCGCTCTAGCACTAAACTAACATAGATATAATAGTAATCTAGGAGTAAGAACATATAAGGCACCTATAGCCCCTAGTACTAGGCCTTACCTAATTCTAACTAGTACACTATAAAGGCTAGAATATAGTATATATAAATAAGAAGTATAATATAGGGTTATAGATAGCCTAGGGAGGACCTAACTAGTTACTAGTGGAGATAAAAGGTATAAATATCTACTCTCTTTACTTAGAGAGATATATAGATAACTAGAACACACCTATCTATACTTTTAACGCAAATAAGCCCTATAGCTAAAGCGTTTTTATAGGAGACTTTAACTAAAAATACCCTCTCTAGGATAGCCTAGATAGAATAACTAAAGGAGTAAAGGAACTACTAGACCTTATAAGCTAGTAAAGGCTTAGTTTAGTAATGCCCTAAGGGGAACCTATAAGATAATATAGAGAAGATAGAGATAGCACTATAGATCTAGTATAGGTAACTCTAGATATCTAAGTCTATTATAATAGTGTAAAAGACCTTATAGGTTCTAACTATATTCCGTAGCTAATTAGTATCTTTACTAAGGAGTAAGAAGGCGCCCTGCCTACCCTTAAACACACCTAGACTATAATAAATAAGCTATAGGCAAAGGTAAAAGTAGTAGTGTAACTCTAAGCTAAAAATACACTAGACCTAAAAGATAAGGAAGGAATTAATATATATATAACGTAGCTTACTATAAACCTCTAATAGATAGTAAAGCTAGTAGCCCTATAGAAGCACTAAGGACTTCCTAGCCTAGAGGTATAGTAATTAAGAAAAATAAAAGAGGTAATTACTAAAGCTAGATAAGCTAAGAGATAATAGAGGCGCTAAAAGACTAAAGCAAACTAGTTAGCCTTCTCTAAGGCGGATAATAACTAGGAATAGATATTTAGGGAAGAGAAAAGGAATATATAAAGAGAAGCCTTATAAAAAGCTAATATATAGGAAAAGGACAGAGGAGTTTAGAGACTAGAGAGATAGGCCTAACTCTAAAGCTAGGCCCCCTAGAGCTCCCTAGACTCCTAGACCTAGAAAGAACTAATAATAACCCTAACCTAGCTATTACCTATAAGGATAAGGTAAGCATACTTATATAAAGGTTCTTCCCTAAACCTATAGTAAGTCTTTCCTATATCCTAGACCTCTCCTTCCTAGAACTTAATAATACACTAGTCCTAGATAAAGAATAGTTTAGAGTAAGGGATATTAGAAATATCCTATTAGATATAGCTAGCTAGAAAGCCCTAGGAGATAATAAACTCTTAGTAAGCCTTATTAAGGCCTATAATAAGCTAGCTAAAGAAGCTATAGTATACTTACTAAATACTATTCTTAAAGTAAGATATTTCTAGCCTAGTTCTAAACTATATAAGTAGTAGTAATTAGAAAGCTAGGAAAAACCACTAAGGAGATAAGAAAGGCTAATACATAGAGACCTATCTTACTACTAAATATAGTAGGAAAGATTATAGAAGCGGTAATTATAAGGTAGCTTATAGCCTTTACTAAGGCTAAGGGCCTCCTCCTAAGCTATAAATAGGAAATAGGGTAAATAGATTAATAAAAACCATAATTAGAGTCCTTATAGAATATATAAGAGAGGCTTAGGGTAGAGATAGTATTGCCTTATTAGCGCAGATAGATATCTTATCTATATTTAATAGAGTTAGCTACCTATATCTAATTTACGTTTTAATCTAAATAGGCATACCACGCTAGCTAATAGCTATAATATATAGCTTCCTTATAGATAGAATAAGCTAGCTTAGCTATAATAGTAAACTCTTAAGACCCTTCTAGATAAAGGTAAGTACCCTATAAGGCTTACCTCTCTTACTAATCCTCTTCCTACTTTACTTAGTAAAGCTTTATATATACCTCTAAGCTATTCTAGGTATAGTAGTAATAGGATTTATAGATAATATAAATATAGTAGTGTTTAGAAAGAACACTATATAGACCTAGAAAAGGCTTAAAGCTACGTAAAAGTATATAAAAAATAGGCAAAAGAAGCAGGAGTAAAGTTTAACTTAGTAAAGACTAAACTTATATACTTTAGTAAAGTATACTAACCCCTATAGGCTAGGGTTTAACTTAGTATAAAAGAGATAGCGCTTATAGAGTTATATAGGTTCCTTAGAGTCTAGGTTAATAGGAAACTTAATTAGAGCACTTATAAGAATATCCTAAAAGGTAAACTAGCCTAGTAGTAGCTTATACTCTCCTTACTAGTAGTATTAGCCTAGGATTATAGCTTTAGAGATACCTAACTCCTATATATATAGGTAGTCTAGCCTATCCTTACCTATAGGGTAGCGCTTACTATACCCTAACTAAGAAGAGTAAAAACTAAGAGGAGTAGTTAAAAGCTTTATAATAAACTAATTAACCTACCTCTAAATTATAGCTAGCGTGTTTAAGGCTATGCTTATTACCTAACTAAAGGTTAAGACTTATATCCCCTCCCTAGATCTATACCTAAATAAGATAAAATAGAAGTTTAAAGAGAGAATTATAGAGAGTAGAATAACTATAATAATCTAAGCTACTGCTAACTTAGTATAGATAGTATTATAGCATAGACTAAGACCTCCCCTAGGAATAATAAGCTAGTAGTGGAACTACATAAGGAATAGAGATAACACTAGGATAAATAGTATAGCAAGGAATGCCTAGGGTAGCATAGACTTATAAGAGAGCTAACTAAGGACTAACCGCTAACTTATAACCTAAAGGAAATCTAAAGATTCTATATAGGACTAGAAAAATATATCTCCTTAACTATAGTCTAATTATATATAGGAAAGATTAGCCTTAATAAGTTCCTTTTCTAGAGGGGCATTCCTAGGGTAAACTCGCCTCTATATAGCTATAGTAAAGCAGTTAAGGACTAATATTATATTATAGTTAACTACCCTAAATATAAATACTAACGCCCCTAATTATAATAGCCTAGAGATATATAGGAGGTAAGGCTAGCCCTAAACTACCCCTAAAGGCAAGAGCTATAGCTAAATAGTTCCTTAGTATAAAATAACTCTAATACTACTTATTAGTATAGGAACTAGCAGCTAATATACACAGGAGGGAGGAAGAGCTAGAGCTAGGGCGCTTTTACTACGCTAGGACTAATAACTAGGATATAGATATAATAGATAACTAGGGAGAGGCATAGGACTACGCGGTTTAGAGCTAGTAGTAGGCTAGCTATAGGATTATAATTCTAGAACTATTATTAGATTAATCTTAACTATAAAAAACGCTAGGTATTAAAATCCCCTCTAGTTTACCTCTACCCTTTACTAAGCTATAACTACCTAACTATTTATTCCTTCTCTAGGACTAGAATTACCCCCTCTATTACCTTTACCTACCCTTAGTAAGCAAAGCTATAGCTAGGAGATAGTTTATCTTTACTATATAGGCATCTAGGCGCTATAACTAAAAGATAACCTTATTATACTAATCTCCTTAGTACTAGACTAGCCTAAACCTACTATAGAAGCACTTTGCTTTTTCTTACTCTAATTCCTAGTATAGAGTTTCTTAATATAATCCTAATAATTATCTAGAACCTAGAGAACTATTAGACCTAGATTAGAACTAATAGTAAACTAGTATAGTAGCACTTATATTATCCCTAGCAACTATAGCTACCTAGACCTTAACTAACTACTAGTGCTTATTTCGCTAACTAGTTAAATTAGGCTAAGAGCAAATTAGCATAGGACTAGGCCTAGGAGAGAGGCGCTAACTACTTACCTTTAAATAACCATAGTTTTAAACCTAATAATTAAAGTAAGTATTAGTAGTAAGCCCTATATAAAACAGTTAGCCCTGCCTCTAAACCAGAATAGGGTTAACTTACTAGTAATATTATAGCATTAATACCTAGGATAGTTAATAAACTAAGACTTATAGGAAATATATTAAATCCTATAGGGATCCCCTAACTATTATAGATTAGACTTAGAGTAAACTTAGTATAGGGGTAGTAAGGGTTATACCTTAAGATCTTTAGCTATAGCTTACTTAAGTTACTTCTTAGTTAATAACTTCTAAGGATAGCAATTATTCTTAGGAGTTTCCTAGGCAGATTAGAGCTAGAATAGCATAGGATATAGGAGTACTTATAGCTACTAGTGCTATTTTATTAAATAACTTAATAGATCTATAGTAATATTAGTATTTAGGCTAATACTAGCCTAGGAGTACCTTAGGTAGCTTTAAGGAAAAAAGAACCTATAGGAAGTTTAATAAAAAGAGAAAAGAAGGAAAACCTCTTTAAGGAAAGGAACCCTTCTTATACTTATATAGGGAGGCTAAATTATAGATATTAATAAAGAAAGAAGAATATAAGATAAGAATTTAGTTAGTTAATGCCTAAGAGACCTAGGCCTAGAAATAGCTAGGAATTAAACTAAACCTATACCCTTACTATAGAAGATAAATAGCATTAGGTGCTCTAACTTCCCTAGACTAATAAGCTAGACCTAGGCTAGAGAAGGCTAAAAAGTAAGGCTATAGAAAAGCTAGCTAAAAAGTAAAGAGAAGTAAATTACTACCATAAAACTAAATCTAGCACGCTATAAGATAGTATAAGAGGCCTAGAGTAGTGCTAGAGTAGACCTAGGATAGAGCTAGGTAGGGCTTAGAACCTAGGATTTTCCTTTTTCTTTTATTTCTTTTTTTCTTATTAGGATAAGGCTAGCGTAAGCTAGTAATAAACACCTATAATAGGCTATAAATAACGCGACGTAGGCCTGGTATAGGGTTAGCGTTAGCCTAAACATAGATATAAGGGGTTTTCTTCTTATTTAAGGGTTTTCCTTTTGACAAAGCAGTAGGAGTACTAGTACTAGCCCTACATAGAGCTAGCTAGCGTAAATAATATATAAATATATTTATTTAATCCCTTATATCTTCCCTTCTTAGATTAATATTATATATTAATAATTATATTAAAAAGAAACAGGTTCTAATGTTAGAATAAGCATAATATTAATCGCGGCACGTAGCCATAATAACCTGGCAAAGGTTAGGCCGTAAGGGGCACGCGCGTAACGCATGCCCACGAGAGGTAGCCCTATATATAACTTATTAGACCGCTCCCTTTAATTAGGCAAGGACCTATAAGTTATATGACCCACAAAACGCACTGCGTTTATGGCTACTTCTCACAATCCGAAAAAGCCTCTCTTTTCCTCTCTTTTACATATACTTATGACTAATTAATTATAACGCCTAGAATAGAAGAATAATTCCTATTCCCTAGGCTACGATCCTAACGTCAGGCACCTGTGATACCAACAGTATTATAAGAAGAGATATTTCTACAGACGCTATAGTTATTTTCCTATTATCTAAATCCTTAGGAATAGGGGTATAGCTATAAGAGTATGCTAAAGGAAGAGACTTAAATTCCGGTTACGGACTCATTAGGCTTCTAAGGAATTAGCCTCTTCTATTATTATCTTTATATTTAATAGAGAGATTAATTCTACGTCTATTACGAACCTAGGGATTAACTTCTTCTATTATTATCTTTATCTTTAATAGAGAGACTAATCCTATACCTACTATAAGAAAACTAACTAAATAATTAAATTAATTACTATAAGGCATTCGCTTCGAACCCAATATTAATAACTATTACTTATAATAAGTTAGGAAGCTAGACTAGTAATAAGAGGGAAGACCTAAGCTACTATAGAAGCTACATAATCGCCTAGACTATTACTAAGAGAAAAGCCTTAATTCTCTAGTAATAAGAAACCATCCTAGATCTTAATAGCACCTAAGAGACCCTAAGAGAGTAAACTGCTAATATAACTATAACCTCTTTCCTATGCTCTTATAAGAGATTAGAAGGAATGAATTATAGTTAACCCTAATTCCGCTATGCTATCTAAGCTTAATAACTATATTATAAGGTTTATTAACCTTAGTAAGCATTAAGACTAGAGGGATAATAATCTCTAGGAATTATTCTAAGAAGACTTTAAAGGATAGTCTAAGAATACCTTTATAATAGCTAATAGAGATCTTATTAGAGAGCTATGGAATTCCCTGTGAGATTATGGTGTTATTATAAGACAAGGCTAAGGACTAGCGATTATAACATCTCTAGAAGAAGTGGTCTAATAAGAAACAAGGCTATTATAGCCTAAAGGGAGATTACTGTAAGGGCTTGGGCTTTGCCTAAGCCTTAGTGTTAATATGCGAGTGGGGAGTGGGGAAGGGGCTGACATAAGCTAACTAGGGGATATAAGGGGCTTGTACGGGATCCGTAATATCCTCCTTTTCCTTCCTTCCTTTAAGTTTCTTAATATTATTATAATAGCCTATAGCTTTATCTTAGGTCTAGTCTATAATATTTAAGAAACTTCCTTTAGCCTTAAAGAAAGCTAATAAAAACATAATAAGTGCATTAAACATTATAGATGTAATAGATATAATAGATATAACGGATTCGCTATGCCCTAGAGACTAATACTCTTAGGGAAGCATAATACTACTAATAGACACTACTTTGCCTATAGAGGCCCTCTTAGCCTAACTTAAATTACTTTAACTTATAATTAAATAATAATAAGGGAAATTATAATACTATATAAATAGGTTAAAATAAAGCAGCCCTAAGGGGCTTAACCTAAATAGATTCCTCTCCTAGTCCTACCTATTACGCTACTAGTTATACCCTAGATTAGATAGAAACTAATCCTAATAGGTAATCCTTATAATAGTAATAAGGCTATATTTACTTCCTAGAAAATCCTTATAGAATATAAACTAGTAGTAAATAAGGACTTTATTAGCGCTAATAAGGACTAGTAAATATTTATATACTAGAACTTAGGGCATAAGGTCTAACCCTATATTATAGTATTCTTTAAAATAGGCTATAAATATAATTATAAACCTACCTCCTTTCTAGATTACTTAGAATCTATATTTACTAACCCCTATTAATAAGAAATAGCCCTTACTAAACTTAATTATATTAAATAAGGGCTAGGGAGGTAGTTACTTTATTCTTTATTTACTTTAAATAAAAGCTTTCCTAGTAAGATATAGCTTATAGGTAAGTAAGGTAAAACTAGTAAAACTTTAATATATACTTAATAAGTATATAAGGGAGTATAGTATTAGTAAAGGGGTAGCCTATAAGGACTACTTATTAGCGGTTAGCTAATTCTATAGTATTATAGTAAATATTAAGGCTAATACCTTAGAGGAAAAGTTTTAGTCCTACTATATACCTATTCTAGTTAAGATACTAGCTCCTAAGTTAATTATAATAGTAATATACTAATAATAGGTATTTATATAGTAGGAACTTAGATAAGTAAATATAAGAAGCTAGAGGGGAAAAAGGGTAAACTAAGGAAAATAACTAAACTATAATATACTAAGTAAATTATAGTAAAGGAAATAACTAGGTATTATAAGAATAAGTATTATTTATACTATAGCTTAAAGGATTACTAGATATAGGAGTGCCCTTTACTCCTACCTTACTAACTAAGAGTATATATTAATACCTATAGGGTAAAGATAAATATTAGGGATAAGGGGTTAAGACTTACTTATTAGAAAATAAGTAACTCCTAAGTAAAGGCTTATATAAGGGCATAAAGGCTAGCTAGCCTAGCTAGATAATCTTAACTATAATTAGTATATAGTGTTAGAAAAGGGAGTTAAATAGTATATAGATTAACTACTATTCTTAGTCCTTATACTCTTTAATACATATAAGTATCTCTATATTTAAATTAATTATAGTTATAATTATTATAGCGCTATTAGTAAATTAGCAGCGCAGTAGCTAAGCCTAAAGCTTATTTAATTACTAAAATAAAGATAAGTTTAAACTATAGTAAAAATAGAAAGAAAAGGAAAGTAAGTAAGGAGTGTTGGAACAAGCATGATATCAATCGCGGCACGCAGCCGCAATTACCCGGCAAAGGTCAGGCCGCGAGGGGCACGCGCGCAACGCGCGCCCGCGAGAGGTAGCCCCACATATGACTTATTAACCCGCCCCTCTGATTAGGCAAGGACCCATAAGTTATATGACCCACAAAACGCACCGCATTTATGGCTACTTCTTATAATCTAGAAAAGCCTCTCTTTTCCTCCCTTTTACACACACTTATAACTAATTAATTATAATGCCTAGAATAGAAGATAAATTCCTATTCCCTAGGCTATAATCCTAATGTTAGGCACCTATAATACTAACACTAATTAGTGGTTAACTTTATAGATAATTACACGGTTTTTCCTAACTATAGATTAGCAAGGTTAATTAGAAGAGATAGCTATACCGTAAACCTGCCCTATAAAATAGGAGGGCCGCTAAAAGCGTGTATAGTTATGCTAAGGAAGTCTAAGCACTCTCTTATGATAAGAAAGGAGCCTTATAACTCCTAAGATCTAATCCTAAGACCCTATAAAGACTTTAAAGCTATTAAAGGATTAAGGCCTAGTTAGTAACTAGTCTAACCTATCTTTAATTACTTAGTTAGCGCGTTCCACCACATACCTAACCCTTAGAAGGCATTCTCTTATAATAAGAAAGGAACTTATTACTCCTAAGATCTAATCCTAAGAACCCCTAAGGGATAAAGATAATAGCTATGTTTATAATCCTTTAACCTGCTATATAACTAACACTACACTTCTATTCTAACTTCCTATAATAGAGATAAGAAAGTTAAAAGCTCCTTAGTAAGGAGAACTGTTAAAAGCCTCTCTCTCTAGCCCTAACTTTAGCAATGCTAAAGAAAGCACTAAAGTTAAAAGAGACTAAAAAGGTAAAGGTCTATAACTTAATAACCCTCTCCTAAGACATATTCCCTAGAGATATAAGACTTTGTTATATCTAAGATATTAAAGATAGCGAAATTATTTAATCTTAACGAATAAGGTGATAACCCTAAGGCTATTATAGCCTATATCCTCTTTAAGATAGCGGCATACTAGTCTAAGAGCCTTATTACTAGAAGCCTTTTTACTAACTTTATCAAAGACTTCTATAGATAGATAAGAGAGGTATTTATAATTATAGACTAAGCAATTGCTAAGTATTTACGTGATTTCCTTCTCTTCTAAGGCGTATATATAGATATAATAGCCCGTAGGAAGATTATGGTAATGCTTAAGGAAGTTACTACCCGCAAGGAATTTTGAGATTAGTAAGAAGAAGAGATATAGGAAGCTGCGAGGAAGTACATACCCTTCTGAAAATGCATTAAAGACTAAGACTTCCTTAATAACCTCCTTCTAATCCCTTTAATTAGGCTAAGATTGTAACATTATTAAAAGAGTAATCTAGGAATCCTATAATCTCGCTAACGTCATTCCCTAAGCCTAACCCTATTAGGCTAATTGCATAATAATCCTTAGGAAAGCCCTTATGAGAGGTATCCCCTGTTAAGATAAGAAATCCCTTATTCTACACCTCTAAGAGCACCCCTTCCCTCTAGACCTGCACTAAAGCAAATAATTAATCTTACGAAGCTTTATATAAGTAATATTTAATATAGCGTAGATAACTATAAGGTCCTTAACTTAAAGTTAATAATCTTCTAAGGGAAATGTGAGATACTAGGCATTAAACCCTATAAGGCTAGGTATGCCCTTAAGGCTATGCTTAAAGGGAAAGCTTTAATATATTACTATAAGTATCTATATAAGCTAGGAGATCCTTAAGACCTTAAGACTCTTATTAACCATATTAAGAGAAGATTTAAGACTAATAATATAAAGTAAAGGTATTTCCTTAAGTGGTAGAACACTAAGCTACGCTAGATTATATAAGAAAACCTAGATAAGCTAAAGATTAATTGCTTTAAAGAACTTATAATAAAGCTTACAAACCTTTAATAAGTAGTCCTAGATATTACTTAATCTAAAAGGGCACTCTAGAATTAATTAATCTCTGCCTATTATAGTATACCTAAGTGTAGAACTTACCTTATTAACCCTCCCGCTAACCTCTAGCTATTCTGCGAACGCATAAGAATATTAATAAGAATAACTACAGAGGAATTAGATAAGAAGCATTAATTCCTATTAATACCTAATGCAAGAGAGCAGTATTAGACTAACCGTAAGTATAATAGGTATAGTAAAGAAGCCTGTTATGGATAATTATAATTATAAGGTAATAAAGGCGCTTTACATATAAAGAAATATTATATATATAGTAAGGAAGGCTATTAGTTAACTAAACACTCTAAAGAGGAATGTAAGAAGGCGTATTAACGCTTTAAGAACCACTACCTTATAGAGCTAATAATCCCTTCCTATAACGCTTTCCTTACCTAGTATAAAGGCAAAGAGGATAACACTGCTTCTTCTAAAGAAGATAAGATTTCTACCTATATAATAGAACTTAGATTTAAAGAAGAAAGCAATAAAGGAGAGATACTAATAAGCTACTTTACATAAGGCATAATGATTAATAGCTATGTAACTATAGAGATCCTTGCAAATTAAGCAGCTACCCATGCCCTTATAAAGGAGGATTTATTTAATCTCTAATAACTAAAGGAAGCCCTAACCGCTTTTCTTCTTTAAGATTATTACTCTTTAGGTATGTTCTAAGGCATTATCCCTAATACTAGGGCTATAGGTTACTTATTAGTAAGGCACCCTAATTCCTTGCCCTATAATAGTTAATCCTAAGATCTAGCTTAATAAATTAAGAGCTAGGGAGGCAATAATTTGATTTAGAAGCGGTAAGCTAATCCCTTTAATTGGATTAATTAATGTGCCTACTCCCTTTAGCATTATCCTATTCTATGTAATGCCTATAAACACTCCCTTCTTACTATGTTTAGTAAACATAGACTACCTAAAGATCAATTTCTATATCTCTTAGAATATCCTTTAATAAGGCGAAATTAAGGTCCTTATTATCCGTAAATAGGGATATCCTTAGATGCTTCTGTAGAAGGAGAGATTAATTGCCTGGAGTTATCTAACTAAGATAGAATTGTAGCGCTTACATTACTAATTTAGTTACCCTTCTGTCCGCTGACTTTATAATATGCTTTCTAAATTAGGCTATAAGGTAGATTTTGAAACTATTAGATAATTAACGAAGATCTGCCACTAATGCTAATTAAATGCAGACAATCTATATCGCTTTAAATTCACCCTAAAGGATAAATATAACTTTAACTACAAAGTGATTATAGATATTATGTATCTAGATAGCAATCGCCCTGTTCTCCACGCTATTAATACGGCCACCGCGTTTAACGTGGCTAGGTTCCTAAAGGATATTATAGTAAAGGCAATATAGGAAGCTTTTCGCCTCTACTAGATTAATACCTACTAGGGTCCTCTAGATTAGATTGTAACTAATGCTAGCATAACGTTCAGAAGCGAAGAATTCCGCTAATTTATAGCTTTAATGTTAATCTTGATTAAAGAAGTCCCTGTTAAGGCACACTATAGCATTAGCAAGGTTAAGAGATATTATAGGCCGCTCTAAAGAGCCTATAATATTATCTAACGCAAGTGCCTATTAGCACCTAAAGCTATAGCCCTGTAAATAGCTATAAAAGCCCTTAATAATACTGTAGGCCTAAATAGCATTATTCTAACCCTTCTTATCTTTAGCGCTTACTCTTAAATAATTAATAATTCTCCTCCCTTACCTAATATTAAGTAATAAGCTCTTATAGTATAGAAGGTAATAAAGGAGATTAAGAGGTTACACGCGCTCTATAAGGTTAAGGAAGCCCTTACTACGAGAAATAGCCCTAATACCTTACTAACCCTTAACCTCCCGCTTGTATTACTAGTTCTTATCTAGCGAGAGCATAAAGGATAGCAAGGCCTATATAAGCTCCTTATAATGGATAGAGAGAGCTATACCCTTAATCTTCTATAAGGTCCTAAGGTCTTTAGGTTAACCTCTATTAAGCCCTATAATAAAGACCTAAGCAAGGAAAGGCTATTGCTAGCAGGAGGTAATAACCTAGAGGTAATTAAAGGGAAGAATAAGAGGCACAAATTAATAATATAGTGCCTCTAGCCTCTCTAAAAAGAAGGCTAGGAAGACTATAAAAGAACCCTCCTATAATTATTAATTTAGCAGATAATCTTAAGGCATTTATCTTAAGCAAGGAGGAGGCAGATCTTAAGCTTGCGATCTAATTACGTAAGAACGGCATAATTATAACTCCTGGCGAACCTTTTAAGCTCTTAACAAAGGCTAAGATTAATGCCCTAATTAGCAGAGGCATGTTTAAATTCATTGCTTTTAATCTAAAGAAGCACTAAGGGATTTAAATCTTTAATTCCCACATTATTAATAAAGTTAAAGGAAGAATAAGCTAGCTATGCGAGAAATTAAGGCTTATGATCTAAGGCTTTAGCAACGAAGCAAAGCAAGCGATCCTTACGCAAGCCCTAACGATCTAAAGGGTAAGCTAATGATTAATCCTTATAATTACCCCTTCTCTTCTTGTAAAAGGATTCCTCCTTTAGATTTAAGATATTACGTAGGCATACGTATAATCGGAAACGCTGCTAAATTATATAATCCTTGCCTAACTCCCTATCTAAATTTGTGATTAGCACCCTAAAGGAATGATTATAAGAGTTATTAAGCCCCTCTATGGAATTGTAAAGGCTAGCACACACTAGTAGGTAACTTACCACAAGCACTATAGAGAAAAGCTCTAGATAATAACATTAAGCTATAATCCGTGCTTGCTGGTTATATCTGCTAAAAGCCCTTAATTTGGATGCGTAGGAATACAGACTAACAATACCCTTAGCCTATTAGATAAAGGATTCTCCTAATAGGAAGAAGATTAACTAGCCGCTGCTAAATTTGCTATAAAACTAAAGCAGTTTATTAAGCCTAATAACCCCTTATATTTAACGGTAGAATTATTTAACTAACTAATAACACTATTAAAATGCGGCAAAAGGGCAAAGTAATAAGCTATAGTTAATCCCACTAGAAGAGCCGGAAAAGAAGTATATAGAATAAAGGGCCTATAGTGCCTATATTGCTTTAATCTGCTAACCTAAGGCAAGCTTTAATCTATTGGTTACCGCATAATATTAAGAACTAATAACCAAGAACGTTAAGGAACTTAATTACTGTATTAAGTGGCAAATAGACTACCTAGATTAAGGATTAATCTTTATACCCCTTAACCTTAAAAGAGCAAAGCTATTCACATTCGTTAACGGATCATTCGCTAACAATAAAGACCTTACCTTGTAACTAGGCTACGTTCTTATCCTAGCTAATAAGGAGTATAAAGACAGTAAGTTTATACTATAAGGTAATATTATGCACTATAGCTTAACAAAGAGCAAGAGAGTTATAAGAAGTGTGCTTGCTTTAGAGGTCTATAGAATGGTAGCAGGCGTTAACATAGCTTACGTAATTATAATGACATTAAAGATTATTATGGATTAATTAAACCTCCTGGAAATCCTAATTATAGTCTACATAGATTTGTACTTATTATATAAATGCCTTATTAAGCTTAGGACTATAAAGGAGAAGTAGCTTATAATTAATATTATAGCCCTTTAGTAATTATACAAACGCCGCGAGCTCTGTAAGATTAGATAGATTAACAGCGAAGATAACCTAGCTAATATGTTTATAAAGGTAATGCCTAATAAAGCCCTAGAGAGGTTTATTATAGGTAATATAGCGATAATCTAGATAGAGGGATAGGTTACCTAGACCTAGCACTGCCTATAAAGAGGCAGGGGACTAGAGCCCTAAAGCCTATGCCTAAGCCTACGCTAAAGCCTATGCCTAAGCCCGCGCTAAAACTAGCGCTAGAGGCACTAGATAAGGTGCCCTAAGTATAGCATAGTTACGCAGGGCGTGGGCTAAGGGATTAGAGGCAGTGGAATTATAGCTTTAGAAGGGGCGCGGAATTATATCTTTAGAAAGGGACGTGGAATTATAGCCTTAGAAGGGGTGCCTCTCCTAAGTCTCTATAGTAGGGAGGGGAAGAGAAGGGAGTGTAAGGGGTATAGGAAGGTATAATCTAATATTATACCTTTAGAAGGGGAAGAATTATAGGTAATCTTCCCTAGGAATATAATTTAATATTATATTACGGTTAAATAAAGGGCTATAGGAAGGGATAATCTAATATTATACCTTTAGATAGGGAAGGATTATAGGCAACCTTCCCCTCGCAATGTGATCTAATATTACGTTACACTGGTTAAAGGTAAGGGTGGAAGGTAAAGGGAGCCTTCTGCAAGGAAGAAGGATAAGTAATTAGAGAAGCTAGTTATCTAAAGCTAGCGGCGCGTAGGGGAAGGAAAGGGGGCTATTATTATTATTTCTTTTATTAGTTCTTTTATTTATGTAACACATTTATTTAATCCTTATATCTTCCCTTCTTAGATTGATATTATGCGTTAATAATCATATTAAAAAGAAAGAGGTTCTAATATTAGAACAAGCATGATATTAATTATAGCACGCAGCCGCAATTACCTGGCAAAGGTTAGGCCGTGAGGGCGCGCGTAATGCGCGCCTGTGAGAGGTAGCCCTACATATAACTCATTAACCCGCCCCTCTGATTAGGCGAGGACCCACAAGTTATATAACCCACAAAACGCACCGCGTTTGTGGCCACTTCTCATGATCTAGAAAAGCCTCTCTTTTCCTCCCTTTTACACACACTTATGACTAATTGATTACAACGCCTAGAATAGAAGATAAATTCCTATTCCTAGGCTACGATCCTAACGTTAGGCACCTGTGATACCAACAGGAGAAAACCTTATCTATTACTTATATAGTATATACCTAGATTAATATAAATAGCTAGGAATCTTTAGTATACCTCTATATTATTCTAGGTTTAACCTATATGTTAGTATCACAGGTGCCTGACGTCAGGATCGTAGCCTAAGGAATAGGAATTATCCTTCTATTCTAGGCGTTATAATCAATTAGTCATTAGTGTGTATTTCGAAAAGAGGAAAAGAGAGGCTTTTTTAGATTGTGAGAAGTGGCCATAAACGTAGTGCGTTTTGTGGGTTACATAACTTATAGGCCCTTAACTAATTAGAGGGCAAGCTAATAAGTTATAGGTAAGGCTACCTCTCGCAACGCGCGTTACGCGCGCCCCTTATGGCCTAACCTTTTGCTAGGTAATTACGGCTACGTGCCACGATTAATATTATGCTTGTTCTAACATTAGAACCTCTTTCTTTTAATATAATTGTTAACGCATAATATTAATCTAAGAAGGGAAGATATAAGGGATTAAATAAATGTGTTATATAAATAAAAGAACTAATAAAGAAAACAATAATAATAGTCCCCTTTCCTTCCTCTACGCGCCACTAGCTTTAGATAACTAGCTTCTCTAATTGCTTATCCTTCTTCCTTGCGAAAGGCCCTCTTCCTTCTGCCCTTACCTACGCCCTTCCTTTAACTAGTGTAATGTAATATTAGATTACATTGCAAGGGGAAGGTTACCTATAATCCTTCCTTATCTAAAGGTATAATATTAGATTATCCCTCCTCATAGCCTTTTATTTAACTATAATATAATATTAAATTATATTCCTAGGGAAGATTACCTATAATCCTTCCTTTCTAAAGGTATAATATTAGATTATACCTTCCTATGCCCTTATGCTCCTTTCTCTTCCCCTCTCCTTACTAGAGAGACTTAGGAGAGGCACTCCTTCTAAGGCTATAATTCTATGCCCCCTTCTAAAGCTATAATTCCACGCCTCTAATCCCTTAGCCTATGCCCTATAGGACCCTTAGCCTATGCCCTATATAACTATGCTATACTTAGGGTAGCTTACCTAGTGCCTTTAGCGCTAGTTTTAGCGTAGGCTTAGGCATAGACTTTAGGGCTCTAGTTCCCTACCTCTTTATAGGTAGTGCTAGGTCTAGGTAACCTATCCTCTATCTAGATTATTACTATATTACCTAAAATAAACTTCTCTAGGGCTTTATTAGGTATTGCCTTTATAAACACATTAGCTAGGTTATCTTTGCTATTAATCTATTTAATCTTATAGAGCTTATAGTGTTTATATAATTACTAAAGGGCTATAATATTAATTATAAGCCGCTTTTCCTTTATAGTCCTAAGCTTAATAAGGCATTTATATAATAAGTATAAATCTATATATACTATAATTAGGACTTTTAGGAGGTTTAATTAATCTATAATAATCTTTAATATTATTATAATTACGTAAGCTATATTAACGCTTGCTACTATTCTATAGACCTCTAAAGTAAGCATACTTCTTATATCTCTCTTACTCTTTGTTAAGCTATAGTGTATAATATTACCTTATAGTGTAAACTTACTATCTTTATACTCCTTATTAGCTAGGATAAGAACATAGCCTAGTTATAAGGTAAGGTCTTTATTATTAGCAAATAATCTATTAATAAATGTGAATAGCTTTGCTCTTTAAGGTTAAGGGGTATAAAGATTAATCCTTAATCTAGGTAGTCTATTTGCTACTTAATATAGTAATTAAGTTCCTTAATATAGTAATTAAGTTCCTTGATATTCTTAGTTATTAGTTCTTAATATTATACGGTAACTAATAGATTAAAGCTTACCTTAGGTTAGTAGATTAAAGCAATATAAGCACCATAGGCCCTTTATTCCATGTACTTCTTTTTAGGCTCTTCTAGTAGGATTAACTATAGCTTATTACTTTACCCTTTTACTATATCTTAATAGTATTATTAGTTAGTTAAATAATTCCACTATTAAATATAAGAGGGTTATTAGGCTTAATAAACTGCTTTAGCTTTATAGTGAATTTAGTGGTAGCTAGTTAATCCTTTTCTTATTAGGAGAATCCTTTGTCTAATAGGCTAAGGGTATTATTAGTCTACATTCCTACGTATCTAAAGTAAGGGCTTTTAGTAGATATAACTAATAAGCATGGATTATAGCTTAATATTATTATCTAGAGCTTTTCTCTATAGTGCTTATAGTAAGTTACCTACTAGTGTGTGCTAGCCTCTGTAATTCTATAGAGAGGCTTAATAACTCTTATAATTATTCCTTTAGGGTGCTAATTACGAATTTAGATAGGGAGTTAGGCAAGAATTGTACAATTTAGCGGCGTTTCTAATTATATATACGCTTATATAATATCTTAGATCTATAGGAGGAATCCTTTTATAAGAAGAGAAGGGGTAATTATAAGGATTAATTATTAGCTTGCCCTTTCGATTATTAGGGCCTGCGTAAGGATTGCTTGCTTTGCTTTATTACTAAAGCCTTAGATTATAAGCCTTAATTTCTTATATAGCTAGCTTATTCTTCCCTTAACTTTATTAATAATATAGGAATTAAAGATTTAAATCCTTAGTGCTTCTTTAGATTAAAAGTAATAAATTTAAACATGCCTTAGCTAATTAGGGCATTAATCTTAGCCTTTATTAAGAGCTTAAAAGGTTCGCTAGGAGTTATAATTATACCTTTCTTACGTAATTAGATTATAAGCTTAAGGTCTGCCTCCTCCTTGCTTAAGATAAATACCTTAAGGTTATTTGCCTAATTAATAATTATAGGAGGGTTCTTTATAGTCTTCCTAGCCTTCTTTTAGAGGGGCTAGAGGTATTATATTATTAATTTATACCTCTTACTCTTCTCCTTTAATTACCTCTATGTTATTACCTCCTACTAGTAATAGCCTTTCCTTACTTAGATTTTTATTATAGGGCTTAATAGAGGTTAACCTAAAGACCTTAAGACCTTATAGAAGATTAAGGGTATAGCTCTCTTTATTTATTATAAGGAGCTTATATAGGCCTTACTATCCTTTATGCTCTTACTAGATAAGAACTAGTAATATAAGTAAGAGGTTAAGGGTTAGTAAGGTATTAGGGCTATTCCTTATAGTAAGGGCTTCCTTAACCTTATAGAGCGTGTATAACCTCTTAATCTCCTTTATTACCTTCTATACTATAAGAGCTTATTACTTAATATTAGGTAATAGAGGAGAATTATTAATTATTTAAGGGTAGGCGCTAAAGATAAGAAGGGTTAGAATAATGCTATTTAGGCCTACGGTATTATTAAGGGCTTTATAGCTATTTATAGGGCTATAGCTTTAGGTATTAATAGGCATTTACGTTAGATAATATTATAGGCTCTTTAGAGCGGCCTGTAATATCTCTTAACCTTACTAATACTATAGTGTACCTTAATAGGGACTTCTTTAATTAAGATTAATATTAAAGCTATAAATTAGTAGAATTCCTTGCTTCTAAAGGTTATACTAGTATTAGTTATAATCTAGTCTAGAGGACCCTAGTAAGTATTAATCTAGTAGAGGCAAAGAGCTTCCTATATTACCTTTACTATAATATCCTTTAGGAATCTAGCTATATTAAACGTAATAGCCGTATTAATAGCATAGAGGATAGGGCGATTACTATCTAGATATATAATATCTATAATTACTTTATAGTTAAATTTGTATTTATCCTTTAGGGTGAATTTAAAGTAATATAAATTATCTGCATTTAATTAGTATTAGTGGCAGATCTTTGTTAATTATCTAATAGTTTTAAAATCTACCTTATAGCCTAATTTAGAAAGCATATTATAAAGTTAGCGGATAGAAGGGTAACTAAATTAGCAATGTAAGCGCTGTAATTCTATCTTAGTTAGATAACTCTAGGCAATTAATCTCTCCTTCTATAGAAGCATCTAAGGATGTCCCTATTTATAGATAATAGGGACCTTAATATTACCTTATTAAAGGATATTCTAAGAGATATAGAAATTAATCTTTAGGCAGTCTATATCCGCTAAACATAGCAAGAAGAGAGTGTTTATAAGCATTACGTAAAATAGGATAATGCTAAAGGGAGTAGGCATATTAATTAATCTAATTAAGGGATTAGCTTACTGCTTCTAAATTAAATTATTACCTCCCTAGCTCTAGATTTATTAAGCTAGATCTTAGGGATTAACTATTATAAGGCAAGGAATTAAGGGTACCTTACTAATAAGTAACCTATAGCCCTAGTATTAGGGATAATACCTTAGAACACACCTAAGGAGTAATAATCTTAAAGAAGGAAGGCAGTTAGGGCTTCCTTTAGTTATTAGAGATTAAATAGATCCTCTCTAATAAGGGTATAGGTAGCTGCTTAGTTTATAAGAATTTCTATAGTTATATAGCTATTAATCGTTATGCCTTATATAAAGAAGCTTATTAGTATCTCTCCTTTATTACCTTCTTCTTTAAATCTAAGTTCTATTATATAGGTAGAAATCTTATTTTCTTTAGAAGAAGTAGTATTATTCTCTTTACCTTTATACTAAGTAAGGAAAGCGTTATAGGAAGGGTTATTAGTTCTATAAGGTAGTGGTTCTTAAAGCATTAATATGCCTTCTTACGTTCCTCCTTAGAGTGTTTAGTTAACTAATAGCCTTCCTTACTATATATATATATATATATATTATTTACGCTAGCTAGCTCTATGTAGGGCTAGTACTAGTACTCCTGCTGCTTCGTCAAAGGAAAACCCTTAAATAGGAAGAAAAACCCCTATATCTATGTTTAGGCTAACGCTAACCCTACGCCAGGTCTGCGTTGCGTTGTCTATAGCCTATTGTAGGTGTTTATTACTAGCTTACGCTAGCCTTATCCTAATAAGAAGAAAAGAAAAGAAAGAAAAGGAAAAACCTAGGTTCCTAGCCCTACCTAGCTTTATCCTAGGTCTGCTCTAGCACTACTCTAGGCCTCTTATACTATCTTATAGCGTGCTAGATTTAGTTTTATAGTAGTAATTTACTTCTCTTTTACTTTTTAGCTAACTCTTCTATAGCCCTACTTTTTAGCCTTCTCTAGCCTAGGTCTAGCTTATTAGTCTAGGGAAGTTAAAGCACCTAATATTATTTGTCTTCTATAGTAAGGGTGTGGGTTTAGTTTAATTCCTAGCTATTTCTAGGCCTAGGTCTCTTAGGCATTAACTAACTAGATTCTTATCTTTTATTCTTCTTTCTTTATTAATATTTATAATTTAGCCCCCTCTCCCTATATAAGTATAAGAAGGGTTCCTCCCCTAGAGGGTCTTCCTTCTTTTCTCTTTTTATTAAACTTCCTATAGGTTCTTTTCTTCCTTAGAGCTACCTAAGGCGCTCCTAGGCTAGTGTTAGCCTAAATGCTAATGTTACTATAGATCTGTTAAGTTATTTAATAAAATAGCACTAGTAGCTATAAGTATCCCTATGTCCTATGCTATTCTAGCTCTAATCTGCCTAGGAAACTCCTAAGAATAAGCATTACCCTTAGAAGTTATTAACTAAGAAGTAACTTAAGTAGGCTATAGCTAAAGATCTTAAGGTAAGACCCCTACTATCCCTACACTAAGTCTACTCTAAGTCTAATTTATAATAGTTAAGGGATCCCTATAGGATTTAATATATTTCCTATAAGTCTTAGTTTATAGACTATCCTAGGTATTAATGCTATAATATCGCTAGTAAGTTAGCTCTATTCTAGTTTAGGGGTAAGGCTAACTGTTTTATATAGGGCTTACTACTAACGCCTATTTTAATTATTAGGTTTAAAACTATAGTTATTTAAAGGTAAGTAGCTAGCGCCCTTACCTAGGCCTAGTCTAGCGCTAACCTACTTCTAGCCTAATTTAACTAGGTAGTGAAATAAGCACTAGTAATTAGTTAAGGTCTAGGCAAATATTATTACTAGGGGTAGTGTAAGTGCTTCTCTATTAGTCCTCTACTAGTTCTATCCTAGGTCTAACTACTCTATAAGTCCTAGATAATTATTAAGATTATATAAAGAAGCTCTATGCTAGTAATTAAAGCAAGAAGAAGAGAAGTGCCTTTGTAATAGGCCTAGGCTAGGCTAGTGCTAGAGGGGATTAATATAATAAGCTAATATTTTAGTTATAGCGCCTAAATGCCTGCGTAGCGGAGATAAACTATCTCCTAGCTATAGCCCTACCTACTAAGGGGTAGGCTAAGGTAATAGAGGGGGTAATTCTAGTCCTAGAGGAGGAGTAATTAGTTAGGTAAATATAGCTTAGTAAAGGGGCGGTAGTAGACTAGAGGGTTTATAATACCTAGCATTATATATTTAAAATTAATCTAATAATAGTTCTAGAATTATAATTCTTTAGCTAGCCCGCTACTAGCTCTAAACTATATAATCTTACATCTCTCCCTAGTTATCTATTATATCTATATCCTAGTTATTAGTCCTAGCGCGCTAGAATTAACCTAGTTCTAGCTCCTTCTCTCTACTACGTATATTAGCTACTAGTTCTTATGCTAATAAGTAGTATTAGAGTTATTTTATACTAAGGAACTATTTAGCTATTACTCTTACCTTTAGGGGTAGTTTAGGGCTAGCCTTGCCTCCTATGCATCTCTAGGCTATTATATTTAGGGGCGTTAGTAATTATATTTAGGGTAGTTTACTATAATATAATATTAGTCCTTAACTACTTTGCTATAGCTATATAGCAGTGAGTTTACCCTAGGAATGCCTCTCTAGAAGAGGAACTTATTAAGACTAATCTTTCCTATATATAGTTAGACTATAGTTAAGGAGATATGCTTTTCTAGGCCTATATAGAATCTTTAGATTTCCTTTAGGTTATAAGTTAGTAATTAATCCTTAGTTAGCTCTCTTATAAGTCTATGCTATCCTAGGCGTTCCCTACTATATTACTTATCCTAGCGTTATCTCTATTCCTTATATAGTTCCGCCACTGGTTTATTACTCCTAGGGGGTCTCTATCTATAATGTAATACTAACTATACTAAGTTAGCAGCGGTTTAGATTATTATAGCTATTCTACTCTTTATAATTCTCTCTTTAAACTTCTGTTTTATCTTATTTAGGTATAAATCTAGGGAGGGGATATAGGTCTTAACCTCTAGTTAGGTAATAGGTATAGCCTTAAACACGCTAGCTATAATTTAGAGGTAAGCTAATTAGTCTATTATAAAGCTTTTAACCACTCCTCTTAGTTTTCTACCCTTCTTAGTTAGGGTATAGTAAGCGCTTGCCCTATAGGTAAGGATAGGCTAGACTACCTATATGTATAGGAGTTAGGCGTCTCTAAAGCTATAACCCTAGGCTAATGCCACTAGTAAAGAGAGTGTAAGCCACTGCTAGGCTAGTTTGCCTTTTAGGATATTCTTATAAGCACTCTAATTAAGTTTCCTATTAACCTAGACTCTAAGGAACCTATATAACTCTATAGGCACTATCTCCTTTACACTAAGTTAGACCCTAGCCTATAGGGGTTAGTATACTTTGCTAAAGTATATAAGTTTAGTCTTTACTAGGTTAAACTTTACTCCTGCTTCTTTTGCCTATTTTTACACACTTTCCACGTAGCTTTAAGCCTTTTCTAGGTCTATATAGTGTTTTTCTAAACGCTACTATGTTTATATTATTCGCAAATCCTATTACTACTATGCCTAGGATAGCTCTAAGGCACACGTAGAGCTCCGCTAAGTAGAGTAGGAAGAGGATTAGTAAGAGGAAAGCCTTACGGGGTGCTTGCCTTTATCTAAAAGGGTCTTAAGAGTTTGCCATCAAAGCTAAGCCGGCTCGTTCTATCCGCGAGGAAGCTGCGTATCACGGCTATTAGCCAGCGTGGTATGCCCATTTGGATCAAAACGTAGATTACTATATATATAATATTTCTTTTACATAGAGTGCCTTTATTACCTTATAATTATAATTATCCGTAATAGGCTTCCTTACTGTACCTATTATACTTATAGTTAGTTTAATACTGCTCTCTTATATTAGGCATTAATAGGAATTAATGCTTCTTATCTAATTCCTCTATAGTTATTCTTATTAACATCCTTATGCATTTATAGAATAGCTAGAGGTTAGCAGGAGGGTTAATAAGGTAAGTTTTATACTTAGGTATACTATAATAGGCAAAGATTAATTAATTCTAGAGTGCTCTTTTAGATTAAGTAATATCTAAGACTACTTACTAAAGGTTTATAAGCTTTATTATAAGTTCTTTAAAGTAATTAATCTTTAGCTTATTTAGGTTTTCTTATATAATCTAGCATAGCTTAGTGTTTTACTATTTAAGAAAATACCTTTACTTTATATTATTAGTCTTAAACCTTCTCTTAATATAGCTAATAAGAGTCTTAAGGTCTTAAGGATCTCCTAGCTTATATAAATACTTATAATAGTATATTAAAGCTTTCCTTTAAGCATAGCCTTAAGGGCATACCTAGCTTTATAGGGTTTAATACCTAGTATCTTGTATTTTCCTTAGAAGATTATTAACTTTAAGTTAAGAACCTTATAGTTATTTACGCTATATTAGATATTACTTATATAAAGCTTTACAAGATTAATTATTTACTTTAGTGTAGGTCTAGAGGAAAAAGTGCTCTTAAAGGTATAGGAGAAGGGATTTCTTATCTTAATAGGGAATACCTCTAATAAGGGCTTTCCTAAGGGTTATTATATAATTAGCCTAATAGGGTTAGGCTTAGGGAATAATATTAGTAAGATTATAGGATTCCTAGATTACTCTATTTGTTGGAACACCAAGGTGCCTGCGCAGGTAATAATACCGTTGTTATTGAAGTCTATGATAGTTGATGATGATCTAGGAAAGAGAAGAGAGAGAGGAGAGGAATCTAGCTAGCTAAAAAGTGGGTGAAACCTATAAGTGGGGCAAAAGGGGTGGGAAAAGGGGCAGCTAATCACAAGGCATGCATCCCTCTGAGGGCTTCACTTAGCCCACAATTAGCGGGGTCTTTAGCCATGACTAATCCAATGATAATCCGAAGGAAGTAACACTAGTAGTCTCTCTTTTCTCATGGCTAAAGGAGCCTAAAAACGCAATAAAAATCGAAGTAAAGGAAAGTGTACACAAGTGAATCCCTTAATAGGAATCCAGAGCCCTAATTAGCTTAGTTAGCATCGGTTAATTTAATTAATCTAATCACAATAAATCCTCCCTTTGCCTCCGTTAATTCCCTCTCTATAACGCTTGCAACGCTTATAAAGGTCTCTTAACCTAGCCTTCCACACGGATTGTTAATTCGTTTGAATTAATTAAGGTTATTAGCGCTTAATTTAGCAATCCCTTCGTCATCGCATTAGCCAGGTTATTATTACCATTAATCCATCTAACCTCGTAAATCTCGCGCCTCTTATACAATTAGCGAAGGGCTATAATATTAATCATTAGCCTCTTCTCTTTCGTTATACCTAGCTTAATAAGGCATTTATATAACAAGAACGAGTTAGTATAAAGGATCATAGGGATCCAAGGCATCTTTAATTAGTCCGTGATCTAATTAAGGGTTGTGTAAGGGCTTGGGCTTTGCCCAAGCCTTAGTGTTAACATGCGAGTGGGGAGTGGGGAAGAGGGCTGACATAAGCCAACCAGGGGATATAAGGGGCCCGTACGGGATCCGTAATATCCTCCTTTTCCTTCCTTCCTTTAGGTTTCTTAATATCATTATAATAGCCTATAGCTTTGCCTTAGGGCTAGTCTATAATATTTAAGAAACTTCCTTTAGCCTTAAAGAAAGCTACTAAAAACGCAATAAGTGTATTAAACGTTATAAATATAATAGACATAACAGATATAACGGATTTGCTACGCCCTAGAGACTAATACTCTTAGGGAAGCATAACACTACTAATAGACACCACTTTGCCTATAGAGGCCCTCTTGGCCTAACTTAAATTACTTTAACTTGTAATTAAATAATAATAAGGGGAAATCATAACGCTATATAAATAGGTTAAAATAAAGCAGTCCCTAGGGGCTTAACCTAAATAGATTCCCTTCCTAGTCCTACCTATCACGCTGCTAGTTATACCCTAGATTAGATAGAAACTAATCCTAATAGGTAACCCTTATAATAGTAATAAGGCTACGTTTACTTCCTAGAAGATTCTTATAGAGTATAAACTAGTGGTAGATAAGGATTTTATTAGTACTAATAAGAACTAGTGGATATTTATATACTAGAACTTAGGGCCTAAGGTTTAACCCTATATTATAGTATTCTTTGAAATAGGCTATAAATATAATTATAAACCTACCTCCTTTCTAGATTACTTAGAATCTATATTTGCTAACCCTTATTAATAAGAAATAGCCCTTACTAAACTTAATTATATTAAATAAGGGCTAGGGAGGTATTTACCTTATTCTTTATTTGCTTTAAATAAAAGCTTTCCTTAGTAAGAGATAGCTTATAGGTAGGTAAGGTAAAACTAGTAAAACTTTAATATACACTTAATAAGTATATAAGGGAGTGTACTATTAGTAAAGGGGTAAACTATAAGGACTACTCTTTAGTAGTTAGCTAATTCCGTAGTATTATAGTTAATATTAAGGCTAATGCCTTAGAGGAAAAGTTTTATTCTTACTATATGCCTATTCTAGTTAAAATACTAGCTCCCTAAGTTAATTATAATAATAATACACTAATAATAGGTATTTATATAGTAAGAACTTAGGTAGGTAAACGTAAGAAGCTAGAGAGGAAAAAGGGTAGACTAAGGAAGATAACTAAACTATAATATGCTAAGTAAGTTATAGTAAAGGAAATAACTAGGTATTATAAGAATAAGTATTATTTATACTATAGCTTAAAGGATTACTAGATATAGGAGTGCCCTTTACTCTTACCTTACTAACTAAGAGTATGTATTAATACCTATAGGGCAGAGATAAATAGTAGGGATAAAGGGGTTAAGACTTACTTATTAGAAAATAAGTAGCCCCTAAGCAAAGGCTTATATAGGGGCGTAAAGGCTAGCTAGCCTAGCTAGATAATCTTAACTATAATTAGTGTATAGTGTTAGAAAAGGGAGTTAAATAGTATATAGATTAATTACTATTCTTAGTCCCTATACTCTTTAATATATATAAGTATCTCTATATTTAAATTAATTATAATTATAATTATTATAGCGCTATTAGCGAATTAGTAGCGTAGTAGCTAAACCTAGAGCTTATTTAATTACTAAAATAAAGATAAGTTTAAACTATAGTAAAAATAGAAAGAAAAGGAAAGTAAGTAAGGGAGGAAACCTTATCTATTACTTATATAGTATATACCTAGATTAATATAGATAGCTAGGAATCTTTAGTATACCTTTATATTATTCTAGGTTTAACCTATAATATAATCTTTAGGATACTATAGTTAGAACACTATGATATAGTAATTTATATAGTAAAGCAATAGCTAGTTATTAGGATAGCTAAGGGCCTATATATTTTAGAATCCTTAGAGCGTACTATAGAGACACTAATATAGGGGATAATTAGTTCCTTATTTGCCACAGAGGCATGCTATATATAATAATAGAAGGATACTACTATAAGGTTTATTACTATAAGCTTAAAAGAAATTATAATAGTATTATAACTTTCTACTCTAAAACTAAAACCAGAATAGCTTAATACCTTAGCACTACCTAGGGAGCTTATAGACTTTATAGACCTATTTAATAAGTTAAAAGCAAATAGCCTACCCCTATATAAGGGCTTATTAGACTACTATATCTACCTTTAAAAGAACGTAAATAGATTATAACTAGCACTCCTATAGGGACCTCTATATAACATGCCCTAGGACTAGCTATTAGAGATTAGGTATTAAGTTACTAACCTTATAAATAAGGGATAGATCTATGCTAGCTTCTCTTTAGCAGTAGTACCTATTTTGCTAGTTAAAAAGGTAAACAGTAATTAGAGGTTTTACATTAACTACTATACACTTAATAAGATAATAGTATAAGACTGCTATCCTCTCTTATTAATTAAGGAAATACTTTATTCCTTATCCTAAGCGTATTAGTTTATAAAAGTAAATATATACTTAGCGTTTTATAAGCTATATATAGTAGAAGGATAGAAGTATCTTATAGCGTTTTGCACTAGATTTAGACTGTTTAAATAGCTAGTTTACCTATTTAGCCTAGTAGGTGCACTAGTAATATTCTAATATTATATAAATAAATCCTTAGGGGACGTATTAGGGGACTTTATTATAGCCTATTTAGATAATATTCTTATCTATTTAGGGGGTTAAAGAAGGATTATATAGCTAAGGTATAGCTAATACTAGGCAGATTAAGGGCAGTGGGCTTATATCTAGATCTAGATAAATCTGCATTTGCTATAAAGGAGGTTTAATACCTTAGCTATATTATTATAGTAAGACGCTTAATTCGCCCTAACCCTATAAAGGTAGCGGTAATTAGGGAATAGTTAGCCCTTATAAAGTTATAGGGGTCTATAGCTTCCTTAGATTTGCAAACTTCTACTATAACTTTATTAAGGACTTCTCTAAAATAGTAGCCTCTCTAATCTAGCTTACTAAAAGAATATCCTCTTTTAATAGGGCCTAGAGGAAAATAACGCTTTTAAATAACTAAAGGAGTTATTTATTAAACACCTAGTCCTTATATAATAGGACCTTAATTAGGATATAGTAGTGGAAGCTAATTACTCTAGCATAGTATTAGGGGTTACCTATTATAGGAAGGCCTTAATAGTGTGTTATATCTAGTTGCTTACTACTCTATAAGCTTAACGGCCCCTAAAGGAATTATACTATTTATAATAAGGAACTACTAGCTATTATATCTTACCTTAAGGTATAGTTAGCAGAGTTATAGGGTATCTTGCGCCTATTTATAATATATATAGATTATAAGAACCTAGAGTACTTTACTACTCCTTACCTTATAATAGAATATTAAGCATAGTAAGCAGATATCCTCTCCCTATTTAACTTCTATTTATATTATAAACCTAGTGCTTAGGCATAATAACTAGATACCCTTTCTTAAAAGGAGTAGGATAGGGTAGGTAAGCTTTTAAGAATAGGATATATCCTATAATCTATTACTATTATAGCACTCTTATAACTATATATTAGGACCTAGATAGGCTTTAGTTTAGCTCTATCCTTACCCTAGGTAGCTTTACTATTGCTAAGGAATATCTCTTTATAATAAAATATCTTTAGACTCTTTAGGACTAAGTAGTTTTATTAGACTTAACCTACCTTATCTATTTATAGGCTATATAGGAAGGGGTATAGAAGTTTCCCTAGAGGTAATAATAAGAGAATAGGTAGCGGATTATATAATTAGCGTATATAGGGCGCTTTAGTTTAGGGGTTAAACCTAGGTCCTAGCCTAGGAGCCTTTAATAATAACCCTTATTTAGCAATCCTATAACTTACTAGTAATAGGGCACCTAGGGCGGAATACTATATTTTAGATTTTATAATAGTAATTCCACTAGGATAGAATAGCCTAGGATATAGGTAGGTTTATTTGTAATTACTTCTGCTAGGGTAGTTATAAGAGTTAGTAATATTGCTAGGGCTTACTAAAGCTACTACTAATACCTAATAGATACTAGTTATAAATCTCTATTAATTTTATAATAAACTTACTAATATCCTCCCTAGAGAGACTATAGTTCCTTATAGTAATTATAGATAAACTATTTAAGTTTATATAGCTAGAGTAATAACTTCTATTATAGTAAAGGTATATATAAAACGTTTTAAAATAGTTTAGTAATAGTTTAAGGGATTTCCCTAATTAATTATTATAGATAGGGGTTTTAATTAGCTAGGGAACTTTTAGATAATATTATATTTAAGTGTTAGTATAGACTAGCTTCTTTCTACCTCTTACTACCTATAGACTAATAGTAGTATAGAGAGAATAAACTAAGAGGTATAGGTAATACTATATATATATGTTTCCTTTTTATAATATAACTAGCCTAAACACCTTATAGCTTACTAGCTAGTAATTAATAATAGGAACTCTTTAGTTATAGGGGTTAGCCTAAATAAACTCCTATATAGTTATAACCTATAACCTATTTAAACATAGCTAGATATAGTCCTATTAGTATTTATATTAAAAGGAGAGCTATTTATTTCCTAGAATACCTTTAGGAGGGTATATCTCTAGCGTAGGCTACTATTATATATATATAATAATAATAATAAGATATATCTATAGCTTTATAATGTCTAGTGGAATAATTTTATATAGGGGATAAAGTATAGTTATTACTTAGGAATATTAAAACTAATTAGCCCTTACGTAAACTTAACTAGGTAGTAGCTAAGTACACTATAGTTAAAGTCCTAACTTTGCTTACTATTTAACTTAATATCCTAAAGGGTATATATCTAGTTTTCCACGTAGACCTTGTTAAATAAGTAGCAATAGACCCTCTCCTAAGCTAATATTTATAGGACTCCTAGCTAGGGCTAGAATAGGTCCTAATAGAGAATAACCTTAAACTTATAGAGGAATATTATATAGAAAGGATTTTAGTAGCTTAAAACGCACTAGATAGGGAGGGAACTAGAACGCTCTTATAAAGTAGGTAGGATATATATAACTAACATAGGAACCGGTAGAAAACGTAAAAGACATATAGGCACTAGATAAGTTTAAAAAGGAATAAGGGAATATATAATTTAATAATAGACTGGTTTAATTTAATAAAACTTATCCTTAAAGGAGACTATATATAGGACCTAGGTTATACCCTTTTTGCTTTCTACCCTTACTTATATATTAGAATACTTATACTTATTCTTACTCTTCTCCTTACTATTAGTATTTATAGTAAGGTCTTTTACCTTATTACTAGGAGGAATATTACGTAAGTTTTAGGGCTAGTAAGACCTAGTTAGGGTCTAATAGGGGTTCTAGGAGGTTAACTTATAGGCTTAATATATTTAATAGGAGAGGGAATCTTAAGGGTTATAGAGCGCTTAGTAAGTATAATAGGATCCATAGTGACCACTGCCTGTGTTCTAGGCGTAGGACTTACGCTAATGGTAAGAAGGAGTAATGTTACTAGCTTTAATAACGCGGGATATGCTAGATAAACCCTAGGGGGTCCTACTAGGAGTGCTATAACTATAAAGTTCTTAATAAATAGTAGCTAGGCCGCTTATAATCTAGCGGTTCTATTAGAATAGAATACCTATAACTTATTATATTTAATTTCCTATACTATAGCTAGTTAAGGGACTACTATAGTTATATAGAATTATTTTATTCCTAGTTACGTTTAGGGTAGAGGAGAATATTACTAGAGGGAGTCTAAGGGAGGACTAGATAAGGGCTAGGTTAAATTAGGCTTCTTATAGTAAAGTAGTCTAATAGGTAATAAGAGCGTAATAGCACTAGGAGAGGACTAGTATCTTTTGCTTTTAAGTTAGGGTCTAAGGGACCCTAGGGTAGATAATATGCGTTCCTATAGTAATCTCTTTTTAAGATCTTTTAATATATATTAAAGGCAGGGATTAGCAGATAGGAACCTAGTTAACTAAATATAGGTAATATAATTTCCTAGTAAGAGGGATAAGACTTACTAGACTTAGGGGGTAATATTCTAGTATGCCTATAGTAAGGGCTTGTTTAATACATAGCCTATAAGGATAAAAAACTACCTTAGGGGTAGTATATTGCTTATTATTAGAGTCTCCCTCTAGGAGAAACTCCCTAAGGGCCTAAGCTAGATAAGGAGTAAAGGGGTTCTTAGGGAAACTAGACTATTGCTAGTTAGGGAAAGAGTAGGTTAATAAGAATAAGGCATAATACTATTAGGTATAGTATAGATAAGGGTAGCTTAAGAGTAGGATAATAATAGATTAAGGTAGGAGAAAGAATAGGTAGTAAGATAGGTTTATAATAGGAAGGGGATAGTTATTATTAAGGGAAGGTTTAGATTAGATAGGATTCTTAGTAGGATATTTATATATATAACTATAGGGCAGGGTAGGATATAAATAGGTAAGGGGGATAATAATAATAATAATAATAGAGGGGCATAAGTTATAGCAGGGCATAATACTTAAGACAAACGCATGTAAACTAACCATAAGGAGGGGTTATACTATTGCCTTACTTACATATAACTTAAACACGCTATATTAATAGGGGATTATTAAGTAGTTATTTATAGTGAATATAAGGGTAAGAGTAAGGGAGATATAAAGGCTACTAGGATAATAAGGGGGTTATAGCGCTATATTAAACATAACACGCAAGTAGGTAGGCATAGATAATTACCTAGTAAGGGGCGATTCATAATAGTATTAACACAAACAGGTAAGGAAGGGGCGAGTAAGGGTATATATAAGGGCTTAGGCTTTGCCTAAGCCTTAGTGTTAATATGCAAGTGGGGAGTAGGGAAGAGGGCTAATATAAGCTAACTAGGGGATATAAGGGGCCCATACGGGATCCATAATATCCTCCTTTTCCTTCCTTCCTTCAAGTTTCTCAATATTATCACGATAGCCTATAGCTTTGCCTTAGGGCTAGTCCATAACAGTTAAAGGAAGAATAAGCTAGCTATATAAGAAATTAAGGCTTATAATCTAAGGCTTTAGCAATAAAGTAAAGTAAGTAATCCTTACATAAGCCCTAATAATCTAAAGGGCAAGCTAATAATTAATCCTTATAATTACCCCTTCTCTTCTTATAAAGGATTCCTCCTATAGATTTAAGATATTACGTAAGTGTATGTATAATTAGAAACGCTACTAAATTATATAATCCTTGCCTAACTCCTATCTAAATTCGTGATTAGTACCCTAAAGGAATAATTATAAGAGTTATTAAGCCTCTCTATAGAATTGCAAAGGCTAGCACACACTGGTAGGTAACTTACTACAAGCACTATAGAGAAAACCTCTAGATAATAATATTAAGCTATAATCTATGCTTGCTAGTAATATCTGCTAAAAGCCCTTACTTTAGATACATAGGAATATAGACTAATAATACCCTTAGCCTATTAGATAAAGGATTCTCCTAATAAGAAGAAGATTAACTAGCTACCGCTTAATTCGCTGTAAAACTAAAGCAGTTTATTAAGCCTAATAACCCCTTATATTTAATAGTGGAATTATTTAACTAACTAATAATACTATTAAGATGCAGTAAAAAGGGTAAAGTAATAAGCTATAGTTAATCCCGCTAGAAGAGCCTAAAAAGAAGTATATAGAATAAAGGGCTTATAATACCTATATTACTTTAATCTGCTAACCTAAGGCAAGCTTTAATCTATTAGTTACCGCATAATATTAAGAACTAATAACTAAGAACATTAAGAAACTTAATTACTATATTAAGTAGTAAATAGACTACCTAGATTAAGGATTAATCTTTATACCCCTTAATCTTAAAAGAGTAAAGCTATTTATATTTATTAATAGATTATTTGCTAATAATAAAGACCTTACCTTATAACTAGGCTATATACTTATCCTAGCTAATAAGGAGTATAAGAATAGCAAATTTACACTATAAGGTAATATTATACACTATAGCTTAATAAAGAGTAAGAGAGTTATAAGAAGTATGCTTACTTTAGAGGTCTATAGAATAGTAGCAAGCGTTAACATAGCTTACGTAATTATAATAATATTAAAGATTATTATAGATTAATTAAACCTCTTAGAAATCCTAATTATAGTTTATATAGATTTATACTTATTATATAAATACCTTATTAAGCTTAGGACTATAAAGGAGAAGTGGCTTATAATTAATATTATAGCCCTTTAGTAATTATATAAACGCTATAAGCTTTATAAGATTAAATAGATTAATAGTAAAGATAACCTAGCTAATGCGTTTATAAAGGCAATGCCTAATAAAGCCCTAGAGAGGTTTATTATAAGTAATATAGTAATAATCTAAATAAAGGGTAGGTTACCTAGACCTAGCACTGCTTATAAAGAGGTAGGGGACTAAAGCCCTAAAGCCTATGCCTAAGCCTACGCTAAAACTAGCGCTAAAGGCACTAGGTAAGCTACCCTAAGTATAGCATAGTTATATAGGGTATAGGCTAAGGGGTCCTATAGAGCGTAGGCTAAGGGATTAGAGGTATAGAATTATAGCTTTAAAAGGGGGTATAGAATTATAGCCTTAGAAAGGAGTACTCCTTCTAAGTCTCTCTAGTAAGGAGGGGAAGAGAAGGGAGCGTAAGGGAGCGTAAGAAGGTATAATCTAATATTATACCTTTAGAAGGGAAGGATTATAGGTAATCTTCCCTAGGAATATAATTTAATATTACATTATAGTTAAATAAAGGGCTATAGGGAGGGATAATCTAATATTATGCCTTTAGATAGGAAGGGATTATAGGTAACCTTCCCTTGTAATATAATCTAATATTATATTACACTAGTTAAATAAAGGGGCGTAGGCAAGGGCAGAAGGCAAAGGAGCCTTCCGTAAGGAAAAAGGATAAGCGATTAGAGAAGCTAGTTATCTAAAGCTAGTGGCGCGTAGGGGAAGGAAAGGGGCTATTATTATTGTTTCTTTTGTTAGTTCTTTTATTCATATAACACATTTATTTAATCCCTTATATCTTCCCTTCTTAGATTAATATTATACGTTAATAATCGTGTTAAAAAGAAAGGGGTTCTAATGTTAGAATAAGCATAATATTAATCGCGGCACGCAGCCGTAATTACCTAGCAAAGGTTAGGCCGCGAGGGCGCGCGCAACGCGCGTTTGCGAGAGGTAGCCCTACCTATAACTGTTAAAGGTAGGGGTTAGTGTAGCTAATAGAAAAGGTTCGATTCTGGTTAATCAGAGGTGCAGACAGCACCCGACTTTTGTACCTAAAGGGTACACAGTGCGCTATAGTAATAACTAGTCTACGGAGGTACTTCTAATACATTATCTCTACCGTTATCTTATTAAGGGTTTTATCCTAGTTAATACGCAGGTTATATCCACACATCTAATGCTCTAGGGAGCTCTCCTAACACACCCCCTAGCTAAGATATCTATTAAAGCTAGAATTCATTAGTGTAGGAAGCAATTATAACGAATTTCTAGTGTTATGGTTACACAGGGATCTTGCGTAAGCTAATCTAGTGGCAGAAATCCCTATGTATTTAACCTAATAAAGGCTTTGTAAAGCTATCTATAGGCATCTTAGAGGTCTTTAACTAATTAACCTTAATATTACCCTTTATATATTACTCTTAAATCCATATTTAATTTATATTAAGGTGCTTAAGGCTAGTCTAAAGCCTTCCTTCTATATACTCTATAATTTAGATTATCTGCTTATTATTACACTAGATAATAGAAAGCAGCGGCACGCGGACCTTAATATTATAAAGTAACCTCCCTAGAGATATACGCTCTTTTACACTATAATTTAGGGCAAAGAGCTCTGCTTCTATGCTTAAAGTTATTATATAATATTGCCTTCCTAACTTCTAATTAATTATAGCACTATGCATAATAAAAACATAGCCTTATGTTAATCTATAAGTATTAGGGTTATTGCTAAGGAAGCATTAGTGCTAGAAAATAGGGTATTAAAGCTATCTATGCCTAAGTAGCGAATGCAAAGCTTCTTTATATTCTAAGCGTATAAAATAGCTCCTTTAGCGAGCTTAATATGCTTTACTAACGGATTTGTTATAAAAGAGGCTAGCTTTAATGCTATAAATGCCACGTTAGGTCTTCCTATAATGTAAAGATACACTAAGAAGCTAATAACTACTCTATAATAATTAATCTCTTTATTAGAAGCTTCGCTAGTATTAGTAAGGATTATAGCTATAGGAAGAGGAGTAGAGGTTAAGCTCTTTAGATTGTTATTAATAACATTAGGAATGAATTTCTAAGCGATCTTTTAAATATACGATTCCTGCGATAACTATATCTCTTTAGTATTGCGGTTTCTAATAATTTTAATGCCTAGGAATTACTTTAATTTGCCTTAGTCCTTAACATCTAGGCTGTTTATTAGTTACTTATATAATTCTTTAAATTCTACTTTAGATCCATTAGGGTAAAGCACTATAATATTATCTACGTAGAAAAACAGGATAAAATTGTCTTTTATAAAGATAATAGGTTTTCTTTCCCTTATATAAAGCCTAGATTTAAGAGAAATCTTATTAAATAAAGGAACTATTATTAAGAAGCTTCTCGTAGCCTATATAACGCTCTTATTATCTTCTAGAGATAACCTTTCGCGTTTATACTCTCTAAAGGCTTATAAAAGATAGGTTCTTCTAGTTCTACGTAAGGAAAGGCATTTTAAACATTATATTATTAGGTATTAAGATTATTAGCATAGTAGACTGCGAGTAGTATATGTAGAGATTGTAAAGTAAGCGTTATAGCATAGTTATTAAGGTTATCCTTTGGTTATTAGTTACCTTAAATAACTATTCTAGCTTTAAACTCTATTACTACTCCTTTCTTATTAGTCTTATATTTAAAGACCTAGCTAAGGTCTATAATTTCCTTATAGAGTTCTAGATTAAGGGATCTATCTAGTATATCTTCCTAGTAATTTAGGGATAGGAGCTTTAAAAGCTCTTTTATAATCGCTTCCTTTTAGCGGTTATAATAGGGTAAAGCCATAGCTTATTAATAATAGGCGGGTTCTAGAGGCATATCTTTAATCCGTAAACTATGTTAAGTGCCTTATAATACCGTAGAAAAGGCATAAGAAAACTATGCCTACCTAGCTTTATATGTTTCCTTTCTTTAGCGTTTTCTAGTAATAATGTTATCTAGATTAATACTATTATCCTAGGGATAATAATTCTTCACTTCTTTACCACCTTCGCTAGTAATTTCACTAGTCTCCGCGGTAGTCTCTACGTGTTTAATTGCTACATTACGCATAAATTCATTAATTTCACAATATAGCGCATTATTACCTTATATCCTAAGCTCTTTATTCTCTATAGTAACTAGTGCCTTATAAGAAGAGTTAAAAGGGTTAAAAGTGCACTAGAAAGGTTATCTTCTTCCCTTATTACATAAGGTAGTATTTTTGCTTTAAACTATTTATTTTCTCCTTCTATAGTTAAAGGCATAAAAGGGTAATCCTCCTCTTCTAATTCTAATCTAATAAGGTGTTGGAACAAGCATGATATCAATCGCGGCACGCAGCCGCAATTACCTAGCAAAGGTCAGGCCGCGAGGGCGCGCGCGCAACGCGCGCCCGCGAGAGGTGGCCTCACATATAACTCATTAGCCTGCCCCTCTAATTAGGCGAGGACTCACAAGTTATATAACCTATAAAACGCACCGCGTTTATAGCCACTTCTTACGATTTAGAAAAGCCTCTCTTTTCCTCTCTTCTACACACTTATAACTAATTAATTACAACGCCTAGAATAGAAGATAAATTCCTATTCCTAGGCTATAATCCTAACGTTAGGCACCTATAATACTAATACTAATTAGTGGTTAACTTTATAGATAACCACATGGTTTTTCCTAACCGCAGATTAGCAAGGTTAATTAGAAGAGATAGCTATACTATAAACCTACCCTATAAAATAGGAGGGCCGCTAAAAGCATATATAGTTATGCTAAGGAAGTCTAAGCACTCTCTTGTAATAAGAAAGAAGCCTTATAACTCCTAAGATCTAATCCTAAGACCTTACAAAGACTTTAAAGCTATTAAAGGATTAATGTCAGGAGCAGAACAGCGACGGCATCCATAAGGGTGGCGACGGCATCCATAAGGGTGGAACCTAGCAGGGCACAGAGCTAAGGGCTAGCTGCGGGCTAGTTATATAAGAGCTACGGGCTATTTAAAGGGGCTTTCCTATAAATAAAGGGAAAGGGCTAGAGATTAAACCTTTTAAGCACCTACCCTAGCTAGCAGATTAATAGCTATAACACTTTAATCTAACCTTTACTTTATTATTTACTCCTAAGCTAAAAGCCTTAATAAATTAATCTCTCTTCCCTTTAGGGCAATAGACTATTAGTTAGATTAAGATATTTAGAATTTATTATATAGTAACCTAATTAGGTAGTAGCTATAACTACGCTATAAATAAGCAGGAGAATATTATACTACTAAACCTAACTAGAGTGGTTTACTAGTCCCTATTAGATAACTAGTAAAGCGGAATACTTATTAATAATAAGGAGGTAACACTAAATTAGCGCCTTAAAGAAGTAGTAACCTAGATATATATTATAGAAAAGAGATAGAAACTTACCTAATTATAGCAAAACCTATAGATAATAGAAGAAGCTATGTCCTTAGGTAACTTAGATATAGGACCTATAAATACCCTTCTTTAGCACCTTAGGTAGTACCTATTACATAGCGATATAGCCTTACAAAGACATAATTAAAAGCACCTATGTATAAAGGGAATACTTTTAAGAGTCTTTAGAATTTCCTAGTAGATTTAAACGTAGCTTTTACTATAGATTATAGAACCTTTATAAATAATATAACTAAGGTTACCTATACTAGTAGCTACCTAGTAGATAACATAAAGTAACAATAGATATGTTATATAGCTATAGATAGTTATGTAAATTACTAGGGTTACACCTAGGACGGATTTATAGATTAGCTAAAGATAGGAACTATAGATAAGAATACATAGTGCTTAGAAGCAATAAGGACGTTAATAGGTCTTAGATAAGAAAATCACTAATTATTCTAGATATTTATAAAGATCTAGGGTAAGGCAGAGGCTAAGCTACCTAAAGTAATTCCTAAATGCCTATAAATCTATATATTTATTAATAGCCTTAATAACGCTATAAAGAAGTAAGTACTTAGCTAAGAGTTCCTAAGAGTTAGACCTACCTAGTAGGCTAAGGAAGAAAGGCAGAGGTTATAACTAAAGGAAGCTAATTAAGCAATTAAGGTAATAATAGTTAGAAAAGATAATAATATTCTACTTTACTAGAAAGGCTATAGTAATAAAGCAGTAATAGAAAGATAAATTTGCTATTTATATATTTTAAGTATAGTAAGCTAGGACATGCTTTACTAAGCTACACTAAACTAGATTACTCTATTTATAAGAGAAGTAATTATATAACAAAGACATATAAGAGTAGCTATAACTAGGCTAGAGATAAAGATATATTAGACTTAAATAAAACCCTATTAGCTTAGTATAACCCTAGGAAAACGCTCTTATTAAATTATTACCTAAAGATCTAAGACTAAGAGTTAAGGTAAAGTTATAGTAAGAACATAAATAGGTAGCTATAAAGGCACTATTTAACCCTAGCATAACCTATTTAATTATCTACCTAAAGTTACTAATAGTAGTTAATTAGGCTAACGTAAAAAGGATAATATAACCCTTAAGAGTGCTACCCTTACTAAAATTAAGCATTAAGGGATCTTATTATAAACCTTATTAATTAAGGATAGATTAGGCTACGCAAGAATATGTTAAGTTAGCTACTATATAGCTAATACTAGTGAAGACCTATTATTAGGGCATAACTAGGTAGTTATATATAAACTAGTAATTATGTCCTAGATAGATAGTTACTAGAGACACCCTATTATAAAAGAATATCTTAGACTAGTAGTAAGGACGCAATAGGCATGTAAGGAGGCAAAACACTTATATTAGATTTATCTTATAGGGGATAATAACTAAAATTATACAAAAAGATAATAATATCTTAATAGTAAATAAAGATAGGCCTTATAATAACCTAGTAACTATAGAGATAAGCAAAGCCTATAAGTTAACTATATAAATACCCTAAGCCTATAAGGAGTTTAAGGATATCTTTTTAAATAAACTTATAGGTATTCTCCTTATACTAGGTAGCTAAACTTATACTATTAAATTAGAAGAGGGAAAACGCCCTATAGGGACTAATATATAATTTAGTAAAAAGGAGCTAGAAGTGCTTTATAAGTACTTAGTAAGCGCGTAGTAAAGGGATAGATTTAAAGATCTATTAGCCTAGCTAGAGCCCTAATATTATTTATGCTAAAGAAAGAAGGAAAATTACGCCTTTACATGGATTATAGAGCTCTTAATAGGATTACTCTTAAAGATAAAGCGCTATTACTACTAATCATAGAGATCTTAAACTAATTAAAGGGAGCAAAGGTCTATATAAAATTAGACCTTAAAGATATATACTACTAGCTATATATTCGCAAGGGTAATAAGTAGAAAACAGCGTTCTAATATAGATATAGTTACTTTAAATATCTTATAATGCCTTTTAGACTAGTTAATACACCTATAACCTTTTAAGAATATATTAATAATGCCCTTAAAGGCCTTATAGATATGATTTGCGTTATATATTTAGATAATATCCTAATCTATAGTAGTAATATAGCCACGCATAAGGGGTATATAAAATAAGTCCTTTAGAAGCTCTAAGAAGCAAGCCTCTTTATTAACCTAGAAAAGTGCAAATTCTTATATAAGGAGGTTAAATTCCTAGGCTTTATTATATCTAATGAAGGAATCGCAATAAAGCCCGCTAGAATTAAGATAATAATAACTTAGCTAGTACCTTATAGCGTCTTTAATATCTAGTTATTCCTAGGCTTTATAGGATTTTATAGATAGTTTATTAAAGGCTATAGCAAAATAGTTATCCTATTAACTAATTAACTCTAAGGAGACTAATTAGCGAAGTTTAAGCTAGATCCTAATAAGTTAGCTATATTTAAGGAGCTATAAAAATAATTCTAAGAGGCGCTAATTCTAGTGCACTTTAATCCACTAGCCCTATTAAGGGTTAAGACAAACGCCTTAAGATATGCACTTAGGGCTATCCTAGCGTAGTTAGTGCTAGGTTACTAGCACCTAGTGGTATATATATTAAGAAAGTTAAATAAGATAGAGCTACGCTATATAATACTAGATATAGAGTTACTAGCTATCTAAGAGGTATTCTAAACTTAGAGGTACTACCTTATATACTTAATATATTTAGTTATAGTAATTATAGATTACTTAAACTATAAGTACCTAGCTATAAAGCTAAAGTTAACTAGTAAATAGGTTACTATACTAGATAAACTCTATCTATTTAACTTTATAATTAAATATAGAGTAAGTAAGTTAAACCCTACTAACTCTTTATTAAGGAGGTTAAATTATATAAGTAAAGAGAGAAAGGTAAAGGTAATGTCCTTATAATTACTAACCTTTCTTACTAAATTTATAAATAATATGCTATAAGAACGCTATAATAGAACTACTAGTATCTAGTGTTCTAAGAAAACGTAGTGTATTTAGTTTATAGATAATAGGCTATAAGGATACTATAATAAAACTATTAATATCTAGCGCTTTATAAAATCACCCCTTACCTATTAACTAGATAAGGATAGACTATATATAAGACTAGACCCGCTAGCTAAGGAGTTACTCCTAGCAGTAGTGTATTAGCTAGGGTCTCCTTAATTTTAAAGAAACCTAATAGTCTAAATACACTCTAAGGATATTATTATAATATAAGGGGACTATATATAAGACTAAGCCTGCTAGCTAAGGAGTAGCTACCTAGTAGTAGTGTAATAGCTAGGGTCTTATTAATTTTAGAAAAGCCTAATAGTCTAGATATATTCTAAGAATATTATTATAGCATAGGAGACTATATATAAGACTAAGCCTACTAGCTAAGGAGTTACTACCTAGTAGTAGTATAATAGCTAGGGTCTTATTAATTTTAGAGAAGCCTATTAGACTAGATATGCTTAATATAAGCGTTATAGTAAGGAATAGACTATATATAAGACTAAATTCGCTAGCTAAGGAGTTATAACCTAGTAGATGCGTTATAGCTAGGGTCTTAGCGGTATAGAGAACCTCTTCTAAGTTAATGTTGGAACAAGCATGATATCAATCGCGGCACGCAGCCGCAATTACCCGGCAAAAGGTCAGGCCGCGAGGGCGCGCGCAACGCGCGCCCGCGAGAGTGGCCTTACATATGACTTATTAACCCGCCCCTCTGATTAGGCAAGGATCCATAAGTTATGTGACCCACAAAACGCACCGCGTTTGTGGCCACTTCTCACAATCCGGAAAAGCCTCTCTTTTCCTCCCTTTTACACACACTTATAACTAATTAATTATAATGCCTAGAATAGAAGATAAATTCCTATTCCTAGGCCACAATCCTAACGTTAGGCCCCTATAATACTAATACTAATCAGTGGTTAACTTCATAGATAATCACACGGTTTTCCTAACTATAGATTAGTAAGGTTAATTAGAAGAGATAGCTACACTATAAACCTGCCCTATAAAATAGGAGGGCTGCTAAAAGCGTGTATAGTTATGCTAAGGAAGTCTAAGCACTCTCTTATAATAAGAAAGGAGCCTTATAACTCCTAAGATCTAATCCTAAGACCCTATAAAGACTTTAAAGCTATTAAAGGATTAAGGCCTGGTTAGTAACTAGTCTAACCTATCTTTAATTACTTAGTTAGCGCGTTCTACTACGCACCTAACCCTTAGAAGGCATTCTCTTATAATAAGAAAGGAACTTATTACTCCTAAGATCTAATCCTAAGAACCCCTAAGGGATAAAGATAATAGCTACGCTTATAATCCTTTAACCTACTACATAACTAACACTATACTTCTATTCTAACTTCCTATAATAGAGATAAGAAAGTTAAAAGCTCCTTAGTAAGGAGAACTATTAAAAGCCTCTCTCTCTAGCCCTAACTTTAGTAATACTAAAGAAGGCACTAAAGTTAAAAAAGACTAAAAAGGCAAGGTCTATAACTTAATAACCCTTTCCTAAGACACATTCCCCTAGAGATATAAGACTTTATTATATCTAAGACATTAAAGATAGCGAAATCATTTAATCTTAACAAATAAGGTAATAACCCTAAGGCTATTATAGCCTATATCCTCTTTAAGATAGCGGTATACTAGTCTAAGAGCCTTATTACTAGAAGCCTCTTTACTAACTTTATTAAAGACTTCTACGGATAGATAAGAGAGGTATTTATAATTATAGACTAAGTAATTACTAAGTATTTACGTAATTTCCTTCTCTTCTAAGGCATATACATAGACATAATAGCCTATAGGAAGATTATAGTAATGCTTAAGGAAGTTACTACCTATAAGGAATTTCAAGATTAGTAAGAAGAAGAGATATAGGAAGCTATAAGGAAGTACACACCCTTCCGAAAACGCATTAAAGACTAAGACTTCCTTAATAACCTCCTTCTAATCCCTCTAATTAGGCTAAGATTACAATATCATTAATAGAGCAATCTAGGAATCCTATAATCTCACTAATAACATTCCCTAAGTCTAACCCTATTAGGCTAATTACACGATAATCCTTAGGAAAGCCCTTATTAAAGATATCCCCTATTAAGACAAGAAATCCCTTCTCCCACACCTCTAAGAGCACTTTTTCCTTCTAGACCTACACTAAAGCAAATAATTAATCTTGCGAAGCTTTATATAAGTAATATTTAATACAACGTAGATAACTATAAGGTCCTTAACTTAAAGTTAATAATCTTCTAAGGGAAATACGAGATGCTAGGTATTAAACCCTATAAGGCTAGGTATACCCTTAAGGCTATGCTTAAAGGGAAAGCTTTAATGTACTACTATAAGCATCTATGTAAGCTAGGAGATCCTTAAGACCTTAAGACTCTTATTAACTATATTAAGAGAAGATTTAAGACTAATAATATAAAGCAGAGGTATCTCCTTAAGTGGTAGAACACTAAGCTACGCTAGATTATATAAGAAAACCTAGATAAGCTAAAGATTAATTGCTTTAAAGAACTTGTAATAAAGCTTATAAACCTTTAATAAGCAGTCCTAGATATTGCTTAATCTAAAAGGGCACTCTAGAATTAATTAATCTCCGCCTATTATAGCATACCTAAGTGTAGAACTTGCCTTATTAACCCTCCCGCTAACCTCTAGCTATTCTATAAACGCATAAGAATATTAATAAGAATAACTATAGAGGAATTAGATAAGAAGCATTAATTCCCATTAACGCCTAATATAAGAGAGTAGTATTAGACTAACCATAAGTATAATAGGTATAGTAAAGAAGCCTATTATAGATAATCATAATTATAAGGCAATAAAGGCACTTTACATACAAAGAAATGTTATATATATGGCAAGGAAGGCTATTAGTTAACTAAACACTCTAAAGAGAAACGTAAGAAGGCATATTAACGCTTTAAGAACCACTATCTTATAGAGCTAATAACCCCTTCCTATAACGCTTTCCTTACCTAGTATAAAGGCAAAGAGAATAACACTGCTTTTCTAAAGAAAATAAGATTTCCACCTATATAATAGAACTTAGATTTAAAGAAGAAAGTAATAAAGGAGAGATACTAATAAGCTACTTTACACAAGGCATAACAATTAATAGCCATGTAACTATAGAGATCCTTATAAATTAAGCAGCTACCTATGCCCTTATAAAGGAGGATCTATTTAATCTCTAATAACTAAAGGAAGCCTTAACCGCTTTTCTTCTTTAAGATTATTACTCTTTAGGTGTATTCTAAGGCATTATCCTAATACTAGGGCTATAGGTTACTTATTAGTAGGGTACCCCTAATTCCTTGCCCTATAATAGTTAATCCCTAAGATCTAGCTTAATAAATTAAGAGCTAGGAGGCAATAATTCGATTCGGAAGCGGTAAGCTAATCCCTTTAATTAGATTAATTAATATGCCTACTCCCTTTAGCATTATCCTGTTCCACGTAATGCCTATAAACACTCCTTCTTACTATATTTAGTAGATATAGACCGCCTAAAGATTAATTTCTATATCTCTTAGAATATCCTTTAATAAGGCAAAATCAAGGTCCTTATTATCTATAAATAAGGACATCCTTGGATACTTCTATAGAAGGAGAGATTAATTACCTAGAGTTATCTAACCGAGATAGAATTATGGCGCTTATATTGCCAATTTAGTTACCCTTCCGTCCGCTAACTTTATAATATGCTTTCTAAATTAGGCCACGAGGTAGATTTCGAAACCATTAGATAATTAACGAAGATCTGCCACTAATGCTAATTAAATGCAGATAATTCACATTGCTTTAAATTCACCCTAAAGGATAAATGTAACTTTAACTACGAAGTAATCGTGGATATTATGTATCTAGATAGTAATTGCCTTATTCTCCACGCTGTTAATACAGCTACTACGTTTAACGTGGCTAGGTTCCTAAAGGATATTATAGTAAAGGCAACATAGGAAGCTCTTTACCTCTGCTAGATTAATACCTACTAGGGTCCTCTAGATTAGATTGTAACTAATGCTGGCATAACGTTTAGAAGCGAAGAATTCCGCTAATTTACAGCTTTAATGTTAATCTTAATTAAAGAAGTCCCTGTTAAGGCACACCATAGCATTAGTAAGGTTAAGAGATATTATAGGCCGCTCTAAAGAGCCTATGATATTATCTAACGCAAGTGCCCATTAGCACCTAAAGCTATGGCCCTGTAAATAGCTATAAAAGCCCTTAATAATACCGTAGGCCTAAACGGCATTATTCTAACCCTTCTTATCTTTAGTGCCTACTCTTAAATAATTAACGATTCTCCTCCCTTACCTAATATTAAGTAATAAGCTCTTATAGTGTAAAAGGCAATAAAGGAGATTAAGAGGTTACACGCGCTCTATAAGGTTAAGGAAGCCCTTACTATAAGGAATAGCCCTAATACCTTGCTAACCCTTAACCTCCTGCTTATATTACTAGTTCTTATCTAGCGAGAGTATAAAGGATAGCAAGGCCTATATAAGCTCCTTGTAATAGATAGAGAGAGCTATACCCTTAATCTTCTATAAGGTCCTAAGGTTTTTAGGTTAACCTCTATTAAGCCCTATAATAAAGACCTAAGTAAGAAAAGGCTATTGCTAGTAGGAGGTAATAACCTAGAGGTAATTAAAGGGAAGAATAAGAGGTATAAATTAATAACGCAGTGCCTCTAGCCTCTCTAAAAGAAGGCTAGGAAGACTATAAAAGAACCCTCCTATAATTATTAATTTAGTAGATAATCTTAAGGCATTTATCTTAAGTAAGGAGGAGGTAGATCTTAAGCTTGCGATCTAATTACGCAAGAATAGCATAATTATAACTCCTGGCGAACCTTTTAAGCTCTTAATAAAGGCTAAGATTAATGCCCTAATTAGCAAAGGCGTGTTTGAATTCATTGCTTTTAATCTAAAGAAGCACTAAGGGATTTAAATCTTTAATTCCCGTATTATTAACAAAGTTAAAGGAAGAACAAGCTAGCTATATAAGAAATTAAGGCTTATAATCTAAGGCTTTAGCGATAAAGCGAAGCAAGCAATCCTTACACAAGCCCTAATAATCTAAAGGGCAAGCTAACGATTAATCCTTGTAATTACCCCTTCTTTTCTTATAAAAGGATTTCTCCTTTAGATTTAAGATATTACGTAGGCATACGTATAATTAGAAACGCCGCTAAATCATACAATCCTTACCTAACTCCCTATCTAAATTCGTGATTAGCACCCTAAAGGAATAATTATAAGAGTTATTAAGCCCCTTTACGGAATTACAGAGGCTAGCACACACTAGTAGGTAACTTACCACAAGCACCACAGAGAAAAGCTCTAGATAATAACATTAAGCTACAATCCGTGCTTGCTGGTTATATCTGCTAAAAGCCCTTAATTTAGATACATGGGAATGTAGACTAATAATACCCTTAGCCTATTAGATAAAGGATTCTCCTAATAGGAAGAAGATTAACTAGCTGCCGCTAAATTTGCTACAAAACCAAAGCAGTTTATTAAGCCTAATAACCCCTTGTATTTAACGGTAGAATTATTTAACTAACTAATAACACTATTAAAATGCAGCAAAAGGGTAAAGTAATAAGCTATAGTTAATCCCGCTAGAAGAGCTAGAAAAGAAGTACGTGGAATAAAGGGCCTATAGTGCTTACATTGCTTTAATCTGCTAACCTAAGGCAAGCTTTAATCTATTAGTTACCGCATAACATTAAGAACTAATAACTAAGAACATTAAGGAACTTAATTGCCGTATTAAGTAGCAAATGGACTACCTAGATTAAGGATTAATCTTCGTACCCCTTAACCTTAAAAGAGTAAAGCTATTTATATTCGTTAACGGATTATTTGCTAATAACAAAGACCTTACCTTGTAACTAGGCTACGTTCTTATCCTAGCTAATAAGGAGTATAAAGATAGTAAGTTTACACTATAAGGCAATATTATACACTATAGCTTAATAAAGAGTAAGAGAGTTATAAGAAGTGTGCTTACTTTAGAGGTCTATGGAATAGTAGTAGGCGTTAACATAGCTTACGCAATTATAATAACATTAAAGATTATTACGGATTAATTAAACCTCCTAGAAATCCTAATTATAGTCTATATAGATTTATACTTATTATACAAATACCTTATTAAGCTTAGGACTATAAAGGAGAAGTAGCTTATAATTAACATTATAGCCCTTTAGCAATTATATAAACGCCATAAGCTCTATAAGATTAGATAGATTAATAGCAAAGATAACCTAGCTAACGCGTTTACAAAGGCAATGCCTAATAAAGCCCTAGAGAGGTTTATTATAGGTAATATAGTAATAATCTAGATAGAGAGATAGGTTACCTAGACCTAGCACTACCTACAAAGAGGCAGGGGACTAGAGCCCTAAAGCCTATACCTAAGCCTACGCTAAAGCCTATACCTAAGCCCGCGCTAAAACTAGCGCTAGAGGCACTGGATAAGGTGCCCTAAGTATAGCATAGTTACGTAGGGCGTGGGCTAAGGGATTAGAGGCAGCGGAATTATAGCTTTAGAAAGGGGTGTAGAATTATATCTTTAGAAGGGGCATGGAATTATAGCCTTAGAAAGGGATGCCCTCCTAAGTCTTTATAGTAAGAAAGGGAAGAGAAGGGAGTATAAGGGGGCGTAGGAAGGTATAATCTAATATTATACCTTTAAAAGGGAAGAATTATAGGTAATCTTCCCTAGGAATGTAATTTAATATTATATTATAGTTAAATAAAGGGCTATAGGAAGGGATAATCTAATATTATACCTTTAGATAGGGAAGGGATTATAGGCAACCTTCCCTTGCAATATAATCTAACATTACATTACACTAGTTAAAGGTAAGGGCAGAAGGTAGAGGAGCCTTCTATAAGGAAGAAGGATAAGTGATTAGAGAAGCTAGTTATCTAAAGCTAGTAGCGCGTAGGGGAAGGAAAGGGAGGGGGCTATTATTATTATTTCTTTTATTAGTTCTTTTATTTATGTAACACATTTATTTAATCCCTTATATCTTCCCTTCTTAGATTAATATTATGCGTTAATAATTATGTTAAAAAGAAAGAGGTTCTAATGTTAGAACAAGCATGATATTAATTATAGCACATAGCCGTAATTACCTGGCAAAGGTTAGGCCGCGAGGGCGCGCGCGTAACGCACGCCCGCGAGAGGTGGCCCTACATATAACTTATTGACCTGCCCCTCTGATTAGGCGAGGATCCATAAGTCATGTGACCCACAAAACGCACTGCGTTTGTGGCCACTTCTCACGATCCGGAAAAGCCTCTCTTTTCCTCCCTTCTACACACACTTATGACTAATTGATTACAACGCCTAGAATAGAAGATAAATTCCTATTCCCTAGGCCACGATCCTGACGTCAGGCCCCTGTGATACCAACAGTTAAACTCCGCTATATTTATAAAAGATATAGAATTAAAACCCTAATCTAAGTCTTACTTTTAGATATATAATAAAGGGATACCTTTATTATAAAGAAAAGAGCGTTACTATTAAGCAATAACCTAGATATATTATAAACATAGTCTATTAAACCCTCTAAGCTATTAATGTTTAAAAATTAAGTTTTTATCCTATAGGGAATAAGAAAAGAAATCCTACTACTAATTTATAATAACCTTACTACTAGGTATTAAGGAGTTACTAGAACTCTTTAATAAGTTACTAACTAATATTTTTAGCTAGGAATAAAAGAGATATTGAGGTATATATATATACTTATATTAGCTATTAAGTTTTAAAACTATAAATATATAAACCTTATAGTAAGCTAGCTATGCTACTAGTGCTAGATTACCCCTTTTAAGAATTATTAATGGATTTTATTACTAGACTCCTACTAGTTAAGGATTAGTAAGGTAGAATATATAATATAATCCTAGTAGTGGTTAATAGATTTATAAAATATAGTATTTATATCCCTATATCTACGCGGTTAACTAGTAATAAACTAGTAACTATTTTCCTAGAATATATTTTTAAAGATTATAAAGCCCTAGAAGGTATTATTATAGACTAAGGTTTAATATTTACTAGTGGTGTTGGAACACCAAGGTGCCTGCGCAGGTAATAATACCGTTGTTATTGAAGTCTATGATAGTTCCTGATGATCCAGATAAGAGAAGAGAGAGAGAGAGGAATCTAGCTAGCTAGAAAGTGAGTGAAACCCGTAAGTGGGGCAAAGAGAGGGTGGCGAAAAAGGGGCTGCTAATCATAAGGCGTGCATCCTCTGAGGGCTCCACTCGGCCCACAATTGGCGGGGTCTTTGGCCACGACTAATCCGATGATAATCTAAAGGAAGCAACACTAGCAGTCTCTCTTTTCTTGTGGCTAAAGGAGCCTAAAAACGCAATAAAAATCGAATTAAAGGAAAGTGTATATAAGTGGATCCCTTAATGGGAATCCGGAGCCCTGATTAGCCCGTTTAGCATTAGTTAATTTAATTAATCTAATCGCGACGAATCCTCCCCTTTGCCTCCGTTAATTCCCTCTCTATAACGCTTGTAACGCTTATAAAGGTCTCTTAACCTAGCCTTCCACACGGATTATTAATTCGTTTAAATTAATTAAGATTATTAGCGCTTAATTTAGCGATCCCTTTGTCATCGCATTAGCCAGGTTATCATTGCCGTTAATCCATCTAACCTCGTAGATCTCGCGCCTTTTATATAATTAGTAAAGGGCTATAATATTAATTATTAGCCTCTTCTCTTTTGTTATGCCTAGCTTAACAAGGCATTCGTATAATAAGAACGAGTTAGTACAAAGGATCGTAGGGATCCGAGGCATTTTCAATCAGTCCGTGATCTAATTAAGGGTTATAGATATTGCGTACGCGATATTAGCACCTTAAACCATGCTATATAGCTTAGAGGCAAGCGCGCTCCGCGTAACCCGCTTGCTCTTCGTTAAACTATATATAATAATATTCCCTTTTGTAATAAAGGTATTATTATCCCTCTTTGCCTTGTTACTAATTATAATTACATACCTGATCTGTGAGCTAAGATCCTTGTTGTTTACAAGCGATCTATTTATAAATATAAAGAGCTTTGCTTCTTTAAGGGTTAGTGGGATATAGCGTAATCCTTATTGCTAATTCTTAATCTGCTACTTAAGGCGTTTGTTTAGGCGTATAATATCTTTAGCAGCTAGTTCTTAGTGTTAAGCTGTAATTAATAGATTATACAAAGCTTCTGGTTAGCAGACAGTCGTAATGTAACTTCCTTAGGCTTGTTATTCTATGTAATCCTGCCTTGCTATTAGAGATTAAGGGTTAACTTCCTTAATCTTCTAACTTTAGCCTTTCTAGGTTAGGGTTAGTAAGTTATTAGCATTTTAGGTTAGGATGTAGCTATTGAAAGTAAGGGATTCCTGTTTAATAGTTGCTGCTTCTCTTTAGCTATAAAGTTAGCCTTCTAGAGCTCTTTTTCTTCTTTATTAAAGAAGTTATTATTACTTAGACCTAGCGTGTTATTTGTTTATATTCTAATAATCCTAAAGAGGTTTTTATTATTCAGAGCTATAATTAATAAGCAGGGATTATATATTAACGTTATTATGTTAAGGTTATCCCTATGATAATAGAAGTACGTTGCCTACCAGTGAGTTCCGGCCTCTGCAATGCTGTAAAGAGGCTTAATAACCTCTATTACAGTGCCTTCTAGAAAGAGGCGCGCGATCTATTCCGGCAATCTTACGATAATTAGCCTTATGAGTTTTGTTTGCGATTAAACGTAGGCTTAGGTAATATCGCGGATCTAGAGGCAAATCCCTTTTGCTTTAGCAAAGGAGCAATAGCTATAATTAGCCATTAGCTTGCCCGTTAGATTGTTAGCGATTGCGTTAGGATGAATTCCTTCTCCTTATTATTATGGCCTTGTATAACGAGGCGAGACTTCTTGTATGGCGAATCCGTGCCTTTACCTTTAATCTCTCTTACTATGTAAGAGTTAAAGATCCTATGGCTACTGTGTTTTACTTAATTAAACTTTGTGAATCTAAATATATTATAAGCTTGTAGAGCGTTAATCTTAGCTTAATCTAATTATTTAAAGGGCTTTCCTAGGGTTATAATCTTCCCTTCTTAGCGGAGTTAGAGGGCAAGGTCCTAGTTAGCTTTTTCCTTTGCTATTAGGTACGCTTCTATTAGTAATCCTCTGGTTATAATCTCTTTAATTAATGCCTCCTCTTAATCTTTGTTAATAACTATAAAGTCCTTACGATCCTTAGGTCCTTCTATGCCTTAGTTAAGGGAGAATTAAACTATAAGGGCTTTTCTTAGCCTTCCTTACTTTCTCTTTGCTAGCACTAGGAGTTTTACTCCTTCTTTTGCTCCTTCCCTTACCTTTGCCCTTATAGAGGTAAGAGAATCTCTCTTATTTATAGTCTCCTTAATAACTTAAGGTTTTATCTCCTATAGCCCCTCTATAGTATATAGGTCCTTATAGTAGGGCTTTATTACTATAGATTAGAATTTCGCTAGACTATAGGGTATTTAGATAGTATAGGTCTCCCTATTAGTAGCGATTAGCTTATAAGGGCTATGCTAGCCGCCCTTCTCCTCCACACACATACATTAGCCTATAGAGGTAGCTAATGTATTAGTAATGTGTTAGGGCTATTCCGGGCATTAAGGGCATTGCGGACCTGCCGTGAGGCTAGGTAGCGGCGTACCTTATTAGTAGCCTTCTAAATTGCCTTAGCGCGTTAAATAATAGAGATACTTAGCGGTGACTTATCTATTATATGTAGGTAGGCTCTAAAGACTAGTAGGGTTAGCACTAGTCTATTAGGGCCTGCTAAGTTATTAATGGCTTTAACGGCTATTTAAAGATATTGCTCTAGCGTGATCTCTACGCTAATTAAGTCTATAATAATCTTGTAAGCCTAGCGTAAAGGTCTATAGTACTTTTTAACCTTTCTAACGCTACTATAGGCTTTAATTAGCATCTTATTAATCTTAATTAATATTAATTAAGCGTAGTGCTTAAATTTAGCGGAGGAGAAGTTATTACTAGCGTTATAGATAATCTAATCCAGCGGTCTGAGATAGGTATTAATCTAGCACTCTCTAATTATATCCTAGATATCTCAGGCCTTTTGCTTCTTAGGATTAAGGAAGCGGGCTACTTAGAACAAGGTCGCTAAATTAACAACGTGGAGGACTAGTTAGTTATTAATCTGCGTAATATTAGTAATAATCTTATAGTTAAAGTTATGCTTATCTTTAATTGTGAATTTAAACCAGCTAGGAGCTTTTCCTTTTATCTAATAATAGTAGCAGACTTTGGTTAACTTCTTAATTACCTAGCGTTTAACATTATAACTAGCCCGCTAAAGGATCTTTGCAAGGCATTAAACGGAAGGGTAACTAAAGTAATAATATAATTAACGGATTTCTCCTTCTAAGAGGTAGAAGGTAACCGTTTCTTTAGCCTCTAGCAGCCACTAAGGATATCCCTATTATTGCATAATAGGCATAGTCTTATTGCCTTAGATTAGCATGTTTGCGAGGTTATTAATCTTAACTTATAGCTTATCCATGTTAGTGATAGAAAAGAGAAAAGGAGTTACTGTGTTAAGGACGTAGAATTCGAGTTCTCTGAGTTCTATAGGCATATAAAGCATGCCTTTTACGGTTATAGATCTAGCACCGAATTTAATAAGTTATGGCTTGTAGGGGATTATATTTAATAAAGGCATTAATTGTAATAGAGCCTTTGCTTATCCCTAACCTACTATTAATTTACCTGCTGCCCTAGTGTTAGGCATAATCCCTCTAAAGACCTCTTCGGAATAGCGTTCTTTAGAGATATAGTAGGTTAATCCCTTATTAGATTCTTGCTATTAATATGGTTCTTACTTTAGGAAAGCGTGCTAAAAGGCTTAGTTATTAAGGGTAGTAAGAACGTTAGCATCTACGAGATTATGATTATCCTATGGCTCTAAGCAAAAGAATTATATAATGCTTAGATATGCTGCTAGCGATAGCTCTTTATTATCCTTATCGCTATCTTTAGTCTTTATATAAGCCATAAGATACGGTTCCTATCCTTAGCCAGGGCCCTTATTAGGCTTGTTATTGTCTAGCCCTTTGTAGGAGGCAAGAAACGCCTAGAATCTCTTCTCTAAAGGGGGTATATAATAGATCTTACTAGTGAACTAATAATCCTTCTCCTTTTAGCGTTCTTTATTAGAGTGATTAAAGGACTAATAGCTATTCTTACTATACATAAAGTAACGCTAAGGGCTATGCCTTAGGCTCTTACCATAATAGCCTCCCTTACCTTAGGGCTAATATCTATATTAACGGTTAGTAAATATAGCCTTAGGAGAGCTCCCTTATAATTATAGGTATTAGGTAGCCCTCTTATTTAACTCTAAGATTATAATTGCCTTACGGAGGTCTCTAGCAAGACTCTTAAAGCCTAGGGAGTGGTTATACTCTACTATCTAGCATTTAGGCACACTAGCTATAGCATTTAACGTTTGCTTATAGAGCTTAGTATTTACTATATTAGAAGGATACAGGCCTTAATAGATCTTCTTAAGGGTAGCTAGCATAATTTTAAGGCACTTAAGCCTGGTTTTATTAGGGTTCTTAGCAATAGTGCTGCTTAGAGTTATGCTACTCTATTCGCAGCGGTAGAATTATTAATTACTTTCCGTCTTAAAGCGTTAGCGGATATAGCTAATTATCTCTTTATATGTGAGGTTTTAACCAAAGAGATAATTAAGGTAGTATTGCTTAGTATTATTAATTAAGATAATTAGGAAAGCCTTTTAATAATGTGTTTAAGGGAGGTTAATCCTATTACACTTATTCTTAAAGAGCGTGACTTTTAGGGCAAGGAAATTATATAATTATCCGCTATAATAATCGCTATCTTTATATATCTTTATAAGTTCTAAGATCTTCTTTGTAATCTAGTCTTTAGAAGAGAATTATTGTATAGGTAGTAAGGTTTACTATAGATAGGGATCTTTAGGGTAAATTGCTTAATGTAATAGGGTTTGCTATAGAAAAGGCTCTCTTATAGGTTAAGGGGGTTAAGGGTGCTATTAGGGTTAGGAAGGATAAGGTTCTAGGGTAAGTAGATAAGGGGTTAAGGAGGTTAATGTTCGGGGGTTAGAGGATTGTAATCTCCCTTTAGGCCATGATAGCCTTGTTTCTTATTAGACTACCTCTTCTAGAGATATTGTGATTACTAATCCTTAGCCTTATCTTATAATAACACTATAGTCTCGCAGAGAATTCCGTAGCTCTCTAATAAGGTCTCTGTTAGCCATTGCAAAGGTATTCTTAGACTATCCTTTAAAGTCTTCTTAGAATAATTCCTAAAGGTTGTTATCCCTCTAGTCTTAATGCTTGCTAAGGTTAATAAACCTTGCAATATAGTTATTAAGCTTAGACAGTGTAGCGGAATTAGGGTTAACTATAATTCGTTCTTTCTAATCTTTTGTGAGGGCATAGGAAAGAGGTTGTAGTTATGTTAGTAGTTCACTCTCTTAGGGTCTCTCTAGTGCTATTAAGATTTAGGATGGTTTCTTATTACTAGAGAATTAAGGCTCTTCTCTTAGTGATAGTCTAGGCGATTATATAGCTTCTGCAGTAGCTTAGGTCTTCCCTCTTATTACTAGTCTAGCTTCCTGACTTATTGTGATTAATGGTTATTAACGTTAGGTTTAAAGCGAAGTGATTTGATTGTTTGGTTAGTTTTCTTTGTAGTGGGTATAGGATTAGTCTCTCTGTTAAAGATAAAGATAATAATAGAAGAAGTTAATCCCTAGGTTTGTGATAGACGTAGGATTAGTCTCTTTATTAAAAGTAAAGATAATGATAGAAGAAGCTAATCCCTTGGAAGCCTAACGAGTCCGTAACCGGAATTTAAGTCTCTTCCTTTAGCACACTCTTGCAGCCATGCCCCTATTCCTAAGGATCTAGATAATAGGAAAATAACTGTGGTGTCTGCAGAAATGTCTCTTCTTGTGATACCTAACTTATCTATGGTTGTGATTAACCACTAATTAGTGTTAGAACACCAAGGTGCCTGCGCAGGTAATAATACCGTTGTTATTAAAGTCTATGATAGTTGATGATGATCTAGATAAGAGAAGAGAGAGAGAGGAATCTAGCTAGCTAGAAAGTGGGTGAAACCCGTAAGTAGGGCAAAGAGAGGGTGGCGAAAAAGGGGCTGCTAATCACAAGGCGTGCATCCTCTGAGGGCTCCACTCGGCCCACAATTGGCGGGGTCTTTGGCCACGACTAATCCGATGATGATCCGAAGGAAGCAACAAGTGGATTTTAAAGAATATTCTACTACCTCTTAGTAATAAAGTAGCGATTAAGCACTGTATTTTATCTATAAATAAATAGTTAGATAAAACGCTTAAATTAAGTTTTAAAGCACTATTTAAGAGCATTTATATGCATAGAGCAGACTAATTAGGTTAATCATCTCCTAATAGCATAGTTTACTTATAACATAAGCATGCATATAAGTTATAGTTATATACCTATAGAAGCGCTATAAGGGTATAACCTAAGGGGACTAGATTAAGTAATTATGCTAATTCTAATAGTTAATAATTAAGCTAAAAATAGGGTTTTAGAATTAAAGTATAAGCATATAGAGATTAAGTAGCTATTAAGCTACTTATAGGCCTTATAGAAAAAGTATTATAATTAAAAGAGAGTGCTAATAAAGTTTAATATAAGTAACTATATCTTACTCTTAACTAAGAATATTAATCTATAACGCTCTAGCTAAAAGCTAGCTATAAAGTACTTAGGACTATATAAGATTAAAAAGAAGTTAGCTATTATAGTTTAGCTTATTAATTAAAGTTACCTAAAGGAACGCGCTTATATAATATTTTAAACATTATAAGCTTAGAACCTTTTAGAGAAAATCTAAGTAACGCGGTTAAAATAACCTTACTATAAGATAATGTTAAAGAGGATTAAGAGGAATTTAAAGTTAAATAAATTATTACTTATAAATATAATAGTAAATAGCGCAAATATTTAGTAAAATAAAAGAATTATAATAATTCTAAGAATTCTTAGGTACTATATAGAGACTTTATAATAAAAGAGGTTATTAAAGACTATAAGCAGTAACTAAGCAGCTAAATCTTAACTTCTTAGCTACTTAATTAACTCTTAATTACAATCTAAAATAATCGTTAGATCGCAGCGATTTAATTAGGGAATAATTTACTTAATAATAATTTAGACTACTAAATAAATCTTATATTTAAAGCAAAAACTTAGCATAGACTTATAGCTATCTAATAGCTAGACTTTAGAGATATATTTAGACGTATTTTTAGCATAATTTCTAACTTTATTAGCCTTAGACTTATTATTACTAAAGGCTTAAACTTATAATTCCTTAGGGAGTTCTAAAGGTCTAATACGCATAGGAGAGTAGCTTAAGCAGTAGTAAACTAGTAGTAAGTTAGTAAAGTATAAGTAGCAAAGCTAATAGCACTAATTATAGGGCTATAAGTGGCTATAAATTAAAGATAATTAGTAATTTTAATCTAGGTTTCTAGATTAATAATATTAATTAGCTATAAGAAAGCAGCGCGTTTATTACACTCTACTTCTTAAGAAGCCTTAGCTATAAGACACATATAATAAGCTTGCCTACGTTTATTAGTATTTTTAAGGCTAAAAGAGCATTATAAAGTTTCTTCTTAGCTTATATAAACTCCTAGTAGTATATTAGTAATATTAAAGTAGTAGAGTAAAGGGTACTTACATTACTAATATAGTATAGTTCTAGAAGATTATAAAGTATATCCTAAAGCTATTTATATAGCTTTATAATTTAAATAGGATACTAGCAAGGAGTTAGTAGTAATTAAGAGGCAATCCCTTAAGGCTTAACTTACTCTAATATAAGTCTTATTATTTTAAGCGTAATAATAGCATTTTAGAGAATTACCTATAAAAAGCTAAATATTAGTAGTAATAGTAGTAAGCTAGTAGTAAGTTTATACTAAAGGAGTAACTATATTTAGTTAGAGCAGGCTTTCCCTTAGTAATATACTAAGGCTATTTATCTTTATTATTATCCCTTAGAGCTATATTCTAAATAGCTAACCACTAGGCATAACATATATATAGAATTTTTATTAAACTAGCTTTAAGTTAGTAATAAAAAGTAATAAAGAAGTAGTAAGCTTATATAGTCTTTAATAATTATAAGGTTCTTCCTTATAGGATAGCTTAATAGCAGGATCTTTAATAGTAATAGTATAAGATATAATAGCTTAAGCTATAATAGTTAGTAGTTAATATTATATAATAGTAGCGTTATAGTAGCTATTATATTAGTAAGGGACTTATAAGTTAATAAGAGGCTTAAAGAAAAGAAAGAAAAGAGGGAAAAGAAGGAAGGAAATTACCCTTTTATAGGAATTTAGGTACCTTAGATTAATCTAAGCTACTCTAACTAGAATCTTCTATACGTTATAACTAGTGTGTTTATAGAGATTACTATAATTCACGAGTTATTACTATAAGCTTACTATAAATTCATTAGGCTACCACTATAAGCTTAAAGAAAAATAGAAGGAGTAGAGTAATCTATGCCCTATAGAGTTAAGCTAATTAAAAAATCGCGCTAACTAGTCTAGTTAGGAAGAATCTCTTAGGAAGAATAACCTATAGAGAAGAAGTTAAGAAGTAACTATAACCTAGCTTCTATTAGCAAGCGATTACTGTGAAAAAGGCTAATATAGCCTAATGTTATTAATATCACTACATTGCTTTATAAAAAGTCACTATAGCAAGTAGTAATAAAGGAACTCTTACGCTATAACCTAACCCTAAGATAGCACCTTAATGTAATTAAGGATAATTGCAGTAAGAGGGGTATTATATTAGGAGTAGAATAGTAATAGCATCCATAAGGGTAGCAATAGCATCCATAAGGGTAGAACCTAGCGGGGCATAGAGCTAAGGGCTAGCTACGGGCTAGTTATATAAGAGCTACGGGCTATTTAAAGGGGCTTTCCTATAAACGAAGGGAAAGGGCTATAGATTAAACCTTTCAAGCACCCACCCCTAGCTAGCAGATCAATAGCTACAACACTTTAATCTAACCTTCACTCTGTTATTCACTCCTAAGCCAAAAGCCTTGACAATTAAGGCCTAGTTAGTAATTAGTCTAACCTATCTTTAATTACTTAGTTAGCGCGTTCCACTATATACCTAACCCTTAGAAGGCATTCTCTTATAATAAGAAAGGAGCTTATTACTCCTAAGATCTAATTCTAAAAACTCCTAAGGGATAAAGATAATAGCTATGCTTATAATCCTTTAACCTACTATATAACTAACACTATACCTCTATTCTAGCTTCCTATAATAGAGATAAGAAAGTTAAAAGCTCCTTAATTAGGAGAACTATTAAAAGCCTCTCTCTCTAGCCTTAACTTTAGTAATACTAAAGAAGGCACTAAAGTTAAAAGAGGCTAAAAAGGTAAAGGTCTATAACTTAATAACCCTCTCCTAAGACACATTCCCTAGAGATATAAGACTTTATTATATCTAAGATATTAAAGATAGTAAAATTATTTAATCTTAATAAATAAGGTAATAACCCTAAGGCTATTATAGCCTATATTCTCTTTAAGATAGCGGTATACTAGTCTAAGAGCCTTATTACTAGAAGCCTCTTTACTAACTTTATTAAAGACTTTTATAGATAGATAAGAGAGGTATTTGTAATTATAGACTAAGTAATTGCTAAGTATCTATATAATTTCCTTCTCTTCTAAGGTATATATATAGATATAATAGCCTATAGGAAGATTATAATAATGCTTAAGGAAGTCACTACCTATAAGAAATTCTAGGATTAGCAAGAAGAAGAGATATAGGAAGCTATAAGGAAGTATATACCCTTCCGAAAACGCATTAAAGACTAAGACTTCCTTAATAACCTCTTTCTAATCCCTCTAATTAGGCTAAGATTATAATATTACTAATAGAGTAATCTAGGAATCCTATAATCTTACTAATGTTATTCCCTAAGCCTAACCCTATTAGGCTAATTACATAATAATCCTTAGGAAAGCCCTTATTAGAGGTATCCCTTATTAAGATAAGAAATCCCTCCTTCTATACCTCTAAGAGCACCTTTTCCTCTAGACCTACACTAAAGCAAATAATTAATCTTATAAAGCTTTATATAAGCAATATTTAATATAGCGTAGATAACTATAAGGTTCTTAACTTAAAGTTAATAATCTTCTAAGGGAAATGCAAGATACTAGGTATTAAACCCTATAAGGCTAGGTATGCCCTTAAGGCTATGCTTAAAGGAAAGCTTTAATATACTATTATAAGCATCTATATAAGCTAGGAGATCCTTAAGACCTTAAGACTCTTATTAGCTATATTAAGAGAAGATTTTAGACTAATAATATAAAGCAAAGATATCTCCTTAAGTAGTAAAACACTAAGCTATGCTAGATTATATAAGAAAACCTAGATAAGCTAAAGATTACTTACTTTAAAGAACTTATAATAAAGCTTATAAACCTTTAATAAGTAGTTATAAATATAACTTAATCTAAAAGAGCACTCTAGAATTAATTAATCTCTGCCTATTATAGCATACCTAAGTGTAGAACTTGCCTTATTAACCCTCCTACTAATCTCTAGCTATTCTATAAATATATAAGGATATTAATAAGAATAACTATAGAGGAATTAGATAAGAAGTATTAATTCCCGTTAATGCCTAATATAAGAGAGTAGTATTAGACTAACTATAAGTATAATAGGTATAGTAAAGAAGCCTATTATAAATAATTATAATTATAAGGTAATAAAGGCGCTCTACGTATAAAGAAATGTTATATATATAGTAAGGAAGGCTATTAGTTAACTAAACACTCTAAAGAGAAATATAAGAAGGTATATTAACGCTTTAAGAACCACTACCTTATAGAGCTAATAACCCTTTCCTATAACGCTTTCCTTACCTAGTATAAAGGTAAAGAGAATAACACTGCTTTTTCTAAAGAAGATAAGATTTCTACCTATATAATAGAACTTAGATTTAAAGAAGAAAGTAATAAAGGAGAGATACTAATAAGCTTCTTTATATAAGGTATAATAATTAATAGCTATGTAACTGTAAAGATCCTTATAAATTAAGCAGCTACCTATGCCCTTATAAAGGAGGATTTATTTAATCTCTAATAACTAAAGGAACCCCTAACTACCTTCCTTCTTTAAGATTATTACTCTTTAGGTATGTTCTAAGGCATTATCCTAATACTAGGGCTATAGGTTACTTATTAGTAAGGCACCCTAATTCCTTACCTTATAATAGTTAATCCCTAAGATCTAGCTTAATAAATCTAGAGCTAGGGAGGTAATAATTTAATTTAGAAGCGGTAAGCTAATCCCTTAATTAGATTAATTAATGTGCCTACTCCCTTTAGCATTATCCTATTCCATATAATGCCTATAAACACTCCTTCTTACTATATTTAGCAGACATAGACTGCCTAAAGATTAATTTCTATATCTCTTAGAATATCCTTTAATAAGGTAATATTAAGGTCCCTATTATCTATAAATAGGGGTATCCTTAGATGCTTCTATAGAAGGAGAGATTAATTGCCTAGAGCTATCTAACCAAGATAGAATTAAGGCGCTTGCATTACTAATTTAGTTACCCCTCTATCCGCTGACTTTATAATGTGCTTTCTAAATTAGGCTATAAGGTAGATTTCGAAACCATTAGATAATTAACAAAGATCTAACACTAATGCTAATTAAATGCAGATAATCTATATCGCTTTAAATTTACCCTAAAGGATAAATATAACTTTAACTATAAAGTGATTATAGATATTATGTATCTAGATAGCAATTGCCCTGTTCTCCACGCTATTAATACAGCCACCGCGTTTAACGCGGCTAGGTTCCTAAAGGATATTATAGCAAAGGCAATATAGGAAGCTCTTTGCCTCTGCTAGATTAATACCTACTAGGGTCCTCTAGATTAGATTATAACTAATACTAGTATAATGTTTAGAAGCGAAGAATTCCACTAATTTACAGCTTTAATATTAATCTTAATTAAAGAAGTCCCTATTAAGGTATACTATAGCATTAGCAAGGTTAAGAGATATTATAGGCCGCTCTAAAGAGCCTATAATATTATCTAACGCAAATGCCTATTAATACCTAAAGCTATAGCCCTGTAAATAGCTATAAAAGCCCTTAATAATACTATAAGCCTAAATAGCATTATTCTAACCCTTCTTATCTTTAGCGCCTACCCTTAAATAATTAATAATTCTCCTTCCTTACCTAATATTAAGTAATAAGCTCTTATAGTATAAAAGGCAATAAAGGAGATTAAGAGGTTACACGCGCTCTATAAGGTTAAGGAAGCCCTTACTATAAGAAATAGCCCTAATACCTTACTAACCCTTAATCTCTTGCTTATATTACTAGTTCTTATTTAGTAAGAGTATAAAGGATAGTAAGGCCTATATAAGCTCCTTATAATAGATAGAGAGAGCTATACCCTTAATTTTCTATAAGGTCCTAAGGTCTTTAGGTTAACCTCTATTAAGCCCTATAATAAAGACCTAAGTAAGGAAAGGCTATTACTAGTAAGAGGTAATAACCTAGAGGTAATTAAAAGAAAAGAGTAAGAGGTATAAATTAATAATATAGTGCCTCTAGCCCCTCTAAAAGAAGGCTAGGAAGACTATAAAAGAACCCTCCTATAATTATTAATTAGGTAGATAACCTTAAGGTATTTATCTTAAGCAAGGAGGAGGCAGACCTTAAGATTACAATCTAATTACGTAAGAAAGGCATAATTATAACTCCTAGCAAACCTTTTAAGCTCTTAATAAAGGCTAAGATTAATGCCTTAATTAGCTAAGGTATGTTTAAATTTATTACTTTTAATCTAAAGAAGCACTAAGGGATTTAAATCTTTAATTCCTATATTATTAATAAAGTTAAAGGAAGAATAAGCTAGCTATATAAGAAATTAAGGCTTATAATCTAAGGCTTTAGTAATAAAGCAAAGCAAGCAATCCTTATGTAAGCCCTAATAATCCAAAGGGCAAGCTAATGATTAATCCTTATAATTGCCCCTTCTCTTCTTATAAAAGGATTCCTCCTGTGGATTTAAGATATTACGTAAGCGTATGTATAATTAGAAACGCTACTAAATCGTATAATCCTTACCTAACTCCCTATCTAAATTTGTGATTAGCACCCTAAAGGAATGATTATAAGGGTTATTAAGCCCTTTACGGAATTACAGAGGCTAGCACACACTAGTGGGTAACTTACTATAAGCACTATAGAGAAAAGCTCTAGATAATAATATTAAGCTATAATCTATGCTTATTAGTTATATCCGCTAAAAGCCCTTACTTTAGATACGTGGGAATGTAGACTAATAATACCCTTAGCCTATTAGATAAAGGATTCTCTAATAGGAAGAAGATTAACTAGCTACCGCTAAATTTACTATAAAACCAAAGCAGTTTATTAAGCCTAATAACCCCTTATATTTAATAGTGGAATTATTCTACTAACTAATAACACTATTAAAATGCGGTAAAAGGGCAAAGTAATAAGCTATAGTTAATCCCGCTAGAAAAGCTAGAAAAGAAGTACGTAGAATAAAGGGCCTATAGTGCCTATATTACTTTAATCTACTAACCTAAGGCAAGCTTTAATCTATTAGTTACCGTATAATATTAAGAACTAATAACTAAGAATATTAAGGAACTTAATTGCTATATTAAGTAGTAAATAGACTACCTAGATTAAGGATTAATCTTTATACCCCTTAACCTTAAAAGAGTAAAGCTATTTATATTTATTAATAGATTATTCGCTAATAATAAGGACCTTACCTTATAACTAGGCTATATTCTTATCCTAGCTAGTAAAGAGTATAAAGATAGTAAGTTTACACTATAAGGTAATATTATACACTATAGCTTAATAAATAGTAAGAGAGTTATAAGAAGTATACTTACTTTAGAGGTCTATGGAATAGTAGTAGGCGTTAATATAGCTTACATAATTATAATAATATTAAAGATTATTATAGATTAATTAAACCTCCTAGAAATCCTAATTATAGTCTATATAGATTTATACTTATTATATAAATGCCTTATTAAGCTTAGGACTATAAAGGAGAAGTGGCTTATAATTAATATTATAGCCCTTTAGTAATTATATAAACGCTATAAGCTATGCAAGATTAGATAGATTAATAGCAAAGATAACCTAGCTAATGCGTTTATAAAGGTAATGCCTAATAAAGCCCTAGAGAGGTTTATTATAGGTAATATAGTAATAATCTAGATAGAGGATAGGTTACCTAGACCTAGTACTGCCTATAAAGAGGTAGGGGACTAGAGCCTAAAGCCTATGCCTAAGCCTATGCTAAAGCCCGCGCCTAAGCCCGCGCTAAAACTAGCGCTAGAGGCACTAGATAAGGTGCCCTAAGTATAGTATAGTTACATAGGGCATAGGCTAAGGGATTAGAGGGCGTGGAATTATATCTTTAGAAGGGGGCATGGAATTATAGCTATAAAGGGGCGCCCTCCTAAGTCTTTATAGTAGGGAGGGGAAGAGGAGGGAGCGTAAGGGGTGTAGGAAGGTATAATCTAATATTATACCTTTAGAAGGGGAAGAATTATAGGTAATCTTCCCTAGGAACATGATTTAATATTATATTATAGTTAAATAAAGGGCTGTAGGGAGGGATAATCTAATATTATACCTTTAGATAGGGAAGGGATTATAGGTAACCTTCCCCTTACAATGTAATCTAACATTGCGTTACACTAGTTAAAGGAAGGAGCGTAGGTAAGGGCAAAGGTAAAGGCATCCTTTTATAAGGAAGAAGGATAAGTAATTAGAGAAGCTAGTTATCTAAAGCTAGTAGCGCATAGGGGAAGGAAAGGGGACTATTATTATTGTTTCTTTTATTAGTTCTTTTATTCATATAACACATTTATTTAATCCCTTATATCTTCCCTTCTTAGATTAATATTATGCGTTAATAATTATATTAAAAAAAGAGGTTCTAATATTAGAATAAGCATAATATTAATCGTGGCACGTAGCCGTAATTACCTGGCAAAGGTTAGGCCATGAGGGGCGCGCGTAACGCACGCCCGCGAGAGGTGGCCCTATATATAACTTATTGGCCTACCCCCTCTGATTAGGCAAGGACCCATAAGTCATGTGACCCACAAAACGCACCGCGTTTGTGGCCACTTCTCACGATCTAGAAAAGCCTCTCTTTTCCTCTTTTCTACACACTTATGACTAATTAATTACAACGCCTAGAATAGAAGATAAATTCCTATTCCCTAGGCCACGATCCTGACGTCAGGCACCTGTGATACCAACATAAGGTCTTAACTAATTTCCTTATTAATATTATTAGCTTTAAGCTCTTTAAGCAGCGTAATTATTAATATCTTTTCCTTTTAAGCTAATTCTAGCTCTTCTTCTAGTTTAAAAAGGAATTCTTATTAAATTAAACACACGCTAATATAATAACTTTACGATTACAAAGCGAAGGCACCTAAATAATATATTAGGACTTGCCTCTATAACTAACAAGGTACCCGATGTGAGCTTTCTGCTCTAACTGTGAGATCGCGTTATGCGATTTGACGTGCTCTAGGGCCTTTGTTGTCATAGGAAAAGCCTTACATCCGTAGGCTCGTAGATGTGCAATTAAGGGCTTCTGGACCTCTGCTATCTGTGAAGTTTCCTAGCCCAATTCCACCACAGCTCGTAAGGTGTAATCCAGGTTCCGCGATGCTTAAAAGGCGTTTGATTTAATAGATAAACCGCGGTGTTAAAGACTTCATTATTAAGATCTATTAGAAGCTAAGCTTCTAGGCTTAATATACAAGCTTTCTACTTAATCACCCCCTAGATCTCTCTGCCTTTCCATTCTAACTAGGCGTTAAGGGAGCTGAATTATAGACTATAATACCCGCGAGGGCTATCTTATCTTTTATTTTCTCTGTAAAGAGGGCTTTTTAATATTACTATATAGAAAGCGTAGTTAAACCCTAAATTAAGTGCTTAGGAACACTATTATTATGCGAAAGCTATTGCGAATACTATCCTTTATTTTAAAGGAATAAAAGAACCTTATTAAGGTTGTAAGGCATGTAAAACACACTAATACCTATCACCGTTCTAATAAGGAGAGTTATAGTAATCTAGATTAACAGAAAGCCTGTAACCTAGCCCTTATGGAAGGCCTTTAGGTATAACCTATAATCTCTATCGCTTAGCTTTGCCTATAGCATAGACCTTACACTCTATAAGCTTAGGACCTATTAATTTAACCCCTAAAGCTATGTTCATAAGCTTTATAAATGCGCGTATGCCTAGATAACCGCATTATTAATACTAAAGCTCTATATCTCCTTTTAAGGTAGTCTTAGTGCCTTGCTAGTTATAGCGTAGGCCTCTTTTAGCTTTTCTAATAGCCGTGATAACACGTAAAGCTTATTAATATTATAAACTCTTGCCATAGGCCTTAATCCTTTATATAGGAAGCATTTCTTCTAATTCTAGAAGATCCCTGCCTTTATTAGAATTATTACTAATACGAGATTAACGTGAAATTCCGGGATTAGTAGCGCTTTCTCTAGTATAATTATCCTTAGCGTTCTAGATAGCGGATCCATTACTAAGATATGCACTAGACCTTTACCTAAAGCTATATAGATTATGCCACCGGCTTCTACCTCTATTATAATAGTATTATTAAATTTAGCTTGCTTAAACTAACAAGGGTTATTAAAGATATAAATATTCGCTCTAGAGTTATAAAGGACTATATTCCTCTTTAAATCTAAGCTATTAACCGCGTTTAAAGACAGGGTAACGCGTTAAGAGCGCCCCGCGCGTATAAATAATAATACATTAGCTAACTTCTTGCCTAGAGTAATAGCCACGGAGTTATTTATAGGGTTTTTGTTGGTATCACAGGTGCCTGACGTCAGGATCGTAGCCTAAGGAATAGGAATTATTCTTCTATTCTAAGCGTTATAATCAATTAGTTATTAGTGTGTATTTCGAAGAGAGGAAAGAGAGGCTTTTTCGGATCGTAAGAAGTGGCCACAAACGCAGTGCGTTTTGTGGGTTATATAACTTATAGGCCCTTAACTAATCAGAGGGCAGGCTAATAAGTCATAGGTAAGGCCACCTCTCGCGAGCGCGCGTTACGCGCGCGCCCTCGCGGCCTAACCTTTTGCTAGGTAATTGCGGCTACATGCCGCGATTAATATCATGCTTATTCTAACATTAGAACCTCTTTCTTTTTAACATAATTATTAACGCATAATATTAATCTAAGAAGGGAAGATACAAGGGATTAAATAAATGTGTTACATGAATAAAAGAACTAATAAAGAGAAACAATAACAATAGTCCCCTTTCCTTCCCCTACGCGCCACTAGCTTTAGATAACCAGCTTCTCCAATCGCTTATCCTTCTTCCTCGCGGAAGGCCCTTCATTCAACCGCAACGTAATGTTAAATCACGTTCCTAGGGAAGATCGCCTACAATCCTTCCCCTTCTAAAGGTATAATATTAGATTATACCTTCCTACGCCCCTATACGCTCCCTTCTCTTCCCTCTCCCTACTAGAGAGACTTAGGAGAGGCGCCCTTTCTAAGGCTATAATTCTATACCCCCTTCTAAAGCTATAATTCTATACCTCTAATCCCTTAGCCTATGCCCTATAGGACCCCTTAGCCTATACCCTATATAACTATACTATACTTAGGGTAGCTTACCTAATGCCTTTAGCGCTAGTTTTAGCGTAGGCTTAGGTATAGACTTTAGCATAGGCTTAGGTATAGACTTTAGGGCTCTAGTCCCCTGCCTTTTTATAGGTAATGCTAGGTTTAGGTAACCTATCCCTTTATCTAGATTATTACTATATTATCTATAATAAACTTCTCTAAGGCTTTATTAAGTATTACCTTTATAAACGCATTAGCTAGGTTATCTTTACTATTAATCTATCTAATCTCACAAAGCTTATAGCGTTTATATAATTACTAAAGGGATATAATATTAAGTATAAGCTACTTCTCCTTTATAGTTCTAAGCTTAATAAGGTATTTATATAATAAGTATAAATCTATATATACTATAATTAGGACTTCTAGGAGGTTTAATTAATCTATAATAATCTTTAATATTATTATAATTACGTAAGCTATATTAACGCCTGCTACTATTCTATAGACCTCTAAAGTAAGTATACTTCTTATAACTCTCTTACTCTTTATTAAGCTATAGTATATAATATTACCTTATAGTATAAACTTACTATCTTTATACTCCTTATTAGCTAGGATAAGAACATAGCCTAGTTATAAGGTAAGGTCTTTATTATTAGCAAATAATCCGTTAATAAATGTGAATAGCTTTGCTCTTTTAAGGTTAAGAGGTATAAAGATTAATCCTTAATCTAGATAGTCTATTTACTACTTAATATAGTAATTAAGTTCCTTAATGTTCTTAGTTATTAGTTCTTAATATTATGCGGTAACTAATAGATTAAAGCTTGCCTTAGGTTAGTAGATTAAAGTAATATAGGCACTATAGGCCCTTTATTCCACGTACTTCTTTTTAGGCTCTTCTAGTGGGATTAACTATAGCTTATTACTTTGCCCTTTTTACTATATCTTAATAGTATTATTAGTTAGTTAAATAATTCTACTGTTAAATATAAGGGGTTATTAGGCTTAATAAACTGCTTTAGCTTTATAGCGAATTTAGCGGTAGCTAGTTAATTCTCTTCTTGTTAGGAGAATCCTTTATCTAATAGGCTAAGGGTATTGTTAGTTTGCATTCCCACGTATCTAAAGTAAGGGCTTTTAGCAGATAAAACTAATAAGCATAGATTATAGCTTAATGTTATTATCTAGAGCTTTTCTCTGTAATGCTTATAGTAAGTCACCCACTAGTGTGTGCCAGCCTCTATAATTCCGTAGAGGGTGTTATGGACTCGAGCTTAGGAGCTCGGGTCATGTCTTAGATCCGGAAAGGGCGCGCAAAGGTTCTAGAAAGGGCGCGTAAAGGACGCGGACTATAGGCAAATAGGTTAGGGCTTTACCTAGGCCTATATAACCTATATATATACTAATATAAAGCTAGTTCCTATATAATACCTAGCTTAGTCTAATCCTTTCTCTCTAAGGATAATAATATCTCTTAGAATACTTATATATAGCTACCCTAAGGCTAGTTTATAATATTTATTATCCTTTACTATAAAGGTATAGTAGCTAATAGATATATTACTACTAGTAAATAGGATAAAGACTAATAAAATAGTAACCTTATAAGAGCTTATTACTTAGTAGTTAAAATAAATTTAAGACCTTACTAGTAAGTAAAGATCTAACTTTTTAGTTAACCTATTAAGCAAAAACCCTTACTAATAAGACCTTTATTTAATAGTAAAAAGGTCCTATTTATAGTATAGTAAAACCTAATATCCTATAAGCTAGATATAGATAGGGGGTTTATTAAGTCCTAGTAGGACTAATAGTGCTTTATTTACTAAAACCTATTACTAAAGGTTTAGGTATAAGTTACTCCTTTTTAAGAAAGGATACTTAGTATATTATAATCTATAGAAGTTCTTAAACTACCTTACTAAGATATTTAATAACCCTTATTAATAGGAGTTAGTAATTATAAAGCTTAACTAGATTATATAATACCTAAATAAGCAATTTAGTAACTTCTATATTTATTTTAAATAAAAATTAGCGCTAGCTAGGGATTAGATTAGGAGAACTTTATAAAGCTAGCTAAGCTACGTATAGCCCTTAATAAGTAAATAAGGAACTATAGTATTAGATAGGATATATTATATATAGATTACTTAGTAGTAATAGCCTAGTATTAAAGTATCTTATTAGATATTAAGTTATATTAATTAGAGAAGAAGAACTATATTTAAAGGCAGGTATATATACCTAAAGCCCTTACCTAGGATAAGAATACTCCTATAATAGATATATAATTAATATACCTAGAATAGGCCTAAAAGGATATAGAAAGTTACTAGAAAATTAGCGTAAGGTAAAGCTAGGTAATAAGGCTAGTAATAAGTAAGCTAAGTAGGTTAGCTAGGCTATATATAATATACGTTATAAGGAGAGTAAATGCCTATAGTATAGTTTAGGAAAGCATTTTATTTCTAACTATCCTTTACTTTTACTAAGATATTAGTAAGGAAAGGTAGCTATTAATATATATAATATAAAGGAAGAGGAAAATAACTCTAAAGAAGAGGAGATAGTAAATATATTAAAAAGAAAAACCCTAGTATTAAGTTATTTAACTAGGGTAATAAGTAGGATAGATAAAGGGTGTTATAGCAAATAGTTATTACTAATAAGGACTTTAAATAGATCTAGTCTAATATAGATTCTATACCTTTTCTAGTTCCTATATTAATTAATAAGACTACCTTTATAGATACTCTTATTAACATAGGCTATAACTATTATACTACTATAAGAAAATGCCTTATCTAGAAACTCTAGTTAGAATGCCTCTTACTCTTAAAGAAGAGATTAGTTTACACTATAGTTAGTGTAAAATAAGGGGAAAAGAGAGTTATAAAAAGAGGTTATATATTATATATATTATCTATTTTTAAGTGAATCTAGATAAATAGGAAACACCTATAGTTACCTATATAATCCCTAGGTTAATAAGATAGCTAATTTTAGGGATACTATAGATAGAATAGAATAAGATTAACTTAGATATAGCGCGCTATTAACTCTACGTAGGATTAGCTAATAATCTACGAATTTAGGCATTAACTAATAGGAAGGTTAAGTAACTAATAATATCTATCTTAGGCTTTTGTAAGGGCTTGGGCTTTGCCCAAGCCTTAGTGTTAACATGCGAGTGGGGAGTGGGGAAGAGGGCTAACATAAGCTAACCAGGGGATATAAGGGGCTCGTACAGGATCCGTAATATTCTCCTTTTCCTTCCTTCCTTTAAGTTTCTTAATATTATTATAATAGCCTATAGCTATGTCTTAGGGCTAGTTTATAATATTTAAGAAACTTCCTTTAGCCTTAAAGAAGGCTACTAAAAACGTAATAAGTGTATTAAACGTTATAAACATAATAGACACTATAGACGTAACGGATTTGCTACGCCCTAGAGACTAATACTCTTAGGGAAGTATAATACCTCTAATAGACGCTACTCTGCCTATAGAGGCCCTCTTAGCTTAACTTAAATTACTTTAACTTATAATTAAATAATAATAAGGGAAAATCATAACGCTATATAAACAGGTTAAAATAAAGTAGCTCTAAGGGGCTTAACCTAAATAGATTCCTCTCCTAGTCCTACCTATCCTACTGCTAGTTATACCCTAGATTAGATAGAAACTAATCCTAATAGGTAACCCTTATAATAGTAATAAGGCTATGTTTACTTCCTAGAAGCTCCTTATAGAATATAAACTAGTATTAGATAAGGACTTTATTAGTGCTAATAAGGACTAGTGGATGTTTATATACTAGAACTTAAGGCCTAAGGTCTAACTCTATATTATAGTATTCTTTAAAATAGGCTATAAATATAATTATAAACCTACCTCCTTTTTAGATTACTTAGAATCTATATTTACTAACCCCTATTAATAAGAGATAGCCCTTACTAAACTTAATTATATTAAATAAAGGCTAGGGAGGTATTTACTTTATTCTTTATTTACTTTAAATAAAAGCTTTCCTAGTAAGAGGTAGCTTATAGGTAAGTAAGGTAAAACTAGTAAAACTTTAATATATACTTAATAAGTATATAAGGGAGTATAGTATTAGTAAAGGGGTAACCTATAAGAACTACTTACTAGTAGTTAGCTAACTCTATAGTATTATAGTTAATATTAAGGCCTATGCCTTAGAGGAAAAGTTTTAGTCCTACTATACGCCTATTCTAGTTAAGACACTAGCCCCTAAGTTAATTATAATAGTAATATACTAATAATAGGTGTTTATATAGTAAGAACTTAGGTAGGTAAATATAAGAAGCTAGAGGGAAAAAGGGTAGACTAAAGAAGATAACTAAGCTATAATATACTAAATAGGTTATAGTAAAGGAAATAACTAGATATTATAAGGATAAGTATTGCTTATACTATAGCTTAAAGGATTACTAGATATAGGAGTGCCCTTTACTCCTGCCTTACTAACTAAGGGTATGTATTAATACCTATAGGGTAGATATAGATAGTAGGGATAAGGGGTTAAGACTTACTTATTAGAAAATAAGTAGCCCCTAAGTAAAGGCTTATATAAGGGTATAAAGGCTAGCTAGCCTAGCTAGATAATCTTAACTATAATTAGTGTATAGTGTTAGAAAAGGGAGTTAAATATTATATAGATTAACCACTATTCTTAGTCCTTATACTCTTTAATATATATAAGTATCTCTATGTTTAAATTAATTATAATTACGATTATTATAGCGCTATAAGCGAATTAGCAGCGTAGTAGCTAAGCCTAGAGCTTATTTAATTACTAAAATAAAGATAAGTTTAAACTATAGTAAAAATAGAAAGAAAAGGAAAGTAAGTAAAGGAGAAAACCTTATCTATTACTTATATAGTATATACCTAGATTAATATAAATAGCTAGGAATCTTTAGTATACCTCTATATTATTCTAGGTTTAACCTATAATATAATCTTTAGGATACTATAGTTAGAATACTATAATATAGTAATTTACATAGTAAAGTAATAGCTAGTTATTAGGGTAGCTAAGGGCCTATGTATTTTAGAATCCTTAGAGCATACTATAGAGATACTAATATAGGGGATAATTAGTTCCTTATTTACCATAGAGGCATACTATATATAATAATAGAAGGATATTACTATAAGGTTTATTACTATAAGCTTAAAAGAAATTACTATAGTTTTATAACTTTTTACCTAAGACTAAGACTAGAATAGCTTAATACCTTAGCATTACCTAGGGAGCTTATAGACTTTATAGACCTATTTAATAGGTTAAAGGCAAATAGCCTACCCCTATATAAGGGCTTATTAGACTACTATATTTACCTTTAAAAGAATATAGATAGATTATAACTAGCACTCCTATAGGGACCTCTATATAATATACCCTAGGACTAGCTATTAGAGATTAGGCATTAAGTTCCTAATCTTATAGATAAGGGATAGATCTATACTAGCTTCTCTTTAGTAGTAATACCTATTTTACTAGTTAAAAAGGTAAATAGTAATTAGAGGTTTTGTGTTAACTACTATATACTTAATAAGATAAGAGTATAAGACTACTACTCTCTCTTACTAATTAAGGAAACACTCTATTCCTTATCCTAAGCATATTAGTTTATAAAAGTAAATATATACTTAGTATTTTATAAGCTATATATAGTAGAAGGATAGGAGTATTTTATAGTGTTTTACACTAGATTTAGACTATTTAAATAGCTAGTTTACCTATTTAGCCTAGTAGGTGTACTAGTAATGTTCTAATATTATATAAATAAGTCCTTAGGGAATACGTTAAGGGACTTTATTATAGCCTATTTAGATAATATTCTTATCTATTTAGGGGATTAAAGAAGGATTATATAGCTAAGGTATAACTAATACTAGGCAGATTAAGGGTAGTAGGTCTATATCTAGACCTAGATAAATCTGTATTTACTATAAAGGAGGTTTAATACCTTAGCTATATTATTATAGTAGGATACTTAATTTGCCCTAATCTTATAAAGGTAGCGGTAATTAGGGAATAGTTAGTCCCTATAAAGTTATAGGGGTTTATAGCTTCCTTAGATTTATAAACTTCTATTATAACTTTATTAGGGACTTCTCTAAAATAGCAGCCCCTCTAATCTAGCTTACTAAAAAGAATATCCCTTTTTAATAAGGCCTAGAGGAAAATAACACTTTTAAATAACTAAAGGAGTTATTTATTAAATACCTAGTCCTTATATAATAGGACCTTAATTAGGATATAGTAGTAAAAGCTAATTACTCTAGTATAGCGTTAGGGGTTGCCTATTATAGGAAGGCCCTAATAGTATATTATATCTAGTTACTTATTACTCTATAAGCTTAATAGCCCCTTAAAGGAACTATACTATTTATAATAAGGAATTACTAGCTATTATATCTTACCTTAAGGCATAGTTAGAAGAGTTATAGGGTATCTTATGCCTATTTATAATATATATAGATTATAAGAACCTAGAGTACTTTACTACTCCTTGCCTTATAATAGAATATTAAGCATAGTAAGTAAATATTCTCTCTCTATTTAACTTCTATTTATATTATAGACCTAGTACTTAGGTATAATAACTAAATACCCTTTCTTAAAGGGAGTAGGATAAGGTAGGTAAGCCTTTAAGAATAGGATATATTCTATAACCTATTACTATTATAGCACTCTTATAACTATATATTAGGACCTAAATAGACTCTAGTTTAGGTCTATCCTTACCCTAGGTAGCTTTATTACTACTAGGGAATGCCTTTTTATAATAAAATATCTTTAGACTCTTTAGGACTAAGTAGTTTTATTAGACCTAACTTACCTTATCTATTTATAGGCTATATAGGAAGGGGTATAGAAGTTTCCCTAGAGGTAATAATAAGAGAATAGGTAGCGGATTATATAATTAGCGCATATAAGGCACTTTAGTTTAGGGGTTAAACCTAGGTCCTAGCCTAGGAGCCTTTAATAATAACCCTTATCTAGTAATTCTATAACTTACTAGTAATAGGGTACTTAGGGTAGAATACTATATTTTAGATTTTATAATAGTAATTCTACTAGGATAGAATAGCCTAGGATATAGGTAGGTTTATCTATAATTACTTCTACTAGGGTAGTTATAAGAGTTAGTAATACTACTAGGGCTTGCTAAAGCTACTACTAATACCTAATAAATACTAGTTATAAATCTCTATTAATTTTATAATAAACTTACTAATATCCTCCCTAGAGAGACTATAATTCCTTATAGTAATTATAAATAAACTATCTAAGTTTATATAGCTAAAGGTAATAACTTCTATTATAGTAAAGGTATATATAAAACGTTTTAAAATGGTTTAGTAACGGTTTAGGGGATTTCCTTAATTAATTATTATAAATAGGGGTTTTAATTAGCTAGGGAACTTTTAGATAATATTATATTTAAGTGTTAGTATAAACTAGCTTCTTTCTACCTCTTATTACCTATAGACTAATAGTAGTATAAAGAGAATAAACTAAGAGGTATAGATAATACTATATATATATATTTCCTTTTTATAATATAACTAGCCTAAATACCTTATAGCTTATTAGCTAGTAATTAATAATAGGAACTCTTTAGTTATAAGGGTTAGCCTAAATAAACTCCTATATAGTTATAACCTATAACCTATTTAAACATAGCTAGATATAGTCCTATTAGCATTTATATTAAAAGGAAAGCTATCTATTTCCTAGAATACCTTTAGGAGGGTATATCTCTAGCGTAGGCTGCTATTACATATATATAATAATAATAATAAGATATATCTATAGCTTTATAATATCTAGCGGAATAATTCTATATAGGGGATAAAGTATAGTTATTACTTAGGAATATTAAAACTAATTAGCCCTTATATAAACTTAACTAGGTAGTGGCTAAGTATACTATAGTTAAAGTCCTAACTTTACTTACTATTTAACTTAATATCCTAAAGGGTATATATCTAGTTTTCTACGTGAACCTTATTAAATAAGTAGTAATAAACCCTTTCCTAAGCTAATAGTTATAGGATTCCTAGCTAGGGCTAGAATAGGTCCTAATAAAGGATAACCCTAAACTTATAAAGGAATATTATATAGAAAGGATTTTAGTAGCTTAAAACACTAGGTAAGGAAGAGAACTAGAATACTCTTATAAAGTAAGTAGGATATATATAATTAATATAGGAACTAGTGGAAAATATAAAAGACATATAAGCACTAGATAAGTTTAAAAGGAATAGGGGGATATATAATTTAATAATAGACTAGTTTAATTTAATAAAACTTATCCTTAAAAGGAGACTATATATAAAACCTAGGTTATACCCTTTTTACTTTCTACCCTTACTTATATATTAAAATACTTATACTTATCCTTACCCTTCTCCTTTAAGTATTAGGGCTAGTAAAACCTAGTTAGGGTCTAATAGGGAAATTATAAGTTTTAGGGCTAGTAAAACCTAGTTAGGGTCTAATAGGGATTCTAAGAGGTTAACTTATAGGCTTAACGTGTTTAATAGGAGAGGAATCTTAAGGGTTATAAGGCGCTTAGTAAGTATAATAGGATCTATAGTAACTACTACCTATATTCTAGGCATAGGACTTACGCTAATAGTAAGAAGGAGTAATATTACTAGCTTTAATAACATAGGATATGCTAGATAAACCCTAGGGGGTCTTGCTAGGAGTGCTATTACTATAAAGTTCTTAATAAATAGCGGCTAGGCTGCTTATAATCTAGCAGTTCTATTAGAATAGAATGCCTATAACTTATTATATTTAATTTCCTATACTATAGCTAGTTAAGGGACTACTATAGTTATATAGAATTATTTTATTCCTAGTTATATTTAGGGTAGAGGAGGATATTACTAAAGGGGGTCTAAGGGAGGACTAGATAAGGGCTAGGTTAAATTAGGCTTCTTATAGTAAAGTAGTCTAATAGGTAATAAGAGCATAATAGCGCTAGGAGAGAACTAGTATCTTTTACTTTTAAGTTAGGGTCTAAGGGACCTAGGGTAAATAATATGTGTTCCTATAGTAATCTCTTTTTAAGATCTTTTAATGTATATTAGAGGTAGGGATTAGCGGATAGAAACCTAGTTAACTAAACATAGGTAATATAATTTCCCTAGTAAAAGGGATAAGACTTACTAGACTTAGGGGTAATATTCTAGTATACCTATAGTAAGGGCTTATTTAATATATAGCCTATAAGGATAAAAAACCGCTTTAGGAGCAGTATACTGCTTATTATTAGAGTCTCCCTTTAGGAGAAACTCCCTAAGGGCCTAAGCTAGATATAAAGTAAAGGGAGTCTTAGGGAAACTAGACTATTACTAGTTAAGGGAAGAGTAGGTTAATAAGGATAAGGCATAATACTATTAGGTATAGTATAGATAAGAATAGCTTAAGAGTAAGATAATAATAGATTAAGGTAAGAGAAAGAATAGGTAGTAAGATAGGTTTATAATAGGAAGGGAATAGTTATTATTAAGAGAAGGTTTAGATTAGATAGGATTCTTAGTAGGATATTTATATATATAACTATAGGGTAGGGTAGGATATAAATAGGTAGGGAGGGGATAATAATAATAATAATAATAGAGGGTATAAGTTATAGTAAGGCATAATACTTAAGATAAACGCGTGTAAACTAACTATAAGGAGGGGTTATACTATTGCCTTACCTATAAATAACTTAAACACGCTATATTAATAAGAGGATTATTAAGTAGTTATTTATAGTAAATATAAGGGTAAGAGTAAGGGGAGATATAAAGGCTACTAGGATAATAAGGGAGAGTATAGCGCTATATTAAACATAACGCGTAAACAGGTAAGCATAGATAATCACCTAGTAAGGGCAATTTATAATAATATTAATACGAATAGGTAAGGAAGGGGTAAGTAAGGGTATATGTAAGGGCTTAGGCTTTGCCTAAGCCTTAGTGTTAATATATAAGTAGGGAGTGAGGGAAGAGGGCTAATATAAGCTAACTAGGGGATATAAGGGGCTTATATGGGATCCGCGATATCCTCCTTTTCCTTCCTTCCTTTAAGTTTCTTAATATCATCACGATAGCCTATAGCTGTGTCTTAGGGCTAGTCCATAACAGCTTTACCTTTACGGAAATTATAAGGTATACAAAGAAGCAGAAAGAATATATCTAACTATATGCTACTAGCCTATAGAAAATCATATTAATTCTATAAATAGACATAACCCTAAGGCTATAGAATAGGACCTATTATCCTTATTACTAAGCATGCTATAGGACTTTATAAACCTCTTCCTAGAAGGTAAGGTAAATACCTTACTACTATACTAGGGATAATTAGACTATTATATTTAATTAAAGCATAACCTAGATAGATCTAAACTAGAACTCCTATAGGCCCTATTATATAATATACCCTAGTAGTACCTCCTTAAAATCTAAAAGTAAGTAACTAACCTTATAAATAAGGGATAGATATAGGCTAGCTTCTCTTTAGTAATAGCTTTAGTATTATTAGTAAAGAAGCTAGGAGAAGGATAACGGTTTTATATAGATTACTATACTCTTAATAAGATTATAGAATAAGACTATTATTCCTTATCTCTAGTAAAGGAGATACTATAATTATTATTAAAGGTAAAGTAATTTATAAAGCTAGATATATAAGTAGCGTTTTACTAGATTTATATTACTAAAGGTAAGGAATACTAAACTGCCTTCTAAACGTGTTTTAGGTTATTTAAGTAGCTTATATGCCCTTTTAGCCTAGCAAGTATACTTACTACCTTTTAGAGATATATTAATAGCGCGCTTAGCGGAATCTAGGGGACTATATAATTACTTACCTTAATAATATCCTTATTTACTTAGAAGGGTCTTAGAAAGACTATATATAAAAGGTCTAAGTAATACTCTTAAGGCTATAGTAAGTAAGACTAAACTTAGATATAAAGAAATATATTTTTATAATAAAGGAAGTTAAGTACCTAGGGTCTATTATCTATATAGGGAAAGAAATTTGCCTAGATAAGGAAAAGATTATAGCTATCTAGGACTAGGAAGCGCTAAAGAGAGTTAGGGAGGTATAAGGATTTCTTAGGTTTACTAACTTTTATTAAGACTTTATACTATACTTCTTAATAATTATAGGCCCTTTAATAAAACTTATAAAGAAGGGCATCCTATTTTAGTAAATAGATAAATATAATATAGCCTTTAAAATGCTAAAGATAGCCTTTATATTATATCCTATCCTAATATAATAAGACCCTAATAAGGACACTATAGTAAAAGCTAACTATTTAGGGATAGCTCTAGGGGTTACCTCTTATAGTTTAATAATAAAGGTATCTTATACCTAGTTACTTATTATTTTACTTAACTATAGCTAGCTTAATAGAACTACACTATATATAATAAGGAGCTATTAGTAATTATATTATACCTAAAGGCTTAGTTAGTAAAGCTATATAGTATTAGTAAGTTATTTATAATACTTATAGACTATAAGAACTTAGAATACTTTATAGCGCTAAGGGAGATATTAGAGTAGTAGGTAAGATAGGTAAAGATACTATTACTATTTAATTTTTACCTATAGTATAGGCTTAGCCTATAGGTAGTAAGACTAGATATACTATTAAGATAGTTTTAAGGGAAGGAGAATAAGGGAGAACTAGAGAAGCTAATTATATAATTAGTAATAACTCTAGGCCTATATAGTTATAAAAGAACTAGACTTATCTCTAGTGTAAACCCTATGTTATTATTAGGGAGTAGTAAGGCTAAGGATACTATAGGTAAGTTTATAGGTTTTCTAATAGGGGTAATAATATTTATAAATATATATCTCTAATCTCTATAGGACTAGTCCTTAGTTTATAATACTACGTATAGGATATAGCTTAAGGTAGTTAGGGAAGGGGCCTAGAAGTTTCTAGAAGCTATAAATATAAAGAAGTAAATAGCAGACTATTAGATTAGCGCTAAAGGTATGCTTTAATTCTAGGGCTAGACTTAGATTCTAAATTAGGAACCCCTTACTATAACCTTAATATAATAGGTTTATAATTTACTGTTGGAACAAGCATGATATTAATCGCGGCACGCAGCCGCAATTACCCGGCAAAGGTTAAGCCGCGAGGGCGCGCGCCCGCGAGAGGTGGCCCACATATAACTTATCGGCCTGCCCCCTCTAATTAGGCGAGGACCTATAAGTTATATAACTCTAAAACGCACCGCGTTTATGGCCACTTCTCACGATCCAAAAAAGCCTTACTTTTCCTCTCTAAAGAACACATACTTATAACTAATTAATTATAACGCCTAGAATAGAAGAATAATTCCTATTCCCTAGGCTACGATCCTAACGTTAGGCACCTGTGATACTAACACTAATTAGTGGTTAACTTTATAGATAACCACACGGTTTTTCTAACCATAAATTAGTAAGGTTAATTAGAAGAGATAGCTACACTATAAACCTGCCCTATAAAATAGGAGGGCCGCTAAAAGCAAGTGTAGTTATGCTAAGGAAGTCTAAGCACTCTCTTATAATAAGAAAGAAGCCTTATAACTCCTAAGATCTAATCCTAAGACCTTATAAAGACTTTAAAGCTATTAAAGAATTAAGGCCTAGTTAGTAACTAGTCTAACCTATCTTTAATTACTTAGTTAGCGTGTTCTACTACGCACTTAACCCTTAGAAGGTATTCTCCTATAATAAGAAAGGAACTTATTACTCCTAAGATCTAATCCTAAGAACCCCTAAGGGATAAAGATAATAGCTATACTTATAATCCTTTAACCTACTATATAACTAATACTATACCTCTATTCTATCTTCCTATAATAGAGATAAGGAAGTTAAAAGCTTCTTAATAAGGAAAACTATTAAAGGCCTCTCTCTCTAGCCTAACTTTAGTAATGCTAAAGAAGGCACTAAAGTTAAGAGAGACTAAAAAGGTAAAGGTTTATAACTTAATAACCCTCTCCTAAGACACATTCCCCTAGAGATATAAGACTTTATTATATCTAAGATATTAAAGATAGTAAAATCATTTAATCTTAATAAATAAGGTAATAATCCTAAGGCTATTATAGCCTATATTCTCTTTAAGATAGTAGTATACTAGTCTAAGAGCCTTATTACTAGAAGTCTCTTTACTAACTTTATTAAAGACTTTTACAGATAGATAAGAGAAGTATTTATAATTATAGACTAAGCAATTGCTAAGTATTTATGTGATTTCCTTCTCTTCTAAGGTATATATATAGATATAATAGCCTGTAGGAAGATTATAGTAATGCTTAAGGAAGTTACTACCTGTAAGGAATTCTAGGATTAGTAAGAAGAAGAGATATAGGAAGCTATAAGGAAGTATATACCTTTCTAAAAACATATTAAAGACTAAGACTTCCTTAATAACCTCCTTCTAATCCCTCTAATTAGGCTAAGATTATAACATTACTAATAGAGTAATCTAGGAATCCTATAATCTTACTAATGTTATTCCCTAAGCCTAACCCTATTAGGCTAATTATATAATAATCCTTAGGAAAACCCTTATTAGAGGTATTCCCTATTAAGATAAGAAATCCCTCCTTCTATACCTCTAAGAGCACTTTTTCCCTCTAGACTAGTACTAAAGTAAATAATTAATCTTATAAAGCTTTATATAAGCAATATTTAATATAGTATAGATAACTATAAGGTCCTTAACTTAAAGTTAATAATCTTCTAAGGAAATATAAGATACTAGGTATTAAACCCTATAAAGCTAGGTATGCCCTTAAGGCTATGCTTAAAGGAAAGCTTTAATATACTATTATAAGTATCTATATAAGCTAGGAGATCCTTAAGACCTTAAGACTCTTATTAGCTATATTAAGAGAAGGTTTAAGACTAATAATATAAAGTAAAGGTATTTTCTTAAATAGTAAAACACTAAGCTACGCTAAATTATATAAGAAAACCTAGATAAGCTAAAGATTAATTACTTTAAAGAACTTATAATAAAGCTTATAAACCTTTAATAAGCAGTCTTAGATATTACTTAATCTAAAAGAGCACTCTAGAATTAATTAATCTTTGCCTATTATAGTATACCTAAGTGTAAAACTTACCTTATTAACCCTCCCGCTAACCTCTAGCTATTCTATAAATATATAAGAATATTAATAAGAGTAACTATAGAGGAATTAGATAAAAGCATTAATTCCTATTAACGCCTAATATAAAGAGTAGTATTAGACTAACTATAAGTATAATAGGTATAGTAAAGAAGCCTATTATAGATAATTATAATTATAAGGCAATAAAGGCGCTTTATATACAAAGAAATATTATATATATAGTAAGGAAGGCTATTAGTTAACTAAACACTCTAAGAAGGAACGTAAAAAGGCATATTAATGCTTTAAGAACTACTACCTTATAGAACTAATAACCCTTTCCTATAATGCTTTCCTTACTTAGTATAAAGGAAAGAGAATAATACTACTTCTTCTAAAGAAAATAAGATTTCTACCTATATAATAAAACTTAGATTTAAAGAAGAAAGCAATAAAGAAGAGATGCTAATAAGCTTCTTTATATAAGGCATAATAATTAATAGCTATATAACTATAGAGATCCTTGTAAATTAAGCAGCTACCTATACCCTTATAAAGAAAGATCTATTTAATCTCTAATAACTAAAGAAAGCCCTAACTACCTTCCTTCTTTAAGATTATTACTCCTTAGGTATATTCTAAGGTATTATCCTAATACTAGGGCTATAGGTTACTTATTAGCAAGGCACCCTAATTCCTTGCCCTATAATAATTAATCCTAAGATCTAGCTTAATAAATCTAGAGCTAGGGAGGTAATAATTTAATTCAGAAGCGGTAAGCTAATCCCCTTAATTAGATTAATTAATATGCCTACTCCCTTTAGTATTATCCTATTCTATATAATACTTATAAACACTCCCTTCTTACTATATTTAGTAGATATAGACTGCCTAAAGATTAATTTTTATATCTCTTAGAATATCCTTTAATAAGGCAATATTAAGGTCCCTATTATCTAGAAATAGGGATATCCTTAGATGCTTTTATAGAAGGAGAGATTAATTACCTAGAGTTATCTAACCAAAATAGAATTACAGCGCTTGCATTACTAATTTAGTTACCCTTCTATCCGCTAACTTTATAATATGCTTTCTAAATTAGGCTATAAGGTAGATTTTAAAACTATTAGATATATATATATATTATTTACGCTAGCTAGCTCTATGTAGGGCTAGTACTAGTACTCCTGCTGCTTCGTTAAAAGGAAAACCCTTAAATAGGAAGAAAAACCCCTTATATCTATGTTTAGGCTAACGCTAACCCTACACTAGGCCTACGTCGCGTTATATATGGCCTATTATAGGTATTTATTACTAGCTTATGCTAGCCTTATCCTAATAAGAAGAAAAGAAAAGAAAGAAAAAAAGAAAATCCTAGGTTTTAAGCCTTACCTAGCTCTATCTTAGGTCTGCTCTAGCACTACTCTAGGCTTCTTATACTATCTTATAGCATACTAGATTTAGTTTTATAGTAGTAACTTACTTCTCTTTTACTTTTTAGCTAGCTCTTCTATAGCCTTACTTTTTAGCCTTCTCTAGCCTAGGTTTAGCTTATTAGTCTAGGGAAGTTAAAGCACCTAATATTATTTATCTTTTATAGTAAGGGTATAGGTTTAGTTTAATTCCTAGCTATTTCTAGGCCTAGGTCTCTTAGGCATTAACTAACTAGATTTTTATCTTATATTCTTTTTCTTTATTAATATCTATAATTTAGCCCCCTCCCTATATAAGTATAAGAAGGGTTTCTTCTCCCTAAAGGGGTTTTCCTTCTTTTCTCTTTTTTATTAAACTTTCTATAGGTTCTTTTCTTCCTTAAAGCTACCTAAGGCACTCCTAGGCTAGTATTAGCCTAAATGCTAATATTACTATAGATCTATTAAGTTATTTAATAAAATAGCACTAGTAGCTATAAGTACTCCTATATCCTATACTATTCTAGCTCTAATTTACCTAGGAAACTCCTAAGAATAAGCGCTACCCTTAGAAGTTATTAACTAAGAAGTAACTTAAGTAAGCTATAGCTAAAGATCTTAAGGTATAACCCTTACTACCCCTATACTAAGTTTACTCTAAGTCTAATCTATAATAATTAGGGATCCTTATAGGATCTAATATATTTCCTATAAGTCTTAGTCTATTAACTATTCTAGGTATTAATACTATAATATTACTAGTAAGTTAACTCTATTCTAGTTTAAAGGTAGGGCTAACTATTTTATATAAGGCTTATTACTAATACCTATTTTAATTATTAGGTTTAAAACTATAGTTACTTAAAGGTAAGTAGCTAGTGCCTCTCTCCTAGGCCTAGTCTAGTGCTAACCTACTCCTAGCCTAATTTAACTAAGTAGTAGAATAAGCACTAGTAATTAGTTAAGGTCTAGGTAGATATTATTACTAGGGGTAGTATAAGTGCTTCTCTATTAGTCCTTTACTAGTTCTATTCTAGGTCTAACTACTCTCTAGGTTTTAGATAATTATTAAGATTATATAAAGAAGCTTTATACTAGTAATTAAAGTAAGAAAAGAGAAGTGCCTTTATAGTAGGCCTAGGCTAGGCTAGTACTAGAGGGGATTAATATAATAAGCTAATATTTTAGTTATAGCGCTTAGATACTTATATAATAGAGATAAACTATCTCCTAGCTATAGCCTTACTTACTAAGGGATAGGCTAAGGTAATAGAGGGTAATTCTAGTCCTAGAGAAGGAGTAACTAATTAGATAGATATAGCTTAGTAAAGGGGTAGGGGTAAACTAGTAGGGTTTATAATACCTAGCGTTATATATTTAAAATTAATCTAATAATAGTTCTAGAATTATAATTCTTTAGCTAGCTTACTACTAGCTTTAAACTATATAATCTTATATCTCTCCCTAGTTATTTACTATATCTATATCCTAACTATTAGTCCTAGTATATTAGAAGCACCTAGCTCTAGCTCCTTTTCTTTACTATATATATTAGCTACTAGTTCTTATACTAATAAGTAGTATTAAAGTTATTTTATACTAAGGAACTATTTAGCTATTACTCTTACCTTTAGGGGTAGTTTAGGGCTAGCCTTACTTCCTATATATCTCTAGGCTAGCGCGTTTAGGGGCGTTAATAATTATATTTAAGGTAGTTTACTATAATATAATATTAGTCCTTAACTGCTTTACTATAGCTATATAGTAGTAAGTTTACCCTAGGAATACCTCTCTAAAAAGAAACTTATTAAGACTAATCTTTCCTATATATAGTTAGACTATAGTTAAGGAGATATACTTTTCTAGGCCTATATAAAATCTTTAGATTTCCTTTAGGTTATAAGTTAGTAGTTAATTCTTAGTTAGCTCTCTTATAAGCTAGTGCTATCCTAGGCATTCCTTACTATACTATTTATCCTAGTATTATCTCTATTCCTTATATAGTTTTACTACTAGCTTATTACTCCTAGGGAGGGTCTCTATTTATAATATAATACTAACTATACTAAGTTAGTAGTAGTTTAGATTATTATAGCTATTTTACTCTCTATAATTCTCTCTTTAAACTTCTATTTTATCTTATTTAGGTATAGATCTAGGGGAGGATATAAGTCTTAATCTTTAGTTAGGTAATAGGTATAGCCTTAAATACACTAGCTATAATTTAAAGGTAAGCTAATTAGTCTATTATAAAGCTTTTAACTACTTCTCTTAGCTTTTTACCCTTCTTAGTTAGGGTATAGTAGCGCTTACCCTATAGGTAAGGATAGGCTAAACTACCTATATATATAGGAGTTAGGTATCTCTAAAGCTATAACCCTAGGCTAATACTACTAGTAAAGAGAGTATAAGCTATTACTAGGCTAGTTTATCTTTTAGAATATTCTTATAAGCACTTTAATTAAGTTTCCTATTAACCTAGACTCTAAGAAACCTATATAACTCTATAAGCGCTATCTCCTTTATACTAAGTTAAACCTTAGCCTATAGGAGTTAGTATACTTTACTAAAGTATATAAGTTTAGTCTTTACTAGGTTAAACTTTACTCTTACTTCTTTTACCTATTTTTATATACTTTCTACGTAGCTTTAAGCCTTTTTAGGTTTATATAGTGTTTTTCTAAATACTACTATATTTATATTATTTATAAATCCTATTTCTACTATGCCTAGGATAGCTTAGAGATATATATAAAGCTTTACTAAGTAAAGTAAGAAAAGGATTAGTAAGAGAGATAAGCCTTATAGGGTACTTACCTTTATCTAAAAGGGTTTTAAAAGTTTACTATTAAAGCTAAGCTAGCTTATTCTATCTATAAGGAAGCTATATATTATAGCTATTAGCTAGTGTAGTATACTTATTTAGATTAAAACATAAATTAGATATAGGTAGCTAACTCTATTAAATATAGATAAGATATCTATCTATGCTAATAAGGTAATGCTACCTCTACCTAAGCCTCTCTTATATATTCTATAAGGACTCTAATTATAGTTTTTATTAATCTATTTACTCTATTTCCTATTTATAGCTTAGGGAGGAGGCCCTTAGCCTTAGTAAAGGCTATAAGCTACCTTATAATTACTACTTCTATAATCTTTCCTATTATATTTAGTAGTAAGATAGGTCTTTATATATTAGCCTTTCTTATTTCCTTAGTGGTTTTCCTAGCTTCCTAATTACTACTATTTATATAGTTTAGAACTAGGCTAGGAAATATCTTACTTTAAGGATAGTGTTTAGTAAGTATACTATAGCTTCTTTAGCTAGCTTATTATAGGCCTTAATAAGGCCTACTAGGAGTTTATTATCTCCTAGGGCTTTTTAGCTAGCTATATCTAATAGGATATTTCTAATATCTTTTACTCTAAACTATTCTTTATCTAGAACTAGTATATTATTAAGCTTTAGAAAGGAGAGGTCTAGGATATAGGAAAGGTTTACTATAGGTTTAGGGAAGAACCTTTATATAAGTATACTTACCTTATTCTTATAGGTAATAGCTAGGTTAAGGTTATTATTAGTTCTTTCTAGGTCTAGGAGTTTAGGGGGCTCTAAGGGGCCTAGCTTTAGAGCTAGGCTTATCTCTTTAGTCTCTAAACTCCTCTATCCTTTTCCTATATATTAGCTTTTTATAGGGCTTCTCTTTATATATTCCTTTTTCTTCCCTAACTATTTATTCCTAGTTATTATTTACCTTAGAGAAGGCTTACTAGTTTACTTTAGTCTTCTAGTACCTCTATTATCTCTTAGCTTATCTAGCTTTAGTAACTACCTCTTTTATTCTCCTTAATTACTATATCTCTAGGCTAGGGAGTCCTTAGTGCTTTTATAGGGCTACTAATTTTACTATTTATTAGAGGTTTATAATAAGCTATGTTATATATGTATTAATTCCTTCCTTATCTTTTAGGTCTAGTATGTTTTCCACTTAGAGTTATACTACTACTTTTGCCTATACCTATAGTTTATTTATTATAGTCTAGATATATTTAAGGGTAGGTAAGGCACCTTCTTACTCCTTAGTAAAGATACTAATTAGTTATAGAATATAGTTAGAGCCTATAAGGTTTTCTATGCTATTATAGTAGACTTAGATATCTAGAGTTACCTATACTAAATCTATAATACTATCTCTATCTTCTCTATATTATCTTATAGGTTCCCCTTAGGGCATTACTAGACTAAGCCTTTACTAGCTTATAAGGTCTAGTAGTTTCTCTGCTTCTCTAGTTATTTTATCTAAGCTATCCTAGAGAGAGTGTTTTTAGTTAAAGTCTCCTATAAAAACGCTTTAGCTATAAGGCTTTTTACATTAAAAGTGTAAATAGGTATATTCTAGTTATCTATATATCTTTCTAAGTAAAGGGAGTAAATATTTATGCCTTTTATCTTTACTAGTAATTAGTTAAGTCCTCCCTAGGCTATTTATAACCTTATATTATACTTCTTATTTATATATACTATATTCTATCCCTTATAGTATACTAGTTAGAATTAGGTAAGGCCTAGTACTAAGGGCTATAGGTACCTTATATATTCTTACTCTTAGATTACTATTATATCTATATTAGTTTAGTGCTAGAGTACTATATATATTAAGCTATTCTTCTTATTTATATTCTAAAAGAGAACTTATAATATTACTATATTAATTAGGGGGTAATAGGTCTTTACTATCTTATACTAGCTCTATTCTAGCCCTATTTTAAGATATATATTATATAATACTTCTTACCCTAGGCTATTTAGCACTCCTCTCTATATTTATAAGGTATTCCCTTTTCCTACTTACTATAATAATAGGTTTTATAGCTATGCCTATTCTATTATAAGGTAATATTAGGCTTTTATCTAAGGAGTTACTAGTAAATCTTAATAGTTATTCTAGGTATCTTACTTTTACTATATTTTACTTCTCTTTTAGGATAGGGTAGTCCCTTAACTACACTAGGTATAGGCTAGAATATAAGATATAGTTTTCCTTTAGTTATTTACTAATTATTAGGTATAATATTTCTCCTTTCTTATATTAGCTAGCTCTATACCTACTATACCTTAGGGCTACCTTATAAAACTTTATAATATAGCTAGTTTAAAAGTAGTTATAGTATTATTAGGATTATAAGGTCTTATTATATAGTTTAGTTTAGAATAGCTCCGCTTTAAAGACTATTTTATCTTAGTATATCTTATTAGTGTCTTTTACTTTTACTAGTCCTAGGATTAGGGTAGTGCGCTATATATTTTTACTTAGGGGTATCTTATAATTACCTTAATTATATTTACTTTATTTACTTTTCTAATCTTAGTTATAAGGTTCTTAATAAATATATACTTTATTAGGAATCCCTTAACTATAATGCTAAGTATATAGTAATAAAGAGCTGCTTCTAGTCTAAATACTTTAGTAATCTATTTTAGTCCTCTTTATATTAGGCTATGTTTCCTTTAAAGGTAATAATTATATCTTTACTAGGAGTCTTCTAGCTACTATAGCTATAGTTTAGCTAGTAGCTTTATTTACTATAGTTATTATATCTTTAATGCCTTAGGATTAGAGCGTTTTCTAAATTATATTACCTTTAATAAGTACTTCTCTATATTATTTACCTAGGACCTATAAGGGAGGGGTTTTATTATTTAGCCTTCTTAATACTAGTCTAGCTATAATACTTACCTAGGTTAGTATATTAGTTCCTTTAGCTTCTTCCTAATAGCCTCCTTAAGGGCTACTTTAAGGGCTTCTTTAGTAATATAGATATTATTATTATTATTATTACTATTATTATTTATAGCTCTTATTTTAGCGTAGATGTGGTTTACTACCTAGTAGGCTATAGCCTTTATAATACTCTAAACTTAGGAGACTTTATTACTAGGGATAAGGCTAGTAATCTTATTATAGAATTTTATATTATCTAGGTGCTTAAATTATATCTAATCTATTATTAGGTTATCCTTATGTCTATAGGCATTAAATTACCCTATTCCTATATTTAGGTAGTAGTAGCTCTATACTAGCCCCCTTTCTCTAGCGTTAATTACTATTAGTATCTTACTCTTACACTTACCTCTAGCTCTATTATAATACAATATTATAAAAGGGGTAAACAAAGGTAAGGAATTTGAATATTAATGTGGTTTGTATTTTAGAGGCGATTCCGGACCTTTAGATCGGTGCGGAAAAAGTATCGAAGGTTTTTGCTAAAGTGTAAGGTAATATCTTAGATATAATAAAGTCTTATATCTCTAGGGAATATATCTTAGAAAAGGGTTATTAAGTTATAAACCTTTGCTTTTTAGTCTCTCTTAACTTTAGTGCTTTCTTTAGCATTACTAAAGTTAGGGCTAAAGAGAGAGGCTTTTAATAGTTCTCCTTATTAAGAAGCTTTTAACTTTCTTATCTTTATTATAGGAAGATAGAATAGAGGTATAGTATTAGTTATATAGTAGGTTAAAGGATTATAAGCATAGCTATTATCTTTATCCCTTAGGGGTTCTTAGGATTAGATCTTAGGAGTAATAAGTTTCTTTCTTATTATAGAAAAATACCTTCTAAGGGTTAGGTATATAGTAGAATACGCTAACTAAGTAATTAAAGATAGGTTAGACTAGTTACTAACTAGGCCTTAATCCTCTAATAGCTTTAAAGTCTTTATAAGGTCTTAGGATTAGATCTTAGGAGTTATAAGGCTCCTTTCTTATTGTAAGAGAGTGCTTAGACTTCCTTAGCATAACTATACTCGCTTTTAGTGGCCCTCCTATTTTATAGGGCAGGTTTATAGTGTAGCTATCTTTTCTAATTAACCTTACTAATCTGCGGTTAGAAAAACCGTATAGTTATCTATAAAGTTAACCACTAATTAGTATTAGTATCACAGGTGCCTAACGTTAGGATCATAGCCTAAGGAATAGGAATTATTCTTCTATTCTAGGCATTATAATTAATTAGTCATTAGCATATATTTTAAAGAGAGGAAAAGAGAGGCTTTTTGGATTGTAAGAAGTGGCCATAAACGCAGTGCGTTTTATAGGTCACATGACTTGTGGGCCCTTAACCAATCAGAGGGCAGGCTAATGAGTTATAGGTAGGGCTACCTCTTGCGAGCGCGCGTTGCGTGCGCGCCCTCGCGGCCCGACCTTTTGCCGGGTAATTGCGGCTGCGTGCCGCGATTGATATCATGCTTGTTCCAACAGTTTTGTAAGGTCATAATAATATTGCCGCCGCTCTTCTCCTTTAACTTCTAATTTATAGCTTTTGTTTTCTCTTATAGATTCTCTTTTAGATACTTCTTAATGTTATCTTTAGAGTTCTTCCTAACTTCCTAGTTCTTAGGAGTAAGCTCTAGCTTATATAGAGCCTTAAATAAATTACAGGATTCCTATCACTTTAAGGCATCTCTAACTGTGTGATTCGTATATCTAGGGCACTTAGGCCTCTCTGATTTCGTTAAATCATTCAATCCTATTAATTTATTGGTTATAGCCACATTAGTAGCCTTTAGTACGCTCTACAAAGCTTTATAGTCTCTTTTAAACTCTATAACAGCCTTAAGGAAGCTCTAATTCATGCCCTTATTAAGCAAATTATTCTATTTCTTCTAAAATAACTTAAATTTACTATAAAGAGGGATTATAAACTTATATAGCATTATCTCCTTAGTTTATTAGGTCTTAAGGTCTTAATAATTCCTTTATAGTACCTCTATTATTACTGCCTATTAGTACTAATCATAGGAACCTTTAGCTTATAAGTAATTATTAAGGCGTGTTTTAGTAAGAATTAATATCTTCCTTATGTTTAGCTTATATTAATCCTAAAGAAGCTTTAATATTCTTTAAGAGTGCTAATAAACTAACTCCTTTCCCTCCTCTTTACTATTAAAGTTAAGAGAGTCTTAGATATTCTTTAAAAGGGTTTTATAAATAAATTCCTAATCTTTAGTATTTGCCTTAATAGGTTTATGTATTTTATAAGATTAAATTATAAATCTTTATATTTAAAGTTATACTTATCTTTAGTGTCTTTATAAGCAATCTTCTAGTCTTCTAGAGCGTTAGGGTTATCTACTATAATCTCTAGTCTTAGATCTCTTTTTAGGTAAGCAGGTATTATTAGTTCTTCTAGTAATTTATCCTAATTTAGATTAATATACTCCTAGATACTATGAGATTCTGTATAATTCTTAGTTTACATATACTATTTAATCTAGTCCTTCTCTAATAATAACACTATATTTAGGGTTTCTTTAGATATTATAAAGGGAACTATACTAGTTAAAGGAAGCATAGGGTTATTATTTTAATTAATTATTATAACAAAGGGCGATTATCTCTTAATGTAGGCAAGCGTTAAATTAATAACTTTAACAGAGCTTTTATCCTCTAATAATTAATAATAAGGGCAATAGAAGCCTCCTAGGCTTATAACTATTAAAGGTAGGGGTTAGTGTAGCTAATAGAAAGGTTTAATTCTAGTTAATCAAAGGTGCAGATAGCACCTGACTTTTATACCTAAAGGGTACATAGTGCGCTATGGTAATAACTAGTCTACGGAGGTACTTCTAATACATTGTCTCTACCGTTGTCTTATCGAGGGTTTCATCCTAGTCAATGCGCAGGCCGCATCCACACATCCGATGCTCTAGGGAGCTCTCCTGACAATAACTTATCAGCCTGCCCTCTGATTAGTTAAGGGCCCACAAGTTATGTGACCCACAAAACGCACTGCGTTTGTGGCTACTTCTCACAATCCGAAAAAGCCTCTCTTTTCCTCTCTTCTACACACACTTATGACTAATTGATTACAACGCCTAGAATAGAAGAATAATTCCTATTCCTAGGCTACGATCCTGACGTCAGGCACCTGTGATACCAACAGTTCTTTTATTCATATAATACATTTATTTAATCCCTTATATCTTCCTTTCTTAGATTAATATTATGCATTAATAATCATATTAAAAAGAAAGAGGTTCTAATATTAGAATAAGCATAATATTAATCGCGACACGTAGCCACAATTACCTAGCAAAGGTTAGGCCGCGAGGGCGCGCGTAACGCGCGCCCGCGAGAGGTAGCCTTATATATAACTTATTAGCCCGCTGCCTCTAATTAGGCAAGGACCTACAAGTTATATAACTCACAAAACGCACCGCGTTTGTGGCCACTTCTCACGATCCAAAAGCCTCTCTTTTCCTCTCTTCTACACACACTTATGACTAATTAATTATAACGCCTAGAATAGAAGAATAATTCCTATTCCCTAGGCTACGATCCTGACGTCAGGCACCTGTGATACTAACAGTATTATAATAGGAAGAAGTAAGTAATTTATATTCCTTAATAATCTATTATTATTAACTTCTATATAGGGAAAAGCCTTAAATAATTAAATTAAGGGGTTAGGGCGGTAAGATTTTTACCCCTAATAGTATAAAGTAATCTCTCTACCTATCTCCACACCTAACTTATACTAAGTCCTGTCTCGAGTGCGCTAGCGTTACGAGACTGCGCCGACTTGGATCACACCCTTATAAGTACATAAGCGACTTTGTTGTTGCCGTTTCCGCGTCTATAAGTACTCCGTATATTATCGAGCAACGTATTTTCCGGAGAAAGGATCCTTGGAATAGTCCATTTATCAGCCGAGAGAAAGCAACGTCATTGCATTGTAAGTTCCACAAGTCCCCACCTTGCCTGAGTAATCAAGCCAATCCGTATGAATTGCCGCGACTTGGCGTAGCTCATTACTTGTATATGTAAGCAATCTCGTGAGTCGTGAACAATTGGGCGCGGTCTCTCGATTATGTAGTAGGTACTTGCTTGATTACTAGTGACCAGGCTTAGAACAGAACAAAACGGTTCTTTTCAAGGTGTTTTACCATGTGTTACATCATGGCAAACTCGTGCACGATTCGTGTCCAAGGATTCACCGAGAAACATATAAATACTACGTGGCAGGGCCCGTTTCGAGTGTGAAGCGTTTCGTGCGGGATCCCTCCATCCAAGCATCGGCACACTTCTATCAAAGACAACCTATATTACATTCGTTATCGGGGAAGAGGCGAAGCAAAGAACCACCTTCCTGCAGGAATCAGAATCAGGAGGAGTCAAAGAGTCTTGGTGCGTGTGTTGCGTGTGCCAAGAAGAGAAAAAGAAAAGAAAAAAAGAAAAAGGATTAAAAAATGCGATTCTCCATCACCGGCCTCCTCTTGGCGGCGGCCACACCGTCGTGGCTGCCGAGTCCGACGAGCCCGAGATCAATCGCAGACCGGATAGTTTCTGGGACAGCATCGTCTGGGGCGGCCAGGTGCTGACCGATAGTCGGACGCCCGGTGCGCACAAGAGACTCGAGGGCCGGCTGCACAACTACCACCTGAGGTTGCGCAGAAATGACCCGTCCAGTCTGGGCATCGACAACGTGACGCAGTACAGCGGGTATCTGGACAACGAGGACACGGACAAGCATCTGTTCTACTGTGAGTTGCAACGTCTTCCTTTTGATATATTATCCATCATCCCCGTCAAAGAAGAAGACAAGACAAGACAAGACAGAACAGAACAGAAGACTGACAACACCCTCGCCACCACGCCAGGGTTCTTCGAGTCCAGAAATAACCCGTCCGAGGACCCCGTCTTGCTCTGGCTCAACGGCGGCCCCGGATGCTCCTCCTTCCACGGCCTGTTCGAGGAGTTGGGCCCGTCCAGCATTCCCAACAAGGACTTCAAGCCCGTCTACAACCCGTACTCGTGGAACACAAACGCCAGCGTCCTCTTCATCGACCAGCCCGTCAACACGGGCTACTCGTACAGCAGCAACCGCACCAAGACGTCCGCCGCCGCCGCAGAGGACATCTACGCCCTACTCACGCTCTTCTTCCACGAGCTTCCCCAGTACGCCAAGCAGGACTTCTTCATCGCCGGCGAGTCCTACGCCGGCAAATACATCCCCGCCATCGGCAGCGAGATCCTCTCCCACAAGGACCGCAACATCAACCTCAAGGGCCTGGCCATCGGCAACGGCTTCATCAACCCGTACGTCCAGTACGCCTACTACCGCCCATGGCCTGCGGCGCGGGCGGCCACAAGGCCGTCCTGTCGCCCGGCGAATGCCAGTGGATGAGGAACCACGAGCGAGAGTGCAGGATGCGCATCAAGGCGTGCTACAAGGGCGGCAGCGCCGGGACTTGCCGCGACGCGGCGATCTACTGCAATAGTAAAGTGATGGGCGTGTATCGCGGCAACCCGCACGATATTCGCAGCCCACACGGTACCGGCAAGTCGAGCTACGCGCCCGAGTTCCTCGACCAGGCAAAGACCAAGCAGGCGTTGGGGGTCGAGGTCAGCCGCCGGTACAGTATATACAACGTCGACGTGGCCAGAGACTTCGGCAACAGCGGCGACTGGATGTTGCCTGCACACCGCTTCATCCCCGGCATCCTGGCCGAGATCCCCGTCTTGATCTACGCGGGTGACCTTGACTACATTTGCAACTGGCTCGGGAGCAGAGCCTGGACCGTCGCCCTCAAGTGGCCTGGCAAGGCTGATTTCAACGAGGCAGTGACGGAGCAGCTTCGCGTCAACAAGTCTGGCAGAAACTATGGCAATGTTCGTTCCGCGCGGGGCCTCACCTTGATGCGGATTTACAACGCTGGCCATACTGTGCCCGAGTACGATGGCGAGGCATCGCTGGACTTTATGAACAGATGGATCGGCGGGGAGTGGTCCAAGTAGATTGGGCTCACTTTTTCTTCCTTTTTTTTATAACTTTTTATATTGGCCGCCTTCTCAAGGCAGCAGTGGCAGGGCTGCGCGTGCGTACTTGTGTATATGAACATTTGAATATACCTGGTACACACTGGACACTGCGAGCTTGACGGATGCAAAGTTGGCTGCCACATATACATATATATACATGCATAAATATATATGCCAATTGTAGCACCGTTTATTCGCAACGCACCAAGATTCATCCATCATTCCGTCATACAACGCCACATAAGCACCCCTAGCAGTGGCAGTCACCCTCGCAGCAAGGCTTGCTCACGTAGTTCACCGTCAACTGGCCCTTGCTCACATCGTTGCCCGGCTGCGTGGGAATCGAGCCGCACTGTCTGCACTTGTGGTCCAGCAGGCCTTGGATCTGGCGGTACGCGTCTTTGGCCGTGCCGGATGCGCCGCTTTGGTAAAGGCGCAGACGCTGCCCTGTTGGCCGTGGGAGCAGGCAATTTGCTCTACGGGGTGAAGATGTGTTAGCGGCCTGAGAAGAAGAAGAAGAATGGCAAGTCAGGGGAATACGTACGGCCGGTGTTGAAGCGGCGGTCGCCGCCACCGTCAGCAATGATGATGCCGATTTGGTCATGGACAACTTTCATTGAGGCGTCGTTGAGGCTACAGAAGCCGGAGCCGCGACAGTTGATTCCTAGTGCTGCGGCACTGGTGATGAAGAGTGTGAGGGATGGGAAGTGCATTTTGAGCTTGGTTTGGTTTGGTTTGGTTTGGTTTGGTTAGGTTTGGGGGTTTGATATGTTTGTTTTGTGTGTGAGGCCCAAGGTACGATGGGAACGATAGATACTAATGTGGTTTGTTTAAGAACTTGAGGGGGTAAGGAGGGAGGAGGGGGCGGGCATTTATGTTTCTCTTCTCTTCTCCGGTCGCGTCGTCGACGTTGATCTAATCTATTCTTGTTCTATTTGTTCATGACGAGAGATGCGATGCCATGTTTTGCCATTGAAACATGAGGATTTGATTGGGGGTGGGGGGGCGGCGGTACAAACGACAAACTACGAATTATTGGTGCAAAGCCGCTTTCCGGGTTGTAGTACATTTTGGGGAGTAGTAGTGCGCAGAATTCCCGGCCAATCGTCCGGGACTCCTGGCCGAGCAGCGTCATACATCTTCACTTCCTTGGACGGTGAGAGCTAATAAGAATTATTACTAATTACGGAGCGGAGCACAACATGTACATAAGGGCTTACATGTATGTACGTACAACATAGTTCGGACGGGGCTCCAAGTGGCACCGGCACGCGGCTGCAGTGGAGTGGGTCGGAGTGGGTCGGAGTGGGGTGATCACTAGTGGGTGGGGTGCAGATGTTCCATAATAGAACATAGCATAAGGGGACTAGCGCACAAATTAGTGGCCAATCGGCTTTGCCTCTTTTTCGTGCCAACAGCAGAATCCGTACTACGAATCCACTTGTAGATGGAGCCGCGGGAGATGAGATGATGGATTGCCGCCAGCTCTATACATACTCCGTACTCCGATCCGTACTGGCGCTTACTTGGATCATCCTTTTTTTTTCTACGAAGAGGGGGCATCCCGTGGCCGTGCCTGCCGAGACAACAGTAGATCTGCGGCCCGTTTTCTGATGACTACATTATTCTCGTTGCTCTGTCCCGGTACATGATACGGTGGAAATGGAGATGATGTGCACTGTGTGGTTCGTGAATCGTGGATGGCAACAACAAGTCAATTCCAGAATCCGCGTTAAGTCAAGTCAAGTCAAGCCATCACATTGGATCTATAGATGACAGGGGCTAACATAATACACATCCCAATCATTTTCCCCCTAACAAAAATAAAAGAAAGAAAGAAAGAAACCTCCCCATTCATTCCTTCTCATTAACAAGCGCCTTGGCAGTGAGGGTCGCTCACAATATTAACGGTTAACTGTCCCTTCTTGACGTCGTTGCCGGGCTGGGTAGGAACGGAGCCGCACTTCTTGCAGCCGTGATCCAGGAGTTGCTGGAGGAAACCAGACGTCTGTTCGGCAGTGCCAGTCGCGCCGCTCTGGTAGAAGGCGCACAGGGAGCCGGTGCAGGCGATTTGCTGGCCGGTGTTGTAGCGACGGTTCCGCGGCTGGATGTTGTCCACGATGGCCTTGAGGTTGATGAGGTTGCCGGCCGCGCCGTCAGAAGGGCAGAATCCGGAGCCGCGGCAGTTGATGCCCAGGCCGGAGGCGGAGACTGCGAGGGCAGCGAGGGATGTGAAGACGGCGGATTTCATTTCTTCTTCTTCTTCTTCTTCTTCTTCGTCTTCGTCTTCTTCTTTTTGGCGAGATGGATGTGCGTGGGGGGATTGTATGAGGTTGGCTGGCTGGGGGTTTCTGTCTATGTGAGCACTGAGAAGGTTGTTGGGTCGTGGAGGATTCAAGGGGTGGAAGGGATCCGGGTGGTACTAAATATGATCTGAGGTTGTTGTTTCCAGACACTGCGGAGTTACTTGCCATAGTACCATAGTAAGCAGTGAGCACTCATAAATCCACCCCCTCTCAACTAGGGCGGCAAGGGTACGGAGTAAAGGATATGTGATGCCAAAGACCCAAGTCTTTGCTCAACTTTCCTTCCCCGTCTCACTGCCACCAGATGTTGCATGAACAAGCTGGGCACGAATTACAAGTCATCTCGTGAACAGGAAAAGGATGCCAGGGGTCCCACGGGGGCTCCAGCTCTAATGCTACTTATTATTACGCCTGTGTTAGCCACGCGGAGTAATATGACATGTAATATGACGAACAATCACAACGTAGGTGGCTTATAAGCGCAAGCTTATTTCCCGGTAGTGCTGAGCGCAACATGTCCGAGACGATGTCCGTGGTCTGTCTGCAGTTGCGTTTGCGTTCATTGGTGGAATTTTTTTTTCTGTCTTTTCTTGGCGCGGACGGGTTCTGTATGTATGTAAGCTGAGACATACATGTTCCCGTGTTGAAGTAAAGTTTCACTTTGAGCGGACATTGTGACGTTGTGGACTTGTGATGGAGCTAAAGTACCGAATCGGGCTGTTTTGATGCGCCAGGTCTTTGGTACCAAAAATACATTCTATGGAGGGCCGATGTAGCTGTACTTGGAAACCCAGGAGAGATACTCGGACTTCCGTTGATCATAATCCCGATGAATGTGGAGGATGGATGGATGGATGGATGGACCCTTGCTTCACCCACCTGAGCGCCGACTTCTCATGCTTTCTGCGTCTTGCCGTTCAGGCTACGGCACAATCTTTCTAGGGTCATCATTTTAATGATATGCTCAAGCTGCCTTTCGCGCCCAGTTTCCTCGACCCATGGCTTGCCTCCTCAGCTTGATACATGCATGCCCGAACGTATATAAGTCTTCGCATCCGGTTCGGTTTCTTCCTACCCGCAGCCCAAACACACTCCCCAACAAATCGCCCCGTCTTGCCTGTTCTGGTCACTCCCTCCTCCGTATCAAATCAAACAAACACGTCCCTTAACCGCCACAATGGTCTCCTTCGCCATCGTCGCTACCCTCATCTCCAGCGCTGCTGCTCTCGGCATCAACTGCCGCGGCTCAGGCGGCTGCACATTCAACAATGCCCAGCTGTCTGACGTCTTGAACCAGGTCAAGCAGATTCAGGCCCAGGGCAAAGGCAACCACCGCTACAACACTGGGGGTAAGTATCTTCGAGTACTTGTCCGTCTATTGTGCCCGCCTTGCTAAATGGTCGGCATCCAGTCCAACTCGCGTGCGCCAGGGCCAATACGCGTCCGTATGTGCCTTCTATCAGAGCGGTGCCAGCGGTACAGCCAATGACGCTGCTGGTCAGTTGCAACGCCTCATTGACCACGGTTGCAAGCAATGCGGCTCAATTCCAACTCAGCCTGGGAATGATGTCAAGAATGGTCAGCTTACGGTCAACATTGTGAGTGCCCCATGCTGCAAGGGCAACTGTGTTTGCCCAATCTAGGAGGGCGTGCGTGCGTGCTTTAGGTACGAAACGTAGAAACATAAATAAAAGCGAATTGAAAGTCTACCGAGACTTGCCGGACAGAGAACGAACGTGATGCTAGTACTCCACTCCTAACTTTGCGGTGTCATGTTTTGCATTTGATTTTCGATCCACGACAACGTGTGCACAAGAGAGCTGGAAACATCTCAATCTCTGCAAAGATGGCTGATGGATTCGCGTATTTCTTCCGCTAGCCTGTTCCTCCGCTAGCCTGGTGTCCATGTAGAGCGAAAGGCGATCGGAATTGTTTGTATTGTTGCGGTGCTACTCCGTAGGCCCTCCACGATCCTCCCCTACGATCCCATCCATCCCTCCACGTCTCTGCTAATCAAAAATCGTTTCCAACAAAATTTCACCCGACATGTACAATGAAATGCAGAGCGCAAAAACGAGGCATGCATCCATGTGGGCTGTTTATGCGGGCTGTTTATGCGACCTGGCTGCAACATCCGAGGCTTAATCCGCTCGACAGGATCCGCATTGCTATCATGTTCACGAGTGAGCCTCGATTGTGTGAACCTTGTCCTGTCCCATGAACCCCCATGAACGACGGGCGAGAGGAGGGGCCGGCCGTCTTCTCAAACCGTAGAAACGACGAACTGGTCAGAGCCGGCTCTGACTGGCTGTCGTCTGATCGTCAACGTGCAAGCATCATCGGTTGCCGTGACAACCCACCGCAACGCGCGGTGTTGAGGGTGTTGACAGCTCTCCTGCCGGCTAAACAGTGGAGGACAGCCGTGGCACCACAATAACGTGAATCTCGTTTTCCTCTCTCTCTCTTGTCCGACGACATCAAACTCTGGAAATTCAGCCGCTCTCGTGGATGGCATCGCTTTCGGGCGCAGCATTGACGACAAACACGCATATCATGAATTTGAGTCAACGTCCAGCACCGCCTTGCCACTCGCCGGTTTCGCAGAACTAGTAAACAGCTGCACTCAAACATCGGTACAAAGACCTTCAAGAAAACCCCGCGCAAACACACAAAACACAAACGGGGAGGGGGCATCTGGACACACATACCAGTCAAATCGGCCCAATCACCCATACCACGTCTATACGTTTCATTGTATCTGCTTGCCGACTCGGGGCTTTTTCTACGGGTCCGTTCGCCCATTATCGTTGCCGATTTGTGCGACCAGCAACACAAGCCATGGACACCAGCTACCTGGCGAAGCAGGTCAACAGCAGCATATCGCAGCTGCATGGCTTGTTTGACGAAATTGGGGTTCCCGATCATGAGCGCGAGGCTCGAGAGTCCGAGGTAAGTTTTGGCAAACTGCACGCTGCGTCGCATGATTCAACATCGAAATCGAAATTTGGTCGAAATTTGGACCGGATACAATACTGACGTGCGGCACCAATACGTATAGCTCTTTGCAGCTCTGTCAGAGGCTTTGGACAGCCAAGTACGGCTTGTGACGACGGAGAAGAAGGAACTAGTCGATGAGGCAAAGAAAATCATCACAACTATTCGCCAGATGGAAGCTTCACTCGAAGGTTCCCAGCAAAGAAAGAGGAGACTGTCAAGATGCAAGAATTCAAGATCACATATCCCTGAATCGTTGCTTGCAAGGTTTGAGAGAGAAGCATATTCAAATTGGTCGGCTCCATAGGGAACGGTTCGAACAGGTCAAAAGTAGGTTGCCATCCCGGTCACATGTAACTCGCCTTTCTTGCTGTCATTCGACTCCAGATCGCTGACATTTGTCTGCAGAGCTTGTCGAAGCTCTCGAGTCTTACTCATCACATCTTGAGCCAACTTTTGTCCAGATTCCGCTGCCGCCCTGCGGACCGAATCAGTCCATCCCTCCCACTTTCGACATCTCCAACTCCTACGTCGAGCGACTGGACGCTGAGTTTACTCGAGTTTATGACGAATACACGCGGCGCATTGCCACAGTGCAGGCGTTATCTGACCAGGTCATTCAGCTTTGGGTAGAACTTGGCACCCCTCAAGCTCAGCAGGATGGCGCAATCGTCAAGTACTACAGGAATGCGCCTGAGCAACTTGGTCTGCACCAAGAAGATCTTGAACGCCTCCAAGCGAAAGAGATGGCCTGTCGGAGCAGAAGAAGAATCGCGAGAAGAAGTTGCGCGACCTTAGGGCTGCTGTCGAGGCCTTGTGGCTGAAGCTCGGTACTGACGAGGGGAAACCAAGACATTTTGAACCAAAATCGAGGCTGCGGCATGCGGCAAATCAACGAGTTCGAGGATGAGTTATCCCGGCTCAACGAACTCAAGAGGCAAAACTTGCATCTCTTCGTTGAAGATGCGCGTGTCAAGCTTCAAGAGTTGTGGGATTCGCTGTACTTCTCCGAAGACGAAATGCTCGAGTTTACGCCTGCATTTTCCGATGTCTACAGCGATGCTTTGCTGGAGGCTCACGAACGCGAAGTGGCACGACTCGAAGCACTCAAAGAACAACGCGCTCCCATCTTGGCCCTTGTAGACAAGCACAAGAGCCTCGTCAAGGATCGAGATGACCTCGCTGCATCAAGTCAAGATGCCTCACGGCTCATGATGCGCGGTCAGAAAGGCGAGAAGAGAGATCCTGGCAAGCTGCTGAGGGAGGAGAAGATGCGCAAGCGCATTGCCAAAGAACTTCCCAAGGTGGCGGCTGAAGTACGCAAGATGCTCGAGAAATGGGAGGACGACTACGGCCGTCCGTTCTTGGTGTTTGGCGAGCGGTATCTGGAGGACCTGGAGCCCGAAGCTGGGAGGAAGGCGGCCAGCCAGGCTTCGCGATCAAGACCCCGGCAGGACCACCACCATCAACAGTCAAGCCTCAAAAATCCACGGGACTCCTTGGCAGGGCCAACAGCACCAAAGCTGTGCCCCCTCGCTCCATGGCCAAAACACCCACGGCGACCAGTCGTACTGTGACCAAGAAGCTACAGTCGCCAGGCAAGACCAACGCCGCTGCGGCTGGGCGGGGTAGTCCCTCGAGGATACCTGCTCGTGCGCCTCTATCCAACTTGAAGCATGGCAACAACTCGCCCGAGCGCCCGCGACCAGAGTCCCGAGGCGAGACTCTTCGAAACGGCGCTCCCGCTCGCGCTCCACCACCAAAGATGCGAGGCTTGAGGTCTGTCCCTGAATTACAGACGCCGAAGAACTCCTTCAAGTCTGCAGGAATCGAATCTGGCATCGTTCGACAAGTTGAGCCGGAGGATGTGTATGATGACCGTCCACCCACGTCGAGGGCATGCGGTCCAACTCCAACCCATCATCAAATCACGCCCAGCCACACTACTATGAAGATGTCTATGATGACCACCACTACGAGGACCGGTATGATGATCGCTATGCAACAACCATCCGAGCCCCTCGTTCCGGGTTTCCACATCCACTGCCTCCCCGACAATTGTCCAACACTTCGCACACCTCAACAGCCATTTCTGGATCCGAGAACTGGGAGACGTACGACGATAACAGCGAGCCCGAACGAGATGCCTCGGAAGACTACTACGCCAAGCTGCGCGCTGCGCGGGGCAAGAGATGTGAGCCTGAGCAAGGCCACGGACCCCAAAGTAGTCAGGCCAAGCGCCTTAGGGGTATGCCAGGAACTCCATATGCTGCTCCGCCTGTCATGATTGACCAAGAAGGCAACCGAATCATCTCAGGTAGTGAATGGACGGACGAGGATATGTTTTGAGCCAGTAACATGCTGTGTCTCATGATCGAGAGAGGTCTTCTTCATCCAACGGCAAACGAAGCCCCCAACTTTATTACAGATACACCAGCAGCACGAAGCGAATTTTTCATACAACTCTGTTGACCATGGCTGAGGCATCGATTCCCAATCCTGAAAAGGATTGAACAGGGCCACCGGGCTGCGCCTATACCTAACTATGATCTTCTTCTCTTCTCTGGTTTTTCATATTTGACAAAGGGGAGGGGTATGCTGCAAGAATGGTGTTCATATTGAAAGGACGAGCTTGCAAAAGCGCCGAGGGCCTTACATATTGGGGCGAAGATACAAATGCTTTGAAGACTTTTACGAGTGGTTGGAAATAAATGGGAACTGAGCGAATCGGGTAAGCCTGGAAGGGCCATGTTTGACGGCGTATAGGAAAGCTGGCGTTGTGTGGTTTTTTTTTTTTTTTTGCATTGTGATCATTTGGTCATTACTCTTTGTATATTTGGCTACCAAGGGCCGTCTGAACGATGTTGTCTCTTGCATTGAAAAATCTTAGTTCATGCGCTGCCTTGATCTTGATCCAAGTCGTGTCTGTGAGATGCAAACAGGCCCCGGCGCCTTTCGAAAGAGAAGGCGTTCAAAGCAACAGGCAAGCTCAATGCATATTACCAGAGTGCCAATTCAGTGTCCAACGAGTCCGGCTCGTCCGGGGCTTGATATCGGGTCTCGCTCGCCTCGTCAAGTTGGAGCGCCCGTCGACGCGACGATGGTCTCATCTCCACATTTTTGACCTTCCACTTTCCCCGTGTTCCGAAAGGTCCGGTCCCAGTATTTTCTTTCTCTAGGTCAGCGGCCACGCTCAGGGTCATCTGGCATCTGTCATTTGCAATTCAGACTTTCGCAAGACGTCTTTTCTGTCAGGACCTGCCTGCATTTGTTGTTGTTGCTGCGAAAGAATCGATTGATTTTCCCCCTCACACTCGTTTTACGGCTGTCTTCTGTTTTTATTGTTCTCCTTTTCCCTCGCCACGGCAACCAAGCTCCCACGGTCTCGAAACTCGAACGCGCGTCTCAACCAAACCACGACAAAATTTCCGTCTACGCCTCCCATGTCGCAACCCCAGCAGCCTTGGTCTTCCCGGCGATGAATCATGCCGCGCCATCTCGCTCTACTGGCTCGCCGGACGATGCCGCAGTTGCTCTGAGAGGGGCCTCGCTGGCGTTCCAGCGGAGTCCAGCCGCCGGATCAGCTTCTCCGACGATGACGACGACGACGACGACATCGCTGGAGTTCTCTCACCTCCGGGGAGCGGGGATTCTCGGACATTTAACCGGTCGAGAAGCCCGCATAGGACCGGGGAGGTGTGTTCTTCGAATGCGTCTCACAGCCATCATGGCCACGCGTTCGATGGGGATTCTCCGGGTTACCAGGCCAGCTTGGTCGCGGCCCGACAGCACCAGCTCAATGGCAGCTCGCCATTGCAAGCGCCCGCCTCGGCGCAACGCCTCGATCCCAAGAATCCAAGCTTTATAGCGGCAACCCTGGCTGCCAGTAGGAGTGCCAGCCCGAGTCCGCCCGTTCAGACACCGCGGCGGAAGATGAGCTTTGGGGCGGCCAATGCTCTTGCTATTTCGGTTCCGGGCGATGCCGTTGACTCGGAGAGTATCCCTCCCACGGGGAACTTGATTTCTCTGTTTGAACCGGGCCGGGAGGCCGGACCCTTGAGGAGGCGATCACCTCCGCGCTCATCGCCACTGGAGGCCGAAGAGCGTTTGCGGGGAGAGAAGAAGAAGCGAGTAAACGAGAAAATACCATCAGCGGCGTCTCCCACGCCTTCCCCTGCTTCTTCTTCTTCTGCTGCTGCTGCTGCTGTAGAGGTCGAGGGATCGCATCTTTTGCCGTCTTCGAGGCTCCCCACGCCGCCGCTGAGAAGCTCCGAGAAGATCTCCGCCATGCCCATGCCGAAACCAAAATTGCCCCCTCAACTGTCGTCACTATCTGTTCAACATGGTCACCACAACCCACCGAAAGTTCAACCCCGAGCTCCTCCTGCAGGTGGAAAGCCAAGGCGATCTGGCCCATCGGCGAGCCCTGCTAGACCTGAGAAGCCCGCGGCGGCCAGGCCACACAGAGCGCGGCCTCCAAGTCCCCCTCAGCTGTCAGAGCATCCACACCAGAAGTTTTATCACCCAAACCCATGAGGTTAGTCAAGGATACGTTGGCGCCGCCAGTTCTGAGCAGTCCGCCTCAGAACAGCAGTCCCGACAGATCGAGCCAGGCTGCATCTTCTTCACCTTCTCCGGACCCCGAGAAACGTAGCCCTAGGACCAACTCGCGGGCGCCTGCGCCTCCAAACCCCAGAGGCAGTCGGAGAATTGTCACGAGTCGGCCTACGAGCAGGAGCCGGCATCGTGGGAACTCAGATAACAACACCCCTGTTATGCATAGCAAGCCTATAATAGAGTCGTCTCGAACTGAGTTCGGCCTGCCCATTGTATCTCGTGCTCCTCCACCACGGCCTCTTGCGGCAAGCAGGAAGAAGACGACACCTCCGCCCCTCCCGGGCAGAAGAGGAGACTCCGTAGTAGCCAGCGCGCCGACGTCGCCGGTGCTGGAGCCTCGGTCCTCACGTCAACGCCGCCTGACCACAACCTCTACCAGCAGCAATCTTCCACTCGATACTCTCACCAGTGCCATGATGGCCAGCTCTCTTGCTTCCGCGAGAATTACACCGCACAACACAGGCTCGTCGCTTCCGCCACCGAGTCTGCCCAAGCGTCAGAAATCCCCACGACTGCTCCAAACGCTTAGGCAGCCTCAAAGCCATGAAGACGAGGACCCGGAGCGACTGAAGATTGCTCATCGTCACAAGCTATCTAGTCATAAACACGCTCATCACGAAGGGGCTCGAAAGCGATGGCGCGACCAGATCACACAGAGAGAACGGAAACGCTACGAGGCAGTCTGGGCGTCGAACAGAGGCTATCTCCTCGACGGCGATGACGGTCCAACACGGGATAGCATGGCGAGCGGGCTCAACCGCACCAAGTCAGAGTGCGTTGCGAACGTGGTGGTGCGTGAAATCTGGAAGCGTTCTCGACTGCCGCAGGATGAGCTCGTGGAGGTTTGGGAACTGGTTGATCGTGGACACGTCGGCAAGCTTACGAGACAGGAATTCATCGTGGGTTTGTGGTTGATCGACCAGCGTCTGAGAGGGAGGAAGCTGCCTGCCAGAGTGTCGGACAGTGTGTGGGTCAGTGCCAATGGTGTGCGCGTCCTTCAGCCAAAGAGGAAGTGAGGTGGGAGAGAGAGCATGGCGTGATATGATACCCCTTGGCTTGGTTTGGTTTGCTTTGACAGTAGATGTGTTTTGTACCATCACCAGATGGTATTGCTGCACGCTGCTGCACTGCACTTGACTGCACTACACTGCACTACACTGCACTGCATGGCTCATTTCTGCATAGTAGCGGCGCATGGCTGTTTCATTTCCTTTTTTTTTTTTTTTTTTTGGTAATTATTCTACAACATAACTCAGTTGTGTGGCGAAGAGGAGGAACGATATGGCTAGTAGCAGGGAGAAAGCATGGCGGGGAGTCTTACGGGGTTAGGAAATGGTGGATGTATTTTTACACGGTCAGATGAGTGAGACCACGTTTGGTGGACATGTATGTGTGACGCTGCTACGTCGGTTACCTTGTTCCCTTTTCCTCTGTTCTAGTGCAATACCCAGCGCGGCGAGAGTTTTATCAATTGTGACTAAAGTGACCCGTTGATCAGGAACCTTGTGCGTCCCGTCCTGTCCTGTCCTAGGCAAGTGCCGTCAATGTCTCGGAAGATCGGAAGTCGGGAGTCTCGCGTCTTGACACCCCTCCCTTCCCCACTTCATGCAATTCGAGATCTCGTTCATCGACGACTTGCCACCATTTACATACATTACATGTGGGGAGAGAAGTCTTGCCGAGCTGGTTCTTGACAAGCAAAAAGGAAGCTCTACATATATCATGTCCTTGTAGACCCAAGTTTGTAATAACAAACGAAGTCGAGGGCTTCGGATCGATGTACTGTATGTACATACATAGGAAGCTAGCTTGCTGGCGAAGGCAACCAAGGAAACGTGGTGCCTAAGATATGAGGCGGCGATACCCAGCAGAACTTACTCCGTACACAAGACAAGATCAAGAGAGTTCAGTTCCATCCTCCGGGGCCGCGCTCTCCCGCAGTCTTTCATTCATCTTCTGTCGACGACTCGTCAATCGGCATTCACTCACCCGGCGTCCAATGGCCAAGTCACCTCTCTGCGTCTGCTGTGGCCTTTTTTTTTGACTTTGGCGACTTGTAAACTGTCAACCTTCAGCCAGATATAGAAAACATCAAAGCCGTATCTTGCCACAGCCTCTCGTTTTGTTCCATCGCCTGCCTTATTCCACCTTTTGAATCTCCCCAGCAATCACTCAACATTTGATTGATATATTTATTTATATATATATATATATATACTGGCAACCTAGGCGGTTGTTCCCCTTTCCTTGCCCCTCGTTGCCAATCTGTGGTAAGGGACAGAAGCGGGGGAGGGGGAAAGAAGAAGAAGAATGGTCTCTCGTCAGCATTACCCAGGCTGGTTGAAGACCGTCTTGGCTGATAATGCAAGACCACCCCGAAACTGTTTGCCTGGACTCTCGCCAACCTCAACGGCACAACCACCTCGACTACAAAGCAAGGAGGAGCAGCCGACAGGAGGAGCGACACTCAACCCGTCGTCGATTGTCGTTGGGCCGCGGCCCCAAATGGCACCAACAAGACAGCAGCAGACCTTGACAAGCGGATTTTCATCCTTGGCGTCGGAAACATTGGCAGACTGTATGCAAGTTTCTTGGCCAAGCACCCCGACCCTGTCCCCATCACTCTCGTCGTGCATAGAAGAGAACTCCTGTCCCAGTGGGTGGCAGGCGAGGGTGTCTGGCTCACACACGGCGGCAGCGGCAAGACGGCTGCTGATAAGAACAAGGATTTCGATATCGAGTGGTGGACTGAAACGAGGCCGCGGTGCGGTCCAGTGCGGGAGGTGGCAGATGGCGGGAAACTGCACAACCTCTTCATATCGACCAAAGCGTCCGTCGCCATGCTGGAAGCAGATCGTCTCCGGCGTTACCTCGACAAGTCCAGCTCGCTCGTCTTTGCGCAGAACGGCATGTGCAAGCTGTGGCCTCCACACGGCCCAGCATACGTGGCCAGTCGGTATCATCATGCGGGAGGAGGCGCCCCCAACTTCTCAGCATGCGTCGTGAATCACGGTGTGCTGTCAGCAGGGCCCTTCCAGAGCATTCACACGGCTCCAGCCGATGCCTCCATTGGACCTGTCCTCTGGACGACGACCGCGACGGATCCACCACCACCGCTGCACACGCAGCAGACGCAGAACGCAGACGCAGCAGCAGACGCAGCAGCAGCAGCGATCCGTTCCCGCCGGTCCTGGTGCTGGTGCTGACTTCCTCACCAGCTACATCGCCTCCACGCCCCTGCTGAACACGAAGCTGGTGTCCTCGGGTGAACTGTGGCTGCTCCAGCTGGAAAAGCTCGTAATCAACGCCGTCATCAATCCCCTGACAGCCCTGCTGCGATGCAAAAACGGAGACGTGGTCGCAAGCCGCGATCCGGCGGACCCCTGGCACGCGTGATAGACAAGCTGCTCGGGAAACAAGTGCCGTGCTCCAGGCGCTAATTAATCATGACAGCAGCACAGACGTTCTTGTCTCCTACTACATGTACAACGATGCTCACTGTCAGCGAATCCAAAATCCTCCCGATCCGGAAGCCGATTCGGGAAATCGCCATGACCGGGGAGGAGCAGTCTTGCCAGGGTCCGAAGTGAGCTGACAGAACGGTTCTCTCAGCCAAGCTTGAAGTGTAGGCTCTACACCTTTGGCGAAAAAGTGGGGGAATCGTAGCTCCATGCTTCAGGATGTAGAGGCGGGCAGGAAGACGGAAATCAGGGACCTGAACGGCTGCATCGTTGACATGGCGGATTTCCTCGACACCAGCCTAGATGTAACGGTTCATCGTGGTCTGATCGAATTAATAGAGAGCTGTGAAACCTTGGACAAGGAAGAGTTGGCAAGGAGGCTGCTGTAATAGTTTCGATCTCAATTCAAAGATTCAATCAAAAGGGCCCGGGAAAAAAAAAAAAAAAAAGGAGAGAAGTGGTGCGGATATTAAAGTGTTTGCCTCATTAATTACTATTTTCGACATATCTCACTAGGTATTGTATTATAGGCCATCCTCTCTCCCTCCCACCACAAGCGTACAATTACAGCACCCGATCACGGAGCCATGGGAATTTGGGTTTCCCAGAAACGCCACTCCTTGTGAGTTCGGGACAGGTCGTTATCGCCAGGGGCCCAAATGCTATCAGATGCCATCTGTCATGCCAGCGCATGCAGCGATTATAGCAGCAATCACCTTGCCTCTTTTGTTTGTCTCATCTCTGAAGCTCTCTGGTGAACCTTTTTTTTTTTGTGCACAGAGAAACAATGGTTGCAGGGAAAACTTGTGTTCCATTTCTCCCTCCCCCAACGGCCGCATGGCTTGTGTCCAATTTCCAAGACCCCTGAATTCACCTTGTTGGTCTTCGCGAAATGGAGGATCGTGTTGGAGCCTTGTCTTGTCTTTTTATTCGCGCCACGGTCGGTGTATCTGGGGCAGTTCGATTGTCTCTGATTCTTCCTGGCCCGATGCAGATCGCGGTGATAAGGATTGCCAAGGGGCATCAGGATCCTCTTCGCCCATCATTTGCATGGTGCGCTCACGGCAGGCGGCAGGCGTGAAACCATTTCCTACTTTGTGGGCTACAATACGCCACTTTTCAGTCTCGTAATCCGCAAGCGCTGTTCGTAATTTGTGATCCTAAGGGTGAAGAGGGCAGTTCAATCAGTCCATGGTTATCGATCAATGTCTTGGGGGTCATGTATGTATCAATTCTTTCTTGGATTGAATGCACGTTCTCACAATCCTCCAGTAAAGAAGGATAGTTCAACAACCAGACTTGAGAAAGCAAAACATACCATTTCATCAGTCCACTGGGTTGTTTTCGCCTTTAACTTTGTACAATATCTGACTTGTAGAGTCCCTGAAGAGCGGCCGGGAAAGAAATCGGCAATTTGCTTCCATGTCAAGTTCTTTTGCTCCTTGAGCTCTATGAGAAGTTGGTCGTCCTCGGCTGTGAACTTCAATTTAGGGCCGCGTGGCCGAGGTGCTGGTGCCGGCATGCCCGCTTGTCCGACCATACTGGGCGCTCCACTGCCATCTTCTCGCCGCATGAATTTCCCTAGGTGGCCGAGATCAGGGAGGTGGTGATGGTGATGTTGCAGGTGCTGGGTTTGACTTTGGTGGGATAGGCTGTTGATGTTGGAAGAAGCGGCTGCAGCTGCGGCTGCTTGCCCGTACGCGGCTCCAATCGAATTAGGGGCCATGGTTTCGAGGTTGGATTGCCCGAGAGCGGAGACACTAGTCAAGGAGATCTCAAAATCATCATTTCGAATTCTCTTGGCGCTGTTTGTCGGGACAAATGATCCATGTCCTTGGTTCGGAGATGTAGTGGAAGGGTACATTGACGCTGTCAGCGATGTCGCTGATCCATACGGGATGTGAGCGAGCCGGTGGCCGTTCATGTGGGAGGTGTCTAGTTGCATTGTCGATGTAGGCGCGTGCGATCTTGGTTGTTCATGCGATTGCTCAGATAGCCCACTTCGTGAAGAAGACTGTTGTTGCCCATGCGCCGGCTCTGGCGAAGTGTTGCCCGCGGCGGTGTTAACCGCTGCTCCAGAATGATGGAACGACGATCTTGGCTGTTGGTTTTGGCTGCTGAATGAATAGTGATGCAAACCTTGGAAAATGCTTGATTGGCCTGAGGAGGAATAGGGCTGATGGAGATGGCTTTGGTTATCGGCATGAGCTCCATGACCAGCATTAAAGTCCACGCTGTAGCCTCCGACCCTGTAGTTATCCGCCAGCGTGTCTTCGGCACATAGGTTCCGCCAGAGCAATCCACTCTGGACGGCGTCCTCACCTTTGGATAAGCGACTGGGATTCAGGAGATTGCCCTCGCGGGCTCTGTCACCGAAGGCCTCCGGGCGTGTTGACGTGACGAAGTCGTCCCCAAGCTGGTGTGAAGCAAACGTTGCAAGTGGGAGTCGGGTATCGTGAACGTGGGTGGTATGACGTTGGGGGGACGATGAACCCGCAAGACAGACAGGGCTGGTTCCTCAGCCTAGATACACGCTGCAGCAAATGATGGAAATGGGTGGTCTACCCAGTTTTTGATCGGTGTGTGGTGCTGGAAAGGACTGTCACAGTATGTATTAGTGCCACTTGGGGAGGAGGCTTAGGTTGTCGAAATGCCCAAGCTGCCCAAGTCGCAGGGTCTGGTTCAGCAACGGTTGGTTGGAGAGCCTTATCTCTGAGGAGCAATGTTAGTGGAAGGATCCAGGTCGATATTTAACTGAAGAACCCAAAGGGATCCCTAATATGAAGAAGGGCTGCTTCCCACGGTGAAATGCCGACAACGGGGAGCAACCACAAGTTAGGCCGGCCGGTGTGGATCTCAAACAAACAATGTGCTCTTGTGGGATATAGAACCATTATGTACTCACCAAGGAAATGGCGTCAATCTCAACTAGCAGCTCGTTGGAGACAATGTCCTTCCTAGAAGCAGTCCCGTACAGGGTGTGGTAATATCTTGTGCCGGTGCAGATCGGAGAATAATTTGGTGAAATTTTATGCCCTCAATGTCTGAAGCCCTCTCTGACGGGGAGCGTATTTCCACAAATACGTACATACGGAGTACGCACTTGGTCGTTCTGGCTCTCGAAGAAGCGCAGTGTGTGGGCACCGCCAAGTAAATGAGCACTGCTGATGCGTATGTAGACGGCAATATCCATTCCATGGACAGGGGTGGCTCGCAACCATCATGGAGCTGTCAAGCTCAACAACTGAATAACAAACGAAACAACACGAGGCAGCTCTGATCGTGATAGCTTGGCGGCCAGAGAAAATCGAAACTAATACCGCATGTATTATTGTTTTTGTAGGGCGGCTATCAAGCATCTGCCGCAGCAATTTCCAGACAAACCCAGAGCCACCAGTGACCACTGCACTCAGCAAAACCCCTCCACTAAAACATGATACTTGTTGATGAATAGGATCAAAAGGGTCGGGATAAGTAGAGTGGTGCTGAGACCCAAGGGCCAGGGGACACGTTGTGGTCTACGTCTGTGGAGTGCATGGTAGTTTTTCTGGCTTCTGGCAGCAGGGAACATGGAAGAAAGGATGGTCAAGGCTAGTCTGCACGTATTACATATTAGTACACAATGTATGAAGAGGGTGTATATTAGTTGCAGGGTTGTCTATATCAGATGAAGGTGTGCGAGTGGATGCTGCTCTGCGTGTGTGTACGTACATATTACAGTGAACAAGTCTTTCGAGGCAAGCCTCGTGGAAGCAAGGCTCATTGTGCCATCTCTCTGATGAGGTTTATTCTCGTCCAAGGGAGGGCGATGCTGCTCATATGGAAAGAATTCGCAACAGCCTCTCTGAACCCATGCCGAATCCGTTCGACAAGCGCGGTCAAGGCAAATTAAAGCCTGATATGGGATGAAATGCAAAAAGGTTGGACGGGCCGGTATACATCCATGTAGGAGGGCCATCAACTTAACCGCTGGTTGTCAACCATGTACCATGTTGAAATAAGACAGGACAGAGGTGGATCCACGATCCACTGGGGAGGCATGAATGCCAATCATACCGGCGCTAGCTTCGTAGACGCAACTATTTGGACTGACTGCAGTGACAGGTCAAGGCATCGCGGTCGCAGGGAAAAGATGTACATACATACATATACAGTCGTGCCAAAGGGGATTTGGGTAATACACAATGCGAAAAGGCCGGTGACCGGGTGAGAGAGTCTGATGAGAGAGGAGACGGAAAGAAGGAGCGAGCACGGATGATTCAGGCCGTGCGGCTCTTTGCCGGAGTCCAATGGCACCATGATCAGTCTCCAGAGACAAAGGACCGGGGACGCAGCCGAACTTGACACCAACGGCTGGTAGTATGTATGTATGTAGGGCCATTCTCAGAGCCCACTTATGAGCTCGTTGATGTTGTCGTGAGGTGTGGGTTGTTGTGGTGAGGTGGGTTGCAAAGCATGCGTGGGGAGCAAAGGTTGGGAGTCTACCCCTGTCGTCGTCTAGCCAGCCAGCCAGGCGGCCCGTTGTACATTGTACATAATACGTATGTATGTAGCTTGTAAGAAGCAAGGCCATCGACGCGTTCCTTCACAAACGGGTTGCAGCGTTCCCTTCGATATCGGAGGACTGGGGCTCTCAGGCCTCTCAGGCCGCGGTGAATTGATCGAATCGCGCAGTCTCAGCCTATTTCGCAGACTTTCAGTTCTGTAGCGTAGCATGGCTTGATTAATCTCCGCTGCCTGCTCAACCTATGTAGACAGATGGCCATGATGAGCAATCTCTCGAGTTCCAGCGGCACGATGGCGCGTCGTGGTGTGCGTTTCTCGTCGTCTTCATCTTCTTCTGCTGCTGCAAATTTCAGTTACTGTCGTCGTTTTTTTTTCCACCTTTTTGTTTTTTTCTCCTTGGGGGTCGTGAAAGATGGCTCGTAATTGGAAACGAGAGGAGCGCATTCCTTGGACTGGTTGTGACGCAGGAACCGTTGCATAAAATGAGTTGGCGGAGATGCCAAAACGCACCAGCCCCAAAACAGGAATGGAAATAAGGCAGTCTGACTGGTAATAGGTCACCTGCCTGGACTTGTATAAGCGAGACGCCAGAAGCGAAAATGCTTACGTGAAGACGTCGTGACATCCCGAGTCCTGACATGGTGACAAAGCGAGAAGCGAGAAGGGGTGGAGGAGGTGTCAGGCGTGTGCTGAAGTTCCATACGCGATTCGATGTATGACACGAGTGAGATGTCGCAAAGATCGAGAAGGCCGGGTTGGGTTGTGTATGTAGACACACAGACAAGTTGACGATCCCACGACCGCCGGTTGGTTGAAGAATCCGATCCGTGGGCCCGGGGCCAGCGTCAGTCAGGTATAAACATACGTCAGAAATCCATACATGATCCATAATCCATAATCCATAACCCATAGCCCATAGCCCATAGCCCATAACCCGAAACCTATAATCCATAACCCATGGAGCACTTGCAGACGGCTTGCAAGGAGCAAGAAAGCAGGGAGCAAGAAGCAATCAAGAAGCAGGAAGCAGGGGAGCGATGAGCATGGTGGAGACTTGCAACCCCGGTTCAAGCCAAAGTGGTCTGAGGTGAGGCAATCGGGCTTTGCATGCACTTCGGGTCTCGGGGAGAAGGAGCGAGTCACCCCAGAAGCGCTCCTGTGCTCTCGCGCTAGCTTGCTCGAAATCGCCTGTCGCTGACGTCTCGGGTCTCGGGCCTTGAGGTCGGCTTGACTCTTTTGCAAATTCTTTTGGTGTGCCGTCACTGGGGGACTAGCATGTATTGAATACTCCGTATCATTTAATACGGAGTAATGCTTCTGGTGAACTGGCAGAGCTGGTGGTAACGTGCGTCTTCCGCTCATGTGAGTCCTGTCTGCATGATGAAATTCTATTCATTGCTGTCCACCAAAACCGACTGTCACGGGATTCAAGACTGACCTGACCAGTCAAGTCGGATCGATCGAATGGTCGCCCGGTGATGATTTGATGATCTGTTCTTATTAGCGCGGGACGCTGACAAGTTACAACTACGACAACTACACTCATAATCATGCACAGCAGGGTTTGTTTGGCTTGTCCATTGCTTGTTGCAGAGGAGGATGCACAAGCAAGCCATAATAGGAGCAAGCAACTGCACTTCGTACCCATCTGTGTCATCTGTGCTCCGTACCATGAACTAACCGTTTTTGTTTTAGATAAGATACCCGGGTCGCAGCCGTGCGGAAGTTGCATACGTTGCATACATATGTATACCGAGTAAATGCATAGTCACATCGGCGAACACACATATGTACATACATACATATATACATACATACATGCCATTTTTGGTCGTTGACAACCACTCAGTCGGACTCATCAAGCATGGGTTTTCGGTTCGTACATACATTGTACGTCCAACGTCCCCATTTCACGGGTCATCCCTCAAAAGCTGAGACATGCATGGCCCGTCCACGCACTGACTGTGAGCATTCCATAATACTCGTCAAGCAGAAGCAGAATGTATGTAAATATATGTATGTATGTATGTTTCTGTCTCGCCATGCATATCCGTAGTCCCCGGTCCTCGAGCGGCGCATGCACTGTCCGCGAACGGTTCCTTTGCACCTTTGTCCACCAGCGGCGTCGATGGCTTCGGACAAAGGTTGGCTCTTTCTTTGGCACTGTCCATGTGGCACCCACGAGCGGGTAGTTCGGATGACTGGGAAATCAGGGGATCTGACAGCTGCGACAGCTGCGACAAGACAAAGACAGACAAAAGGTGCATTTGCATTATTCGGCGTTCAGACGCACGTGCGTGTCATGTCCACCCTCCCCCTCCCCTTGCAACATGTCACACATGCAACGCATGAATGCATGATCCGTTGGAGAGAGGGGCGTAGTGGATTCCGTTGATTGCTGCAAATCGATGCCATCCATGCTTTCAAAAAATAATATGTAAATAAATAAATAAAAACCCCATCCTGTTGACACTCCAACTAACCCGACTTACGGAGTTGCGCCAATGAGCAATGCGCAATAACACCAACATGAAGATTCCTCCTGCAGAAAATGCCCCCCCTTTCCCTCCCTTCCTTCTTCATTCTCAGATGAACATCCCAGCAACTCAGGAATCAGGCGCGGTTCCACGCCGTCCCCGTAATCCTGCCGGGACTCGACGGACTTGACTTGACACGAGTAGTTAAGGTCCCACGTGGCATAGGATGGGATTTTATTTCATTTTTATTTTTCTAAAAAAACACACGTTGACCTTGGCTGGCATGGGTGGACTCGGCGACGCTGAGTCCCGAGTCGCCGACTACTAGTATCCTGCCTGCTAGGCATGTTTACGAAGTCTACTACACCAGACATTCACACGACTTGTTTCGTGTCCTGCGTGGAGTATTCTGCGACTTTGTTTTACATTTTGTGTATCTACATACATATACTTTCTTGTGGATCTACACATCTATATGTCTCCATGTCCATCTATATAACTTGATATCTCCATATGTATATCTCTACATATATTCTTATCTTAACATCTCCATGTATATATCTACAATGTATCTCGAACTACTCCGTATACCCCATAATACAATAATATCAAATCCAGTATGCCCCAGTACGTCCAGTGCATACACATCACGCACACATCACAGACAAACTAGCAAAAGGGATCAAACATATTCCTTGACTCCACGCGGGATCAAATGGTTTATCTAAGCCAGCTGTCAGGTTTCAACATGTTGTTCAAAATGAAACTGTGACTGGAAGCAGCAATCTAGCATGTCATATTTGGCTCAACTCGACCCTAATCTCACTACTATTACATCAATACATACAGCCGAGTACCTTTTTTTCTTGTTCTTGTTCTTCAGCTTGGAAATCAAGCCCAGTAACGTACAATGCTCCCAATATTCCCTTCTTAGCCCACCCCCATCTTGAAATACAATGCCGACTCCAATATTTAGCCATGTCGTGACTCAGAAAACAATAACACAAATGAGAATGGAAGATTGTACGAATATCTTGTAAAAAAGGCTATTCTCTTGCTCGGTTCACCTCCCCCTCCTTCTTGCATGCATTTCGGTTTTTTGCCGTTTGGGATGCTGAACAGTATTCCATTGGGGTGATAATGCCATTTTCATCCATGTTGCAGATGAAATGAAACAAGCGACAAGTGACGAGTAACCTCTGGCAATCATGCTGCAATGGGCGTGAATAGACGGTTCCTCGTTATTCAAAGTTGTCGGAGCGATCAACCCAGGTGTCTTCGAGCTCAGCAAAACTGTGGAAGTGAACTGGTCGGTGCTGGTCGCTATAGAACGGCAGAGGCGTGTCCAGCTTTACGTGAACAGATTTCTTCTCCATGCCTGCAAAAGTGCTTCCCATGAAACTGTAGTTCCACCTGCCGTCGTCGGGAACCAAGAAGAAGCCCCTGAATCTCGGGGACAACAGCAGCTTTCGCTTCTCTCCCATTGTCGTCGTGAATCCCTGAGGTTGGTCACTCTGCGTGTCCCTGTTTTCGGCACCCCATTTATAGCCTTGAGGCGTAAGACCCCACGCCGAGAGGGAGACACTTCCGGCGTGAATGACACGGACACGGTAACGGTGTTTGTCTTGTCCCATTCATTGTGAGCATCGAGCAGCTTGGCATGCTCCGTCACGTCTGCGGCAGACATGTAGGGCAGTTCGCTGCCAGACATGGTGTGGATGACTCCCAGAGGCTCCATGCCATCGAGAAAATCACTGCGAGGCAGTTGCTGAGGAAGCTGGACATTGCGGAGGCCACCTATTTGAGGCATCATGACGATACACTTGATTTCCTTGACCTGGTCGTTATCTGGGGCAGAAGAGCCATAGAGATAACCGGCTACTTGCACTCGGAGGTCGGCAATGGTGATGAACTTTTTGAGGATATTGTTGGGCATCACATAGGTGACATCGTCAACATCATTATCGACAGAAGACACGTACATGTTCTTGGCTCGGGTCCGTAGATTGGACGTTGCGATTGCTCTGGTTCGCCACTCCGTTTTAGAGGCAAAAGTCTGCTGCTCAAACTGCGATGTGGTTGTAACGATGATTTCTTCGCCATGGACGTTCTGTGTCTTGGTAGTCACAGCAGTAAGTTGTTGCTGCTCTTGCTGCTGTTTCTCGATCTCGGCGGCTTGTTGTCTTTGCATGGAAGGTGCCGAGATCTCCATACCCAAGATGATGTCACGGACTTCGCTGCTCGTCAAGCTAGACACATTGACGTTGTTCTTCTTTCCGTAGTCGTTCAGGATGAGATCGCGAAGCTGCGTTTCAATCTTGATCCAATCCTCGTCAGACAGCGATGGCCAAATGTGATGCTCGTGAGTAATGACGGTCTTGTCGGGCCGCAGAATGAGTTTTGTCTTGTCAGGGTTGACGTGAAGAGCACGCAGAATCAAGATGAGACGCGAGAAGGCAGTGTAAGAAGAGATGCTCTTGAGCCACTCGTCATACAGGTTGAACAAAACCATTTGAGGTTCGGTAGCTCGAAGAATCATGTCTCCCAGTTTTTCAACCTTCATTGCTGCTTGGAATGGGAGTTGAAGCTCGGATGCACGAATGGAGATGTTAGGAAAGTCAACCAACTGGACTTCAAGAGGATCTAGCAGACCCTTTCTCGTGACAATCAACTGCTTCGGCTGTTCTTCTACTGGCAATGATCGGATCAAGGCGGCCACTTCCTCGGCCGTCTTCCATTTCGCAAGCTGTCCCAGACGTTTCTGTCCAGCCCAGACACTCGTGTGAATGATCTTCAAGAATAATTGTCCAGTTCTTGGGTTGAAGATGAAGATGGCGCCATTGATGGGCTTTGTTGTCAGGTTTCCTTCAAAAGTCTTGTGGATTGTCACACGGTAGACGTTGGTGTCATCAATGAAGAGCTGAGTTTGGTTGCTGAACAGCTCAGAGTAGTTCTGAGAGTTGAGGAACTCCTGGTTGCTTTCGGACGCATACAACTGCAATCCCTTGCGAATACGCTCGCGCAAGACGTAAAGCGCCGGATTGGCCTTCATGATTTTGGCCATGGCTTGCTGAACAAGGACCTTTAGTCCCGGGAAGTACATGCCGTAAGCCGAGTACAGGTTGTAAGCCAAATCAATGCCAATCATCAACCCCGTAGCGGACGGATAGATACTGGAACTGTCGGTGGTGTAGTCCAGATACTTGGCACGGGTATATCTCTCGATGTCGTGCGAATCATAGTCACCATATCGAAGTTGCACATCGATCCAAAACTTGTTGGTTGTAGTTGGCTCAATCACATCCTTGGTGTCGAACAAGACGGAAGGTCGTGTGACATTCCACTTGTGGCTTGCAAAAGGAGAATGTCTGCACAAGAGCTGTTCATCTTGTACGATTTTCGAGGATGGATGGTTTCCTTCTGCACCGTCTCGATGCCAAGTGACTCTAGTTCTTGATCAAACACTTGACAGAGATCCATGACAACAGACTCGTGAATCTTTTGCCATAAATGGGCGCGGAAAATTTGAATCAATGAAATTTTCAAAGTAGGGATCTTTCCGTGCAAGAAGATACCCGTAAGATCCAACTGCACCTGGAAACCGACGTACACGTTTGCGCGGTTGATGGTAGGTGACCACCACAAGGTGAAGCGACGGTTCGGAATTTGATTCAGACCAGATCTCTGCGCATTCGTCAACTTTTTGAACTTCATGGACTCCTCGAAACCACTATTGTGCAGGACTAGATAGTCATGTCGTAGATAGAGCTGATCTCCATCGACTCGGAAACCCGACCAAGCTGTAGACTCCGACTCCAACGTGATGTCTTTGATGATGAAGCTGTGGGTTTGAGGAATGAATCGATCGACTGCTCTCTTCCGAGCGAGCAAGCACGGAATTTCCTTCAGATTGCCGTATATCTGAGCCAAGAGTTGAGGATGATGCTCAGTGCGCGTGGGATTTGGCATCATTCGTCGCCTTGTCCACACACTAAAACCCAACGAACGAGCCAGAGCGACCGTGTCCCAGAACAGGTTTGAATGCCATCGCTCGCTCTGACTGAAACCGAACATGTGCCCAGGGTAGACGCACCAGCCATCAGAATCGAGCAGACCTGCAAGAACAGCCAAACGAACGGCACGAGAGTTCTTCATGAAGATCGAGGGAATATGCTTCTTATCAGCAGCTGGTTCCGCTCGATCGGACGCTGTCAAAACACCAAGCTCTCGAAGAGCTTGGAGGAGCAAGTTCACGCCTGAGCCGCCGTCGGATCGACCAGTGATCTGCTCCACGAGTTGCTCTTGTTCTTCCTCTTGGAGATCGCCATAGGCGCGGCGACCGGTCTTCAGGCGCACGTTTTGCTGGCTCTGGGAAGGATCATCCTCATTCTGGCCCTCATCGATCTCACTGATCGTGTCAAGCATATCGAGTTCCACGACATCCAAATCTCCGTCCACCTCGATTACCGATGGGGTACCAATCATACTCATAAACTTATCATCAGACCTTAATTGACTGAGGGCGTCTGTGGGAATAGCCTCGACCGGAGAGCTAGCTCGTTCCTCGATCGACAGGGACGAGGCAAGCTCAGCATCGAGTCCACTGCGAGGTTCTTCCAAATGAGGCCGCTGAGGGCGAATAGGTGGTGAGCTAACTGGACTGGAACTCAGAGTAGGCTTCACTCCAGTAGGAGGGGGCACCAGATCGATCGAAGAACTTTCATCAGGAGATCGCCATACTCGCGATTCTCCAGCAAGGCGCCCAGGCTGAATAGTCCATCCAGCAGCGAGACGTTGTTTGATGATAGTTTGTCGAGCAAACCGCCGAGTCGGTCGATCGACTACTTGAGATGTCGCCCGCGGGAATTTTGGCTCGCCAAGGGGAGTTCTTTCTGATGTGGCATAACCGAGTTGACCATGCCAGACAAGATGCAGATCAAGTTCTGCAGCATGATCCAGCAAGAACTCTCGAGTCTCGGTCTCATGATTCGTGTGGATGGTCGTGCTACGGCGGTCTCCATCACCAAGCCACAGCCCAAGGAAGTAGGGATTGACGGGGACAGGTTGTTCCGGTAGCTCGAATCCTGGAGATTTGAAGAGTCTGTATCGAGCTCTTTCCTTGGGCTCGATCGCGGCAAATTCGGCGGCAGTCATCTCAACGGTTTCATATCGATCGGCTGTCGAAACCTCTGGGTGTGTCGAGGTGATGTCTGCGCCTTCCTCCAGCTGAATCTCTGCATCGCTCGAGTCGCTCGATTCCTCTTGGACGTCATCCAAAACAACAGTGGAGGCAGGCAAAGAGGGAAAGGCATAATAGCGTCCGTACTTCTTGTCATGGGAACAATAAACCCTGATTCTCAAGTCAGAGCCGTTTTTGTTCCAGAGCAGGAAAATGTTGGGCAGGTTGCTGTCGACCCTGACTTCGCCCCTTTCCCATCTGCAGATTTATGGAGGAAACGCTGTCGAAGATTGCCGAGCGTCACATCGCCATCGTCGTGAATTTGACGGCTTTTGGAAACGGCAGCAGTAAAAGCTTCCTCCTTGCTCGCTAGGAAGATCGGTGGATGATCGTCATGGCCCTTGCAGTTAGTCCTCTCGGGATTACCCCAAGCGTAAGTGAGCCATTTTGCTCGACTACCTCGACCGACTGGTAGATTGACGATGTAGGACTCTTGGCGACTTGTGATACCTGTTGTGCCATTGAGAGCGTTCCGAATACGAACAACACCAGTTCGACCTCGCTCAGCACCAAGCGCCCAAGCGATAGCACTTCTCAGAGCAGCGATGAAGCTCGGTCGCTGCTTGACCAAGTTATTCGGTCGATCAGCTGAAGCTGGATCGGAGCTAGGATTTGGAAGCTGTCCGATTCGATCATCGAAACGAGCTTGATGCTCTCGAGACCCAAGTCCGCTGTAGGAGTTGCCACCAATTTTATCCTTGTGGAGAACCAAAATGTGATTTGGAGTAACCACGAGGTCTTCTTTTCGACTCCCGATCTTGATGCGATAGAGTCGATCTCTGCCATTAACTACATTGAACGCTCGACGTGGTGTCCCATCAGGACCGAGAAGTAGATCGCCCTCCTGGACATCCTCGACGGCGACTTGTGAATGATCGTACCGAAGTAACATCGTGCCATTCGCTAAGCAAGCTTTTTCCCAAAAGAGACCTTCCCATGATGGAAATCCTGTTGCTTTGAACAGCGTGTGCTCCAAAATAGTCTCAACACCACCCAGAGCCTGAATAACGTCAGTTCGGTAAGCATTCAGGTTCCACAGCTTGCCGTCATGGCGCTGGCTTGTCCACCAGAACGGGTTGCTCTTCATCAACTGGTACATTTTGAATTCAGAGCGAGCTCGGAAGCCCTTGTCGAAACTGAGCGTGCTGCGGTCCTTCTGGAATAATGTGTTGATTCTGGGCAAACCACGGTCCCAGCTGTCTTCCAAGTCTTCAAGCGTTAAGCGACGATTCTGCTGGTTGGCCTCCAGACGCTTTTGAGAGTACTCGGTCCAAACACGCTGGGAATCGATGAACTCAGCCTCCCATGGAATAATGTACCGGAAGATGTTGGGAATCAACGTCTCTTCGTCGTGCGTCATGCCAGAGCGGTAGTGGGTGACGCCCGTGTCGGTCTGCTTGGACCAGCGCTTGTCACTGGCAGGAATCAAAATGTGCGAGCCGGAAATCATGCCCAGGCCACCGAGTTCTTTGGGGGTGTAGAAGACGGCAGGCGGGAAACGAGATGGCATCTTTGAGTTGAGACCAATCTTGACTCGAGTTTGAATCTTGGTCTCGCACTTGACAATGGTGTCGAGCAGTTCAACGGTTGAGACGGCAGCCTCACGATAGTATGTGAAGAGAGCAATCAGTGCCGTATTCCACTTGTTGGCGATCTTTGTGAAGGTCGTTGAACCAGAGGACATGAGAATCTGTCGGATGCGGTTGTTGAATTTCTGGATGTCCTCTTGCGTGACCTGTAAGAACGCATGGGCAGTTCGCTCCTTGGTGGTATTGTCGACCAGAGACCAGACACTGTCTTTCACAGGAAACTCATCGTTCTGGTTCCTGATCTTGGGCAGAATTCTGACTTCGAATCCACACATGGAGAAGAGCAAATTTGGGTTGTCGCGACTGTAAACACTGACAAAGCTATCGTCCCAATCAATAGTGGTAACTGACCGTGGCAGACGATTCTTCAAGTCCCAAAGACGGCTCGGCCCAGGTTCACATCGTGTCTCATCAGACGCATACGAGAATCTCTGGGCCAGCATTTTTACTCTTGTACCCAATGACATTTTCGAAGTTGGGATCAGGTTGCTCAGTCAGGAATCGTTGGATAAGATCTCTGGATTCTTCAGCAGTGAATCGCAAAAGATCCAAATTTTGTCAATGTATCGACTGTAAAGCCTGATCGGATGCCTGCTCTCCGTCTCACGATCACGGAATTGGAGGAAGTCATTGGGACTCTGAGGAGGACCAGCGATCTCACTGGCGCGCTGAGGACCCAACAGAAGAAGATCCAGGACCAGCCCGTAATACTGGAACACAAATGCCGAGAACTGAAGGCCACGAATCATACCGTAGCTGTTGACATGGTTCATGTCCTTATAGGTAAGCTGGACATTGTTTTTGCCGTGATGTAATCAGCCAAATTGTGATCCATGATGAGTCTCAGCAGAGAGTTGAGCAGCGTCAATTCCATCTTTTCATAGACTTTAGAAAGCTCAGTCTCCACCATGACATTGCATTCGCCGTCCGATGTCTCCCAAACTTGGCTCAAGTTGTTAATACCCTGCGCCCACTTGTACGTAAGCAATGGCGGCACCTCGGAGTCTGAAGGTTTGATCCAGGCGGGGAATAAGTGACGCTGGTCAGCTTGATACCAAAGATACTGATCCAGATAAGCGTCGCTGATTTTCTCAATGGGCTCAATATCGTACACAGGGTTGATTGTGCTATAGTTGTCGTTCATATCGATATTGACCTCTTTAAATGCACGTTGCGTCAGCAAGAACCGCTTGATCCGCTCCAATGTCGTACCAGGGCTGTCATAAGCTTGCTCAATTAAGGCGAGTTCTTCACGTTGACTCTGGTTCAACCGGCCTTTGACGGAATAGGCTTCCCTGAGTCTCTCCAAAGCCAAGATCAGAATCTTTGTGTCGTGCTTGTACGAAACACTGGGGAATGGAATGGGTGAGAACTTCCGGGATTCCAGCCAGTGTACTGTCGTGGTGTAGATGGCAACAGCTTCTTCGGAAGAGACGTAGGGGCCATCCTTCATGTGGTTGTGTTGTCGTTCCTGCTCAGCCTTAAGCCACAACCGCGTCAAACGGCCAACATTCTTCTTCGCAACGGTTTTGTCGACAGTAGCCCCACGACGAATGCGTTCTCGGTTGTAATGTGCCACAGAAATCCACCAATCAGCCTTGGATTTGACGTATCGAAGGATGATATTTTCGATGGGAGCAGGCAAGCCGGGGACCTTCCATGGAATGTTGCTCTTCCAGCAACGCCATGCCTCGGACAAATGCTGGAGCACTGTGTTGACCTTGTTTTGTTTGATTCCCTCAGGCATCATATCCATGAGGTCGGCCATGACGGATGCACGAAGTTCAAGATCGAAGTGAGACTCAACTCGCTGCTTCGTGACAGTCTTAGCCACACCCTTGCTGTGTCGACCCTCAAATTGACGAGACAGCAAATTTCCTAGCCATCTTTCAAGCAAAGGGATAATACCTCTCATGAAGAAAAGCCATACTCTCCACGATGGGCCCCAGAAGCCACAGCCGGGGCCTTTACCAACGGGGCCAGAGTTGAAGCGGTAGTAAATCAAATGCTTCAGATCTTTACAGGTTCGAATCTGGTGCATGAGCTTGTATTTGTATCGGTACATTCCGGTCAATTGTCCTACGTGGTTGAACGCATAGTGAATACCGTCAGCAAGTTGGAAAGCGTCGATGTTGCCCAGGCGATATTGAACTTGCGCATCCACAATAAGCTTCGTCAATCTAAGGATTTCACGCATCAGATGAAAAGCATTGCCAAATCGCGACTTCTTTCGCTCTTTTGTAGTGAGTGTCTTCACAGGCTTCAAGTTGAAGTTGTAGTCGAGATGAAGATATGTCAGATTCTTGCGATGGATCAAGAGGTTCAGCATGTTGAAACCTTGTCGACAGACCTGAAGACCAGCCTCAACCCAATCGATAGTTGTCTGCTGGAAGAACTTGGTTTGTTTGAGTGACCGGAGTAGATTCTGGTTGTTGTGTGCGTTGGGCTTCTTCTTATGAAGCTCATTCAGAACGAAATTCTTCAGGAGCTTCTGGTAAGAGACTCGGACTTTGACGGGAGGTCGGTCCGAAGGAGGGTGTTCCAAATACCACTGCTTGATCAGAGGTACATCCTGAGCGCGAACCATCTTTCCAGACCGCCTGTCAAATGGGAATGGTGCCCACCATAGGTCGATGGCTGCTGATGTATATTCATTTTCAAGCTCCTCGTCGGCCAAGAAGGGCTCAACGCCAGCCGGTAACTCAAACGCTTCTTCCTCGGGCTCCTCATTGTTTCCAGGACCAAAATCTCGTCTTCGAGTGTGACGTCGACGTTCTTCGGTGCGACCGTTCGGGAAGAAATAGGGTTGATACGTCGGTCGAAGAGAAAAGTTGGTAGGTCCGGGTCATCAGCACGATTAAACACCGTCTGTGGGTGCGAATGCCATGTGAGATGCACGCTTCTCGGTAGCGAGTTGTAAAGGAATGGATAAGCGACGCGAAATTCGGTGCGGATCGGAGTGCGGAAGATGATACGATCGATAGCGTTGAACTCTCCAAAGTCCTCTTCATTCGGATCGATGTCCTTGTACAATGGCTCGAACCGTGGGCCACCGGGAAGCGCGACATTGAGAGCCTTTGCTGTTAAGAAACTTTTGAGGTCGAACAGATAAAAGTAATTCTTGTCGACAACGTCTGAGATCAGAGGTCGACTCAGACGAAACAAGGTGGCCATTTGGGGCAACGAGAGATTCCATGTCTTGTAACTCGCTCCATTGACATGTGACGTGTCAAGTAGCGGGCGGTGATCATAAAACCATTCATAAACAGCCTCATCTTCGTCCTCATTCAGCTCCATCTGAATCGGTTCCAAGGGCTCGACGTCTTCGATGTTCTCAGACCAAGACAACGGTGGTTCTTCGTCATCAAATGGTGGAAATCGCATACGCTTGAAAAGTCTTCTATCCGCTTTCTCCTTTCTCATGAATGTCCACATCATGGCCCATTGCGCAAAGAAGACTGGCTCAATGACACGCGGGGTTTCATTGACCAGCGTCAGACAACCGTTGACGTGGTAAAGGACCTTGACTTCTCGCGCCGACTCCCAAGGCATCGGCATGTTCTCGAGCAATTTCAGTACTGCATGAGGCATGAATTTCAACGCGCCGAGGTAGCTGCGTTTGTCGTTTGTGTATTTCTTCTGAGACACGTCTCCGATATCCTTGACGATCTTTCGCAAATGCTCAGGGGCATGTCGGCCTTCTGGGTCTGAACGAAGCCAGCCTTGCGCTTCTCTCCGAATCGGTTTTGGCGATCTCGTAGCCATTCTTTCTTCTTCTGTGCAAACTTTGCAATTTGGGGATTCGAGGACGGGTGGAAGCCAGGGGGCGGAGGGGTGGCGGCGCGGGAGTCGAAGGAGGTGGTGGTAACGACGATGGAGGCGGAGGAGGGGGAGGGGGAGGAGCAGCTCCCCAGCCCGGCGGCGGTGGCGGTGGAATGCCTGACATGATGGCTTTGAAATGTCGTGATGCGAAAGCAAAGCGTGAAGATGTGAGGTTTGCCTATCGGAGGGGCCGCACGCTGTGGCGCGTGTCACTGCGCGTTGATGTGGTCTTGGCCTCTACTCCGATGATATGATCACAATAGAGGTGTTCGTCGTCGTGATAAAGTCTTCCTATGATTGAGCGCGCTGTTTTCGGAAGGTGGCACGATGGCGACCAGACCGATGATGCTATAGAACACTTTCAAAATTCGCCTCCATCACTACAATTTTCTGCCCTGTAGCTTACAAGCTCTGGGGTCCACATATTGACATCACGTGATGCGAGCCGCGCCACGTCATTCAGAAGCAACACGGATACGCCGATGCGATGGCTCACTAATTAGTAAGTATCTTTTGGCTTGTAAGTAGTCTCTGGGCTCTTTGATTCGTAAGCATGGATAGAGAATACGGTTTGCTACGTTTCTTTCAATTTCAGTGACTGGGCTATGATTGACTGATGTATTCCATAGAACATAAGCTCCATGCTAAAGTGAATGTGAGGATGCGCCGCAAGCGTCATACAATTCGGCTTGATGATAAAAATTTAACTCGAATTTGGCGCTTTTAAAGGCGAAGAAAGATCACAGTCCAGCTCTAATAATCCACAGCAGTTTAAACCCCGCTCTCCCTGATCAAAAGCTCGCCGCACGTTTTGCCTGATTGCTATCACGCCTCAGGGTAGTTGAGAATGGTCAATGAAATTCAGCCAATCATACTTCTCCCAATCTCTTACCTAATACAAAATCACCTTCAACCTTCTCCCCAAAATAAGTCACCAAATCCCATCGCGACATCACTCCCGGCCAAGAAAGCCACCACCAGAGACGCCACCTGGACAGTCAAACGAAATGGCGCACCTCAGTACGTGCTTCCAGCTCCCCAATTGATCCGGTGTTTATTCTAACAAGGTCTTTTGTAGACGTCAAACCGGACCCGGCGTACTTAAAGCTGCAGGGTGCGTGTAAAGAACGAACCCCCTCCAAACACGAAATGCTTCCCGCCCTCTCCAGTTCGAGCGGCAAACCCTAACGAAATGAACAGCTATGCAGAAGACCCGACACCACTTCTTCAGATGGACTCCTCGAACCGCTAGACTCACGTTCATTTACGTGCTTGTTGTGCCCTCCATCTTCGGATACGTTGCATACAAGACTGACGTGCGTGCTGCAATAAGTTCCGCTTCTAACGTAAACGCATGATGCAAAGAAGCTAATTTTTTTCTATTAAAGGGTCTATTTAACCTCCGTGCGAAGAGAAGGGGCGACACTGTCTACGAGCGATGAACGAAGTCCAAACGCGGGTGATTGTACTAGCTCTGTATATATAAGGTTTTTTTGTCTTCTTGTCAGATCAGAATAGAAAATTCTGCTGAGTTAAGTGCTCGGGGGTGTCATTTATGAAGGCGTGTCAGTGACTCTCAAATGCTCAAATTGCTCTCAAATTACTCTCAAATTACTCTCAAATTAATCGGGGTATATGCGTATAATACAAAGTTTTGGTTCTTGCCAGTCCAACAATATGAAATATGTTGTCGCATCCCCTAGTTTCACCATTTGCCACTTCGCTGCCGCCACCTCCTCGAGGTCGTGAAGGTGGCATGTTGGGAAGCCTCTCACCTCTTCTCCATTCTCCCATGGGCATGCTGGCCATAGGTCCTCCTCCGCCCCTGCGCCCACCACCTCTCACTTCACGACCGCCGAGCCGACCAAATCCATTTTCTCGATTATGGAAACCCCGTCACCACTCCTGTTCCCTCTGGCATCCCTGAGCACAACCTTGTTGGGTTCCCGTCTGGCAGTAGATGAGGGCGCAACAGACCCATCGGCCAATGGAGGCAAGATTGCACAAGAGATGTAATCGCCGACAACGAATCGCGCCTCACTCAGCGACTTCTTGCCCGAAGCGGGCCCATTGCGCGTCGAGCCACCCACCTCGACGAATTCCGGCTCGCCTGCATCAAACGTGTTTTGGCCTATCACTATGCTGCCGAGGTCTTTGACAGCATATCGTGGCGGCGCATTACTAATTGCGCTCACACTCCTCAGATCCGGGCACACTAGCTGGAAAGCCAACCTTGTCCCTATGGCTGGGTAAGGAAGAGCGGATACTTTGGAGGCTGCAAGCTCTAGAGCCAGCTCGTTGAGAGTGCAGCTCGGCCAAGTATACACTGAGATATGTGATGGTAATGAGCGCGCTGCAAATTCATCCGGTCTGCGACAGTTTGATAAGAAGTTAGCTGGCACTCAGCGGCTTGTATGATCTCAAATGGGAAAAAATCTTTGTGAAGGATATTTTTACATCATGTGATACTCACCTACAGAAACCGCCAGTTCGATAAAAGAGCTGAACGAGGAATGGTGCAGGAACGTCACTGTCCCCGTTGTGTGATGGTGATGACATGGCTTCCAGTGCAGATCCTCGCACGAGAAAAGCAGAGCCCTTGATTTATTTGAACGAATTTGTCTCGTAGCCGCAAAGTACAATTAAGTTACACATGTTGACCTTTATGAATTAAAAGCTGCTGCTGATGGCATGCCATGGAACAGCGAAAGCCCTTGCCTGGGTCTTGTGCGCCAATTTTCCCGGCGAATACCCGCAATCGTTATCTAGTAAATAATAAGCTTCGCGACGACAAAGAAAGATGTTTTATCATTTTTACATCTCATGACTTCCAACCAAACCCGCCACTTTACTTGATTCCAGACCTATCTATGGACTTTACAGCGCCTGGCAACCTTGGCCGTAGACCCCACGCGATCCCATATAGTACAAACAAATAATTTCGACAAGCCGTGCAGACAAAGCACGCTGCCGGGCCTTTTCCCCAACCCACCATGGACTTCGCAGCCCTGATGAACAAGGAGCTCTCCAAGGCCAAAGCACCAAGCGACGTCAACAACAAAAAGTATCTCAAGCGAGCCGAAATCGAAGAAGAACGCAGAAAAGCCTACATTGCTGAACAAAAGGCCATCGAAGAAGAACGCCAAGCCAAAGCAGCAGCCAAACGCAAGCGCGAGGAAGAAATCGCCTCGGACAATGCAGCGCGGGAAGAGAAGCGGCGCAAACTAGCCGAAGATTCGCGCAGACTAAGAGAGCAAAAGGAGGAAGAAGAGGAGCGAGCAAGGAGGAAGCGCCTCGGTCTTCCAGAACTAGTCAAGAAGGGCAAGGGCGATGAAGGAGACGGAGAGAATGGAGCAGATGGGGACGATGTTCCTGAAGAGGCACTGCGAGAGAAGTTGAGAGAACTAGGGCACCCAGTCATGATGTTTGGCGAATCGCATGCCGCCAGGGTACGAAGGTACAAGAAATTAACTTTGGTGATGAGTAAAGGCTCTATACCGACGACGCTAGAGCTCGTCGACGAGAAGGACATGAAAGTGGACGGGGAGGTGCCCAAGGACAAGGAAGGGAAAAGTGGCTGTTCAGACAGCTTGCGAGCTACTTCACCATGGTGCTGACAGCATATGAGAGGACCATGGAGGAGGAGAGAAACGATACGAGCGCCAGTAAAATTGCGTATAATGTCATGGTACAGACCAGAGAAAATATGAAGCCGGTAAGTTCACGCTCCAATCTTTGCATACCCGTCAGGATCCGACACGCTCGAAACTTATGAAAGCAACACCAATACTAACATTACATGAACAGTTGTTTCGAAAATTCGAAACCGGCGACCTCGACGACTCGCTTATAGAACCTATAGTGCAAATTGTCAAAGCCCTCCAGGAAAGACGCTACGTCGACGCCAACGACGACTATCTCCGCCTGAGCATCGGAAAAGCTGCCTGGCCCATTGGTGTCACCATGGTTGGTATCCACGAGAGAAGTGCACGCGAGAAGCTTCATAATGGAGAAAAAGGTCACGTTATGGGTGATGAAGTTACGCGCAAAATCTTGCAGAGTATCAAGCGGTGTCTTACATTTGCGCAAGTCAGATGGCCACCGACGGATTTGAGGCAATTGATGGGCTAGAGAGGATACGAGAACAGGAGGAAGAGCCGTACCAGGGTCCCCCTCCTTTTTTTTTTTTTTTTTTGTACAGTCATCGTTTTGGGAGGCAAATGTTCAAAACGAGGATCTTTTGAGAATGTGGTGTACAATAATTACGGCAATGGCAGCGATGGGCTTGTCATAATGCGAGAAATGCGACATGATACCCCCAATGGAATGTATTTTCTTTTCTCTGGTTTCTTTTTGACTCGATTGTCTGTCTATATATCTATGCATGGTGGTACTTCCTCTGCGTCTTTTCTAGGAGAAGTTACTATCAATGTATTGGCAAGAAATCTGAATTTGAGGTTTGATTTAGTTCATTGCTGCAAGAAATGAGAAGGAAGAAGAACATGGGTAGTGCCATGTGGAAGCAAGCGAGCCGCTTCATCAACGACCGTGCATCGTGCTCTACACTGTGTGACTATCGTGCCATCATGAGTGCTTCCTTGGCGGGTCTTTGACTCTTGCAATGGTGCTGCAAGCTGAACTTAGCTAGAATGGGAGGGCTAATGTCTTCTTCAAGGATGAGACTTCCGCGCCTCCACCGAATGCATCGATATAGGCTGGTCTATGTCGCATGCTTTTCGTGGAACAATATTGAGAGCAAAGTGATAGCGATCGAGCAAAAAGTCAGGCGATGGAGGATCAACTCGACATTCAGTTTCATCGCTCTATTCATTCACCTCAGCCCAAAGAGTCCACTCCATCCCGATATGACGTGTTTCTATTTTCCTCATACCAGGCTTCGTCTAAGCTTGACCCAGGGGTAGGTCCTGACGTTGATTTTTAGCATGGACCGAATCTAGTCCGGCGACCGCGAGACTTATACGCCGTAGTCGTTCTTTAGCCTCCTTCTCGTAGCGGCGTGCCACTTGGAGTGCATTGTTTTGCATCAATTCTCGAGAATTAGGACGGACCGCCACTAGGAGCTGAATATTTTCGGTCAGTATAGAAAATGCATTGCGAAGTTTGTCAGTGATGAACTTCGAGTGCTGATTCGTTCGTACCTTGTTCTTTGCATCAATACGTGCCTTTAAAAACCCATTTCGAATCATCTCGACCAACTCTGAGCCAATAGAGGTCCCAGGTTGAGCAAAGGCGGCGTCTAAGCTTTCCAGTGTAACACAGGAGAAGGGGACAAAGTACTGAACGATACATTTACTACGAATTCTGGAGTAGATAGTGTGTATGTGCTTTTGCAGGTGTATGTCCAAAAGGTAATCAGCACGCGAAGCCTCCAATATAGACAGGCAGCTCGAGTATCGACCGTTGACAAAGACACTGATAGCTTTGCGAATATGAGGCTCGTGCTCGAGGAAAGTTCGAAACGACTGATTGTCTAGCACACGCGTTTGAAGTTCTTTTCGGTCCATGGTAGCGAGGGCTAGAAGACCACCATAGATGGCTATATCATTGGGACTGGCGATGTGATTATAGTCGCTTGGCGGGGTGTTGAAATCAAGTCTTAGAAAGGCCTTTGCTGCATCCTCAAAGCGCTCCAGTCCCAGAGAAGCTACTCCCCATGCGACTCTGGTGTATGCTTGCAGAGTCTTATCATCATCTCCATTCTGAACAGACGTGATCTTCCCGATGTTGTTCAAGACCATTGTGAAATCTCGGCGATGCAAGGACACATTTGCAAGGTGCATGCCACAGTCAATAATATGCTTAGTGGTGCTCACATCCTGGCGCATCCTCGTGTATGCCTCGGTGGCTTCGTTGAGCTTGCCTATGCTCTCGAAATGTTTGCCCAGATCCTCATTGCCCATCTGTGTTGGGGTAAAATTAGTGAATCGTGCAGGAAAAGGAGATGCAGAGTCTATAATGGGCGACCATGCCATACCCTAATGCTTTCTTTTATGAGATTATTTTTGTAGCATTTGAGTTCGTTTTCGAGTCTTGTGGTTTCGGCCTTGTTCTTCATCTCGGTCGTCTCTATCCATGCGTCATCTTTACGTGCTTCCGGATCGTCGGGAGCCACTTGTCTGAAGCATTCCCACGCTTCACAGTAGCGGGAGACATCGGCTCCGCCCTTGGCTTCGATAACAGCAGCCTTGAGCGCATCGATGCAGAGCGAGACAGATGACTTTCCGATGAGAAGAAGACGGTCGAATCGGGTGCGACCTGTAAAGATGCCAGCAGCGTTAGTCCTTCGGTGTGTATCAGGGCTGTTGGCACAGAGAGCTTTGAGAGCATCGTACCGGCGTAGTTCTGGACGTAGAGATCGAGATCCAACTTTGGTTGATCTGAGTATGGGACAAATAGTGTTAATCATCGTATCAAAGGGACTGGATTGCAGAAACTGTACCAACCTTGCACAACAACGCCACCCATGTTGGCCACCTTGGTCATGAAATCAAGAACTGGCGCTGTCGCTGTCATGGCGGCGTCCAAAACTCAAAACTTGTTTCGATCCGAATAGAGCTGTTGCAGCTTCTTGAAAACTGCACTGCGAATGGCGCCTCAGCACACGAGTGCAACTTGATTCAGGAAGCTCGCATGTATTGTATGGTGGGGAGGGGAGCAGGCATGGGAGAACCAGTGTACATGTATTATGGAGCTTACTGTCACTCAATTCCATGTACAGTGGGTCTACACTTCAAAGTCTCTCAGCACTTGACTTCATCTCCCAGATTACCTAGTATGTTTTCGTAGGCAGACTCACATCCCTTTAAGCGCCGAGGGGCCTCACGCATATATATATATATATAAATGCCTGTGACATTATAGTACAAAGAGAGTACTTAATTGAAGCCTACATAAACTTGGGAGTCATACACTCTTCTTTACTATTGTGAGATTTCTATACAATCATATCATTTCCATACAATTGACGGCTTCGATCTTGGCTTGGCACTCGGCCTCTGAACGGGTGAGGATGCTGTTGTTGTTGTCGTCCGTCTCGGCTGGACAGGTGACGATCTCATCATCGCGTAAAGGGATCATCACTTTGCTCGTGAGAATGTAGGACCCGGCGTCGACGAACAGAATTTTGCCTTGACTGCCAAATAGTGCTGATTGAAACGCTGCTGTATCATGTGTGTAAAAGTCAGACAAGGCATGATCCTCATACTGCGGCTTAGGGCGCTCGAAATAGGCTCCTTCATCGTCCAAGAGGGCTGCCTGCCGATGGAGACCTCTAATATTGGTTCCTCGAGAGAAGCTGCGGTCGCCTTTGCACGTGTAAACCGATACAACAAAGTTCCTTGCACTTTTCACCGCATCGGTTGCCGTCCCGCATGGCCGCGTTGATGGCTTTTGTATCATGCTGTGCGTCGTGGTCAGTCGCCGTTCTTGAGCGCGGACATTGGAAGGGAATCGTATTCTGAAGCTCACCGACTGCACCACGATGCATAAGTTATAACATGGCGGTATACCATGGAGCCCCGACGGGACTTGCGGTGCCGACCACGGCTATCGACGGTGTGCTGACAGTGTTGCTTGGGAAATGGGGAGACTGCTGCAGCTTTGATGGGAGATGCGACACTGGCCCGGACTTCTGTTAACTTCAATGATAAAAGTATGACTAGCTGGACGGTTTCCGATGGAACCTTTGACGCTAGCTCCGGCCAACTCGTTGTCAGCGAGAAAGTGAGCGGCAAGGCTGTATATAACGTTGCATTCGGCGATTTCGTGCTCGAGGCACACCTCGCAATCACCACGCCTGACCACGCCTGACCACGCCTGACCACGCCTGGCGGCAAGGGAAACGGCGGCCTGGTCTTCCGCGCCACGAAACTTACTCCCGGCGCCGATGCTTATCACGGCTACTACGCGGGCGGCATTATTAGGGCCGGCCGGGCGTGAAATATGATGGTGCGGGCAGTTGGCGCTGATATCGCTGTATACATATTATTATGTGAACGACATGCAGAACCCCAATTGGCAAGATTACTTGGCAAGACAAGAAGTTTCGGCAGTGCTATGGTTGGCGGATGGGCGTTTCAGAACGGAGCGACGTTTGATAATGTCAAACGCTTTCCCTTTATTGAAAGAGGGTGGTTGGTTGGTCTCTAGAGATTTGGGGGAGAGATCCTTGATAATAATTACTTGAACAAGAAAAGAAATCTTTTCAGCTAGTAGATAATAGAGCGCAGCTATGTTGCAAAACATCGCGCACGCTGGTCTTGGTGTTGAGAGACTTGCAAGTTGGCAGCTATAATTAGCAGGCTCTGTATGTATATACTCCGTAGATCCCTTCAATTAGATGGTATTATGATGCCGATGCATATGTATGTATGTATGTATGTATGTATGTTTGTATGTTTGTATGTTCAAAACTGCGCGACTGGTTAGTGTGCAGTCACCCCTGCTGGGGGCTGATGGAGGCATTCCGCAGATCAGGCCAAAACACTTGTATGGCAGGCATCATGATGGTGACTACTTCCTCGACTAATAAATTTGGGAGGAGAAGAGCAATGAATTAATAATCTGCCGCTGGTCCGTCAGCACCAGATCTGGTCCTACCGCTCACCCGCTCCACCCCACCACACACCACACCACCACACACACCACCACACACACCACACACACACACCACACACACCACCACACACACCACCACAACCCTTCATTCTCATCAATTCGAGTGCAGTTGTGGTCCGTGGCGCTTGTCTGATGGCATAATTTGCCCGACATCGCGGCAATTGGGACATGCGCTGCCTTTGGCTTCTTAGCCCAGGAGGAGCCCTGGTCCAGCCATCGTCTCTCGCGCTCTCTCTGCGGCTCCCATCGCCTCACCACCAACCTTTCCTAGTGCCGACCTGTCCACGCTTCCCTTGTTCCATTATCCATCAGTGACGACTTGTCGTTATTGTTTGCCTTTGGGCCCTTGCGCATGTTCTCTTCCTCCAAGACATCGCAACTCCCACCATGGGGACGGAAATGTCCGAGGACGACGCTGTGGCGTTGTCCATCAGCCACTGGCAGAGCCCCATGTTCCTTCGCCAACAGAAAGCTCCAAGTCAGATACTGAAATTGACGACAAGGCCTCTTCGGACCCCAACGCGCCATCACGACCTACACAGAAACGACGACGAGTTACTCGTGCCTGTGACGAATGTCGCCGTAAGAAGATCAAGTGCGATGGCAAACAGCCATGTACTCACTGCTCGGTCTACAGCTATGGTACACGATTCTCTCTGCTTTGTTTCGTTTCGAGCCATTGGCGTCGAGGGCAAACTAACTGGTTTCCTGTTCGACAGAATGCACATATGATAAGCCTTCCAACCGACGTCGAAATCCCGCACCACAATACATTGAAGCACTGGAAAGTAGATTGCAGCGCGCCGAAACCCTCCTACGAAAGTTCATGCCCGACGTCGACCTAGCCGACCCAAATTTGGACCCTGCCATTCAACAAGAATTTCAGACCAGGCAGCAAGCTCGTACGAATGGATCCAAATTACGGGCTACCGTACCAGTCGCGGCTGATCCAGGCGATGCCAAACTAATGACCATGATCGACTCCATAGGTCAGCTCGATCTTGATGACCGAGGCGGATGGGACTTTCATGGCACATCGTCAGGCGCCGTTTTCTTAAAGAGAATGAAGGAGCACTTTCGTGGTATGCTCGGGCCCGCGACCAAAGCACCTTTTCCACCACGATTAGAACGCACATCTGGCCTCACAGCCCTCGATGCACAAACGTCGGGAGCGGGCGCATCACCGAACTCGTCCATGTCGCACTTTCTGGAGCTCCCCCAAGGATGTTGCGCGCAAACTTTGTTACTATTCTCTGAGCTGTGCCACTTGTCTTGTCCGCATAATTCACATCCCCACGTTTTATGAGCGGTTTGAGCAAGTATACGATCGACCTGTTCAGACTCTCAACCAAGAGGACACCCACTTCCTTGGACTTGTACATTCTGTGATTGCCTTGGGCTGCATGTACGATAACTTGGGGACGCAAATCCAGCCTCCGGAGGCTACAAGCTGGCAATTGAGGAAGGGTAAGTTTCAGATATTGAACGCCTGACTTGTTGGAACTTCTCACTAACTGCTCCCGTGCAGTCTCAAATACTATCGCGCCGCGAAATCTTTGTTGGCTGATCTCGCCGACTGCCGAGACATAGTTTCTCTTCAAGCTCTATTGTTCATGACGCTCTTTCTGCAAGCCACCTCCAACCTCAGTGCTTGTTACTCATTCGTCGGTATCGCCTTGCGATCCGCATTGAGAATCGGACTTCATCGGCATTTGGAGCACGAGAAAATTGGCGTCATCGAACAAGAAGTCCGGAAGCGTGTGTTCTACGTGATTCGACAGATGGACATCTACGTTTCCACAATGCTAGGCTTCCCTTTGCTCCTCAACATTGATGATGTCGATCAACTATTTCCTACGGAAGTTGACGATGAATTCATTACCAATTCCGGAATCATCACCCCTCCCTTGGGTACGCCTTCCTTCTTCGAAGCCTTCAACGCCCATACTCGCCTCATGGAGGTTCTTGGTAGAATCGCCAAGTCTGTTTACCCCATGCACGTGCAAGGACAGCCGTCAGGCAAAGGCGACGCCGGCACCACCTCATGTCTGATCAGTTACGGCCGCATCAAAGAGATTGAAGCCGATCTCCAG